>OU452174.1:14983379-15591879 GCA_911728515.1 Peribatodes rhomboidaria | reverse complement strand
ATAATTATGTTTATTGCATAGCCATCTGGTACCAGGTTTACCGAAATAAAATTACTCATACTCATACTCATACTCATTTATTTATACGATTAGTATACGTCAAAGGCTAAAAATAAATTCATTTACAATCGTAATAATAAAAAATTAATTAATTTACAATCGTAGTAATAGAAGAAAAAAAAAAAAAAAAATAATTTTGAATTAATATAGTAAATGTCATAAAATAATAATAATATTCAATTTAATAAATTAGGTATCTTAGGATATCATTTTTCGTAGTAGGAATTCTTTTTCAATGTCATAGAACGCTTGACTAATCAGCCAGCTTTTCAGTTTGGTCTTAAATAAAGTTAGGTTGGAAGCCTCAATAATATCTACGGGAAGTCTATTGTAAATACTAATTATAAATCTGTCCTAAAAACAGGTTGAAGAAAGTACATTCTTTTTTCATAAGATTATATAGGTATATAGGTACATACTTACTCATATACCTATTGCTTTCCTTTGTTTTACTACCTATTCTATTCGATTACTTGTGTGCCTAAAAACAAATCACTTTTTTTAATTTCCTGCAAACAACTCTCTAGAAAAAACAAAACAAATGAAAACAGGTAATTCTTCTGTCACTCAGACCACACCCCATCCGCAAACTTGTGACTTTGATTGACGGGAAATTCGCGATTTAATTATGACGTGCTCTCGACACAGCTATTGTTCGGGGCTCTTCGGAATTACTTCGTGCAAGGAAAGTCATGACAATCTTTATGGCTGCTATGAATTCTAATATACCACTTACTAACACGTCTCAGCTTCGAAGTTGCAAAAAAGTATATTGCTCGTACTTGTAACATTTGAAGACTTTGGAAGAATAAGCGTCCCCTCAAACTTGTTCGGACGTCTACTCGCGTCTGCATAAAAAATCAGTATGAGCGACGCTAACTGCCCGAGTATGTGGACGGGTTTTCACACGAACGACACATGCGACAAGCGACGAGTTTTAGGCGCAAACTATACAGGCCGGACGTAAAGGACGAACACAGCACAGTCAATGTTCAGTCGAAGTGACGCTTTAAAACTTGTTCATAGACAAGTATAAATAAAAAAATTTAAAAGTGTAGGACACTGATTTTTGTTAACACCGATTTTCATCAAACATAGCTAAGACCACTCCCGATTAATATACCTTTCAAACAAAAAAAACTGTTCATCCGTTCGGAAGCGACGATGCCACAGACAGACACAAACACACACTCACACAGACACGTCAAACATCCCATCGTTTTTGCGCGACGTGTTTTTCACGCCTGAACCGTGTCCGCGTCGGAGCCTGGGGGGCTATTCCTGCGCGTGAGATGAGATGAGATTTTATCTTGGTCATTCTCACACCTATGACGTTTTAAATGAGAGCAACAAGGACGAAAGAAGGTGAGATGAGAATTTCAAATCTCCGAATAGGGTCCCTGGCTTTACGTTCGGCCAATAAAATTTGGGGCTTAAGCGTATGTCCTAATTAAATAGGTTTTTACTCGAACACAATTTAAGACTTAGCAGCAGTCTGGGTATAAAAACTACCTTGTTCAGGTATTCTCATCTGCCCTGAGTGTGAGAGCAGATTTGTGGGACATGTGAATTGAAACTGGCTGTTCCTAAGTCTTCCGCCAGTTCAGATCTAAGCACCCTGACAAACAAGTTAGCAGCATATTTTGTATGGATTCCGGAATCGAGAAAGTTAAATCAAAATTTAGAAAAAGGAAATGTACGGGAATTACACATCAGAATAAAGAAGGTTCTGGAATAAATATTAATACAAAAAGTTCCTGCCACGTAATCTCGACAGCAAGGCAGATTCGAACCGAACTTGCTGTTTATGTTTTCTTTTTGTGGTATCATTAAAGTGTTGCTTATTGTAAATTGGTCAAAATAAAACCGGGGATATATTGCAAGCATGGTGGTGATGGCAATGGTCTGCTTTCCCGCTCACTCGTATGACTCAAGTATGTTGGCACGAGCAAGATGGCATTCAATGACCTTTGTAATTACATTTACACAACAGGCCCATACGAAAGTTGCATTCGCTTTGAACTTTTGAAGCGATTCTATTACTACAGTTGTTTGAGCTTCAGCGTCAGCTGCTGATTGGACGAAGTTGGTACGAGCCATTTAAATGTCACCTGATCTTATTGTCATCTCGTCCAATGAGCAGCTTCCTTACGAGCGTTAGCCATTGTAAAAACAGAATAGAATTAAACTTTATTTGCAACAGGAAACACAATTAACACAAAAACGGGGTTTCTGCTACAAACCTCCTCCAAATCGAATCGCTTGGAAGCGATTGCAGCTTGTCTTGGGCCTAAGGTCTCTGGTTTCATCGTTAGATAGGTCAATAAAACCTTTTTTTTTTCAGAATTTGACGACGACGACCTAGTAGCCCAAGCCGTGCTGTTCTACATTGCCGGCTACGACACTACGGCCAACCTCATCAACTACTTCCTGTTCGAGATGGCTGCCAACCCCCAGGTCCAGGGGAAGCTCCAGAACGAGCTGGACCGGGCCCAGTCCAGCGAGGGGGTGTACGAGCAGGTGCAGGAGTTGGAGTATTTGGACATGTGTGTCAGTGGTGAGTCATATTTCATCATCAGATTTTGCTTTTGTTGGTGGAGTGGCTTGGCTGTCTTCTTCTAGAGTTTTATGCAATATCCATTATAGTATTTAAAACAGAGAGACAGATATACATCGGAGTCTCATTTTACCGCTTCCTATTTACCGTTTTGGTACGAAACTCTAAATAAAGAGCATGTACAGTTGCTGATAGTTAGCACTAAGTGTCAAAAGCAGTGCTAAGTAGAATTTATCCGGTTTAGCACTGCTTCAAAATAAGCTTTTGAAAGGTTGCTTTCAATCTCATCATGCTTTAGTGCTTACCCATCTATTATTCTTTAATGAAAAAAATTCAGATGTTTTTCGGTCTGTTTCTCTTTAGTAATAAGAATAGTTTTCGGTTTTAATCACTGTAACTATCTACTATGTGTATTATTTTCCCTAACAGACTTTGCAAAAGTCGGTTTGCTTCTAAACTACAATAGGAGTTACACGAGTATGATTTTTTTGTATATTTTCAGAGGTGCTAAGGCTCTGGCCTCTGGTAGGGTCGGCGGACAGGCGGTCCGTGGCGACGTACGACTTCGGACCCACGTACCCAGGCAGCAAACATAGACTCATTGTAAGTTCATTAAAGCTATTGCACTCGTAAACCGTTTTACAAACTTGATCATGTAACCCTCGCAAATAAAATGTGCTTGCCAGTCGTTCTCGAAAGAAACAGACAGACAAACAACGAATAGAAACAGGTTCTGGCAAACGGACGAGCTGATGATGTATGCTCGCGTCGTCGACACAGGCATGCTCGAGCCCTAACTGGCGAGTCCAATTTCCCGAGTTTTGACATTAAGTATCAATTTTATTATCCTTATTATTTCCTTATTATTATTATTATTATTAATATCCGAAACTGTTTACTGCCACCTTGGAGAACGCCTTCAAGCTCTTGGAATGGAAAGGATTCGGCATCAACATCAATGGCGAATACATCACTCACCTTCGGTTTGCTGACGATATCGTAGTCATGGCAAAATCGATGGAAGAGCTCAGCACGATGCTCGGAGACCTAAATCGAGTTTCTCAACAAGTGGGTCTGAGGATGAACATGGACAAGACGAAGGTCATGTGTAATTCCCTTGTTATACCCACTCCAATTTCTGTTGAGAGCTCGGTTCTTGAAGTTGTTGACTCGTACGTCTACCTAGGACAAGTAGTCCAGTTAGGTAGGTCCAACTTCAAGAAAGAGGTCAATCGCCGAATCCAACTCGGCTGGGCAGCTTTCGGAAAATTGCGTAGCATCTTCTCGTCCGACATACCTCAGTGCCTCAAGTCGAAAGTGTTCGACCAGTGTGTGTTACCAGTGATGACTTATGGCACTGAAACGTGGTCTCTCACTATGGGCCTTATAAATAAGCTCCTAGTAGCCCAACGAGCTATGGAGAGGGCTATGCTCGGAGTCTCTCTGCGAGATCGAATCAGGAATGAGGAGATCCGTAGACGAACCAAAGTTACCGACATAGCCCAGCGGATTGGCAAGTTGAAATGGCAGTGGGCAGGGCACATAGCACGAAGGACTGATGACCGATGGGGTCGAAAGGTCCTCGAATGGAGACCACGTTCCGGCAAGCGCAGCGTAGGACGTCCACCCACAAGGTGGACAGATGACCTTATCAAGACCGCAGGATCGCGCTGGATGCAGGCCGCTACCAACCGGTCTTATTGGAGGTCTATGGGGGAGGCCTATGTCCAGCAGTGGACGTCCTATGGCTGATGGATGAGGATGATGGATGATCAATTTTATTAAGATTTTCTTTGTAGTTTATTGCTTTTTTTTAAGCTGCGCCCTACGGTTTCATTTGTGTTCCTAAAAAACTAACGATTCCTTAGTTTTTTTGTGATAAAAAGTAAGTATGGTTTTCTATACCCTAGAGTACAGAAAATGACACTTCAATCTTGATGGTTCTGTAAAATTTCATGATTATCGGTTGAGTAGTTAAGGCGTAACAGCGTGAAACAAACGAACAAAGCTACTGTCGCATGTCGAGTATATATAATATTGGCTGCCCCCTGCATTGTTAGTTGCGGTTAAAGAGTAGTCTATGTGCTATTCCAGACTCTCCATCTGATTGGGTAACAAACATCCATCTATCCAGACATTCGTATTTGCAATATTACGTGATGTAATATAGTTATAGGTATATGAATCATAACTACGATTAATATTATAAATGAGAAACTTTGCTTGTTACGCTCTCACGCCTTAACTACTCAACCGATCATCATGAAACTTTGCATGGGTACACATTGTCACATAAGACATAGGGTGCCTTTCATTCCGAAAAAAACGGTTCCTGTGAGAGCGCGGGTGAAACCATGGGGTGCAGCTGGCTAGTTATATAATAATAATAATAATAAAGCCTTGGTACCACGTATATGCTAGCTAAAGACAAAACAGACACCAAGAACCCCGCGAAATATCGACCTATAACATGTCTGCAGAATATCTATAAAATTATCACTTCATATATAAACGAACTCCTCTACAGACACACTAACACACACAATATATTAGCAGAACAGCAAAAGGGATGTAGGAGATATAGTCAAGGTTGCAAGGAACAACTGACGATCGACGCAGTAACTTCCAAACAGGCGTTGGTCAAAAAACGAAATATATACACCATGTATATCGACTACAAAAAAGCCTTTGACTCAGTACCACACACCTGGCTTTTGTACATCTTAAAACACTACAAAATACACCCCACAATCATACAATTCTTAGAAAACACAATGCGCCAATGGAATACAGTGCTTAAATTAAAACAAGGTGACACATATTTAGAAACTGACCCTATACCAATCCGCAGAGGTATTTTCCAGGGAGACTCACTCAGCCCACTCTGGTTTTGTCTGGCTTTGAACCCTTTATCTAACATTTTAAATAATAGCAACAATGGCTTTAAACTCAAATACGGAAACACACATTACGCACTCTCACATTTAATGTACATGGATGATATCAAATTGTATGGCAGCAGCTTAGAAGAAATAGAACACCTTGCAGACATCACTCAATCATTCTCTTCAGACATTCATATGGAATTTGGCATAGATAAATGTAAAATACTTTCAGTAAGACGAGGAAAAATAGAAGAAAATACATATCAACTTAGTAATGACGAGCAGATAGAACCTGTAGATGTAGAAAGTGGTTATAAATATCTCGGATACCAACAAACTAAACAAATACACCAAAAACAAACAAAATCCACAATAGAACAGAAATTCAAAACACGACTGCACAAAATTCTTAATACACATTTGAATGCCAAAAACACTATCAAAGCCATTAACACTTTTGCCATACCTATCTTAACTTACTCATTCGGAATCATACACTGGTCAAAGTCAAACCTTTTAAAATTACAGCGAATGATCAACACCCACTTGACCAAATATCGGAAACATCACCCGCGTGCATGCTTCGAGAGACTTACGCTCCCGAACATAGAAGGAGGAAGAGGCCTCATAGATATTCAAAATCTACACAATAAACAAATCACAACTCTTCGCAATTATTTTCATGACCGAGTTCAAAAATCTATACTCCATGAAGCAACAGTTCAGGCAGATGTAAAATGTACACCCCTAAATTTAAGCAACTACAGCACCCAAAAGAATGAACACATCACTAAAGACCCACAAAAACTCAATTCTTGGCTACAGAAATCCCTCCATGGGAGACACCGCCGTGACTTGCTAGACCCAAATGTCGACAAAATAGCGTCGAACGCATGGCTCAAGTCGGGTGAACTTTTCCCAGAGACGGAGGGATTTATGCTAGCCATACAGGACCAAATAATAGACACACGAAATTATAGGAAGCACATTATTCGCGACAACACATTACAATCTGATTTATGTCGACACTGCCATAGTAATTCTGAAACGATCCAACATATAACCGGAGCCTGTAGAACTATAACTCAAACAGATTATAAGCACCGCCACGACCAAGTTGCCGCCATAATCCACCAGTACTTAGCCTACAAATACAAATTCATCCAGGAAAAAACTCCTTATTACAAATACACACCTGAAATAATACACGACTCACCTAACTACAAACTCTACTGGGACAGAACTATAATAACAGACAAAACCATTCATTTTAATAGACCAGGCATCACTCTTCAAGACAAACGAAATAAAATAGTTTACCTTATAGACATAGCCATTCCTAACACACACAATCTCACTTCTACGCACTCCGAAAAAATTACAAAATCCACTGACTTAGCAATAGAGATTAAAACACAGTGGAAAGTAGATACGGTAAGGACCGTCCCTATCATACTGTCCTCTACAGGCGTCATACCTTACACTCTACTCACCGGTCTGGAAACACTGAACATTCACAGAGCCACATACACACAATTCCAAAAGGCAGCAATATTAAACACCTGTCGCATTGTCCGGAAGTTTTTGTCTCTTTCTTCTTAAATAATAAAATTGAACTATCAGCCTTTCGCTTGGCCAAAAGCCCGTGAAAGGTGTTGCTTCCTCGCCTGGCGAGAGAAAAATAAAATGAACCATTTAAATAATAATAATAATATATTTATTGACAATAATGAAAGTATACATACACAAAAACACAATATTCAAATACATGACACTTAACACTCAGTTCGGGTACTCAAAATGAACTACAGTGGGGCCCCAAACTAGGCGATGCCTGTATTTTGGGCACCCAGTGATAGTGTTTACCAAATACAATTTCCGTGCTTGTTAGTGTAGTTTACTTAGTGGACACATTTACGCATTCGACTATTTATATAATTAAGTTATAGTTATGGTTAGGGTTAGGGTTAGGATAAGTATACGTTATACGTGACCAGGTATGATCAAGTCCAACCAGCCCCTCTGTAACCGCGCGTGCTGCCCGCAGGCGCCGGCCGGCGTGCACGTGTGGCTGCCCATCTACTCGCTGCACCGCGACGCGCGGCACTGGCCCGCGCCCCACGTCTGCGACCCCGAGCGGTTCGCGCCCGAGAGCCGCGCCAGGATACCGCCCTACACCTACATGCCCTTCGGGACCGGCCCGCGGCATTGCATCGGTGAGAACTGAGAAGCCTGAGTGGCTTCTTCTGCTGAGAAGTCCACAAGTACACGCGTCATCGTCATCATTACGTTACAGTTACGTTACGTGGCTTGCAGGGACACGGACCTACAATACAATACAATACAATACAATAGTTGATTGAATCAGGCGTTACTTTGCGGAAGTTCATCTTCAAAATTGTTACTTGAATCTTGTTTTTTTAAATTTTGTTTAATTTTGTTTAATTTTGGTTTTGTTTAAATTTTTGTTGTTTTATCTAGTTTAATTCCGCAATTAATGAAATTTACCAAAATTGTATAACATTATTTCTGTTAAATTCCTTATTGGATTGGCTTCATATATCAAATTGTATAAAGTTTTTTAGTAATTTCATTAAATTAGGTCTGTTAAATTCGTTAGTTGAAATATCAAAATGTACTTATAACGTTTAAATTAGATTCAAATATCAATTTGTATGAAGGTTTCTAGTAAATGACTTTAAATTAATTTAAATAAAAAATATTCTAAATTAAGAATAGAATAGAAAATTCATATTCCTTGATGTACTTAATTCGACGTTAGAGCGAAATTACACTAGATATTAGTTCAAGTAACAATTTTGAATACAATACAATACAAAACTCTTTATTGGAACCAATTAAATGTAAACCAAACTAAATATAGCAAGTATAGCTGCACAGGGCAGACCGAATGCAAAGACCTACCCTACTACATTGAAGGTGATTGAGCCGTAATGCTCCACGCTGGCTCGGTGAGGGTTGATGGATGTCACAGGTCGACTTAACTAATTCCAGGGCATCCACGTTCAGACTTAAGAGTCCACACACAATGGTGTACCATTCTCACAATAAATCCATGTAGTTGTTTTGCATTTGCATTGTGGAAAAGTTTAAAACGTGTGCTTAATCTCCAGAAATAAATAAATAAATAATTAAATAAATTTGGGACACTTCCACACTCGGTCGCCTGACCCCAAACAAACAAAGCTTGTACTATGGCTGCCAGAGACTGATATACATACTTAGATATTCTTATATACATACTTAAATAGATATTAACACCCAGACATAGAACAAACACAAATGTTCGTCACATAAATGTTTGCCCTAGGTGGGAATCGAACCCACGCCCCCAAGCTCAGAAGGCAGGTTCACTACCAACTGAGCCACCGAGGCAACGAAATTCGAGGCGAGAAATTCCCATCCAAACAAAGCGTTTTGTGGAATATTATTTTCGAATAACTATCATTATTAGCCAGGCTACCAAATTCTAGCCAAAATTTACTCAAAAAACTATAAAAATGCATTATACGAATTACAGAACAGTTTGGTTGATCAATTTCAGGGTCCAGATTCGCGGTGCTGGCAGCGAAAGTGTTTTTAGTAACATTCTTCAGAAAATACCAGACGAAATGCCAGAAGTCTTTCACAAAACTGTCTCCTAACGCCTTCATACTGAGGCCAGCGGACGGATACAACCTCATTGTAGAACCTAGGATTAAATGATTGGAGAAATCAATTCTTGTTTACTTGTAATCACTACTTAAAACACAGAATAAATAATAGTACTAAGCTTGAAACTAGGAAATTACGTCTAGGAAATGCTTCAGATAGCATAATTATTGTGCAACCAGATGTTGTGTTAATTACGCACTTGGTAATCGACCATAACTGTGAGTGTTAGGAAATGTAAGTGCTGTGAAACTGAAAATTTTATTGCATTGAATTGATAATAAACTCCGCTCGATTTTTTTTTTGCCCGCATTATTTTAAAGGCCGAGTCTTTTCATCACAATAAACAACTTTTAGTATGTGCGCATAATTAGATAGATAGATAGGATAGATAGATAAACTCTTTATTGTTCACACCACAAGTAACAAACAACAAGAAAAAAAAATATAATAAAAATTATTAAATAGTGTAACTTAGTAGTGTAATTATAGTAAAAGTTGTTTGCTGGAAGTCTAGAATCAACAAAGATGGTTTTAAGAAGGTAGTCCAAAAATTTATTTCCGGGTTGGCAACGCATCAACACCACCGCTAGTGTTGCGGTGTCCAAAGGCGGCGGTTACCGTTGACCATCAGGCGGGAGTTCTGCTTGTTCGCCACTCTATAAAAAAACATAGGCTTAAAAGTTTTGCTAGTATTTTAAAAATAGGGCTGAAGTAGGCAGGGCCGGATTTAGAGGTGTGGAGGCCTCTAATCATTACTCGAATAAAACGAAAAATCAGTCAAAAATGCATTGTAATTATATTTTTTGCAAAAAACAAATTAAATTATTAAACTCATATTTGTACAAGTAGGTAAGTATTATAGAAAAAATCTTTTTCAGTATTTTTTTAATCTCTATTGTGTAGGCCCTCTCCTGTGGAGGCTCCGAGCGGCTCGGAGCCTCCACAGGAGAGGGCTACAGGCTCGGACCGAGCCTGTAGCCCCACCTGTCCTCTAAATCCCACCCTGTTAGTAGGTAATTTAAAAGTAAAATGAGTAAGTAGGTCAATCCACTCCGGCCATGTATAAGTAGGTACCTGACTATCCTACCATTTCGTCACGCCTTTCACCCACATTTCGCCGGACGATATTCAGTCCCAAATGTGACAGGGGGCGAGCCTGTCGCCATACACCGGGCTCCAGTCATGTGTGAACATATGTGCGTAGTGTATGTCAGATGACATACACTACGCACATAATTATGTTCACACAATGAAAAAATTGGTGCGTGCTGTCGGCTGGGTTCGAACCCGCTGCCTCTGGCTTGAGAGGCAGGCCTTCTCCAACTGTTACTAGGCTGTCATTGCTTAAACCAACTTGTTATTAATACCGATTCTGCTGCAATACTTGTAATGTACACACATATTTGTTTATGTAACTATTCACACCCAGCTCTGTAGGAATATCTAGTAATTCGTAGTGCTCGAAACATGAGCGCTTCACTATTTAGGTTCGGGTTGGTTTCCAAATTCTATTCAGTGAAAATATTAATTCCACCGCCGATGTGTCCGCAATAAATTAAGCTAATTGCTAAATGCTATTGTTTTCAGTTGCGACAAATATACCAATACATTAGACCATATCAATTTTATTGTCTGAAATTACAAAATGGTTTAAATTGTAAATTGATTTTGGCCAAGTAGAGTTTAATGTTTTTTCACACCACCTGCTCGACAATGACCGATTACATATCACGAGACTCAACGTGAAGCGAGGCATGGCCTCCCGAGGGAGATAATGTTGTATGAAATCCCCAAGGAATTTTTCGAGCAAAGAGGTTAAAATTGAGTAAAAACTCATCAAAGGGACGAGTTATTCGAAAATCGAACTGGCCATCACGAACAAAGAACGCAAATGCATGAAATTTTAAAACAAAAATCGCTGATTTTTCTATTCATTTTTTGCGCCGCACGTCGTGTGCATTTGCCAATATTTAATAAATTACGTATTTCATAAATTCAACGATAAATCACTCCCCTATCAAATAGAATTTTGTAGGGATCACGAAAAGTCGCGGTTCGCAATGTTTGTACCATTTTAATTCCCTCGCAGAAGGTGTGAAAAGTAGAGTTTTCACCTTTGGGATAAAGCAGTGTCTACTTTTTGGGCGGCTTAAGTTCCTAGCTTCACTCAGAACTCTATACTCCCTCGCTTCGCTCGGGCGTTATATTATTACCCTCTCGCTGCGCTCGGGATTTAACTCTAGAGTCCCTCCTCAAGCTCTGGGTTCAATAAGCCGCCCCTGACGCAAGACACTGCTTAACTCCCTCGGCGCATAATCTACTATTGTAATAATATTTAACGATGATGAACCTCATTGCAGTGTAGTTTAATATTCGTTAAAACACTAGCATTCAGCATACCTATCCAATGCTGGACATAGGCATCTCATAACGTATCACTCAGCCCAATGCAGTGGCTCATCCTGGTCTTCAACTTTTTACTTAAGGGTCCGGCGACCACTTTAGACTAACTTCGCATTGGCTAAAAGTTTTCTATTGCCGTTTCATCTAGAAGAAGACGACGAGCGAAGAGAGCAAGTATAGATACTTGACAAGCCTCTAAAGTTATCTACAGAGTGACAGAGCTCAATTTCAGTATTTTTTTATTACTTTTGCATTTCATTCTTAAATAACTAAAAATGTTCCATGTATTCTGGATTTGTTTAAAGGCTAATGATGTAGACAATCTCCCTATGCAAAGGGAATTGCTTTGTCTATCTAAATCTCTATTGTCTAATCTTTTCGTTTTGTAACGATCAAAACTCATGGTAAGGGCCCTGATACGTTATTTACTTTAGTACTTAGATATAATATACGTAAGTAAATAGCTATACATTTAACATTTCCCAAAATAAGTAAATTACCTCACGGAACCCCACTGGCTCGTCCAGAGTGCAACGAAATATGAAAATTGCTGAGACAATGGAAAGTGCGGAAGTTGCCGCGGTGGCGTCTCTCCGTCTGAATTATAGCAGTAAGGAAACCTAAGAAATAGGTATCCTGTTTTAGATATTTGTAATTAGGTATTGTACCTAGTTATCCAGGTCAAAATCTTGTTAAACTTCCCTAATTACCTCTTAACAATTATGGATTTACCTACGACACAATGTTAACCGGCAATTTCTTAAAATATTCTCTTAGTGAAATCGGCATTGCAAATACCTTTATCAAGGCGAGTGCGCGCGCGCGGCTGCGTCTAGCATAGCACTGATTCGTCGTCATCGTAGGGGATGCCGAAGCCGTGCTCTACTGCTGGGAACAAGACCATACAGATCAAGTCAACTAATGCCAAGGAATACGCTGTGTCCAGTTTTATTTAAAAAAATAAAACGGAACATATCATTGGTCTTTTTAGCACCCTATCACGAGTATGACGCATGTGCCAGCCATCGCAGCGCTCTCCTCAACCATATTTGAGGGAAGAGAACGACTCGACACACGACGCCGCCGCAAGAAGGTGCCTTCGATAGTGAGCATGAATGCTCGAGATGGACCCACAATTTCTATAAAACGCGAAATTATTACAATTTTATTATCATAACATCATGGCCTCCTCCCGTCCCAGAGCTTCCATCACCACCGCGTTCCGATCTTTGATGGCTATTTGAAGGTTGTACCTACTACTTGATGGTCTTTGGTGACACAGCCGATGCTCGCCGTACAAACCGGCTGATGGCATCGTCTTCTTCGTTGGCCTTCGTTTGCTTTGTATATAAGTCTTTCTATCCAAATATGTGGGATGCAATGATTGGGCTTTCGCTCAAAAATACCTACCTGTCTTTTTGAAAAGCTTCCTTATAAAACCCCTTACTGTCAACACGTGCAGAGTGGTTCTGCCACCAGGAACAATGCGCGTTATTTCATTTATTTAATGAGCCACTGTGGAAGAGCGGCTTTAGAATTTGTTTGCGATGACTGTTGGAACCATAATGGAATAATGCGAACTATAGTGAATGAGATGGAGCATTGTCAGATGGCTCTCAGTCCAATGTGTGGGCACAGAATAAATACAGGGCGTTACGAAAACCCTGTTGAAAAATTGATGGGTGTACACACTTATAAGTATTCATGCAAAAATACCAAAAAAATGTGCATTAAAAATAGTAAGAGTTATGACCGGTTTAAGAACGCAAGAAAAAATGGAAATTGTAGAGAAATGTTAACAAATCTGTTAATTTTTTTTATACTTAGTTGTTTATAGAGTCAATATTTAATTCAAACTAGCATAATTGCATCCTCCAGTCAATACTGGATGCGCACCTGCGTATACAACAGGGTTTTGTAACAACCTGTATACTTATAGAGATATGTGTAAATCTCTTTATGTATATCTGTCTGTTTTCAGGCTTTTCACGGTTAAACCGGATCTTGGTGCAATTTGGCAATTAGCTACAGTACCTATGTTACGAGAAAGGTTTTTGAGTACTATTTTCTGAATAAACTCTAACGAAGTTGAGAGTAACAGCTAGTACCCAATTAATATATGTAGCTTGTGTAGCCTGTGGTTTAAGTACCTTTTTTTTTTTTAATTACTTAATAGGTAGGCTTGCGTTTGGCCGCCAACATGCCTGATGATAAGCAGTGATGCGGCCTACGATGGAGCACGCTTGCCTAGAAGAAACCGATTCCCCCGAGACTTGAAGACACCCAGATTATAAGTGTCAGGGAACACACACTCTGGCAGAGTATTCCACACTCTAGCGGTCCTTATGAGAAATGAGGAACCAAAGCGTTTCGTGCGTGTTGTAGGTATGTCGATCATAAAACGATGCCGCTTTTTTGAACTCTTGGTTCCTTTATAGAAGAACGGGCTAGGGAGAATAAGGTCATGCAAACCAGATGCACACTCCCCGAAATGTATCCGCTATTAATTATAATTATATTAATTATTAATTTATGCTAATTAAAAATTACGCTAACTCTAACTATCATCAAACCGTATTATTAGTTGATAATTGTTTTATTGCGGTTTTAAATTGACATGTACGAGTATGTCACGATAACCAAGCTATTGAAACAACCTGCCCTATGAACTACGTCCTTAGCTGTGCAATAAGTGGCGGTCTTATGGCTGAGTGCGCTTTCAATACGAAGTAAATAAAATAAATAAATTCGGGACACTTCTACACGGTCGCCTGACCCCAAACTAAGCAAAGCTTGTACTATGGCTGTCAGAGACTGATATACATACTTATATATTTTTAAATACATACTTAAATAGATATTAACACCCAGACATAGGACAAACACAAATGGTAAGTTCATTAAATTACCATGGTAAGTTCATTAAATTACCTACAAGTAGGTACGCTCAAACATCAAAGTAGGTATTTTTGATGAAAAATAATAGAACTGATATCATAATTTCTGTAATAATGAAAATAAAGCGTAGTTCTGATCCATTGCAATCGACATTTCTGATGCAAGCTCACTTCAGTTTTTAAATTGTCATCTCTTCGTGAAATGAAATCGTTTGAAGAAGAAAGTTTGCTCTTGTTGAAGTAAGGTGTACTCGGCTAATTCCGAAAATCGGGGAATTCCAATAATTAAAGTTTTCCAATTGACGCGGCAATATTTTGTGCTCTAACAACATGCACGTAGCGGCCATTTTCAAACGCATCCGGCCACCATTCCATTCACCTCTGGCTGCTAAGTACGAGTAATCGCGCATCACCAAGTGTCATTTTTTCAAGCAACGGCGATTTCGCGGGTTTTTGGTGTTATTGGATTTGCCCGAACATCCTTACGAAACCTGGCAAGATTTCAAACTGTTATTTTCCTTATGCCCTAGATAAACGTTTTATTGCAATTCTGTGTAGGCTTAGAACTTTCTAACTCAAGTTTTATTGCACTTTTCAGATTTAGCCGAATAGGGAAATTCCGAATCATTTTCTTTTCGCATTTACCCGATGTTGATTTTTCATAGAAACAGTCAGCGGTTCTCAAAGTTATTATTAAATACGGTTGGCCGGACTATGACCTACACCTGTCCCTAACGGGAAACCCGTGTCCAGCTGTGGGGTGTATACAACTTCTTTATTAAAGGCCCAGTCATACTAAAACCACACATCAGGTATAAACCTAAATTGGTAAAAAAAAATTGGCTGTTATACAATATAGATACATTTTCTCCAGAGCCAATAAACTTTTTGTATGTAATTACTAATTTATGTTCGCGATTTCATACTTGGTCCAATAGTAAAAGTTTTTCATCGCGACTAAACTCTTCATATATGCTGCAGCAAAAAAGTACGGAATACCAACGACGACCCTCTACGACAACATTAAAAATACGTACAGCACAAAAGTTGTGTGTAGACGTTTAGCAATTCCGTGGAGATTAGAATATCGACTGGCCATAAATTATTGAAATAAGAGACTTGGTGCCCTGTAGTAAATGACTGTCAAAGCGGTTGGAGAACTATTAATTTTAATTTTAGAGATAATGTTTTTTTTTACATACTGTTATTTAAAAAAAAATAGTTTTGTTAGATTGGTCGATTTGGTAGATTTGTTGTTTGTAATTCTTTTTTGCATCGTACCCGCATCTCTGTAACGTCTTGCGGGTGTCTCCGGACTAATTACATCGTATGGTTAATATCGAGCACCTAGTCATCGAGTCGATAATTTATCGTAATCCTGAGTAAGCAAACAAGCAAGGTCGTATAGACCGAGCTGCTAACCCTGGTAATCCTGAGTCAGTACTAACCAGTGCTACCATTTTAGCGATTTCTGCGCTAGAATTAGCGCTTCACACGTTGATATTAAACTAATGCTTAAAATAGACCAAATCGATAATTTTCCATACTATGTCGATTTATAACGTCAGTTTAAACGTCCGTGCTCGCATCAGTAGCGCTTTTCTTATCTTTATTTATTATTATTTTTATCGAGTGTGTAGCATCCCTTTAATTCACTCGATAAATATCATGATATATATTGCGATATCTAAGAAAGTTTGTTACGCAATGGCAAATACTACGAGCGTATAGTGTAGCAGCGGATGCTACGACCATGTAGCATCCGCCATTCCACTTTAGAAAAAAAAAATACGACACCATCTTTTCGGACCCCGCCAAAAACCTTTAATAGTGTATTAGGCAATGGTGGAATGCTTATACGTGCAGAGCTATCTCCACACTAAAAAAAACACATCAAAGTCATTGACACAGGGAGTTTTGGCGGGAACCGAGAAGATGGTGTGGTGAATTTGTAATTTCTTTTAACTTGTGATTCTTCGAGTGTTAAAGTGTAATACTAGTAGATTATTAACCTTTACCAGCTCAATAACGGTGTAGGCAAATGATACAAACATTATGAAATGCTACTTGTAGTGTTCTCTACAAAACTTGACTTGAAGTTTCAGTAAAGTATCCACGGCTTTATTGAAATAGGAAAAAAGGAGGAATTAATTTTTATCCATCATCTTCATCATTAGATCTAACAACTAATGTACAAATATCATACGGGTGACTGGGTGTCATGGCCATGTTGGCTCTAGTATGCCCTACGGGACAATATTAAATCATTGACACAAAAATGTCAAAATGGTTGTCAAAAATAAAAACGACACCCAAGATGACACCAACCAAATCGCCACAAATTGCCGCGAATTGTGAGATCTTGTGGTTTCGTTTCCTAGTTTCTTCCATTTTATTTTATTAAATCGTCTTAAAGTCGTCGTCTGATATAATTTAGTTTCTCAATTGCTTTTAGCACACAAATTCAGTTTCTTTTAAGTATGACAAAACATCAGTTCTTTTTTAACTAGACTTCTTTTGCGCAAGCAACCCTAAGCCAAACCCCACACAAAATCTCTAAAAAATGTCGAATATGAAGAGTATAACAAATGCAGCACGCCTAACAAGCAAGAGACCTTACCGAGTCTCCATAGAAGGTAATATTGGTTCCGGAAAATCTACCTGTATCAAACATTTCGACAAATATCACAACGTTGAAAAACATGCGGTAAGTCGTGGAAGTTAATTATTTACTTACTTATTTCCCTTTCCAAAATAATCTAGGTGCTATTAAGTTTTATGCCACTCGCTGAAGAGTGCCCAAGTCATTCTTAGCCCTAAATACCTTATTTACAGGAACCAATAAAAGAGTGGCGAGACGTGTGTGGACACAACCTTCTAGGCTTATTGTACAGCGACCTGAACAAGTGGACGTTCTCATTCCAGCATTATGTGCACCTCAGCAGACTTAAGATCCAAACAAGTCCACCTTGCAACTCTGTGAATGTGAATGTTAAAATGTTTGAAAGGTACATTTTTATTTTCTTTAAAAAAACAAGCTCTATTGCACAGAATACTCCACACTATTACATAGGGTATTTTCTATGTCTATGCAATATCAGTGTTAATTCTCTTGTACCACCACATAATCTGACAAAATTAAGACCAGGTATCTGTATCTCTTCAATTACCATACATAAAACAATGGTAATGATAGTCATAGAGCTATTTTATGGATCAGCAAGCTACATTTACTCATTACTTTTAAGATAAGTAAATCATCTCATAGCAGCACTGCAGAAATGTATTTTCTTCCTCAGATCTGTCCAAAATAGCAGATTTTGCTTTGTGGAGAATGCTAAGAGGCAGAACTTCCTCGAAGACCCGGAGTACCAGACCCTACTGTCTTGGTACAACTACACTGAGAAGTGTCTGGATATCAGCTTAGATCTTATTGGTATGGACTTCTTTTAGTAATAACAATTTTCTCACTTGGCTATACATACAGTGGCCTATCAGTTACATTGACATTTTTACACCCAGAATCATGAGTTTTGTTTTTCAAGCATCTTAACTTTTTGGAATAGATTATTTTTAGAATTTCAGTAAATTTTTGTGCTACTGTGGACTTCAAGAACATAACTAAAGTGCCTCTTGCAGTCTGACTCTTGAGATCAAATAGACCAAACAAAGGAGTGTACACTTCATTTCCTATTCTCAAAGGTTTTTTTTTATTGATTTCAGTATATTTAAAGACAACACCCCAGGTGGTGTGGGAGAGAATGATGAAGAGAGGCCGGGCTGAAGAGTCTGAAGTGCCTTTAGAATACTTACAACAGGTGAGGAAACAAAAAAATGAAACCATGCTAATTGTGTCCTCTCACTCAGATTACCATTATTATATGACTAGCTGCGCCCCGCGGTTTCACCCGTGGTCAAAAAGTATCCTATGTGCTATTCTAGACTATAATCTATCTCTGTGCCAAATTTCATCGAGATCTATTCAGCTGTTCTGGCGGGAAAGAGTAACAAACATCCATACATCCATTCTTACAAACTTTCGCATTTATAATATTAGTAGGAAGTAGGATAGGATTGTTCGAACAAGATGACAAGCTCTGCATTTTTAGATTTGTTTCTGTAATGGAACAAGTTACATCCTCTTTTCAATTCTTACCTGGCTGCCTGTCAGCTAAAAACCTGTCAGGTAAAAATAGTGATATCTTATATCTTTAAATGAGCAATTCTTGTATATATATATATATAATTGGAATCTCGGAATCGACTCCAACGATTTTGACGAGCAAAGCTCGGTCATCCAGGTACTAGAATATTATAGCCCTGAAACAAACCAGAGAGAATTGGTTTCTTTTCAACAAGCATGATCTATCTTAATCTGCATCATTGCCAAACATTAGGCAAGAGTGCAGCCAAATACAAACCTATATTCCAATGTTAAAAAAATTAGGGTAGATAAAAAACACTTTCAACTATCACAATCATCCAGCTCCCTCACCATGAGTTTTAATAGT
Source organism: Peribatodes rhomboidaria (assembly GCA_911728515.1). Lineage (NCBI taxonomy): Eukaryota > Metazoa > Arthropoda > Insecta > Lepidoptera > Geometridae > Peribatodes > Peribatodes rhomboidaria. Next base: position 15,572,891 of record OU452174.1, on the reverse strand, counting down.
AAGGGTCGACATGCCACCTAGTACAGACTATTGTAACTACTTATGGTGTTAGTTGCCTAATTTGTGAAGGGTTTGTCAGTAATTCAAGAAAGATGCAATTGCCCCACAGACGCATTTGTACCAGTTGACCCTTCATAAACTTTTTTCGTTTTCATTTGGCTCACATACATTTCAATAAAGCACCCCTGGCAGAAACATTAGAGAACTAGGTTAAATGTATGGAGCCAAACAGAAACGCTATTTGTTTTAATTAACTATCAATTCTCATAGATGACTTACAATTTGCAGGACGCAATTACTAGTTCACATTAGAGTTTCATATGGGCAAAAACATAAAAACCCCAAAGAAGCCTGGTATTTAAAATAAAATCATTATTGTTATTATTTTCAAGCAATCTGTAAAATTTCTTTTTTACTTTCACTTTTGTGTAATAAAAAAGAGTTAAAAAGCAGTATTTTTCATCAGTAATAAATAATTACATACTTGTATGTTTCCAGGTACATGATTCATATGAAACCTGGCTCAGTTCTGCCGACGTAGGCTGTGAGGTGCTCACAATCGACGCGAACAGAAGTATAGAAGAAGTCATTGAAGATTTAGAAAGATACACATACAAAATACTAGGCGGAAATCACACTAACTGAAAAAAAAAACTGATCCATGAATACATGTAATTATTGAAATGAAAGATTAAGTGCAGTGGCTCTTAATTTTGACATAGTGGACTCATTTCCCACTATTTGATGCTCCACAGAACACATGGGAATTAATCTGCATCAGTGAAAAACTGTAAATAAAAAAACAAATTTTATCATGTTTCTTGAGTGAGAAAATAGCCGACTGTTCGTCGCAGTCGCTGGCGCAGCGGTCAGGCACCTGTCCAATTTGGCCTATGTTTTTTTGCCTAAAAATCTATAACATATTTATGGCATAGCCTTTTTTAATTTTATAAATACTATGATTTGGGTGTTTTCATTGCTGCTCTTGGCTTGTTAGTAAGATTATTTATTTCTATCTTGTTGACTTTATTGTAACAAAGTTTAAAAATATTTTGATACTTGAAAAAATATAATTAAGTATGGGTGTATCTTCGACAGACGGAACATATTCTAGAATATCTCAGTACTTTTCATTATGACCAACTTTAAGAAATCGCAAAAATAAATCCCTGTTCAATACAAAAAGTTCATTGATCGTTGACAAAATGTATGGAGCAGCTGTTTTTTTTAGTATTAGGCCCCATAGTAAAAGTTGGTCATACTGATGAGTACAATATTATTCGAGAATATGCCCATCATTTAAAGATACATAATGTACAAAGCTGACAATATTTTATTACAGAATTGAGATGTTTCATGCTATTAAGACTACATATATGTATATCATACTACCTCATTTATAATAAGCTAATTAATGAATAGTTGCTTAGAAAAAGTTCAATTGTAAATAAAATAATATTTAAAAAATAAAACATACATTTATAACTGAGACAATAGTGGTTTATTTATCACAAAAACATAATTTATTTTACATCCTAGTTTTAAGATCTATTTTACAACTATTAAAAGTAAAGCCCAGTTATTTATAAGGTCTGTCCGAAAAGTATCCGACCTGCACCCCAGTTCTACAGTACTAACCAACTGTCTCTAAATTGTTAATGAATTGTCTCAAATTGACACATTTGGTATGCCAGAATTGTCAAAAATAGACGATTCAGTAACAATTTAAAAACAGTTGCCTAACAGAATAGTTTAGTCAATTTTTTACCGCCTCCATTTTGGAGAATGTGCACAGGAACTATACGAGCTGATTCCGTCATCTGACTTCCGCCATAGGTCATCGAGGCAGACATTCCATCGATATGTCGTCAGCTTTAATAAAGCCCGCACGAAGTGCTTTCAAAACTCCTTCCTAATCAGAACTGCCAAGGAGTGGAACGCGCTTCCTGCCTCGGTGTTCCCCAGCAATGGATACAACCTGGGTCTCTACAAGACAAGAGTGAATAGGCACCTCATGGGCAAGCGTGCTCCATCTTAGACCGCATCCTCACTTTCCATCAGGTGTGTTGCGGTCAAACGTGGGCCCATTCAATCATAAAAAAAAAAAAAAAGAATCGAGGCCCTGCTTTTATATCTTCGCGCCAAGGTTTTCCAGCATTCTCTACAAGGCATGAACGCCTCACGAACTTATCTGTTGCTAGCCGACACCGACAGGACGTATAGTTCATGCGCAGCGTGTATTTGTTTACAAATCCTTTTTTGCGTTCGTCAGATATCGTTAGTATAGTAGTGATTCTCGTTATGGGTGACCTTCGACGACAACAACACCGGTTAATATCGGTGTTGTGCACCACGATCATGCACTGACAGATCGAGGAGACAGAAGAGGCTGCAAAATATTGTACCCTGTCACTCCCATTACGCGAAATTAGATTTTAGCGGACCGCGCGCTACGGTACACCTTGACGGCCCCGCACAGCGCCCTGTGCCATCTATAGGAATATTTTGAAACTTCAAAACGATAAAATCTTTAAATTTTGTTATATTTTTACCGCTCAGAGGATACCGATTCGACTGCAAAGAGATGGTTAAAAAGAATACGAGAGCAAGGCTATTCCAAAATCTGACTCCCAAGGCTGCGTCAACAAGTGGAAACACTGTGGGAGTGTTTCCACTTGTTGACTGAATTCAATTAAATCCGGAACTCGCCCGATGGCGAAAAATAACTCCTGCGCGGAGATAAAAGTAGGTCGGATACATTTCGGACAGACTACAAATTTCTAAGATTCTCAAGATGTCACGTTCGCAAAATGTTTATAAATAGTCAAGCATAGTCGTAGGTCGTACGTATAGTTATAAAATAGCCCCTAAAATACTATTAACTACTAATTTCATCGTTCTAACGATACAGGTGATCGGCTCTGATGTTTGAAGCAATCTCGCTCTCCCATTTGTCGCCGTTCGAGAGTAGCTTCTCCTTGTTGTATAGAAGCTCTTCGTGAGTTTCTGTCGAGAACTCGAAGTTGGGGCCTTCAACGATCGCGTCTACTGGGCAAGCCTCCTGCAAATTGAAACAAGTATGATTATAAAAAGAGAAACTAAAAAACCGACTGCCTACTTGTAGCATAGGAGGCTATGACACTGGATACAAAAACCGGCCAAGTGCGAGTCGGACTCGTGCACGAAAGTTTCCTTACCATTATCTATATTACCAGCAAAAAAATCATTCCCGTTGTATGGGAGCCCCCTTAAATATTTATTTTATTCTATTATTTAGTATTTGTTAATATAGCGGCAACAGATATGCATCATCTGTGAAAATTTCAACTATCTAACTATCACGGCTAGTGAGATACAGCCTGGTGACAGACGGACAGCGGAGTCTTAGTAATAGGATCCCGTTTTACCCTTTGGGTACGAAACCCCAAACACCGACAAAGATTTACAACCCCTGATCTGAAGTACGAGGGATCGATGAACTTTCGTCTCAATCGTCGTAGTACTATTTTACTACGTAGTACTATTTATTGTGTGGTATAGTGTCTAAAGGTGCTCCTAGACAGGCCATACCGTTGTTATGTTTACCGCAATATTGTTGGTAATCCCGGCCAGAGCATGCAATATACGACAATATTTTGAGTATGGCTCGGCCATAATATAGCCAAACATTTTTAGCATGGCTAGGCTACAGTTGGCAATATTGATTAAAAATATTGCCCATAACATAACGTGCCAATTTATATTTACAAAATCAAAAGTAACTCTGTCTGTCTGTCGGTTTGTAGGCTTTTCACGGGTAAACAGCTTGAATGGAATCTTGATGAAATTTGATAATAAGTTACACGAGGAAGATTTTGTATACTATTTTCTGAATAAACGCGAACTATGTCGCGGGTAACAGCTAGTCTATATGCATAGTAGTGACCTGGCAGAATCCACAGTAGATGCACTTGGTCATGTCGATGTCGTAGCGCGTGGTCCGCCGCGAGCCGTCCTTGCGCTCCTCTGCTTCTATGGTGATCGCCTGCAATGGAACAAAATTATAGTCACTGATAATATAGGAGCAAGTCAGGGGCAAGTTAATTTTCTCGAAAGTCATGTTTACAGGGCAAATAAAGGATGATTTATGCTAGACCGGGGCGAGCACGAGCCGTGCCTCGTACAAGGCACGGACGGGGCACGGATTTTAGACTCACGAACACTTTACCGCCCGGTAGCCAGTCGGCCGAACCGAAGGGTCTCGGGTTCGGGGAGGGGCTCGTACGAACACTTTACCGCCCGGTAGCCGCTCGTCCCAACCGAAGGGGCTCGGGTTCGGGAAGGGGCTCATACGAACACTTTACCACACGGTAGCCGCTCGGCCGAACCGAAGGGGCTCGGGTTCGGGGAGGGGCTCGTACTAACACTTTACCGCCCGGTAGCCGGTCGGCCGAACCGAAGGGGCTCGGGTTCGGAGAGGGGCTCATACAAGGAGGTCTAAAACGGCCGCTTTGGGTGATTCACCTGAAAAGTGGTCATATTGTGATTTTCTCGGTGATCACTAATTTTGGCCGTAAAATGGTACCTTTTTATGGTGAATCGCACACGAGTCACTTCACCAGGAGATTCACTTTAGTTGTCAAACTTGCCAAGCGAAAAAATCAAAACCGGAACTCTCCGGTAATGTTCTTTTTAATTGTTTAAATTATTTAAATGGTTTATTTTGTAAGAATTTGTTTACCACAAATGTTTTCAAATATGGAAGAACTTATTTGCTATAAGTATTTCAATGTATATGCCCTAAAACAATTATCAAACAAAATATTTCGTTTTAGTTTCTTTGCCCTGGCAATAAACTGGGTATCAACAAAAACATAACCTCAAAATCCTGGAATAATACACAAATCTAAAAGTACTCCAAAACAAAACGAAACCTAAAAAACTGTAGTTTTTGCTGATACCACAATAAATGGCCATGAATTAAGAAGTAAAGTAAACATAACGCCACCGCCAACCACTACTCGAATCAGAAAAACGGGAACACTTGAATCGGCCCTTGATAAGTGGATTTTTTGCGTATGCATTAAATATGAAACTTTGTTTGTTTCTACTGATAAACAAATACATAATTCGTGTCGTCGAAGTGCATACTAACGTTCTAAATATTGGGTATTCCGTTCGTGTATGTGGTGTGGTTTGGACATTGGAACTAACAACAGTAAGTGCATTTTTCATCTTTGTTTTCTATTCACACATCAATTTCTGTAGAAATATAAATTAAGTACCTACTCTTATTCTGCAGGAATGGAAAAGCGCTTGAGGATCTTGAAGCTGAGAATGAGAGATGGATAGTGTAGCTCAAGTTCACTGAAGAGAACATCACCCTAGCAACTACTACGATAATACCTTCTAGGGACAGAGGGAATCTGCCCGTCTCTGGCAGGAGGTCGTCGTTGAGCCTACCTCAATACCATGAGCTCTTGTACATCCAAATGCCCAAAAAAGTGCTCCGTTGTAAGTATTTTTTCTAAATAATCAGTAATAATAATACTCAATAATATGCTCTAGCAAAGCATATTGTTGAGAGTATAAAAAGTAACATTTTAACAAAAATGTTGTATAGTATCAGCAGTATAAGCAGTAATAGCAACTATAAAGGGCAAATTAGAAAAGGTAGTTGTTGAAATCAATGATGATGCCAATGGGACGGACGGAGGGCTTTCTAGGGAAAGCACTCTGTCAGACCAACTCGAGATGAACTCAATATAATTTGAGTAGTTCCATAAGTTTACAATATGTCAATTTTTAGTTAAATTAAGTAATAAAATAGTGTGCATTATAAGTACATAAATAAATCATATTTTTCATTTTCAGTTTAGAAATACAGTATGAGCCTGTGCAAGATATTGCACCTTCGACCACTCTGCCCTCAGCTGCTGCTGCATCTGCAATATCAACACTAGCATAGTCAACATGCAGCCCCACCTCTGCCTTGAAGACAACGGCGAACAAGAATTTGCAGTAAGTGCTAAGTAGTTTCAAAGTTGATTTCAATATGATTGTATTTATGTTTATTACATAGTTATCTTAAAGTTACATAGTTATCTAAAACAAAGTTGCTTTCCACTGTCTGTCCGTGTTTACTCTTAGATTTTCATAGCTATGTAATAGATTTTGATGCAGTTTTTTTTATACTATCATTCGATAATTAATTCCAGAGTGGAAATAAATCTGAAGGACACTAATCCTACTTATATTATAAATGCAAAAGTTTTTGTGTGTGTGTTTGTTTGTTATTTATTGACTCTGAAATGGATGGACGGAGATTGATGAAATCTGTATGGTGGTGGCTTATACCCTGAAGTAACACATAGGCTACTTTTTATCTGCGGTTAACACCGCAGAGCATAGCCAGTATCTAATCATTGTTGATATAATAAAATAAGTCAATTTTAATTAAGTTTAGAGTATATGGTATAGAGCTAGAATTATAATTAATATATTATTACATGGTTTCAGGTAATCCTCTTGCGCTACTTAAAGAGGCTCATTGGATTTGGTCGCAGATGAAGGTGCACAGAACTGCTGCATATGCTGATGATTAGCGCCCCCATGACTTACATCTATGATCAAGAAGTTCAAGTCTACATCGCATATCTTTGTAGTAGCAATCAATCAATTGTAAAATACAGTTGTACATTAAACTTATTTGTTTAAAATGCTATTTTTTTAATTCTAAAATTCGAAAAAAATATTGGTAGGTATTTATTCCGTAACGTTGTAGTTTTCAGTTATTATTTTATGTTATATAACGGAGTCTACACATCAAAGCCGGTGGCCCGCCGACATGACGAAAGCTGCGTAATTTCCTTTGAAAAATGGTCACGCAGACTTCAATAAATATACAGTCATACTGTCGGCAACTTTTATGTGTATTTTTAGTATAGACCCCCATAGTATATATTTTTCTCATGTTAATTTCCATAAGAATAAAATCTAACTACCTACTACCCATACACATTTTTATTTTAGAAGATTTACTAGGTAGGTACCCACCTAGTAAATAATAAAGTATTTCGCCTTCGATAATTTATGCTATAAACACGTGCGTGTTTAAAAAGTTTTCATAAAGGCTTAAATCCCCCGAAATTTACTTCTTTTCATCAAAAATGTGTAGAGTGAATTGTAAAAAGTTGGTCTCGATTAACTTCTAACAAGTCCACTATTTGACGTTTAGGCAATTCCTCTTTAAGCGGCCATTTTACGACTTCCCATACAAAACCTGTCAAAAAGATGATGGCGGAAACAAGATCACGAGCATGAACACCTAGTGAATTGTGACTATGCGGCCATTTTACGGTTTTTAAAGTTGATCATAGAATGGTCATATTAAGATTCACTAAAAGCGGCCGTTTTAGACCTCAAGGCACGGCTTGCGTTCGGCACGGTCTAAAATAAATCATCCATAAGACGATAATTTCTGATATTCAACCTTGATTGACCAAAACTTTATTTTTAACCCCCGCCGCAAAAATGGGGTTTCATAACTTTGACGTGTGTGTGTGTGTGTTTGTTTTGTTTGAAAGGTGAATTATTCGGGAATGTTCTTAGCTATGTTTGATGAAAATCGGTGTTGATAAAAATCGGTGTCAGGGGTTTTGTTTAAGTTTTAATTTATTTCTAAGTCAAAGTACCTACTTTGTAAGTACATATTTTTTAAAGAGCAAGATAAACAAATCAGTTTTATAAGCTACACTAAAAACCCAGCTTTAGCATACTGCTAAGATCTCCACAGTGTGGCATATGACAGCCCGTAATAACTGGTTGTAATAATTGGTGATATCACCTGAGCAGGGCAAATGGCTTCGCACAGTTTGCAAGCGATGCACCTTTCTTCACCGGACGGGTAGCGGCGCAGGGCGTGCTCCCCGCGGAACCTCGGGGAGAGAGGCCCCTTTTCAAAGGGATAGTTGATGGTAGCTGGTTCCTGGAATGGGTAGAAAGGTATTCTTATTTGCATGGAGAATCTATAGATAGATAAACACTTTATTGCTCACACCAGAAATAACAATACAAAAGAACAGAAAAAACTTAAACTGTAGTGTAACAACAAGCGGCCTTATCACTAAGAGTGATCTCTTCCAGGCTATAGAGACATTCATTGACAAAACATTTTTATTGCTTTCGATTTTATTTATCTACACTAATCTGTACATCTACACTAATATTATAAAGTGGAAAGATTTAAAACTACTGGTCTAATTTCAATAATTCTTTCATCATTAGGAAGCTATATTATCCATAAGTGACATGACCCTATGAAATGCGAGTGAAGCCACAGGCAAAATAGATAGTTTTTTATAAGAGTGGCAAACCAGCATATGGCCTGCCTAATGGTAAATGGTAACCACTGCCTATGAACATCTGCAACACTAGCGGTGCTGTTAATGTGCTTCCAAAAAAAAACTATAATATATAACAGGTTATGTTACGTAATGGATTGATCCTAGCTGGTATCTCACCGGTTCACACTTCAACTTAATATATTTTACAATTAATTTGTAATTGTAAACGTAATTTTGTAAGTGTAATTGTAAACTGTATTGTAATAAACAAATAAATTTGGGACTTTTTCACAAAAGGATGCATGATAAAAACAGTGAAAAGACAATTTGCCTCTGGCCCGTGCTGGCCCTGCTGTTTTTTATTTTTTTGTCTGGGATTATTGTCCGACTTATTTATGGACAAATGTTTGGTACATTAAATACAAAGGTAGTAGAAAAGTTTTTTTTTCTTTTAGTCTAGTCTAGAATAGTAGTCCAGTAAATAATAAACAAATAAATTCGGAACTTTTTCAAAAAAGGTTGCACTACTCAAACTAAACAAAGCTTGTACTATGGCTGCCAGACTGATATACAAATGAATATTGAAATACATTCTTTTAAAGACTAGACATAGAACAAACAAATATATCTAGATATAACTTTCATAACTGTTGTGTATCACAAAATGATTGGAAGGAAACAATCAGAAATATTTATATTCTAAATTGTGTATATTTAGAGAAAAGTAATTATCTTTCTTATTTTTACGAGAATTTAATTACCTAATATTCAAATTTGCATAAGATCTGTACAACTTTGCAGAAAAATATGTAAAAAGAAATCTCCACTTTTTGTTATCTTTCTTGAAAGTTTCTGGAAAGTTTTTATCACTATTCCGACCTCTGATTATAAGTGTTATAACTACTATTAATCCAAGAGTTATTCTTTTATTACCTTGAAAATGTGTGCAAATGTAACAGCAAAGCCTCTAGCCAGCTCAGTCCAGAACAGGGTTTGTGCAGCTCTGTTTGACATCTCCATCATTGACATGTTAGGGTCCTCCCCATTGACGTATTTGTACCCCGGCACATTGGGTGGATATACCTTTTCTGCCCTCTCAGGTTGCGTGCTGTATTGAGAGTGTCTAGCTACCATACAACCGGCATTGGTCGCTCTAACTGTAAGTAATTAAAGAACATCTTAAAATTGCATTTTTTGGATGCTTGTTTTATTTTTACACAGCAGTAACACTACATTTTAATATTCTCTAAAGATTTCAATAATTGATATTAATTCACAATAGTGTACTGAAGTTTGGTCGAAATAATAATCTAAAGATACCAAAAGTTTTGGATATCAGCTAGTAAATACGCATTAGAGGTTATAAATAGCATTGCGTAACAAATTCAAAAGAAACCATAATATAGGGGAATCTCCAACTTAATAAAATCTGTTTTACCTCTAGAAGACACTGAAAATAATTTCGCTAGCGACATTTTAAGTAAAAGATTATATAGGCAGAGAAATTAATTTTTATTTGAATGAAAACAAATCAATCGATTGATCGGGAGCCAATAATGTACGACACAGATAATGTACAGCATGATATTGTACAACCCAATAATGTACAACATGATAATTGGTGTACATGTACATCAAATATTAGGCTGTACATTATCATGCTGTACAATATCGTCTCGTACCAATAATGTACAGACTGATAATGTACAGCATGATAATTGATGTACATGTACACAAATTATCATGTTGTACATTATAATGTTGTACAATATCATGTCGTACATTATTGGCGCGGTTCAATAATGCACAGCCCGATAATGTACAGCATGATAATTGGTGACCATATCTAAATTCAAACTGAAGCTTTGTTTAGACGACGACATTCCACTTGCATGCTAGTGGTACCACAGATATTTTCAGATTGTTCTACCATTCATTGGTAACATTCGTTCAAATGTTATGTTATTTTGAAATGGCAATGAGTCAATGTCACGTGCTACTCCTGTTGGATAGTTCGTGTATTTGTAAATTAAATGGATGCTGATCTGGGGGGCTATTCCTGCGCGTGAGATGAGATTAGATTTTGTCTTGGTCACTCTCACACCTATGACGTTTCAAACGAGAGCAACTAGGACGGAAAAAGGTGAGATGTAAATCTCAAATCTCCGAATAGGGTCACTGATTATCAACTAAATATCCAGTCCTAGGTTTTTCAAATTCCGTTCCATCGATAAATGTACGACCTCAATTTCTTTTAGGTCGTCTCTGATTAGGTCACGCGTGCTCTCCGGTCCATGATACATACAACTCGGGATCAGGGATCACTCAATGTGTAAATTATGCTAATATAAGTTTCTCTTTGGATATCTCCCGTTCTACTTTATTTAAAAACCTCTTATCCTTTGCCTCCTACCCAGAGTCGTATAATATTCTTCGTAAATGTGTATCAATAATAATAAACTACATAATCAATAAGTATGTGTTATGTTAAATGAATATTTCAATTAAGTACACATAGTACTCGTATCTCTATGTGTTCTAATATTACTTAGTTACAAACTGTGTTGTTTTTTTTGTTTTAGTGTAATCATTTTATGGCCGCTCTAAGTCTCTGGGATTCTCCCTCCGAGATACCCTACATATAGGTACCTACTAGAAAATGCATGCTCCAAGGTGTTTATGAAACTGGCATGAAATGGACATTGGCAAAATTGTGGCTAAGTACCTATTACTTACCCATAGAAGCCATCAAACCAAATCTTATCATAAAAGAAATGCTAAAAACTTAGCTATCAAATACTAAAATCCAATTAGCCTTATTTTTTATTTGATATCATTTCTCATACAAAGATTTTGATTTAGTTGCTAGTCAAAACTACAAGACTTGGAGATCAAAGGGCCATGACATACAGAGGAAGTAATCAAAACACACCCTTTCACACTCCAACTGCTACGCTGAACAACTGATAATTATTACGAAGTGCAAAGCACACCACGGGATTCACCAGTCTAGTCTGCACCTTTACAAAACGAGTATCTCAACAGACTGTTCCAGTGCCGAGTGCACAATTTTTGCACATGACAGCTAGACTTCGGAGAACTAACACTAGGCCTATTTAGTGGCCTTTGGTGAATGGAGAGAAAAGCCACTTAAATGTACATAGACTTACATCATGGGCCCTATTCGGAGATTTGAGATTTTCATCTCACCTTTTTTCGTCCTTGTTGCTCTCGTTTGAAGCGTCATAGGCGTGAGCGTGACGAAGATAAAATCTCATCTCATCTCACGCGCAGGAATAGCCCCCCAAGTGTTCAACCTTTGTGCTGTTTTAATCATTTCAAATTTGTCATCAATTATATAGTTTTCCAACTAAGTTTCTAACTAAGTTTAATTATAATTACAGTTATAATTATTACTACAAGTATAAATGTTTTATTCAACCCAATATAGTGTTAGTTCCTGCTGGTGTACTACATACTCTTTATGCTGTCAAATGAGGACCAAAGTACGAATTTACAAAACTAGCCCCGTGGTATGTTTGTATTTTTGCCAAAGTTTAGTTAGGTAGTCTATTTTAGCTCAATCAGGCGCTGGGAAGTGGGGTGGATGTACTGGTCCCATCTAAGGCTAAATTTTCACATCCTACTTCCTACTAATATTATAAACGCGAAAGTTTGTAAGTATGTAGGAAATTCAAGAAGTAAGTAGAAAAAAAATCTACCATCCACGAGGTATTCTGACGTGCGCCGCAAAAACCGTTTTAGTTACACGTTTATTATAATGTTCCAAGGAAATATTTATCCTAAATAGGTAGTCCTACAAAAAAGGCCGCGATAGTATTATATTTATCTGTATTTTATGTATAAAGCCAATATCACCAAAATAGCGAACCTTAAATAAAATAAAAATTAATAAATTAATTTCTAACGCACATTTGATAGTAACAAATTGATCCTTTTATCAAAAATAAATACTTAAATCGCATCTGGTATTTGAAGTAGTTTAACTTTGTCTTTTACACTACATCATTTGGATAAATATTTAAATAGATGACAACCAAGTGCGCGATATTAAACTAGTGGTGCGGTCCGGCGCCGGGCGTCGTCAATCACGCCAGAATGGCTAAACGGATCTAGATGAAATTTAGCTTAAAGATAGCTTTGCCCTGGATTAATACCTAAGCTCCTTTTTATCTCTTAAAATGTAATGTTCCCGTGGGATGAGCAAATAATCTAAGTATATTCATTTATTACTCTTAAAACTCGAACGACCATGCTGATTAAAGATGAAATTACTTGACGTTAGCCACACTTTATTCCTTTAAAATGTAGTGTTCCCGTGGGATAAGAAAGAAATCTTACGTGTATATTTTAAGTAAAAAGTTCGGATGGATGCCTGGCTAGATGGATATTTGTTACCCAATCACGCCAGAATACTGAACGGTTCTGGATGAAGTTTGGCACAGAGATAGCTTATGCCTGGATTAATACATACTTAGGTTACTCTTCATTCAAGGCTGAAAAGCTCTCACGCTCAAAATCCATAATTCGCACTCCACAATGGTCGAAAATGTCTGTTTTAATTGGTGATTTTGTGTTTACCTAGCTTGATACATTACTAAGTCAAGGCCCCCTCTCCAATAAATCTTTAATCTATCGCGCCAGTTAGCCTCCGTGAAGTAAATGCGAGCTGCGGTGTCGTAACTGAACTCTTTGAGAAAACCGCACGCGTACTTAATTGAACGCGGTGATTAGGCAGTGTCGGTCATCTGTCACGCAAGTTTGTCTAGGGAATACCTTTTATCCACCGACGGCCCCGGGGGTAGGCTGGGTGGATATGTGGGAAGCCCGCCACTGGCAGCATACCCACAATGAACCCTCGGGTATTCTACCTCGGCGCAAAATATCGGGGCTACGGGAACGCTCTCTCATACGACCACGGCCCCCACTGCGCTAGCCCCATTGCGCACCTCCCTGAGACTGTGCTCTTCCTCTCTATGACGATGTGTCGAACACCAGGCACATCGTTATCCTCATCCAGGCCAGACATACCTTTATCATGGAGTGTTAGTGTATTAGTTTGTTGCTGTTTCAACCTGGATGCACCAATACTGTGCAACGTCATCAGATTACGCATTACAGATTTGAAAAGTCGCGAACATGAACGAGTCCAGTGGCCCTATTCGGAGATTTGAGATGAGATTTTATCTTGGTCACTCTCAAACCTATGATGTTTCAAACGAGAGAAACAAGGACGAAAAAAGGTGAGGTGAAAATTTCAAATCTCCGAATAGGGCCAATGGTCGTGGGTTCGGTGTTGCTAATTTATCACGCAAATTACCCCCCATGAAGTAAACGCAAGATGACATAACTGAGCTCCAAATCGCACGCGTAAATTATAGTTAGCTAATTAACTAACATTCTATACAACTGCTATAAATACTTTTTAACTGCGGGTAACACCGCGGGGCGCAGCTACTGTCTTAAAATCATTTCGATATTTACTGTTAGTTTATTTTTTAATTTCCACATTGATTAGTAAAAAGCTTAGGTTCTAAGAGAAAAAAAAACTTAATTCCTTTAGTTTCTTTTTTACATTTCCAAAAAGTGGAATGTACCCTAATTTGACCATCAGGCCCCAGTTGTTAACTAGTTACTTATGTACCAGAGGCCGCCCATATTTTAAAACAAAGTAATTTAGATTGTTTACGCCTACACTGCTTTTCATAGCAACGCACGCGTTTTCGTCGTCTCATCATATAATATTTAAGCAACTGTCAAAATGATTGTTTTTATAAGGCACCCTCAGTGCGCATTCGACCATGACTTGATTAACATCTATTCCTCAACCCGCATCCAAGATATTTTGTACAAGTAAAATAAATACTGTGAAAGTATTAGGAATTTTATTGATGTCCATCCGGGCATATTCATAGATTTAGGACGTGAAAACCCTAATAAATGAGTAAAATAATAGCAAATATATATTTACCCTGCTCAGAGGCGTAGCTACCACCGTATCTGCCATATCAATTATACGGGGCCCCCGGGCTACGGGGCCCCGTAAAATTAATAAAAACTTCCCAATTTTTGATTTCATTTCAGAAATGACAAAAGTAAAAAAATGCAATTTCTTTTATTCCCGATGATTGGCATGAACCTTGTCACACCTGTCACTATTGTCCATAGAGGCAGAATTTTTAGAGAAACTAAAGTCATCATCAGCTGCAAATGATTTAATAAATCATTTTACCGAAAAAAAAGCAAGGAGAGAATTATTTAATTTGAATTGTTTCTAAAAATTTTGGAAAAAGGGGCAGAAAGATAATTATGATGAATAAATATTTCTTTTAATCTTATGCAATTTTTTTCTCTTATGAGAAACTTTTACCCTTCATAGGGGCCTCCAAAAATTTTCATACGGGGCCCCGCCAAGGTACGCTACGCCCCTGACCCTGCTTATAAAAACGTTAAAAAATAAAAAGAGCTTTTAATTAAAACCAGTTTTATACTTTATGTATGACTTACTTAATCGCATGATCCTAAAAAACAAGGTCTAGCATTCCCGGAGCAAACACGTATGACGTCACTCGTTATCGTCGTCCGTCTCTTTCACGCTATTTCTAAAATGACATAATTCGGTCTTGCTTGAGCATCGATTGACGTCACTATGTGTTGCCCATGTGACCGGAATGCTATACCTGGCGGAGTATATTATTATGCCATGCTAACCGATTAAATTATCATTATGCAGTCTTAGCAACGAGATAAGTACATTGAAAATAAACAAAGACTTTTAATTATTTTTTTGGTCATACACCGCATTGTTAACATACTAGCAAAACTACTACTCTAAAAGCTGATTCTCTACATCATAACAAACAACATTTACTAACCGTCAAATCGCAAAACAAAATTCAGCTACTTTGCAGTTTGGCTCCAGATTTTGTCAATCCTAAGTCGTCCTTTTTACGTCGACAAATGAAGCTTTAGAAGCAGACGAGCTCTGCAAATGTACTAAAAAAAAGATACATCTCCAGGAAGTGATGGAGTTACCTACTCCATGATTCACCATTTACCTAAAAATGCTTTAAAAATGAGATTATGTAAAATATTATATAATCTCATTTTAACTACTGGAGAAATTCCCCAGCAATGGCGTAACGTTACTGTTGTTCCCTTAACTAAATATAATAAATCATCAAAGTCAATACCTAAATTAAGACCGATTTCGTTAATCTCGTGTATTTGTAAGATCCTACATAATATGAAATATGAAACGTTTGGAATGGTTCGTGGAAAGGAACAACTTGTTATCGCCGCTTACAACGGGCTTCTGCAGCGGCCAGGCGTGTCTAGACTGTTTGGTGCGAATTGTGACGCAGATTCAATTAGGACTCACAAACAACATGCCTACCGTTGCATGCTTTCTGGATATTGAAAATTTATAAAATAATGTACTTAAAGACAAAGCAACTGAAATCCTTGATGAACTAGGAGTAGGTAAACTATTGTGTAGGTATTTGTGGAATTTTCTAAGTCGGAGATGTCTCCAAATCAAAGATGACTCTGGTACGATGATAGATGCCTATATAATAGGGATACAAGTACCTAAGGGACTTATGCAAGGATGTCCGAGTTCGCCTATCATTTTCAGCATAACAACAGAAAAAAAAATTAAGGTCATCAACTGTTTACATCTGTCAATATGCAACGATTTGGTTCAAAGTGCAAATAAAATACAAAACGCATTGCAGATTTTTGTAAGTACCTATTCTAAATTATTTGGGATTGGAACTATCTACTTCCAAGTCTAAATTCTATGTTTTTAGTAGGGGTCGGAGAAAACAGACTGTAGGTATAAAGGTAAATAATATACAGATTGAACGTGTGGAAATATACAAATACCTAGGAATGTGACTAGATTGTTTATTACTGTGGCGGAAACATATAAATGAAACAGAAAGTAAAACACAAAAACATATTAATGAAAGTAATTAAAGTTCTAGTTGGTTCCAATTGGGGTAGGTATTCATCCATTACATTTACGTTGATTATACATAGGTACATAGCTTTAGTTAGAAGCAGGTTAGATTATGGCTCAGTTTTCAGTAATATATTTCAAAAATGTCACGTGCAGTGCAGTTTTACCACGAGATGGTAATGGTAACAATGCCAGAGGTGCCACAGATAGAACGGTCATCATACCTTGGTTCTATATGCTAGGATAACTTAGTCAGAAATGAAAATATCTACTTTATTCTATGTATAAGATCATTGTATGATTCAGTGAATCTAGGCAGCTTTATATGGGATGGAGTATCAAGGTGTGGCATTCTCTTAATTTTCTGTAGCACGTTCCCCGGTCTGGATCCATTGTTTTGATTGCTCCTTGGTCTCTGGTGTGTACCAGTGGATCCAGGTTTCATCGACGGTCACAAAACGACGCAAAAAATCCGCTGGATTCCGCTTAAACAGCGCCAAACACGTCTCCGATGTGGTCTCACGGTTGCGCTTGTTTTCTGGTGTGAGTAAACGCGGCACCCATCGCGCCGACAACTTTCTCATGCCGAGTTCCTCGTGAAAAATATGATGCACTGTTCCTTCTGAAATGCCTACAGTCTCAGCTAGCTCCCGAACCTTCAATCGGCGATCTGCCAATACGAAATCATGGATTTTTTTAATGTTTTCCTCCGTAGCAGCTGTTTTCGGTGCACCTGGACGTGGTTCATCAAAAACCGACGTACGGCCACGTGCAAACTCGTTGAACCAATTCTTGACGGTGGCCATCGATGGAGAAGAGTCAGCGTACACAGCATCCAAGCGCTCTTTGATTTCGATGCGCGTTTTCCCTTCCAAAAATAGGAATCGAATCACCGAACGATATTGCTCTTTTTCCGTTTTTGTAAAACCGATCGACACGTTCGCTTCCATAAGCGAACACACATAAGCGACACATGTTCATCACGCTTGAAAAACATCTTAGCTCAAGCTATGGGGTAGGCTGAAAAGCAGCTCTGCGTGGACCTCGTCTACTCAGAACAGTGCTGAGCCTACTCCAATTACCAAAACAATTTATTTAAATTTTTAAATTATACTTAGTTTAGGTGTAATGACATACTCGTAAGTACTTTTCTTTAATGTGTTTTTAACTCATAGGTTTTGGCAATAAATACATTTTTTATTTTATTTATTTATTTATAAGTTGTCAAATTAAAACAAATGAAGGGATTGGAATGAAAATTTGAAAAAAGAATTAAAAAGGAATGTGCTACACTGTGGTAAAACTCTTTTGAAAAAACTACAGCGCCCTCTGGCGATGAGGCTAGGTACTTATTGAATGCACCTCGTAAGATTGGGCACCAAAACCCCTCTATGAACAGCCAGAAGTGCTCTTTTAGAAACTTTCTCACTGCTCATATACTTATGTAAGGCCCCATTTACTCGATTACCTGCCAAAACTCGACGCTCAATATCACAGTCACACTGACCATCTCTCGTAAACTTTGATCCTAAGTACACTTGTTCCACTCTTTCCCTTTCAATCAGAACTGAACAGTCTGTCATGCTTTACTCTCTTTCAAAAACCATTACTTTCGTCTTACTTACATTAACTTTCATTCCCTTGCTTTCTAAAGTGCCATGCACAATGTTAACCATTGCCTGCAATTCCTTCTATGATGATGCTAAAATAACTTGATCATCAGCATAGAGGAAACATTTGACGGTCAGCTTAATCATTCATAATCCATACATACTCTTTCAAACAGTTGTCTATGAAGAGAATGAATAGCATGGAGAAGCTACACACATCCTTGTCTAACACCCTTTTCAATATCAAACCAGTCTGTGTAAGCCCCATTTATCCTTACACAAGCACTGGAACTCTTTTAGAGAGATTTCAGTGGTTGTATCAAGACACCGTTGCACTCCATACATAGCCAAAATATAAAACACAGTAGGTAATAATAACAGTGTCATATTATGAGTATAATGATGTAAATAATTGCATTTTCTGCATAATAAAACGGTTTATTTAATTTTTTACATGTTAATATTTAATTTGCAGCACAAGAACTTTAACTGGGTTGTCATTTCTACTTTTAAATAGGTACACAATTATAATTTTGTTTCGGGGATCCACAAATTCCAGAATCAGTGGGTAAATTTAATTCATTAATGGAAACTGGTCCCAGGGTCCGTGGGTACAAATCCATAATAAAAGGCAATCTATTACATTATGGTAGGCTGCCCCGAGGTAATCATTACAATATCTTCAGAGTTGTCAGTTCTCATGGTGTAGAATTTATGGTTCTGTAACAAACAAAATTATAAATAGGCAAATTACTTTTATGGATTACTCTACAGATTACAAAGTTTTTAAAACTGTTTATTAGGCTCGCGTTTGACAGCCACCTCGCCATACTTTGCTAGAAAAAACCAATTCCTATCATGGCAGAATCATTTCATCATACAAAACTATTATGGCGGCATATTTCAGAGTCTAGCAGTATACACAATAGATGTGGAATCAAATTGCTTTGTACGAGGTTTCAGATTATCAATCATGAAATTTTGTCTGATATGAAAGGATTTCGCAACAGGGTTTAAAAATAAGAGAAGCAAGGAGGGCTTGGAAGTTAATATGAAAGTTGCATATGTGTATTATTTTGTGTATTTCTCTTTACAGCAACAGATTGATGCGATTTGTCACATAGAAACTGTTGGTGAGCTGCAGGTAGATATAACAATGTAGAATACTTGTTATCTCAGTTATAGGTATTTAATATAGGTATTTTTGGCTCATGAAGGGAATGTCTACAAGGGTGGAACTGCTATGGCGGCTAGTAACACTAATAAATGTCAGTAACTATAACCTACCTCTTCACGACTTAACCTCAGAAAAGCTCTTCCATTCCTTGCGGTCGAGTGCTTTTCTGATCCAGCTCCTGCAGTGGGAAGTAAAGCTCATCTCACTACCTCTTTTTGGACCTGCTGTGAGGCCTCACCACATTCTGTGCTCACTTTATTGTGGTTTTATGCCCTTTATAGATCTTTAGGCTGCATGCGGCAGATATGTCCAGCCGAATTCCACTGTAGACACAGCGGGAGTATAAACAACTTTCGCGGCGATTCACAATGAAGAAACATAGCCTCGGCAACATCAGCACAGCACAGTCAAACAGCACAAGCTATAATAAAACAAAAAATTACAAAACAGAGGAATACAAAATAGTAAATAGTCTGTCTCTCACTAAAACTTGTTTCAACCTTTCGTAAAAGTTAACGTCGATTTCTTTATTTTCTACTTTGGCATGTTTCGTACTTGGCTAATGACAAGAAATAAATATCAAGAATTTTTGTTCAATAAAACCATAGAAATAACGTAAGAGTTCAATATTTTATCTGTGATTATTACACTATCTCGTTCAAACGAAGCATAGAAACGACAAAGTTCATGAACGCGAACAGCCAATCGGATCAGAGATTTTTTTAGCAGGGTTAGCCAATAGGGGGATGCCACCAATTATCATGTTGTACATTATAGGGTTGTACATTCTCGGCTCGTGCCGATAAAGCACAGCCCAATATTGCACGACATGATAAAGGACGGCATAATAATGTACAGCCCGATAAAAGGCATACTTTTCTCATGTACAGGGTTTATCAGAATGTACAATACTGGCTGTGCTTTCCTGGCTGTACATTATCAGCACGTGCCAATAATTGCCGGCCAGTATTGTACAACATGGAATGTACAACATGATAATTGATGTACATGTACACGAATTATCATGCTGTACATTACTGCCTGTACATTATCGTGTTGGACAATATCATGTTGTACATTATAGTGACCCGATTGATCGCGACGCTTCGCGTAATTTTCGATTATGTCAAACAATTGTCAAACGCAAACCTTACGTCAACGGTCAACGTCAGTTAAAAAAAATTAGAGTTCAATCAAGTGCGTGTCATGACATGCTCATGATAGAGTTCTGTACAAAAACGTATTCAACAAAACGTTTATTTTAGTTTCTTATTATGCTGCGACACACCACTGCCAGCCCATGCCTGTTGCAAATCTGTGTGATCGCATTATTCCCGCGCGGGCATAGACTCGACTGAAAGTGTATGTTCGCAACGGGCTGTACGTCGGCACACCAGTTACACCATTTTCTTTACTTCTTTTTTCACCCATTGCCATTTTATTTATGTTTTGTTCAGCAGACTTCATTTGAATGAAACTTTTGTTGGTTCACATGAAACTATGTATTGTACATAAACACAGAGCGACAAATCGCTAAGCATCATACGATGCTTAGCGATTTGTCCAGTTCGTTGCGTGAACATCCGATTGGCCCGTTTCTTATGTATTATGTGATACGAGCCGACGACAGACCCAAACCCATCGGGATTCATAATAAAGAATCATAGACCCAAGATTCGTAGACGGTGAACCCTAAAAAAGGATTGCGTTCCAAAGAAGTCCCACAAAATAAGTATGAGACTTTTTCTGCTACTTAGAAATAGATGGCGTTAAAATAAAAGTTTTCAAACAGTCCTGCCAAAGAAAGTAAAAATTATAAACCTTTTTTTCTGCTTTTGCTATTTCACAACAGATGGCGCGTATATCAGTGTTACCAGTTACTGAATGCGTGGCAGCCATAAGCAATATTTTGACTTTTTCACATTTACAAAAACAATTTCTTTTTTTAATTTGTTTCTGTTTACGTCAAAACATTGCATCGCAGTGACGTTTACAGAATTTTATGTTTGTGCTATAATTTTACGAAACAATTCGCCACGCAGCATGGGAGATGCACCTGTCTCTGACGCGGAGTCCAGTAAACCGAGCCCTGCGAGCGAGGTGCTACCGGATCTGGTAAATCCTGCTCCAGCCAAAGTTACATCAGCCTCAGTGGAAGATTATCATGTCGATACTTTTCTTCAGGACCGGCGTCCTTTTGGCAGCCTGCAATTCCAAGTTTCCGAAGTAGTCGGTCGGCTAGAAGCCGGCGTCAACGCCCAAGATGTGGCGGAAGAGGAAAAGAAACGAGAACCGCGAAAAATCAGCGCCGGTTTCTTCGAGCCTGAGGAGACCGGAATGGACGATATTCTGAAGGTTTTAGAGGATCTGGTATTGAAGACTGACCCTAGTTGTGACAGCATGGATCCTCCGCTGCTGCCCACCGACGCCGTGACGCGGGCTGCTATATTATCTCATAGTATTTGTGCGTTATTTGGGAGGTTGGAAAGAGGCCACGCAGCCAGACTTGGAGCGCACATCGCAGCTGAAACCACGCGCTGGTTGTCGCATATGTTCAGGTAACATCAAAGCCGATCTATTGCACTGATAAAGATGTACCTCTTATCTATTGTCCTCCTATCAGTACCTTGAATTTTAATTGGATATGGATAAGATTAAAAAGCTTTTGTAATTGGTAAGATAAATATCCATGACTCATGCTCATTTAAACAGCATCTTTGCTTCATTGGCTCACCAAAACAGTGTTTCCCATAATAATAAAACCAGTCATTAGACATTCAATTTCAAAGGTCTACTAAGTATAGACATTTAAATGTAACTCTTTAGTAATCAATTCAGAAATCACATTTAAAAACAAAAGAGCTTAAAGCTATTGTAAAATGTATTGTTGTAAGTGGTAGACTTAGCATTAAAACAATATCTTGTGTCACCTAGATTTTATTATAGTCATAAAATCTAGTCTATAAGTTGAAATCAGAGGCATATATAAATATGCCTCTGATTTCAACCTCTGATTTCTTATAGTTATTCTGGCCTGCATAACAAACATGGTTTAGAATATATTTTTTTAGAGAATAAACTCTTTTTTTAAATTCTAAATGGAGGTAATATAACATATATACATACTGAGGTTCCATTTGTACCATAGGCAACTAGTTTGTAGCAAATACAAGACCTACTATCAACACATAGTTAAATTTTAGTTAGTTAAGGTTATTTAATAGTCATTGTATAGTAGGTTTAGTACCAATCTAATGTAAAATACGTAGGTAGGTTCTGATAGCAAAATAATGTATTTTTTATGATCCTGGCAGTGTTTTATCACCAATTGATAAGAAAAATGTTGTTAAAACACGGTTTACAATGAAACACACTGAACTAATTATTGTTTTCTGCTGATTAACAAGATTATGCTTTAATTAGTTAAATTGAAATTTCAAATGATGCAATGCTCTTGATAAAGCTTTTTATCTGTCACAATCGGACTCAATATTTTAATTAAACACTTCAAAGATGATAAATTAAGATTGATGATAATGGCACCAATTTTGTTGTACCATTAATAATAACTAAACCAATCTGATAAGACTAAAATTAGCTAAGTCCGTTTTCATGCCAATGTACCAAAAGAAAGAGGAACACCTATATCATAATAACCTTGCATTGTTTTCCAATTAGAATTTGTTCATTCATTATCAACATCAACTTGTTTTTGTTCTGTAGACTCTATTAGACTAGCCGATTTACTAATAATCATTATATAGCCTCAGAATAGTCTGATCTACTTAAAAAATGAAACGATAGAAAAAGACAAAACACTATACAACAATTTTTTATTAGTATAGTATACAGCAGATGACCTGTCATCAAACACCTACCGTGTTTTATGACAGGTCATCTGTTGTTAAGTAGTTAAATGATGGGGTTTGACACCCCCCCTATCTGTTCTGAGACAAAAGCCTGCCATTCATTACACAAGCCACAAGCTGAACAAATATAGCAGATTGGTATGCATGTGTATGGTGAGCTCAAGAGTGTTGTTTCTCGATTATTACCTCATTTTAAATTTAGACCTGAAATATATTATGAATAATAAAACCAGACCAGCAGATTTCCTACTTTCTCAAAAACACCATTTATTTCATGTTCAAAATTCAATAATGACATTGCATGCAAATTTTAATTTGTAATGTTACTTACTTAAATAGAAAACTGTTGTATAATTTCAGTACATAATCTTGGTGTTGTAAAACAATTGGTTGGCTTGCTGTTACATGGCGTAACTATGCATTTATAATCTTTAATTTACATACCATTTGTACAGTTCAAGTAACTCATAATCTCATTTGAATAAAGTTCAAAATAGCAACCAGCTAATTTAACACTTAATAGTTACTAAGAACTCTTAAAACTTGGAAATAAAGTTCAATTTATCACAAAATAAATAATACTGATAAAGAAAAATCAACTTTAAAAGTAGAGGTTCAAAGTTTCCATATTGTTTCAGATTAGCAGATTACCACGCATATTACCACCAAGAACAAATGGAGGGACTCGTGAAGGTCACTAAGATGCTGCTGCATCACAGATACCCTAGATATTTGGAAGACGGAGGTAAGTTTTATAAAACAGTATTTAGACACTAAAAGCAAACAAGTTCTCATAGGCCGAGTGACTAGCCCTGATGTCAGAATTTCTAGGCCGCCCGAATGCCTCTTATATGGCTTGATTATTGTTGTTATAGAACAAACAGCCGGGTTCTACAGTTTATCGTGTCATCCGAGCCACGGTTACGCTCAGTTGTAAGCGCCACTCGCGGTCACCCATCCTGGGACTGACCGTGTTGTCCGTTGCTTAACATCGATAATCGGTTACGAGCACCTAGTCGAGCTACGCTGTGAGCGCTATTATGACACTAAGGCCACACCTCCACGAGCGATTGCATCGCGATGGAATTATCGTCGCGCCACGTATTTCCATACACTCTCATAGAACGTCCACACAGGATGTAATCGCGATGATACGACGAGTAGCTAGCTGAATGCGACCAAAATGTCAACGTATGGTCGCGCGCTTGTCGCCACATTCGAGTGATTATGTGAGAGCTCGACGATGTCGCCGTCAAACCTTTTCTTACACAACTGAACTTTTTTAAAGAAACAATCGTACATCGTGTTGGTGCGATCACGCGGCGATTGGCCGTTTTGAATTGTATGAAAATGGCTCGCTTTTAACTTACCGGGGGCATCGGCATACTTCGTTTTAGCCGAGTGGCTAGCCCAGATCAGAGTTGTGAGCCCGCCTCAAGGCCTCTACTTATGAAACTAACAATGTAAAATACCAATTCGAGGGAATCGATTTCGAATTTACAGCCAATTCATAATAAAAAATTAATATTGTACCTAATTTACAAGGCCAATTAAAAATAGATCAGAACTTAGAAAGGAGCATAGCAGCAGCAATGTGCTGGGTAATAAGTAATGTAGATAATACGTAAGCAAGATACTAAATACAATTGCAAGCATGTTCCATCGAATGCCTCCGATACTGTCCGTTTTCGCCGTTCTTTCTTACCGCTTGCAGAATGTGGAATGACTTTCATGTCCATAGGCAGCAGTTACGGTTTACCATCGGGCGGGCCGTCTGCTTGGTTTCTTCTAACTAAGTAACATTATTAAAACAAAAACCCGGCAAAATTTATACCCTATGTCACTTCCGCTATCAAGACGATTCAAATGACGGAATCCATGAAGCTGGGCGTGCCAAAGAAACCTCATACATACCCACATACAAACATACACTTGAAAAGCAAAACCCTCCTTCTTGCGCAGTCGGGTAAAGATCATAAATTATCAGGCACCATAGCGTCCCAATGAAAGCCTATTGTTGGGTTAAAAACTGAAACCTTGTTTAATTTCAGCGCTGGCGTTCCTGAACCGCCTGCCGTGCATATACAGCTGCGTGGCGAGCCCGCTGAACGTGGTCCAGCACCTGTGCAGGCAGCTCGGGCTGCCGCTCGCCTGCGTGCGGCCCGTGCCCGTGCACCCGTCAGGTGAGGACGCCGCTTTATATACAATACAATACAACAACTCTTTATTAAAAACAAATAATTACAATAGTACTTAAATAAGGCTTAACTACGTTTTTAATGGGCGGCCTTATCGCTCAAAGCGATCTCTTCCAGGCAACCTGAATGGACAGGAACATTTATAAAAAATAGAGGCCCTGATAATCATCCTACTCTAATATTATAAACGCGAAAGTTTGTAAGAATGGATGGATGGATGGATGCTTCTTACTCTTTCACGCCAGAACGGCTGAACAGATCTGGATGAAATTTGGCACAGAGATAGATTATAGTCTAGAATAGCACATAGGATACTTTTTAACCGCGGGTGAAACCGCGGGGCGCAGCCAGTAATAATAATAAAGTTTATTTGATTCAAAAGTTACAAAATACAGATACGAGGGGCGTTCAATGTATTCTCGGTATCGAGGTTATTTACTTAAGATGTGGGTAATTTTACTTTCGCATAAAATTAAGACGTTATCTGAGGGTAGAAATATAAAATTTCATAAATTTGTTATCATTAGTTCGCTAGTTATCCTTATTCGTCCAAAAACAGAATGTGTGACGCGACAATGTTTAAGAAAATCGAGCACCGCGCTGTGATTAAATTCCTTACAAAGCAAGGAAAAAGTCAAAAAATCATTCACGAAGAGATGGTGGCTGTTTACGGAGATTCTGCTCCTTCGTTATCAACAGTTCAAAAGTGGTCAAGTGAATTCAAAAGGGGTAGAGAGAGCATCGAAGACGACCCTCGCTCGGGCGGGCCCATTTCCGCCGCTACAGAGGAAAATATTAAAAAAGTTGAAAAAATTGTATTGGAAGATGCCCGAGTAAAGATTAAAATGGTAGCAGAAATGACTAACCTATCCGTCGGCACCATACACACTATTCTTCATGACTTCCTGAACCTTTCAAAAGTCAGTGCAAGATGGGTGCCGCGAATGCTGACGGCGCCTCAGAAACAAGTGCGAGTTGAATGCAGTAGGGAGTTGTTAGAGCTCTGTGGTGAAGATCCATCAAGTTTTTTCAACAAAGTTTTTACTGGCGATGAAACGTGGGTTCACCATTATGATCCTGAAAGTAAGCAGGAATCCATGCAGTGGCACAAGAAGGGTGCAGACCACCCAAAGAAGTTCAAAGTCACCCCGTCTGCCGGAAAAGTCATGGCCACAGTCTTTTGGGACTCGAAAGGAATTTTGCTTATTGAATACATGAAAAAAGGTGAAACTATAAACGCAGCATGTTACGCAACCACGTTGCGTAATTTAAGGGACGCTATTAAAGAAAAAAGACGAGGAAAACTGGCCGCCGGTGTGTTGCTTCTTCACGACAATGCGCCAGTTCACACCGCACGGATTGCCAAGGCTGCTGTGCGAGATTGTGGATTCGAAGAAATTAACCACCCCCCGTATAGCCCGGACCTAGCCCCCAGTGATTACTTTTTATTTCCTAATTTGAAAAAAGACCTTCGTGGAAAGCGATTTTCCGACAATGAAGAGCTGAAGGCCGCCATAAATGCACATTTTTCACACAAGGAGGAAAGTTATTTTTTGGAGGGCATAGAAAAGTTAATTTCGAGATGTAACAAGTGTATTGAAGTTATGGGTGATTACGTTGAAAAATAAAAAAATATTGGTGAATCAGCGGTTTTTTTTCATGCATTTACCGAGAATACATTGAACGCCCCTCGTACATACTTCTGGGGAATCTTTTTAAGGTAATAAAGTTTGTGTTAAGAGCCCCCGCTCTTTTTTATTATAGTACATCATTTTGTTACAGGGCGTGAATGCGTGTGCGTGTGTGTGTGTGTATGTGTGTGTTTGTATGAAAAGTGAAAGAGAAAGCGAATTTATATAACCGTGTCATCTGTATAAACGGCAAAAAAATCACGTCTGTTGTATGAAAACCCCCTTTAGTATGTATTTTATTCTGTTTTTAGTATTTGTTGTTATATCGGCAACAGAAATACATCATCCATGAAAATTTCTACTGTCTAACTATCTTGGTTCATGAGATACAGCCTGGTGACAGAGGGACAGACGGACAGACAGATGGACGCCGCTGTAGTCTTAGAGATAGGGTGGGCCCTTTGGGTACGGAACCCTAGGAAACCCGGAAGGATTTTCAAAATAGTTTCTAAAAAAACTACGGTAATGCGGTAACAAACATTTAAAAAAACCTCTCTTCCTCCTTTTTGAAGTCGGTTAAAAATTAAATCGAAGTCGTTGATTGATATCCGTGTGGTAGGTATAACATACGACACACAGAAAGACACATACCCCTCTGTTTTGTTCCTGTTATGGAACGAGATGTAAAATTGCGAGTAAAACACAGGTAAAACAGCATTCTCCGTTAATCATACCTCTAAATCGTGATTCTCAAGATTGCGTACGTTTCAGTGCGTGCTTCTAGAGTAGGTACATCAGAATGTTGTTTATAAACCAACAATATAGGCATAATGAGATCACGCCGGTAGCGAGCCGTGATTCATATCCTGTTGTAACAATAACTGTTGAGCTCCATTCATTATTATATTTTATGTAATTTACATCAATTAGTATTTGAGAATAGTAGTAAGTAGTAAGATTTAAGATAATCTATAAAAGTCTTAAGATGTGCTATAAAAACAGTAAAAAAAAATCTTAAATTCAATTCTAGACTAACTTTATTGAAAATAGTGTTTTTTAAAACAAATTTTAAAAAATTGTATATCTGACTAATGGTAACGATAACGTTAGCAGCAGAACCGTGGACTGATCAAAAAGGACCCGAACACGGTCATTCTACTATTAACTATCGAGAAGTTGCTACTAGCTTCCGACTTCATCATCAGTATGAGACCAGCTCTATGGTACCTTGGTATTGCATTATCAGCGAAGGTACGCAAGTATACCAAATTTGAGTCCAATCGAACAGCAGGTGGTTCTAATTTAGCTTTCAAGATTTGAACTAAACATACATACATACATACATATATACATACTAGCTAACTAACACGGCAGGTTAAATAAAAGCTTGTATTTGTAATAATGGGAATCATCGAAATACTAAAAGGAAGAAGCGGCACAAGTCTAATTTCTAATACAGTGCGTGGACCCAATACAACTACAAGCAAACGAACACCACACAGCTCCGTTGACAGTATTATGTTACGTGTATTGATAACAAAAATAGAGAGACATACATGAGACTATAGCGAGAAAAAGACAACAATAATTATCACTGTTGCGACTGGTTGCGTTTGTTTGCGGCTACGGTGAATTTGTGTGCAGCACCTATTTTATGCTGTCCATTTTTAGGTTTTTGTACCGCATCTCCCTTATATTTGATCGAAGATGATAATAGATTATTATAGTAGACCAACAATAGATGGCACGTTAGTAAGAGGTCTATACCAAGCAGTGGGTTTAGGAAAGGTGATAATGATGTAGACCCATAATCGATTAGCCAGCTCCGTTCCTATCATCGCGTCCCTCGCTAAAGAGACCGTAAAAATGAGTTCTACGCATCCAAGGTCAGAAGTTTAATCCGTGCCGATACCTGTATTAAGGCCCGCCGCAACTATCGAACGGTTACGCATATTCGATACGTTACGGCCAAATCAGACAGTCTGCGCTCTAAAACAAATGAAACATATCTTCCATACACAATTTTCGCCTTAGGTCGTGGCATGGACACAGACGCGCTATCGAAGCTTTGCGACGAGGATTTAGCGGCTAACCGCTCGCCGCTGCTAGTGCTGGGCGAGGCGGGCGTGCCGCCGCTGGGCTGCGGCTCGCACCTGCCGTCGCTGGCGGCCGTGTGCAGCAACAAGGGCGTCTACCTGCACCTGCGAGGGCACGCGCTGGCGCTGCCCGCCGCTACCAACAGGGACCAGGTATGTACACAGACGGCCTAGCGACGCTATGCGACGAGGATGTATCCGCTAACTGCTACTAGTACTGGGCGAGCCTGCCGTCGCTGGCGGCCGTGTGCAGCAACAAGGGCGTCTACCTGCACCTGCGAGGGCACGCGCTGGCGCTGCCCGCCGCTACCAACAGGGACCAGGTATGTACACAGACGGCCTAGCGACGCTATGCGACGAGGATGTATCCGCTAACTGCTACTAGTACTGGGCGAGCCTGCCGTCGCTGGCGGCCGTGTGCAGCAACAAGGGCGTCTACCTGCACCTGCGAGGGCACGCGCTGGCGCTGCCCGCCGCGACCAACAGGGACCAGGTATGTACACAGACAGCCTAGCGAAGCTATGCGACGAGGATGTATCCGCTAACTGCTACTAGTACTGGGCGAGCCTGCCGTCGCTGGCGGCCGTGTGCAGCAACAAGGGCGTCTACCTGCACCTGCGAGGGCACGCGCTGGCGCTGCCCGCCGCGACCAACAGGGACCAGGTATGTACACAGACAGCCTAGCGAAGCTATGCGACGAGGATGTATCCGCTAACTGCTACTAGTACTGGGCGAGCCTGCCGTCGCTGGCGGCCGTGTGCAGCAACAAGGGCGTCTACCTGCACCTGCGAGGGCACGCGCTGGCGCTGCCCGCCGCGAGCAACAGGGACCAGGTATGTACACAGACAGCCTAGCGAAGCTATGCGACGAGGATGTATCCGCTAACTGCTACTAGTACTGGGCGAGCCTGCCGTCGCTGGCGGCCGTGTGCAGCAACAAGGGCGTCTACCTGCACCTGCGAGGGCACGCGCTGGCGCTGCCCGCCGCGACCAACAGGGACCAGGTATGTACACAGACAGCCTAGCGAAGCTATGCGACGAGGATGTATCCGCTAACTGCTACTAGTACTGGGCGAGCCTGCCGTCGCTGGCGGCCGTGTGCAGCAACAAGGGCGTCTACCTGCACCTGCGAGGGCACGCGCTGGCGCTGCCCGCCGCGACCAACAGGGACCAGGTATGTACACAGACAGCCTAGCGAAGCTATGCGACGAGGATGTATCCGCTAACTGCTACTAGTACTGGGCGAGCCTGCCGTCGCTGGCGGCCGTGTGCAGCAACAAGGGCGTCTACCTGCACCTGCGAGGGCACGCGCTGGCGCTGCCCGCCGCGAGCAACAGGGACCAGGTATGTACACAGACAGCCTAGCGAAGCTATGCGACGAGGATGTATCCGCTAACTGCTACTAGTACTGGGCGAGCCTGCCGTCGCTGGCGGCCGTGTGCAGCAACAAGGGCGTCTACCTGCACCTGCGAGGGCACGCGCTGGCGCTGCCCGCCGCGACCAACAGGGACCAGGTATGTACACAGACAGCCTAGCGAAGCTATGCGACGAGGATGTATCCGCTAACTGCTACTAGTACTGGGCGAGCCTGCCGTCGCTGGCGGCCGTGTGCAGCAACAAGGGCGTCTACCTGCACCTGCGAGGGCACGCGCTGGCGCTGCCCGCCGCGAGCAACAGGGACCAGGTATGTACACAGACAGCCTAGCGAAGCTATGCGACGAGGATGTATCCGCTAACTGCTGCTAGTACTGGGCGAGCCTGCCGTCGCTGGCGGCCGTGTGCAGCAACAAGGGCGTCTACCTGCACCTGCGAGGGCACGCGCTGGCGCTGCCCGCCGCTACCAACAGGGACCAGGTATGTACACAGACGGCCTAGCGAAGCTATGCGACGAGGATGTACCCGCTGACTGCTACTAGTACTGGGCGAGCCTGCCGTCGCTGGCGGCCGTGTGCAGCAACAAGGGCGTCTACCTGCATCGAAAATGACCACTAAGGGACCAGGTTTTGTGCACATACAGGCGATGATTCTCCGATTTTTCAGGAGGATTTTTCGTTGTTATACCTATTTCAAAAGACACTACGACGACTATAGCGTGAGAATATGATATTAATATGGACCTATGTATATCTTTCCATTCCAGAGTTTCAGCGTGGCCGACTCCGTCACAATAACGCCCGGACAGTGGTTCTCGGTCCCGGGCCTGCCGGCTGTCGTATCCTTTACTAATTGAAACTAAACATAACTTGAAATGGATCACAGAAACCTTAAAATGTTCATAGCCAGTAGTCTTCGTCATTCCATCACACCTCCTCACATACGGCGTTCATAGACGATTACCCGCGAGTCCCCGCGAGCACGATTGTGTGGAGAGCTTACACATACTGCCGATCATCGTCTATGTCAGTACTCACCATTTGATCGCGTCGAGCCGTGAGTCCTCGGTTTTTGGGCTCGCTTCTAAGGGAATATAAATGCAATACATCAAAGGGGTAGGACAAACATGTGGATGCTCGAACTATAATCGTGCCTATTACAGACGATCTCACGATTATCGATCATCGCCGATTGTGATCAGTGTGCATTGACCTTTGTAAATCATGTCATTTAATCACTCAGTAACTCATTGAAGAAAAGCTTTTTTCCTTAGCCAATAACGCAGACATTCTACAAAATTCCAGAGCCAATCACAGTAGCGAATGACCATTCCAAAGTTAATTCGGTAAGTTATATTTAAATTTGTATGGTTATGTTGTTTCTGTAAACTATTTTTTTGTACAACAAGTAAGATACATTAAAAGAGAAACAAAAAACCCGGATGCAAAATGTTGTTCCACTATCAAGACGATTCAAAAGACACCTCCCATGTCGAAATCCGCCAAACTGTTTAGGCTGTAGGGCGTGCCAAAGAAACCTCATACATACATTCGAAAAACAACCCTCCTTGCGTAGTCGGCTAAAAAGTTCTGGCTTTCTAATTCACTCGCTGAATTTAAGGCCTCTACGAACACTTTAAACTAACTTCTCATTGGCTAAAGGTTTCTATTGCCATTTCATTTAGAATGAGACGACTAGCGAAGAGAGCAAACAAGAAATTGATGAGTCTATAAGTTATCTACAGAATGTCCAAATTGTAATTTAAACCGTTTTGAATGACTTTAGCACATGTCTTATTATTCTTAAATACCTAGGAGTCTCTCATGTATTATGGATTGACTTAAAAGCGAATGATGTAGGCAACCTCACTAAAGGAAGGAATTTTTTATTTACTTTGTCTATTTATTAAATAAATCAGTCCAAAGTGACCCCTTACAGATTTATTTATTTAATTTATTTAAACAAATCCACATCACACCAATGACATGAAATAAACTTACAGATAAACTTACAGCTAATTACGGACTTACATTTTAAATACAAAATAATAAAAACAATCACTATGAATGATGCGGATATTTTTCTTAGGTCTATTTTCTCTTACTTATTTGCCTGACGGTATGTTATTTTCTCTTGAGTGCATTTAAAAAACAAAACTAAGACCGGAAGTGGAAGGAGAAAAGAGGCCTGTTTAATTGCACATGCCAAAGGAGAATTACCAAATTCGCTTGGGCTCTGGTCCATGAATTTGGCAGCTGTCCAGAGGAATAGGACTATTGTTGATTGATTTATAGTGCTATACTGGCCATTAGTGTTAGAGCCCATCAAAATCTGAACCACAGTTCGAGGGTTATAGATGAGTAAATTATGTAAAACTTCTTAGCTTTTCGTAAATAGTAACGTTGCTGTGGGTCAGATATTTCGGTTCGATAGAAGAAAATGCTCTACTTGAATCATTCTTTCAAACACACTAAGTGGTAGATTTCGAACACACTAAGTGGTAGACCTGGGGACGGACTCTTTTTTTCTTATTTGTTTGGTAATTCTCCTTTCATTTCAATCTCATTGTTAGTTTCTGTATAAAAAATTCGACAAGCGCAAGATTTTAGAACTCCGGGACCCGGACTCCCTTAAGTTTACAATGAAAAAAAAACTGAATGGAGTTGGCGCCACGCAAGATTATTTAATCTACGCGTCTGTCTCAGTTAGAATTAAGATGAAGATATTGATGAACCTTAGGGGCGTCCGCTAAAACCTGGAGTTTTGCCCACTCAATGCATCCGCCACCCATGGCATGTGCAAAACCCCTTCGGACGTGCGCGAACCAATTTGCGTCGCTTATGCTCATTTTGAAATAAAGAAACGCGAGCGGACTTCCGCGCGAGTTTTGAGCAGTCAGACATCTCCACACTCGCGAGTCTATGACTGTGGAATCAATTCGCATATGCTTAGCATCTCGTTAGCGCCTCGTCCCCGTACTTTGTCAGTTTTGTCCAGTAACAAAGGGTTCTAAGGACACGCAACTCTGAGAACGTAGAACTGTGGCAGATTTGTCGAGATTCGCACCGCGATACACTCCGTGATCCGTGGGCATGGAGAGGGCTGTAGTGATGTTGAGCGGTGTTGCAGGCAGCAAGCCGCGAGGGCGCGCTGGCGGCGCTGGCGGGGCTGGCGGGCGGCGGCGCGCGGCTCCCCGCGCTGCCGCTGTGGACGTGCCTGCGGGCGGCCGGCGCCCGGAGGCTCGCGCACAGACTCGCCGCCGCCTTCCGCGCCGCGAGACACGCGCACGACACCATCGCGGCCGCGGGGCTCAGGATGCTGGTCACTACCTCCCTACTGTACTGTACACACACTCACACTCCCCGCGCTGCCGCTGTGGACGTGCCTGCGGGCGGCCGGCGCCCGGAGGCTCGCGCACAGACTCGCCGCCGCCTTCCGCGCCGCGAGACACGCGCATGACACCATCGCGGCCGCGGGGCTCAGGATGCTGGTCACTACCTCCCTACTGTACTGTACACACACTCACACTCCCCGCGCTGCCGCTGTGGACGTGCCTGCGGGCGGCCGGCGCCCGGAGGCTCGCGCACAGACTCGCCGCCGCCTTCCGCGCCGCGAGACACGCGCACGACACCATCGCGGCCGCGGGGCTCAGGATGCTGGTCACTACCTCCCTACTGTACTGTACACACACTCACACTCCCCGCGCTGCCGCTGTGGACGTGCCTGCGGGCGGCCGGCGCCCGGAGGCTCGCGCACAGACTCGCCGCCGCCTTCCGCGCCGCGAGACACGCGCACGACACCATCGCGGCCGCGGGGCTCAGGATGCTGGTCACTACCTCCCTACTGTACTGTACACACACTCACACTCCCCGCGCTGCCGCTGTGGACGTGCCTGCGGGCGGCCGGCGCCCGGAGGCTCGCGCACAGACTCGCCGCCGCCTTCCGCGCCGCGAGACACGCGCACGACACCATCGCGGCCGCGGGGCTCAGGATGCTGGTCACTACCTCCCTACTGTACTGTACACACACTCACACTCCCCGCGCTGCCGCTGTGGACGTGCCTGCGGGCGGCCGGCGCCCGGAGGCTCGCGCACAGACTCGCCGCCGCCTTCCGCGCCGCGAGACACGCGCACGACACCATCGCGGCCGCGGGGCTCAGGATGCTGGTCACTACCTCCCTACTGTACTGTACACACACTCACACTCCCCGCGCTGCCGCTGTGGACGTGCCTGCGGGCGGCCGGCGCCCGGAGGCTCGCGCACAGACTCGCCGCCGCCTTCCGCGCCGCGAGACACGCGCACGACACCATCGCGGCCGCGGGGCTCAGGATGCTGGTCACTACCTCCCTACTGTACTGTACACACACTCACACTCCCCGCGCTGCCGCTGTGGACGTGCCTGCGGGCGGCCGGCGCCCGGACCACAAGAATAACACTTTACAGGGCACAAAAATCTGGCAAAGCTTCCGTCTGTGTCAATCTGTCGAAGACTGTGATTTTTTGTCAGTGACGCACCTGTTCCGCTCAAGATATAACATACTGATTTGTCTCTTCTCCATTTCAGAGTGAAAGGCCCGGCGGGGACGAGCCGCCTAACTTAGATATTGCCGTAAGTATTTTTTACAATATTCACTTATCCTCAGCAATTTTTTTTCACGATGTTGTGTTGGGTCCATAGTAAAAATTGTTCAAAAAAAATAGTGCGTGGAGTCCCTCCGCCCGAAAGAAGTGAAACTTCTGTGTATCTTTCTTATTACGCGCATGCGTTCGAGTGCCACGCATTCACTCTCGCTCTGGTCTTTGTATTCTCCCTCCCCAGGAGCGTTAAACGTTTAACGCAACCTTGTTTGAAGTCGCATTAGAAGTTTCACTTGAATAATAACAATGATTCTATTTCGGCTTAGTACTCGGTACACCCTATCCCGATAATCCTGTAAACGTCTAATCCAGTGTAATCTCCCAGGAAGCAGTGAGCCAGGCGTCAGCGTGCGTCGCGTTTCAATTCGCGCCGCCCGACGTGGAGAAACCCCCGCCATACTACGACAAACTGAACTCTTGGCTCGGACAGGTGCTGCAGAGGGAGGCTGAGATGGTAAGTGGAATACACACACAAATTGGCATAGTATCAATTAACAAATGTACAAATACAATACAAATAAATTTTAATACAAAAAAAGTTTAAGACATATTTGATTCTAAGTCTCCCAAACTAGTCAGACTGTCAGGAGCCAGTGGTTTCGCCAGATTAGATTAAAAACTTCCAGAATTGATATTTTGTTTTTTTTTTTTAGTAAACCAGTAAATGAGCTTGCCAAGTGTTTATTAGCATACAATCAGTCAGCCTGTATAAGCCGGAACGTGGCTTAGATTCTAAATCTCTAGCATTACAGAAACCAACACAGTTCTACTTTCAGATTCTCAATCACTGGTATCAAAGAAATAAAATCACTGTTCTCGTGTCATCTGAGATTCTCAATCGCTGGCATCAAGTAAATCAGTATTGTCCATTGTTCTCAGATCAGCGTGGAGGTGTGCGAGACGGAGTCGCACGGCGTGGTGCTGCGCTACTGCCCGCTGGAGAGCGGCGCGGCGGGCGACGAGGCGGCGCGCGGCGCGGGGCTGCGCGCGGCGCTGCACGCGCAGCTGCACGTGCTGCACGCCACCGTGCAGCACCGCGAGCCCTTCCGCGCGCGCGTCGCCGCCGAGCCCGCGCTGCGCCTCGTGCGCGTGCCGGGCTGGGCCGGTCAGTGCACGCTGTCTCTGTACCCTGCACCTAGTGCTGCACGCCACCGTGCAGCACCGCGAGCCCTTCCGCGCGCGCGTCGCCGCCGAGCCCGCGCTGCGCCTCGTGCGCGTGCCGGGCTGGGCCGGTCAGTGCACGCTGTCTCTGTACCCTGCACCTAGTGCTGCACGCCACCGTGCAGCACCGCGAGCCCTTCCGCGCGCGCGTCGCCGCCGAGCCCGCGCTGCGCCTCGTGCGCGTGCCGGGCTGGGCCGGTCAGTGCACGCTGTCTCTGTACCCTGCACCTAGTGCTGCACGCCACCGTGCAGCACCGCGAGCCCTTCCGCGCGCGCGTCGCCGCCGAGCCCGCGCTGCGCCTCGTGCGCGTGCCGGGCTGGGCCGGTCAGTGCACGCTGTCTCTGTACCCTGCACCTAGTGCTGCACGCCACCGTGCAGCACCGCGAGCCCTTCCGCGCGCGCGTCGCCGCCGAGCCCGCGCTGCGCCTCGTGCGCGTGCCGGGCTGGGCCGGTCAGTGCACGCTGTCTCTGTACCCTGCACCTAGTGCTGCACGCCACCGTGCAGCACCGCGAGCCCTTCCGCGCGCGCGTCGCCGCCGAGCCCGCGCTGCGCCTCGTGCGCGTGCCGGGCTGGGCCGGTCAGTGCACGCTGTCTCTGTACCCTGCACCTAGTGCTGCACGCCACCGTGCAGCACCGCGAGCCCTTCCGCGCGCGCGTCGCCGCCGAGCCCGCGCTGCGCC
Source organism: Peribatodes rhomboidaria (assembly GCA_911728515.1). Lineage (NCBI taxonomy): Eukaryota > Metazoa > Arthropoda > Insecta > Lepidoptera > Geometridae > Peribatodes > Peribatodes rhomboidaria. Next base: position 15,536,148 of record OU452174.1, on the reverse strand, counting down.
TCGTGCGCGTGCCGGGCTGGGCCGGTCAGTGCACGCTGTCTCTGTACCCTGCACCTAGTGCTGCACGCCACCGTGCAGCACCGCGAGCCCTTCCGCGCGCGGCTGTCTCTGTTCTAACCTGTACCTGGAGTTTACAAGATAGATAGATAAACTCTTTATTGTTCACACCACAGATAACAAAACAACAATAGAAAAATAATGATAAAACTTATTAAATAGTGTAACAACTGGCGGCTTTATCACTAAAAGCGGTCTCTTCCAGGCAACCTTAGGATGGAGAGCAACATCACAAGCTCACCTATCAAAAGTGGGATTTTGTCCCACACACGATAGTGTGGGACAAGTATCTTAAACAGAGATACAGCAAGTTCTGAACACCGTAATGTCCGCAGGTCTGGGCGGCGTGCGCTACGTGCCGCCGGGCTGGGCGGGCGGCGAGGAGGCGCTGGATGCTCTCAACAGCCAGCTGGTGGACGCTCTCAAGCTCACCGACGGAGCCTTCTCCGCCGGAGACGCTGACGACGGCCGGACCTGCGTCAGGTAACTGATGACCCAGGGCTTGGATTCTACCACAGAATAAATAACAGTACTACGATCACAAGATTCACTCACAAAAGTAAAGTTAAGGAATAAATATTCACCTGCCCTTTGGACCGTTACAACAACAACAACAACTCTTTATTAAAAACATAAAATAATTACAATAGTACTTAAATAAGGCTTAACTAAGTTTTACGTTACACGAAATTGAAATTTACCGTGTGACACGAGCATTCATATTCCGTTTGACACCGCTGACTGGAAACCGGTTTGCCGGCAAGAGCACAATGCTCCCACTTGCGGAAGTTATTAGAAAATTATGAAAACGAAATCAATAAAGATAACAGTGTGTGTTATCTTTCGTTGACTCTTGTAGCGTACATAAACTCTTAAATTTAGGATATTCATTAACAATTTAAAAAAAAGAATAGTAGAATTTAAGGGCTGCTCTTCGGCGAAGAAAATGTACGTACATTTTCAGTACGTCATTGACAGCAATATTTGGTTACATATTTGGTGTTTGCAGATTCGGCATGGTGACAGCTGACACAGACATAGAAGAGTTACTAGAGCTAGTCCTGGCCGCGGGCAAGGAGGTGGAAGAGAGCTCGCAGGCTCTTACTGACATGACTGAGGTCTTGAAGAAGGGTGAGCATTGTCGCTTTATAATTTTTTCATACGTTACTACATTATAATATTCATTCGTTCATTTTTCATACATACATTCATTCTTGATAATTATATAATTCATTCTTCATACATGCATTCATTTATTTTATACATTCTCTAAAAGAGCTACTATCTACCACAAGCCATGGATATTCTGGCTATCTGGCCCCTATTCTTGCACCTGAGATGTTTGCCGGTCATTGTCTCTGGCGTTTGAAAAGTAATAGGAGTAAGAGTGACCAGGATAACATTTCACGCGTTAGAATATGGGGCTGGTAGTGACTATCTGTCTATCTCTTAATACACCACGCTACCCAGTCAATAGCCAGACTACATGCAAGATGGAATGGCATCTTAAGATTCACAATCACTAACTGAAAATTTTACTGTAACTGTAATGTTACTATAACTGAAAATATAACTACAAACTATTGGTTCATAGTACCAATAGTTGCAGTATGTAGGGTCAACTGGTACCAATGTGTCTGTGGGGCAATTGCGTCTATCGAGAATTACTGACAAACCCTTCCCAAATTAGGCGCCTCCTACATCTTTTTTATCTTTAGTTACAAAAATCTATGCTAGATGGCGTTAGTTAGTTGGTTGGTAATTCTCGAAAGATGCAATTGCCCCACAGACGCATTTGTACCAGTTGATCCTAGGCGGTATCGTGGCTCCTTACATACCACTGAAGTTTAGTTGCTTTGTGTATTTGTGTACAAGCGGTATCGTGGCTCCTTACATACCACTGAAGTTTAGTTGCTTTGTATATTTGTGTACAGGCGGTATCTTCGCTCCTTACATACCACTGAAGTTTAGTTGATTTGTGTATTTGTGTACAGGCGGTATCTTCGCTCCTTATAGAGTACTGAAGTTACGTTGCTTTGTGTACAGGCGGTAGCGTGGCTCCTTACATACCACTGAAGTTAAGTTGCTTTGTGTATTTGTGTACAGGCGGTAGCGTGGCTCCTTACATACCACTGAAGTTTAGTTGCTTTGTGTACAGGCGGTATCGTGGCTCCTTACATACCACTGAAGTTTAGTTACTTTGTGTACAGGCGGTATCGTGGCTCCTTCCATACCACTGAAGTTTAGTTACTTTGTGTACAGGCGGTATCGTGGCTCCTTCCATACCACTGAAGTTTAGTTACTTTGTGTACAGGCGGTAGCGTGGCTCCTTACATTCCACTGAAGTTTAGTTGCTTTGTGTATTTGTGTACAGGCGGTATCGTGGCTCCTTACAGAGCACTGGGCAGTGTAGTTTGGTTGCGTCAGGTATCTCGGCGGCGGTGGCGGACCTGGAGCGCGAGCAGGCGGAGCGGCTGTGGGCGGAGGGGCTGCTGCGGCGCGTGCCCGTGGTCGGCCGCGTCGTGCAGTGGTGGGCGCCCGCCGCCTGCCCCGCGCCGCGCGGCCGCCGCCTGCACCTCGCCAGCGGCACGCTCTCCACCACGGACGACGTGTACAGGTGAGCACACCCCGCGTGCTGCTCACGTCACGTGGTGGGCGCCCGCCGCCTGCCCCGCGCCGCGCGGCCGCCGCCTGCACCTCGCCAGCGGCACGCTCTCCACCACGGACGACGTGTACAGGTGAGCACACCCCGCGTGCTGCTCACGTCACGTGGTGGGCGCCCGCCGCCTGCCCCGCGCCGCGCGGCCGCCGCCTGCACCTCGCCAGCGGCACGCTCTCCACCACGGACGACGTGTACAGGTGAGCACACCCCGCGTGCTGCTCACGTCACGTGGTGGGCGCCCGCCGCCTGCCCCGCGCCGCGCGGCCGCCGCCTGCACCTCGCCAGCGGCACGCTCTCCACCACGGACGACGTGTACAGGTGAGCACACCCCGCGTGCTGCTCACGTCACGTGGTGGGCGCCCGCCGCCTGCCCCGCGCCGCGCGGCCGCCGCCTGCACCTCGCCAGCGGCACGCTCTCCACCACGGACGACGTGTACAGGTGAGCACACCCCGCGTGCTGCTCACGTCACGTGGTGGGCGCCCGCCGCCTGCCCCGCGCCGCGCGGCCGCCGCCTGCACCTCGCCAGCGGCACGCTCTCCACCACGGACGACGTGTACAGGTGAGCACACCCCGCGTGCTGCTCACGTCACGTGGTGGGCGCCCGCCGCCTGCCCCGCGCCGCGCGGCCGCCGCCTGCACCTCGCCAGCGGCACGCTCTCCACCACGGACGACGTGTACAGGTGAGCACACCCCGCGTGCTGCTCACGTCACGTGGTGGGCGCCCGCCGCCTGCCCCGCGCCGCGCGGCCGCCGCCTGCACCTCGCCAGCGGCACGCTCTCCACCACGGACGACGTGTACAGGTGAGCACACCCCGCGTGCTGCTCACGTCACGTGGTGGGCGCCCGCCGCCTGCCCCGCGCCGCGCGGCCGCCGCCTGCACCTCGCCAGCGGCACGCTCTCCACCACGGACGACGTGTACAGGTGAGCACACCCCGCGTGCTGCTCACGTCACGTGGTGGGCGCCCGCCGCCTGCCCCGCGCCGCGCGGCCGCCGCCTGCACCTCGCCAGCGGCACGCTCTCCACCACGGACGACGTGTACAGGTGAGCACACCCCGCGTGCTGCTCACGTCACGTGGTGGGCGCCCGCCGCCTGCCCCGCGCCGCGCGGCCGCCGCCTGCACCTCGCCAGCGGCACGCTCTCCACCACGGACGACGTGTACAGGTGAGCACACCCCGCGTGCTGCTCACGTCACGTGGTGGGCGCCCGCCGCCTGCCCCGCGCCGCGCGGCCGCCGCCTGCACCTCGCCAGCGGCACGCTCTCCACCACGGACGACGTGTACAGGTGAGCACACCCCGCGTGCTGCTCACGTCACGTGGTGGGCGCCCGCCGCCTGCCCCGCGCCGCGCGGCCGCCGCCTGCACCTCGCCAGCGGCACGCTCTCCACCACGGACGACGTGTACAGGTGAGCACACCCCGCGTGCTGCTCACGTCACGTGGTGGGCGCCCGCCGCCTGCCCCGCGCCGCGCGGCCGCCGCCTGCACCTCGCCAGCGGCACGCTCTCCACCACGGACGACGTGTACAGGTGAGCACACCCCGCGTGCTGCTCACGTCACGTGGTGGGCGCCCGCCGCCTGCCCCGCGCCGCGCGGCCGCCGCCTGCACCTCGCCAGCGGCACGCTCTCCACCACGGACGACGTGTACAGGTGAGCACACCCCGCGTGCTGCTCACGTCACGTGGTGGGCGCCCGCCGCTTGCCCCATGTACGCGATATAACGGCATCTATCCTTTTTGTCTGTGGCATCGTAATTCAATGAAAGTTGGTATAACTATAGAAGTAGCTTAAATAATGTATCCTGTTTAAAATACATGAAGCTACTTTTTATTTAAAAAATGTTATAATTATACCCTGTAGGATAGCGAGTCAAACCGCGGTGTGCCGCACGTTACTATAATTATCATTAATGCATGTAGCTCTACATCTGAAACAAATTATTTGAAATAAACAATTTCGTCAACAGAATCGTGGAACAGAAGCGCGAGCACCAAACAGCGCCGGCCGAAGCGCACGCGCCGCCGCGACCGACCGCCGACACACTCGACACGCCCGCTACAGACACACAACACACTCAACACGAAAAATAACGAGCCGTGCCTCACTAGGTTTCAAATTAGGAGTAGGGAATATATTACTGCCTCATAAGTTTCAGTTTGGTTAAAGAAATAGTAACGGTATTAACGGATGAGCAGATTTGGTGCTAAAATTAAAGTTACCGACCTCACATAAGTGAGATAAGGATAGAAAGAGAGTATGAGAGAGATGTATTGCCCTCCCTTTCTATCTAATTCATTCTATCTCATCACAACACGTACCTATTGGACAAAATCGATTTTACAAATTAACTGTCATTTGTTGGTTTGGCGCTAGCAAATAAATTATTTGATTTGGTTCGGCAAGGCTCTGAGATAGCTTATGGGATCGCTTTGTCTCAGTTCATTAGTTTAGAATATCAAATCTGCTCGTTATCTAAATAAACTTGGATCATCTTTTTAACTCAGAGTTAACTGCTCATTATATGTGAATCTGATAAATCGCCTCTTACCAAGAGTTAGCAGCTAACCTTGAGTAAACACAATATTACATTGGTTAGATTGCCTTTTTATAACATTCTAACTCTGAGTTAATTAACCCTTCGTTTAAGAATATAACTTCGTATATTATGATTTAAAACACGGGAAATTACTCACGTACGATTCAGTCGATTATTCCGACTATAGTTTCAACCGCATTCGGCGGTCTTCATCAGGGCGAGTGCGCGCGTGCGGCTGCGTCTCGCATAGCACTGTGGGCCGCCGCGCGGCGCGCACGTGATGACAGTGGCTCGGGTACGAGGGTGGGAGCGCGTAGAGTAGTGTTTTGCGCCGGCGCACTCTGGAGCTCTTCCTCGCCAGAATCTTCCTGTGTGTCAGGAATATCCCAGCACACAGAGCTCACTACGTCGCCACCAGTCTCACGGACACCACCGCGGACACCATGAAGACACGGTCTCCAGGTCGGTGGCAGGGTCCATCCTCCATCTCTATTAAATGTTGGGCGTCTGCTAAATCCCCGTTTCCGTTTTCCGTTCCCGTGTTTTAAATCATAATGTGTGAAAACGACGTCAGTTTCCATAATATAACTTCGTATCTTTTGCAAGCGAGCCTAAAAAATGAAAACTAAAGCCATAGTTAATACGGTCGATTTTATAACAATTGGTCAAATAATAATAATACGAAAGTTCAAAAACAATTTAGCTTTTGTCTTATCAAAAATGCACTCGCTTGTCTAATGAGTTGAGATAGACATATTCGTAATTAAATTCTACATTTGTTCCTAAACATAATCTCTGAGAGAACTATGAGAAAGACTCCAACTATACCGAGGACTAAGACCCGAATTATACTGGCCAGACGACGTAAGGCGAGGATGCACAAAAACTGCACGATCTGATCCAGCCATTACCATCTTTTATAATTGTACCAGGCGCGCCAGTAAAAGACACCCTCTTATGGTGGAAATTCCGTCAAAACGCACTAAGCGTTTCAAGTCAATTTTTCTTTGTAAGAACTGCAGAGGTGTGGAACTCATGCCTGCGTCTGTCTTTCCACCTAAATACAATCCGGGGGTGTTTAAGAGTAAAGTGAATAAGTATCTCCTAGGCAAGCGTGTTACACTTTGGATCACTTCCCATCAGGCGAGTCAGCGGTCAAACGCATGCCTAGTTTGTTGTAAAAAAAAAAATGCGGCGCGAACAACCCAACTAACAAAATTTAGTCGTATAGTTTTCGGGACAACGTTTTCGTCACAACTTTAGGTCGGACCGTTTTGGTTATATAGCTGTCGTATTAACGTATATATGACGCGAAATAGGCGGAAATTATAAAACTTTTATTCGTATAGCGATCGTGTCAAGGTCGTATTAGTGGCTACTAGTAAGGTAACAGTCATATTAATATCAGATATACGATAAATATTCGCATAGCAGTCGTGAAAGTGGTTAATATTATAACCATCTTGTCGTGTAGTGATCCCATAGACGTCGTATAACTTAATAAACATTGAGAAGTAGTCATTAGCATAGCCTTTACGCGGATGCTTGTTATTAAATCACAGTTTAGTAGAAGTGAGAGTAAGAAGTGATACAACAAAAAACATACGATATCAACTGTCACCATCTGGTAAGATTTATGTCTGCCATATTTATTACTGTATGTTATTGACTATAATGTAGTTGGCGTTAGTGGGTAACAGTATCTACTTTTCTAAGGGAAATTAAATTTCTTGACGATTGTATGTACATTTTTTCACAAATTTTTAATGCCGCCTTCGAATTATTGCAAAATAATATTATTTAATTTCATTTTATTTAAGATTTCTAGTACTTTTACAATTATACGATTTTAGGTAGTGATGATACCTATTATATGATATCTAATGACTATAAGTCATATACTACGATTTAATTATTTTGTCGTCCACCATTTTCAGGGTACCGTAAAGAAGTGAAAACCCGTGGGATAAACAAGTGGGAGAATCGTATTTATGACGCTGGCCATATTTTTTTAAGCGGAAGTCTTCGTCAGTTCTCTTTGGGCAATCCGTTTTGAGAAACGTTACAGTGTGTGAAGTTTGAGAGTATTCACCGACAACTGTGCACTTCAAACACCCATGCTTCCCATTAAAATTGCATGTACCTGGATGAATAGAAACATTATTAAACAATAAAGAGTTAGCAGATTTAGACAATAAGCTAATATTGTAAGTTTAAGTAAGAGCATTCAAATGCGTAATCAAAATACCTGTCTTTAATTAGAGCCCTAGCTGGCGAGTCACAAATAAAAGCACGGACATTCACTGTAATATGTTTTTCATCTTTTTAATTTGTTATGATTGGTAATCGATTTTCCATCAGATCTTTTATTTCTGTCACAAACGGCCGTAAAAAAGAATCTAAATTAGCCGGTTTTCCTTGACCTCAAAAATACCAGCTACCAATGGTGATACAGAAGGAATCTCAGAAATGTTACATAAAATGGGCCACAATTGATGTCTTGAACTTTTATAGATAGGAAGTCCACTTTATTCACGTTTAAGGAGATATGTTGTAGATCATTACTAATATTTTTGTCCAACATGGTTTTTAATGACTTCTTAAGCCCGTTATGCCAATAACTTCCATTTTCCATGGGATCAATAGAAATCTCAATATCATTTGTTCGGAGAAGTGTTCTAGGATCTTTTGGTAATAAAGTAGGTTCATTTAATATAGTCAATAGTTTGTTTAAAGCTGTATGAAAAATATTAAATTCTAGAGCCTATTTCTCTAATTTGTCAGGAAACTCGCATTTTCTTGTTGTTAAATTTTCATTTTCACTACTGTTTTCATCATCATCGTCTTGGCTTTCAAACTAATGTTCATCATTTTCATCATCATTTTGCAAATCTGCGATGATTATTTGTGGATTACTTCTTTTAAATTTTACTAAATTTTAAGAGAAAAATATACATGATAATTGACAGGTGTTAGATATTATTATGATAAGCTACCTAGTTAACATTAAGTTCAATTTGTATAAATACAAACCTAAATAAAAACATGTACTTACAAGAACATACTTTTTCATAATTACTATTTCTTACTACGGAACCATCTTTCGATTCTTTGACGCTGCCTTGTCTAAAACTTTTGTTGAGTTTTAAGTAGGTTTTTCTTACTTTGCGCCTGAAATTACCGCTGGATTGAAATTTCTTCCACTGTTTTAAATCGATTATTTCATCTGTTGTGATGATACGAGTAAAAGCCAAGATTAACAGAAACCGAGAAAAATCGAGCTATTTAACAAAAAGCTTGTATAGGTAAAGTCACAACAACGGAAAATATACAAGTTCAGTCCGTAAAAGAGTACCACGTGAAGTCATTAAATAATCAAAATGTTTATAAAAGTAACTTATATAAGCATTTCAAACCAATAAGTTATTTAAGGCATATACATCTGAATAGTGGGCTTTTAAACATTATATAAAAGTCGTGTAAATATAGTTAAAAAATCATATAAGAAACGTGTATACAGCTGTACGTTTTAAATGAGTTTAATTTATGGACTTTATATGATTATCATGTAGAAATCTTATTACTCACAAAAAATAGTGATAAGGTCGTCAATATAACCAGAATATGATTGTCATATAAATTACTTTTATATTACATCAAGAAGTCGTAAAGTGGTCGTAAACGAGACAAATAAACGTGGGAATGTTTTTTAAAGGTCACAGCTATGACCTTTATAAAATGGTCATATAATTTGGTCGTGTAAACGTTGACAGGACTAATTTAAAAGACTAAAATATTATACGACTAATCGTTCGTATAATATATTGTAACACGATTAAGGGTAATTTGAGTTACAACTATATGACCTCTATATGACCAAATGCTATATAGGCTTCATATTATAAGACAACTTTGCTAGTTGGGAAGGTTCAGGCGCGGCGCCGCTTCTAAACTTGTTTACATAAAATGTTGAAAGCGAAGCAGCGCAGGCATGTCGCGTGTCCTAGCCTTTCGCCCGGCCTGTATAATTTACGCCTGAAGAACACCATTTTGACGTTGCCTATACAGCATGTTACAAATACCCTGTTGTATAATTGAAGGGCATGTATACACACTTATAGGGATTCATGCAGAAATATCAAAAAAATGCACGTTAAAATTAGCAAGAGTTATGACCAGTTTAAGAACGCAAGAAAAAAAGGAAAGTTTACAAAAATGTTAACAAATCTGTATCATAATTATGTTTGCGGTTTTTATTCTAAGAAAGTAAAAAAGTAGGCACAACGCGAATAGTTAACAAACAAAATCGACCCAATAAGTGTCTGCGTTCGCGCTTTTAGGTTGGCGGAGCGCGATGTGTGTTCAAAATTTTTAGAGTCAATATTTAATTTAAACTCCAGTCGATACTGGATGCGCAACTCGCGGATACAACAGGGTCTTTGTAACACCCTGTAGAGTTGGTTGGTTGATCAAATATTTATGGCATAAAAGTAGTAAAGCCTGGTTTACACTTTGATTAGTGTGAGTGCAGGTGTGTAGTGCGAGTATAATGTCCAATTCACTGCGAGTACAGGTGATTAGTGCCACCAAGAAGAATATGGGTTCAAAAATAGATTAATAGAAGACCCATTCATGGCGCAAGCTACCAACTCTTTACGGAATTGGCTGTTGAAGATACAACTGAATATTACTGTGCTCTCAAGATGACCGAAGAGTCGTTTAATATACTATTAAACCTTGTTACACCCGTCATACAGAAAAGCGATACATTTATAAGACCTGCTTTGCCGGCAAAAGTGAAATTGCACGCTATTTAGTGCAAGACGTGTTTAGTCTACTCGCAAAAAAAATAGAACACGCTTCTATTCACTTTACTACACAGCCAACTAATCACTTGCACTAATCAGTCGCTGTCCACACCTAGTCACTAAGCACCTGCACTAATCACCTGCACTCGCACTAATCAAAGTGTAAACAAGGCTTAAAGGAAATACTTACTGCTTAAGTATTAAATTATCTATCTTCACATAGTGATTATTTCTTCAATGATTCCTTGAACCGAAGCATGAAGTATTCTTTTTTGACGTAAATGTCAATGTCAAAAAACTTAATTATAGACACGTCAAAATTGTATTCCAAAGGGTCCGGTGTAGTCACAGGTGAGTTAGAACGGGGCTTACATTTAAGCGGTTTAAAAAAAAAGCATTCTAGAGGCAACTTTTATTTTAAACTATATTTTTAAATATGCGCGAAGCTGCAGTGGATCGCTAGTTTTAGTTTAAAAGAAAAATATATAGTAAAAACCGAACCAGTGTATAGATAAGTAAAATTCTAAACTTATGCAATAAAATATAAGTAGTTAGTAATAATTATTAAATAAATAAATGATATATAATATGTATATATTATAGCTGGTTGGGTTGTCCGGATCTCCAAGTAGAAATGTGGGATCCGGAAGCGATGTATTACAAAAGTGGCTGTGGAAGCATTAGGAAAATTATATAGAGAAACTAGCTGTCACCCCGCGACTTCGTTCGCGTTTATTATTTATATATATATATATATATATATTTAAACTATCCTATCTCTCAAGTTGGATCGAACTGCACATGGTGTGCGAATTTTATTATAATCGGTTAAGTGGTTTAGGAGTTCATTGAGGACAAACATTGTGACACGAGATTTATATATATTAAGATGATAAAATCGCTTGGGTATCTCGGAAACGATAAAACATAGCAAGGCTTCGTTTTGCACAAAGCCCTTAGAAATCTGCTTTAACTTAAGATAAACAAGATGGCCGCCATACAAAAAAAAACATAAATACAAAATTAAAACTATTAAAATGTACCTAACGGATAGTTAGATAAGGTGTGTTCAACCAAATGAAATAGAAGTTCTTGGGAGCCAACTAACGGGATTGTCAAAAATCCAAGATGGCGGACATAATTAGATTTTTATTTTGGTTAATTTATTTTCTTTTGATAATTATAAGGCGAGTTATATTTCTCTAAAAGCTCGACTGCTTTAATCTTTTTATTTTCAATTTTATATAAAATTTCGCTATTTAATTGAAAGCGGTTTGATTATTTCATTTGTCAATTTTATGCAAAGTTGTGAATATAATTTTAATGAATAGCTAGTACTTGTGCACGTTGAAAAGTATGTATTTCTATTCCATACGTATAAAAGTGATATAATATTGTAATTATTATAAATATTTATTTAGTACAAAAATATTGTTATTTTTTAAGTGAGATGTGTGACCTTCCAAAGCAAGAGCTTGTTTATTATGGGACTTGATTAGAAAAAAAAAACTAAGTAACCTTTTTACTAGTAAACCTTGCGTGAGCCTCGGAATAGTTAGTTTTTTTTTTTTTTTTGACGTAACAGTGTCTAATAAATCGATGAACACAGGTTGCACGCACGAAAAAGGATGACTCATTGTCCCGTTACGCTCGGTCGATCGGAGCGAGAGAGCTACACGAGCGAACGAAAGGCACGATTGGCGTGATCGTTCGACTTGCGCCGCATCTATCTCTCTTCCACTCGATTGGCCTATGCGACCGAGGAGAAGATTTCATCAATGTTTTGTTATGACGTTGTCACGTTAAGCTATCGTCCGTAAACCGACTTTACAGACAAACAATTTTTTTCTTTCTTTAAATGTTAAACTCGAAAAAGACAAAACACTGTACTTATAACTATTCCAAGACTAAAAAACGTTTATTGGTAAAAGGGGTATATTTATAAGTACATATTTACACTTATTTATATGTTTATGTCAACTTGTAGAAAATGACGTAAAAAGATGCCTCTTCAAGTATCACGTACTTCAAACAAGTATCTTGAGCAAAATGTACTGAGTTAATTTGTTCCTGTGAGAAAGCGGGTGAAGCCGCTGGACGTAGCTTGTAGTTATATAAATTCATTGACAACAGAATAGAAGATTAGCTTACTTTTGCGAAAAATGGAAGGGGAGGGGTTAGAATAGGAAAGAACCTGCTTCCATAAATTAATTGAATTATTGCTGCTCTATTTGCATTAATAACTTTATTCCTTTTTATATTTATCCTGAGCTACCAAAGTATTGGTACGTTTTTTTATTACACGGTTTTATTTATTTAGCTTGACACGATTTGTTTATTTCTTGTATCAAATCTTGCAAGAGTTTTTTTTTTGTTATTCTACTAAAACCGAATTTTTTTTATAAAACTGTACACACGCATTTAGTGCCCAAGACGTTAATAAACGTTGCCTAGTCTCTGAATGGTTATACAGTGATTTGTTTTTGGGTTCCGTACCCAAAGGGTCAAACGGGACGCTATTACTAAGACTCTGCTGTCCGTTCGTCTGTCCGTCTGTCACCAGGCGGCCTCTCATGAACCGTGATAGTTAAACAGTTGAAAATTTCGTATATGATGTATTGCCGCTATAACAACAAATACTAGAAAACAAAATAAACTACATATTTAAGGGGACTCCCATACAAAAGATTGATGCCGTGCCGAAAGAAGATGCAGTTTTTTTAGACAATGGTACTTTTTTTTGATTGAGTTAAACATTTAAAAAAGAAACTACAAAACACTGGATAACTATTCCGAGGCTATTAGATACGTTTACTAGTGAAGGGGTATACGATTAAAACGGGTTAACTGAAAGTGTTAGCAATACTTGTTGAACCTGTTTAACCTTGATTCCTATGGTTCCGTAGTAATTTAGTAACAGCGATTCTTCACGTTTTAACTAGCTGGTTTTTAAATGCATGCACAAATACGCTCAAATAATTATGTCCCATAATAGACATCGACGAAAAGTAAGCTGAAAGTAATTATTAATTTTAACGAGTTAACTGTAAGTTAATTGAATACAAGCATTAAAGTTATACAATGTTAAACAAAATGATTTTGCTGTTTTATTTGGATGAATGTGATTTTTAGACCATAAAAAATATACTTAATTAAAAAGTGACTAAATAGGAAATACATCGGTGCTCTCCGATCGGAATCCACAAATTTCAAGCTAAATTGTTCGAATCTTAGTCTACCTTCAAACATTTTGGAATAGAGAATCAAGTATAAATCTGGGGGGCTATTCCTGCAGTGGCCCTATTCGGAGATTTGAGATTTTCATCTCGCCTTTTTTCGTCCTTGTTGCTCTTGTTTGAAATGTCATAGGTATGAAAGTGACCAAGATAAAATCTCATCTCATCTCACGCGTAGGAATAGCCCTCCTGGGACCCTATTCGGAGATTTGAAATTCTCATCTCACCTTCTTTCGTCCTTGTTGCTCTCATTTAAAACGTCATAGGTGTGAGAGTGACCAAGATAAAATCTCATCTCATCTCACGCGCAGGGGGGCTATTCCTGCGCGTGAGATGAGATGAGATTTTATCTTGGTCACTCTCACACCTATGACGATTCAAACGAGAGCAACAAGGACGAGAAAAAGTGAGATGAAAATCTCAAATCTCCGAATAGGGTCCCAGGAATAGCCCCCCTGATCGGAAGAATAAATCACGTTTAAAAACCTATGAAAATGGACTGGGGGGCTATTCCTGCGCGTGAGATGAGATGAGATTTTATCTTGGTCACTCTCACACCTATGACGTTTCAAACGAGAGCAAAAAGGACGAGAAAAAGTGAGATGAAAATCTCAAATCTCCGAATAGGGTCCCTGATATTCGAATAGTTTGAAGTTAAAATTTTTGGAATCCAAACGGAAACGGTTCCGAATGATTGTGAATAGCCCTGCTGGGATTTTATTGTAACTAATTTATTTAACTTTATTTTTATTTTATTTAAGTAATCTGTAAAAATGTCCGTCTCTTGATATTAATATGTTTGAAAAGAATGGAACGATGTTTAGCTTGTTCATGAATTATTATAGCCAGTATCGCACTGTATTTTTTTTTAATGCGTTAATTGTGATAATTATGAAGTCAAGTAATTACCATAAATTTTGCATAATTAATTGTTTTTCAACATGATAAGTACTCTGCAGGAAAACATCGTTTGTGAAGCCAGTTTTGTAGTCAATGAACTCCAAAGACTGTCATGAGCTACGGCCGCTGACGCACACGACCATGTGAACACGATGATGTGAAGCCGACCTACCTCAGAAGGTAGAAGGGGGTCTCAACTCTCCTTATACTTATACCGCGCTGCATCGTTGCTCCGTCTAGACGCGAGTTGACTAAGTATTAGCATTTGTTACATATCACGTGGACATGTCACGCTGTCTGTTTTAAAAAATAGTATGAGCGATAAACTGGCGAGCGCATGTGTAACTGATTTTGTTACGCGACATGCCGCACGACGCGACGTCCGTGCGTATTTTAGCAAACGCTCTTGGATGTTAAATATATAATTCTGTGACAGACTAGAACGGAAACAATGGTCTTAGGGTTCTTTGTTGTCTTAGGATCCCTACAAAAATCTTCCTACAACCGAATTATAAAAAAAATACCTTGCATTTTCATTATCAATTCTTACCTACTCGTACCTAAAGGTATTTAATTATCAAAAGTCATTAAAAATATACAGTGTTCATCTTTTCCGATTAGACACTGCGCGTACGTAATTAGTGCATACTTTCTATGCACAAAAAAATAACGAATAAACTGGAAAAATCATAATTAATCTCATTTAGTGTCCTAAACCTGTAAATCTGTGTCCTGTGACGATCTGGGGAAGCTGCTGGACGCGGGCAGCCTAAGACCGGTCGTTGTGAGTTCATTAGAGACCTTTGTCCAGCAGTGGACGACTGAAATTATGATGACGATAAGTGTCCCTTAAAATATTAAACATACCTATTCAGTGTGCAAAATATAAAATGGACTTAAAAACGACATTAGGAATACTAAAACAGATTATAACTTTGTTGATTGTGATATGTGTTACCAGTCTTTATTTGTTTCATAAACATATTGTGGAAGTCCGGGAACACTATTTCATCAAGTGGATATGGACAGATACGATATCATGTCATTACGCGACAGAGAAAGACGCCTTACCGCCAGCTGAAGAGCTGAATCCTCCTCCAAACTCGATATTCTTTCACGAAACCTCATGCAGAGGTGGCTTAACCTCCAGAGAAGCTTGTGCAGTAGAATCAGCAGCTAGGAAGCACCCAAGACGTCCTGTCTACCTTTTTTTCAACTCACCCGTCTCGGAAGTGGTGCTGACGAAGAGCTGTTTAGCAGAACTAGCGCAGTTCGAGAATGTGAACATAGCTCGGTTGCATACTGTACAATATGCTAGAGGAACGGCGTTATATGAAATGCTGGCACGTAAAGATAACGAGCAGAGCTACTTTAAAATAGAACTAACATCGGATATGCTAAGGTAGAGTTTTCATTCAAGCATTTTGACTTGTGCCTCTAGGATACTCTTTCTAAAAAATTGGTAAAAAGCCTAGGTACTATCCCTATAATGACTTTGAAAATTGAGTTGTCATGCATGCATCATGAATTTATCAGTCTAGCCTGATCTCAAAATATTTACTGCCTGATGGAAGCGATCACAGTGATTGTGATCGTGTCGGTGGTTTGGCGGCACAGTTAACTAATAGCTAGACGTAGCTACAATGTATCAGTGGCCCTATTCGGAGATTTGAAATTCTCATCTCACCTTTTTTCATCCTCGTTGCTCTCGTTTGAAACGTCATAGGTGTGAGAGTGACCAAGATAAAATCTCATCTCATCTCACGTGTAGGAATAGCCCCCCTGTAGCTATCGAGATTCGAGATAGGCTTAGACCGTCTATCTACGAGTATCTACTTAGACGGTCTAAGCCTATCTAGAATCTCGATAGCTACAGATACAGGTAACTAGGTACCTACCTAAAATTCGTAAGTATCCGACCTTTTTAGACCCACAAAAAAAAAGAAACAGCTAGTTGTTTTTTTTTAAATATATCTAGGTTTTTTGAGAACACAGCGAATGTATCCTAAATTTTCGATTCACACTTTTTCAACCGACTTACAAAGAGGTTTTCAAGTTGACTGTATGTTATTTTTTAGGTACATATCTTTGTATAAATACGGAGGCCTGTATTTAGACACAGATGTCCTGGTTGTGAGGCCCCTGGATCGCCTGGGTGAAAACTGGGTGGCGCGAGAAGATGACGAGTCGGTAAACGTGGCAGTTTTGGCCATTGGCAAAAACGGTATCGGACATGAGTTAGTTTCGCAAATTCTTAAGTAAGTAACACTATGTAATAAGGAGTATTCTGAGCCATTCTGAGGTAACACAATACGCCCTAAAGGGCCAGTATTGCAGTGAAAATATGAAAATACAGACCGTCTAGGTGCACCCTTACATAAATACCTAATAGGTAATTGAGTGTACGTTTTATTTTTAAAGTGTATATGTAAGTTTATACAAAACTTACTTACAGTGCAAACGTAGATTAATGCTAACTTATGTTAATTTAATATCTTACTTACTTGAATATCTAAGTATGTATATCAGTCTCTGGCAGCCATAGTACAAGCTTTGCTTAGTTTGGGGTCAGGCGACCGTGTGTGGAATTGTCCCGAATTTATTTAATTATTTAATTTTAATTTATTTAATTAAGGAGTCATGGTAAGCCACTGGTGTGGGATGCCACATGCGTCGACACACTAGCGGCATCCCATGTATCATCTACCTCCAGGACGGCGGGAGCGGCGGCAACATCGGCGGAAACCCACAAGAGGCGGAAATATGAATCCCTCGGTGATGGATACATATTTCTGCCTTTTGGGGTAGAAACTTTGGGCCCTTGGGGTCCAAGCGCATGGTTGCTCTTCAATGAGCTGTCAAAGCGTCTGATAGAGAGAACAAACGACCAAAGAGCTGGTGCTTACCTCGGTCAGCGAATTAGCATTGCTATTCAGCGAGGTAACGTTGCCAGCCTTTTGGGTACTTTACCCGCGGATACTGACTTGAGCTCTGTTTATTATTTGTAATTTGTTATTTTTGTTTGGTTTATTTTTTGCTGCAATTATATTTCGTGTACTTAAAAAGAAAGCATTAGAAAATAGGTTCCTGTACAATTTATTTGGTACTTCAGTCGTCTACATTATTTGAGATCCAATAGAGTATCAAAACAAGGTTTTGTGAGAACGATAGATTTAATTAAGGAACATTGATTTTTATCGACATTTTAAAAATACTTAGCCTCATTTTTTTATGCCTTCTTCGGCTAGGCTATCATCGCTTTAAGCCGCCTCTCAAGCCAGAGGGAGCGGGTTCGGACCCAGCCGAAGGCACGCACCAATTTGTGCATTGTGTGAACTTATGTGCGTACTATATGTCATCTGCTACATGACTGGAGCCCGGTGTATGGCGACAGGCTCGCCCTGTCACATTTGGGACTGAATATCGTTCGGCGAAGTGTGGGTGTTGTACACCTCTACAAACCCCCTCGGGGGAAAGGCTTGACGATATGTTATGAAAGGCGTGACGATTTTTTTTATGCAGTCAAAAGTGGTTTTCAACAAAAAAAATATTTTTAACGAGTATTTTAGGCCCCTTTCGATTTAGGATACCATTTCCGAACCCGAAATAAATGCTACCCCAATGTTTAGGCGTATGTTTCAGTGACCTCAAGTCCGACTACCGACCTAACGAGTGGCTGCACCACGGCCCGGGAGCCATGGCCCGAGCGCTTCTCAAAGCATGCAACGCTACCGAAGTCAGCGATCTAAATACACAGGTTTGTCACGGTAATATCACAACCCATACTAATATCATAAAATCGAAATTAAAGGCCCATTTACACGATGCAAGCTTCTTGCCTATTGCATGCAATTAAATTGAAGCAATAAATGACTTGCATGGTCTAAACAACACGTGACATTGTTGATCTGCTATACAAGTTTTGCTTCAAAACCTTTCTTGGTGTGAATAGCACATGCTATAATTTCTTAAGCAATTCTTGTATTCAACTGGATTCTCTCTTCATTTGCAAACGTGAGTTTAGTGAGAGAGGGTGTGTTAATCGTTGCTGCTCTTCTGAGGGAAAAACTGTTGAGAATACGTCGTAAGAAAAGGTTCTTGATCAAAAAATTCATAGGAAGAAGAGAGGTTCTTGGAGCATCTCCCAACCTTTGAGTAGAGCTACAAAACGTAGCTTCTACACGTTCAATACTTTAAAAAAAATTCACATCTCCAGCCCCTGGGGGACTATTCTTACTCGTGTAATGAGATGAGATTTTATCTTGGCCCCTCTCACACCTATGACGTTTCAAACGAGAGCAACAAGGACGAAAAATTGTGAGATGAAAATCTCAAATCTCGGAAAGGGGGTCCCTGGACCGATTTGGCGCACATTCGAACATTGACTTTGTATTTGTTACTTGCCTGCAAAGTTCCATGAATACCAAAATTAAACACTGATAATAGCACTTATAATAAGAAAGTTAAAGGAACTCTATCTGTCTGTTTGTAGGCTTTTCACGGCTAAACAGATCTTGATGACAATTGATAATTAGGTAGTTACAACTTACAGTTTAACTATCACGAGGATGGTTTTTGGATACCATTTTCTGAATAAATGCGAATGAATAGTCAACGGCTAGTTTTTAATATCATATAATATACTAGCAAAATTTTAAAGTTTGGGATGGGAATGGGATCAGCCTTATAACCGCAAAACAAAAATGAGCTGTTCCATCCATTTTGTAGCCGTCAATAACATTTTTCTAAGGAACAACTGATTTGTTTTGGTATTTCAGGGTTGGTCCCATAGTTAAAGACGTAAAAGTTGTGTTAAATGATGTAGAGAAGTACAGAATCATCCTAAGATCTTGCTAGTATTAAAAATTCTACTAATATTATAAACGCGAAAGTTTGTAAGAATGGATGGATGTTTGTTACTCTTTCACGCCAGAACGGCTGAACGGATCTGGATGAAATTTAGCACAGAGATAGATTACAGTCTAGAATAGCACATAGGATATTTTTTAACCGTGGGTGAAACCGCGGGGCGTAGCTTGTATTAAAAATAGCGGTGTAAATAGTACGTGCCATCCCCGAAGACGCCACTCCTCGCTCACTCTATCGCTTGAGTTGCTCCAAGTCTGGCCATATTACTGCAATTTTAGCCTGGCCCAGAAATACTGGCAATATTGCCGACTGTAGCTGGGCCATCATCAGTCATGCTAGAAAGGTATGACTATTACAGCCAGGCCACACTCAAAATATTGTCGCTGCCGGACTAGTAACATGTCGTCTCGCCTTTCCCCCAAAGGGGCTGACAGAGTTGTACAACACCCACAATTCGCCGGACGATATTCAGTTCGAAATGTGACAGGGGGCGAGCCTGTCGCCATACACCGGGCTCCTGTCATATAGCAGATGACATTAACCGGATCAGTATTGCAGTTAAAAATATGGGCTGCCAAGACTTGGAGCTCCCTTGGATTGCGCACTCTGAGACTTCGCCTTCGCTTGTTCAAAACCTCTGATGTTCATACAGCCGAGTCTGCCTGTTATTAAGTAGGTAATTTCCAATTTATATCCACAGGTTTCAAAGTGTACCAGCCATCATTGATCTACCCCGTGCACTGGAGTGACGCTACCAGCTACTTCGAGGTCGGAAGGTTGCCTGCAGACACTCGCCAAGCGTTCACACATCATTTGTGGAACAAGATGACGCGCAACACGACGCTGGAGAAAGGCTCGCCGTTCGACGAGCTAGCAAAGAAACACTGTCCGACGATAAGGGAAATGTATGGAGACAAGTTTGGCACATAGATAATGTATTGCCAGTTATCGGCACTATGTACTGCTAGGAAATTG
Source organism: Peribatodes rhomboidaria (assembly GCA_911728515.1). Classification (NCBI taxonomy): domain Eukaryota; kingdom Metazoa; phylum Arthropoda; class Insecta; order Lepidoptera; family Geometridae; genus Peribatodes; species Peribatodes rhomboidaria. The sequence goes on along the minus strand of OU452174.1, from coordinate 15,516,106 downwards.
TTCCCCATGGTACAGACCGACCGTTGATGTGGTTCATAGTTCATACATAATCAACTTTCAGTTCTAAAAACTTGGAAATTCATGAATATGTTTACACAATATTTTAGAATTTTAAAGCTAGGGTTCATACTTGGTCAACTTCTAGTTCTAAAAGCTTGAAAAATAATTAATTTGTAAGTTTTTTTATAATTTATAACAATAAATAGAATTAGGTAGTATTCCTAATTAATGATATTTTGAACTGTAAGCAATTCTCATAATAAATATCTGTTACTGTTACATCAACCTGTACAAAGGTTTCAATCTAGTGTTAAATAGCAAGCAATACTGCGGGGCATAACTAACTTAGGTACTAACCTATAACAAAGATTCTAGAAGCAGATTTCTACAGTGAATTGTATGCCCATTGCAAATCCTGAGTCCGTGGGTTGTTGGAGAAAACAATGGTCATCTGCATACAGCTTTAGCTTCTTCCTTACAGGAAAAAGCTTTGGGAGGCCTCTTCCTTCCCATAGCTTCCTCCTTATAACAATCAGCTCCCAAGAACGGCACAACGGAGAATATGTTAGAGGATACCCAAATACCTGTGCTTTTGTGCTATGGAATTTCTAGTGCCTTCAATCATGCTTATGGTTTTTGACCACCAAGATTTTAGTAGGTGTTTACATAACCTTGCTTATACATAAGTATCATTACTGATTACTCATCAAAAGAATTAACATATAATTTAAGCCAGGCTTTTACGATTATACACTGCACTTCCTTTTTCATTACCAACTAATTTGAATTTATTACTTATGTACTTTGTTTAGTGCTCCCCTATTTAGTGATAATATGGTTAGTGACTAATATAGTTCTCTTCAAAATTAAAAAAACAATACAAATAATCATTAACTATTATTCTATACTGTGACTCCTGAAATTCTTAGCAACCTGTAACATTGTTATAAGTATATAAGTTGGTTTTTATAACCAGAGTGAATCAAACTTCACACTAATATTATATACACTAGCTAAAATTTGGATGGATAGATGTTTGTTACTAAATCACACCAGAATGGCTATAAAGATCTGGAAATTTGGCACAGAGATAGATTATAAGTCTGGAATAGTACATAGGCTACTTTTTAACTGTAGAGCGCAATTATACTCTAATTTAGTTTTCCTACACAACAACTAACCTCAAAACTACTATTCACAAACAAAATTATTGGTACCTATTGAACTCAGTGAAATAAAAAAACAAACAAAATGGATTTTTTGGAAATTTATTACCTTAGTCCTAGTCACATTACTTCTTAGCGGCCGCGCCTACTTTAGATTTCTTGGTACCACGGACTTTCTTCATTCTGTTCTTGCGTTCCTTACGCTGTTTGCGTGTGGGCCTCTTCTTCTCGTAAAGACCGTGACGGGCCAGTCTGTGCTTAGGCTCGAACTTCTTAGCGAGGTCCAGGGTATCATAAAGTAGGGCGAAGCCAGTGGACTTGCCGCCTCCAAAGTTCGTCTTGAAACCAAACACGAACACGACATCGGGTGTCACCTTGTACATCTTCGCGAGCTTTTCCCGGATTTCCGTCTTGCTGACGGTGGGCTTGCCTGGATGGAGGACATCGCAGACCATCTGCTTGCGCGCCAACAATCTAAAAACCACAAAACGTTGTCACATAACCTGTCATGGCGGGGCTCCACAGTTTTCGCGTCTATCTCAGCTCGGATTTATAAGACACATGTTGAATCTCTTGTTTACCTGTTGGTCATGAACTTGCGAGTTCGAATAGTCGCTGTGCCTTCACTCATTTTGGATTATTTTCTATATTTCGGCGTTTTAGACGCACGTGTCCCGTGAATTTACGGATCAAAAAGAACGTGTCGGCCAGTGTTGCCAGCAATATTAAAGTGAGAATTGTACTACAAAGTTACACAAATAAATACAAACTGTGGAAAAAAATTATACATCAATCCGTCAGTACATCATTTGAAGCAGATATTCTACGCATTGCTATCTATATGAAGTCGAGACATTTGAGAGGTTCATGCCTGACGTCACATCTAGTTGAATGATTTAACTGGCGGAGTATATAATTGGACCATGGTACAACAAAAATGACGTCAAGAATGAACCTCTCGAACGTGAGACAGCAATGCATAGAATGCCTGCTGTAAATGCTGTATTAAAAATGTGTTTTCACTACTCAGTAAACTGCTACGGCATAATGGAGCTTACTTTCCAATTTTAATCGTATCATCTCCCTACTAATACTACTTTTCTACTAAAGTGACTTAGAACACCTTGCAACACTGCCAATGTGTTCTGTCAATGCTACAAACGTATCAATGTCAATTTTTTTTTTCGCTAGGTGGGCTAATTCAAGTATTTAGACCACATTCCCTTGGTTTACCAACAAAGTAACAAATAAGAATTCCATTACGTACTTAAAAGATGTAAGTAATTATTAAAAACGTTAACTTTATTATTAGTGTAAACTTAAAATATAATCTTTAAAATAGACTCTGTTAGAATGATCAAATTCAACATCTACGAGAAAAAATCTTAATTAATGCCATCAAAAAAGGTCAAGGTTTTGGTGCTCGTGAGGATCAAGTTGAGGGAATCGAAGCATATTTTTTCGAGGTCAGCCGTGGAGCCCCTAACCTTTTATCATAGCTACCATTCCGTATACCTACTTAAACATAACTAAATTATGGTAGAACACAATGTCGAGTCATCATTTTGAGGGGTTTTTACAACCGGAACGCAGTATTTAGAAGCAGTATTTTTACGCTAATGGCAAAGACTACAACTATAGTAATACAGGCCCTACAGAAGGTCAACCTGGATAGGAAACCATTAATTTGATTTGATGCATGGGGGTTTGCTAACTTAGTTTTACTAGGCGTGGCATAAATTTATTTTCCCGGCGTCTCTATCCATGGTTTAAAAATAGGTAAGTATCGATGAACACAATACACTGGTGCTTTTAGTATTATCATCATTTAAAGTATTTGATTCACCTCCAGTTGGTGTTTAAAATTCAGGACAAATAAATACATGTGAAACGATCTATCTTTCGAACAATAACATCAGATGGCAGGCCCTTTAACTGATTAAATGAACTGACCCTCTGAAATTTGGCAAGGAATTAGTAGGTAATACCTACTCATCATGCGTAACGATATTTATAAATTATTTCTCTTAAATAACGAAAAAATAATAGGCAAATAACTTTTCAACCGGGTCAAACCGCAAAACAGGACTTATTAATTCGCATAATTTTATTTGTAATTAAGTTTTTCTACGTATGTAAATCACTGGTAATACTGTATTGTAGTCATATTATTGGACGCGCATATTTTGTTGTATTCATAATTATTTAGTGTAATAATAATAACTATTGGATTTGATTTACATTTTTATTTATGGCCTATATGGTAAAAAAAAGTGTGGAGCTTGATATGTTTATGGTATAAAATAATTTATTAGCTGTAAATAGGTTATGGTTTTCAACTGTTATTAATTTTTACATTGACAAGTGATAGTAGAAATAGTGATATTATAGATACTGATTAAGTATTAGTAAAACGTTATGTTTGGATGTACCTACTTAAAAAAATATAGCTATCAAAATTATGGCTCACAATTTTATGCGAATAATTAAGGAAGCCAAAAATAGGGTAAACTGTATGGCATATTTACTTATATTTTAGTTCTAAATAAATATACTTATTTACTACATACATTTGTTTAAAGCTTCACCTAAAAGTAAGTATACAATTACCTACCCACCTATTAGCATTAAAATGGAAGTAAATACCTAAGTAAGAAGGTCCTTACATGTACTAAACTTAACAATCAGCGCTTTCATTTCCACTCGTAAACGGTACAAAACAAGTCTAGGTTTACTACCAAATGTCTATAATATACCTATAATATATCTAACACACTTTTCCTCCACGTCTTTACGTCAGAAGGTTTCGCCAGCCAGACTAGACGTCACCGATATACCAAGACCCTGAATCTGCAGGAAAACTCCCCTCTTTTCACATAGTTTGTTAGTCTCCCGAGGGGGGTGGGAGGTCGTGCCATCTGGACGGTGTGGCGCCGCGAAGCCTCCCTCTATTGATCGAAGTTATTTCATAAACAGAGTAGGGTGGTGTGGTACACTCGTGTTCACTTCCTGAGCGACTGCAGCTGCCTGTACGTGCGGCCTTCGGGAGTTTACGCAGGCAAGTTCATCAATATTTAAAGTGACTACATACTATCGGTCTTATTTTTAAATTAGAAAGAAAATGCCTTTTAAGTGTTTTATTTTGTTTTTATGATTTGATTGTGTCTTAACCTCTAAGGCAAACTTACACTTATCTAAATATAGCCCAACTGAGTCACGAAAGAATACCTTCTATAATACTTACCTTAATTGGAGGCTAGTTATACGTAGGCAATAAAAGAAAAGGCGGTACGGAGGAATAGGTAGGCGCCTAGGCGGTTTACTTAGCAAATTACTTTACCGTGAAATTATCGAATTTCTCATATTGTTGTGTTCACAAAATACTCTTTGACGTAAGTACCTAAATCTGTAGATATTTTAAACCTTCACAAAATAAAGACAGGAGTGAAATTAAATTTTAGCAATTCATTGGCTTAAGGCTCGGTTATACCACGATTATCTACCCACACATACGTTTACTTAAGCCGCTTCATTTAGAGTTAAATCGTAAATCATATTTGATGACAAAATGAGATCGGTGCCTAGAAATACATTTACTCGTATTTGTCGTTTTTATTGGTATTAATCGTTATAAGAACACAAATAAGAATAAGTTGCTCGGTTAAACTTTAGAAAACAAAACTGGCTAGGTATTTAATAATTTAAAAAAATGTGATGTGATCACTGAAAATTGAGAGAACTACGTTCCGATAGATTGTTTACCTAGTTGGTTTTTTCTTCTACCAACATTATTTTTTTGCACCTGATCATCATAATTCTTTATATCAAACTAGGCGCAAACAACATATGTACCTACTTGTTTTCCTTGATTTCGTGTAATACCGGGCCTTAAGGTTTTCTAATTTATTTTCACACATTTAAAAAATTCCATGCGTCTTACTTTATCTATAGGTGCCGGTTATTGATTCAAAAGTGAAAAGCTCTGTGATTTTAGCAAGGCGTTTATTAAGAATACTATACTAATATTATTAGTCAAGTTGAAAAATCATAACAAAGTTTGCATAAAATTAATAGGCAAATATCAAATGTCATGGGCGTCGCTAAGGGGGCCACTGCCTTCCACCCCCGGTCTCGTAGGAACTCAAAAAAAGAATAAGATGCCAGTAAATTGTGTTGTCCGATTTTTCTATAAGATACTTCCTGCGCGCACGATGTAAAGTAAAGTAAAATTTTTTTTCATGTCGTAAAAAGTTATCGAAAAAACAAAATGTAAAACGCATAATGTTTCCTACAGTAACCGAACTCTCTAAAATCACACTGACATTATGAATGCGTACGCAACTCTCTCTGCCAGTTTTACCTTTTCATGACAAATATTTCATCTTTCATAAACTTTATTTCAGATGAACACACATCCAAGACTCGATCACCGATATCATTTCCAACCCGGAAATTAAGTCACCATTTCTCAAAAGTCGTGGCGCAACGCTCGCGCCACTAGTCGCAGCGAGCGTGTATGGGTGACGTCACAAACCTCTCGTTACCCACCAGACTCTTAATGGTCTCCAGCCAAAACAAACCTAACACTTTGAAGCTGAACAGCGTGGCTAGAGAAGCCAGTAGGTACTCAGCCAGAGATCCACGATTAAGACCTTAATTCTCAGGAAATAATAAAAAATCTCTACTGCCAGTATTTCTGTTCGGTATTATTAAAAGTACAAATATAATGGAACAAGATTGGGAGCCCATAACTTTAAGGAATACTAGAACTCCTCGCACTAAAGAGCACAAAGATGGAAACGTTCGGGAATCACTTCTCTCCGATGATACTTCAGGTATATGCAAAGGGGAAGAAGATACAACCAGCGTGGTTACCACGTCCTTTTCTAGTCCAGATTTAGAAATCAGCGCCAGAGATAAGCTTCTGCCTAAAATGGAAAACCACAGAGAAACCAAAGTTGATTTTATTGAAGCCAAAAATGGAATACATTACAAAAACGACGAAGATTCTGCTATTTCTGAGACAGAAACTAGTCCCACAATAAAGAAAGAGAAAGCAGTTAAGATCCCCGACGGCGGTTGGGGATGGGTGGTAGTGTTTTCTTCATTCATCATTTCAATGATTGCTGATGGAATTAGCTTTTCCTTTGGTTTGCTCTACATTGAGTTCTTAGAAGAATTCAAGGCTAGTAAGGCTACTACAGCATGGATTGGCAGCTTGTTCATTGCTGTTCCTTTGCTCTCTGGACCAGTTATGAGTGCTTTAGTAGACAGATATGGATGCAGAAGTATGACTATTCTCGGAGGCATAATATCCACATTAGGATTTGTATTAGCATCGATTTCTACTACACTTGAAATGATGATGATAACTTTCGGAGTCATAGCTGGGTTGGGACTGGGCTTGGTGTATGTTACAGCTGTTGTATCTATAGCTTATTGGTTCGAAAAGAAGAGGAATTTGGCTGTTGGGTTGGGAGCATGTGGCACTGGAGTTGGCACGTTCATATACGCCCCGATGACTCAATATTTCATAGACGAATACGGGTGGAGAGGAACAATTTTGCTTCTATCTGGCACCCTTCTAAACCTTTGCGTCTGTGGGTGTGTCATGAGAGATCCTGAATGGTGGACTTTAGAACAAAAAAAGCAGAGAGATGGCGATGATACCAAATTGAAGAAAGATGAGAGCAAATCAAAAGAGTCCAGTTCAGTTTCAATAGCCAATCCGTACGTGTTTGATTATGATACTCCTTCAAGAGGTAAGAGTATGGGAGGGCTAATCCGTAGAGGAGTAGCTCCAGAAAAGGTGATAAGCGAAGAAGCAGCAAGTATTAAGCGTCACCAGAACTTGCTTCAACTGAAGAAAAAAGACAAAACGAAGCAGCGGTCTCAATCAGTGTCACATTTACCAACATTCCTGACTCACAGTGACAAGGTAATTTTTAATTTACTTTATCAGCTGATCATAAAATCATAAAAAAACTATCAAAAATTAATTGTTATTACTTACTCACATTTTTATCGTGTGAACTTCATAAAATGAAAGGTTATCACAAATTCAAAACTTTATGAAGGTTACGAAAATATTTACAGTGAAATGTCGTTTAACTTAAGCCTAATTAGACCATCTTGCGACTTGGTAGATACATTATTTTTCATAGTTTTAATACGCAGTACTGGTTATAAACGCTAATTTTATGATATTTTAATCTTTGAACATCGCTAATAACTTGTTATCTTCCAAAAACTTTCAGGTATCTATGAAAAGGCTAGATAAGATAGTAAAAGTTACCAGCAAGGAATATGACATCGAAATAAAGTACCCGTCATTTGCCACCAGCAAAGCAAAAACACCTCTGATCAAAGAAACTAACACTAACGACCCACCGGTTGTCATCTACAACAACCCGATCCAAAGAGCCAATTCAGAAAAATATACAGACAAAGATGAAAAACTTTCAGAGAAATACGAAATAAAAAACGCAACAGAAGTACGTATATTAAGAAAATCTAAGTCAGAAACTAAAGAAGACAAAGAGATAATAATTAAGCATGACATTAAAGAGAACAAGAGAGATTGGCTGAAGAAACAGTTGTCAGTAAATCACCATTACTTGAAAGATCTAAAAATGCCCATTAACTCTATAAGCCATAGAAATGCATTGCTTAACATCAAGAGATATAAACTGAAGGCATCTTCTTGTCCAGACATTTTTAAGAATTCCATGATAACTATCGACGAGGATGAAGAGGTAAAAAATTTTAAGCTTATCAATGACATTGATGTTGTAACTATCAGAAGTTGCTCTCATTCTGAATATACTCAATATTAGTTTGTCCTGAATGAATATCTTTAGTTTCGATAAGTCTCTCTTCCCGACAATGTTTCCTACATGCTTGTGAAGCCATACATTTGCCCCACACTTTTAGTTGATCTTTGTTGCATAATATTCTTGTGTAAAATAGTTTCAATGTTTCCAGAACTGGTACGACGACTGCGTGGTCTGCCTCGCCGATATGTTTAACGTGAATCTCTTTAAGAAGGCGACCTTCCTCCTGATGTGTCTTGGCACCATCATCCTCTTCATCTGGTTCATCGTGCCATATTTCTACCTGGCTGAGCACATGGTCAGCCAGGGGTATAGTGAAGACGATGGAGCCGTGATGTTGAGTCTTATTGGGATCACTAATACTATTGGCATGGTAAGTATTAGCACGAGTGAAAATAATGTCCTTGTACACTACACTGGTATGAGCAAGTAGAAACACCATAAGTACAATCGACCCGCATGTAGTTTACATTGTTCCTTAGTTCCATACTGACATGAAGATTCGACGTGTGACGTTACGTACATACATACATACATATAGTCACGCCTGTTTCCCATAGGGGTAGGCAGAGACCACTTCTCTCCACTTGCTACGATCTTAGCATTTGTTTGTTTTGACAGGGCAATTTTCCGCACTTAGCCACTTGATTGGGCCATTGTGCGTGGAGTCTTCTACTCTTCCCTTCCCTTCACTCCAACCAGCCCAGGTGCTCCCAGAAGTCCAGCAGCCTTTTCAGGCTGCTGCAGGCCTCCGGGAGTGACGATGGGGATTGAAGAATCTGAGCCCGGTGTTCTGCCACGCTTCTGCACTCCATGAGCACGTGCCGTGGCGTTTCCTCTGCCTCCATGCATCCTCTGCACAGAGGGCTGTCGGTCACACCAATGTTAAATAGATGTTTGTTTAGGGAGCAGTGACCTGTTATAGTGCCTATAACTTTGCGGGTTTGGTCCCTATTTAGTCGGATGAGGTTGCGTGCAAATCTTTTTGATGTCACCGGAACGGCATCTTTAGTTTGCCTGCAGCCTTCCGTGTTTGTCCATTCTGTAAGGTGGTTTTCTTCAGATTTGTGACGCAGCCATGTTTTTGCCTGGGCCAGGGGTATAGGCATTAGTGGTTCCGGTCCGTACACTATTTTTTCCGATCCCCTTCTGGCCAGCTCATCTGCTGCGTCGTTACCTGTTGAGTTACTGTGCCCTTTAATCCATTGCAAAGTTACTCTGTTTTTGTTTGCAATGGACTGGAGTGCACTGTGACACTCCATAATAAGAGCAGAGTTAATGGTGTTGTTTTGTAGAGCTTGCAGTACGGATGCACTGTCTGAGATGATCCTTATATCAAGGTCTCCGACATCTCTGGTTGCAACCGACTGTGCTGCTCTGGTGATGCCAATGCATTCTGCTTGGAAGATTGTATTTAGTTTGTCTAACGTGGTTGATATTTTGATGTTTAAGTCATTCGAGAAGACACCCGCTCCAGTCCCTTGTGCGGTCTTGGAGCCGTCTGTATATACCCTGACTTCTTTGATACCAGAGCTATCTTTTGCTTCCGCATTTAGTCGGATATTGTATCTTCTGTCGAAGACATGCTGACATGGTATTCTGTCCATGGGTGCCCCAAGGAGTGGTGTTTCCTTTAGGATCTCCTTCATGGATACTGTGTGTGTTGTTATTGGTTCGTGTTTCCATAGCCCATTTGTCTTTAGTCTTAAGGCGGCTGTCCTGGCCTCCTCCTGAATGACCAGATGTAGGGGTCTCAGGTTTAGAAGGTACTCTAGCGCTGCTGATGGAGTGGTTCTCATGCATCCAGTGGCTGCTACGCTTGCTAGGCGTTGTAAGCTCTGGAGTTTTGATTTTACAGTGGTTAGTTGAGTCCTGGGCCACCATACAACCGATCCATATGTTAGAGACGGTCTGATTACTGACGTGTATAGCCACAGTGTGATTTTTGGATTTAGACCCCATCTATTGCCAACGAGCCTTCTACACTGATAGAACGATATACACGTCTTTTTGCTTTTGTTTTCTATGTGGCTCGCCCAATTCAGTTTGTTGTCAAATATTACGCCCAGGTATTTGACTTCTGTTGATAGGGTGAGCTTCGTGTTGAATAGTTTTGGTAGTTGTAGTTCTGGTAACTTCCTTTTGTTGGTGAAAAGGATGAGTTCTGTCTTTTTCGGATTTACTGACAGGTTGTGTTCGTCACACCATTCTTCCACAATCTGAAGTGCTGAACGCATTACTTTGCATAGCACGTTTTCCGCGTTCCCGTTTATCAGTATTGCAAGGTCATCTGCATATCCAATAGTAGTGTATCCACTTATGTTTAGTCTCCTTAGGAGGCTATCTACTACTATGTTCCATAGGAGTGGTGACAGGACACCCCCTTGAGGGCATCCTCTAATTACCTTTGCTCTAATGGTAGTATTCACCGTTACCTGGACCGCTCTTTTGCTGATTAGCTCAGTGATCCAGCTCCTTATGACTGGTTCCACCTTAAATTTCTTAAGGGCGTGATTGATGCTGCTGTGCATTGTTTTGTCGAAAGCTCCTTCAATGTCTATAAAGGTAGCGAGTGTTGACGACTTGTTTTTAATAGCCGATTCTATCCTGTGCACCACCATATGTAGTGCCGACTCTGTTGATCTGCCTTTCCTGTAGGCGTGTTGTTGAGGATGCAGTGGTTTGTTGTTAAGCGCACTATCCCTTAGGTGTCGGTCCACTAATCTCTCCAGCGTTTTTAGAAGGAACGATGTTAGACTGATGGGCCTGAAGGATTTGGCTTGTGTGTAGTCCTCCTTGCCCGGTTTTGGTAGGAATACCACCTTTGCCTCCCTCCATGCTTTTGGTATGTATTTAAAGGCTATACAGGCCCTATAGATTGGTAATAAACATTTTGTTGCTAGATGTGGTTGCCATTGTAGTAGTGCTGGGAATACTCCATCCAGCCCTGCCGATTTGAACGGTTTAAAACTTTTTAGGGCCCAAACCGTTTTGTCGGCAGTCACTATTTCGTTGGCGATTTTCCATTCTAGGGTTGTTGGTGTGCAGTACTGTTCGTTTGACCATCCGAGGTCTGTGGAGATCTCACATCCGGGAAAGTGTGTCTCAAGCAGTACTGCACTGGTTTCTTCGTCTGTGTTTGTATATGTGCCGTCTTCTTTTTTTAAAGATCCCAGAAGGTTGAGATTACCTTTGGCCAGGATTTGCTTTATTCTTGCGGCTTGGTTTGTTGAGTTTATGCTGTTACAGAAGTTGTGCCAGGCCTCCGTTCTCCGGAATCTGGTTCGCTTCTTGTAGTGTTTTTGTGCTGCTTTGTATTTATCCCAGTCTTCCATGGTTTTAGTGTTTTTTGCTCGATTAAAGAGTGTCCTAAGTCCCTTACGTAGTCGCTCAAGTTCTGGTCCCCATCTTAGCATACATCCTTAACATACATTACATACATACTTAACATACATCACGATCTTAGCATACATCTTTCACTTCTTCTACTTCCATGAGTGTTTTCATACACGCTCGTCGGTTACGGGTACTCCTGACCTGGCCTTTCTTTAAAACGTCTTCGACTTGGTCAACATACGTTCGCCTAGGTCGACCCTTACCAACTTGGCCGTTCACACTCGCCTTGTAGATCTGTTTCGTCAATCTCCTTTCATCCATTCTCTCAATGTGTCCAAACCATCTAAGCATTCCTTTCTCAATCCTTAACCCTACATCATCTTTCACACCACAACGTTTTCTAAAAACGCTGTTTTTCATTTTATCTGTCAGAGTCACTCCAGTGACTCAATACAAACTTAATACATTAAATTGCGGAAAAGGTACCCTGAATTTTTTTTTTGTTACGACTGATGTACAGACAACGAAGACCTGAAATGTTATTAACCGAGCGAGCGGTATCGAGCGAAGCGTCTCTGCTTCAGCTTCGACAAAAATGCGTTGTATGTCCGATTTTTGACTGCCTCGGTGGATCAGTCGGTAGTGAACCTGCCTTCTGAGCTTAGGGACGTGGGTTCGATTCCCACCTAGGGCAAACATTCATGTGATGAACATTTGTGTTTGTTCTATGTCTGGGTGTTAATTATCTATTTAAGTATGTATTTAAAAATATCTAAGTAGGTATGTATATCACTCTCTGACAGCCATAGTACAAGCTATGCTTAGTTTGGGGTCAGGCGACCGTGTGTGTCAGGAAAGTGTCCCGAATTTATTTTATTTATATTTACTTCTGTTCGTCGAGTATCTCTGTCCGGATCTCTGTCCGAACTTCTTTCCGGATTTCTGTCCAGCATAGGTATTCACAATCATTCGATCTGTAGAGGAAGACAAACATCGGCCGCGAGGTCTACAGCTTATAAATCCACTAGTATTATTAGGCCTAGACTAGAAGCAAGAAAATTTACAGTAGTTACCTACTTATAGGTTATTTTTTAATTCTTCGTCTTATAACTTCTAATTGGGGGAATCTCTACATATTATCATAAAATAAAGCTGCTATCCGCATCCTACTGTCTTAATGTATCTATTATATTACATAAATATTATGCTAACTCCTCTTAAACCAGCACGCAACGGATTTTGATGCGGTTTTCACCATCAGTTACAATTTTTCACGGAAGGTTAATAGGTACTGCCTCGGTGGCTCAGTTGGTAGTGAACCTGCCTTCTGAGCTTGGGGGCGTGGGTTCGATTTCCACCTAGGGCAAACATTTATGCGATGAACATATGTGTTTGTTCTATGTCTGGGTGTTAATATGTATTTAAGTATGTATTTAAAAATATCTAAGTATGTATATCAGTCTCTGGCAGCCATAGTACAAGCTTTGCTTAGTTTGGGGTCAGGCGACCGTGTGTGGAATTGTCCCGAATTTATTTATTTATTTATTAGGTATTGTGCGAAGCCGGGACGGGTCACCAGTAGAATATAAGTTTTAACGTTGTAGGTTTGAAGTTCAGATAACCTTATCATACTATAGGAAAGCTGAACAGCACCGCGTCCCATTTCGCGTAGGCATCAGCTAGTTTTATAAAGCCCTTCCAATTTCGTCAAACTAGTAACGCGTGATGCAAGTAAACCAGCCAAGGTCGTGATGTCTTTGAAGATAACACCGCAATCCAGAAATAGCTACGAGTATATCCAGTTTCGAAATGTCTCGGGATGCGACGAACCAGCTCCCTGTGCCAAATAGCACCAGACGAGGTTTTCTACACGAGTTTACGTGAAGAGCGTTATTTTGGGAGAGGTGACAAGGTTCAGATGTCATGGTTACGTGCAGCGTTTGGCTGCGAAGGGTAGGATTGAAAAAATATCTAAGCTGGATCGTGGCGGATACAGGATTTTTGTTTAGGAAGACTTGACAGTAGGCAGTTAAAGCTGTGTTAAATTAATCGATTGTTTAAACTTTTTTCCATTTATATGCTACTGGCTGCGCTCTGCGGTTTCACCAGGAGTTCCGGATGAAAAAGTATCATAGGTCCTATTCTGTACTAACCTCTGACAATAAATAAGCAAAATTACATGACGATCGGTTCAGTAGTTGAGACGTGAAAGCGTTACAAAGAAACAAATAAATAAACGAACAAACTCAGTTTCGCATTTATAATAAAATTTTAGTTAGGATAAGGGCTTTATCCAGGGGTCTTAGACACGATGCAATAACTTTCCAATCTATTGTATTTCAACAATCAATCAATTCAAGTTAGCTGCTGATTGGACTAGTTGACAGTAATCTATCGTTAAAATAGAATAGCTCGTATTTTGTCCAATCAGCAGCTATTGTTCGAGCGATTGTAGCAATAGAAACCAAATGCAGCTTTGTCTAGAGCTCCTGGATAAGCACTAAAAAACCGTATATTTTAAGGGGGGAGGAGCCTTTGAGCCCCTTAGCCCTCCATCCTGGATTCGCTACGGCCTATGCAGCTTGAGTACTAATAAAACTGCCCTAGGGACTGTTCTATCGCTTCATAATAGCGTTCAATAAAACAACATTGTAATAAATTCGAGCTATGATAGCTATTCCCAAGTTCCGGTCATTTCGTTTTGATACCACGCGAGCACGCGAGGGTAATAAATTAATATTACCCAACGATTGATCGTCGCCGTAAGCTCATGACGTTAAAACATAACAGTTTAGATATTAATATTTCCTACTTCTGTGCCCCGTGGCTTAGCCTGCGGGGTTTCAGCCTTTCAGCCATATCTGTACCGAATTTCATTTTTTTTTTCTCTAATCGTTACCAAACTTCGCAGAATGACCCGCTGGGCTTATTTGAAGATTGCCTGGAAATTTCATTAAAATCCCTCCAGCCGTTTTGGAATCTATAGGATACTAGCTGGGCCCCGCGGTTTAACCCGCGGTCCCACAGGAACCGTTTATTTTTTAGGGATAAAAAGTACCCTATGTCCTTTTCTGTATCCCAGACAACGTGTATGCAAAATTTCATGATGATCGGTTGATTAGTTAGGGCGTGAAAACGTTACAAACAAACAAAAGAACAAACTCACTTTCGCATTTATAATACGAGTATTAGTTAGGATTAGGATAGAGAATATACTATACCTATATACTTACTAAGTAGATACCTATATACATAACTACGGAGTACCTATATCTTTAAATTACAGACATATTCTAGCTAGACTTCATTGTACCTACTTATCAGTACGACCAACTTTTATTTTGGGGCTAACCCTGAAATCAAGAAAAAAATAACAGCTGTTTGATACAATTTGTCAACGATCAATGAACTCTTTGTATAAAACAGCTGTTTTTTTGCGATTTCAGGGTTGGCCCCATAGTAAAGTTTGTCATAAATCATAATGATGACGTACATTACGACGTTAACCTAGAATACGAGTATGTACACCCTCTATAAACAAATCGATTTTTACAGATAGAAATACCATGGTCATAGTACGCTACGTATTATAAATTCGAATGTTTTGGAAGCTGAACAATTTTGGAAGTTAATCAAGGTCAACAAAGTCATTTATTTGCTTAGAATGTGGTTACTAACAGATCGGAGTTAAGGAGGACTAAAAGACAAGTGAGCATTTAATTGGGATCGTTCCTGTTGGTCATCCCTGTAGCCCTATTCGGTGATTTGAGATTTTCATCTCACCTTTTTTCGTCCTTGTTGCTTTCGTTTGAAACGTCTAGGTGTGAGAGTGACCAGGACAAAATCTCATCTCATCTCACGTGTAGGAATAGCCCTCCTGGTCATCCCTCGGTCACCGCGGTGAGTAGCGGGAATTTTTGACCCGTTGGCTTCGGTGAACGGAAAAAACACCGTTTTTCCGTTTACCGGTTTGACTACACTGGATGCGCTGCAGTAGCGATGGATGAGTATTGGGCTATGTTTGAGAACTAAGGGAGAGAAGTTATCCATTTAAAATCTATAAAAGTTAACCATAACAACACTACTTAATTTTTACACAAATTAAAAAACCCTAAAATATCAACTAAAAACTAAAACTTAAAATAAATAAATAAAAATTATATTAGGCTCAATTCTGGCGTCACACTTAAATTTCCTAAGCCACTTAAATCTGCTAAAAATCCTAAAAAACGTAAATTAGCTAAATGCTATTCTGCGGGCAACATTTTAACTAATTTAGAAATGTCAAATTCAAATTTTTAAATAGAATGAACAAAATCTCGTAAAATTACTCAATTTAGAAAATTTAGCTGAAATTGCTATTCTTGCGCCCACATTTTAGGTGATTTTAACTTGTTTATATCGAATTTGAGGTTAATTTTAGAGGGCACCATTTTGGAATCCTGTTAAAAAAACTAAAATTTCAAAGTGAAAAAAATCTCTGTATTTTGTTGATTTTACTTAAACTAAGTAAACCTTTGCAAAGATAACGATTCAGAAAAATGTATAAAATGCATAATTTGCCTCATAATCATTTCAGTTCGGCACGATATGTGATCAAAGTACGCACTGTTACAGGATTAAAAAGTCAAAATCTGGAAGTGTACTTAGCTCTCATCTCATTAATAATCTCAGCAAGAACCTATATTATAGAACATGCATGCAACAATAGCGATGGATGTGCATCAAAACCCACCCCAAGAGAAATGAACACAAAATCGATCATAATTTCATAACAAAATCAAAAGAGAGAGCGCTTAATTTCCAAGGTACATCATATGGGTACTAATATTATTAAGTAATTATTCCATTGTTATTTCGTATGTATTACATGTATGGAGGCTTTCTATCCTCCATAATTACAGGATAATCAATTGAGGTGACTTGAGTTGTTAAGATCTCTGGGTGCATCGCAGCTGGCCTGTTTTAGCATAATGCTGTGTCAGAAAGTTTATACTGTGACAGACTTGCCAAGCCTCACACTATACTTACCCCTCTCATAACAGTTTACCAGTCATTGAACCCTGAAGCGTTAGTTGGTGTCTTCATAAAGTATAATTATGTAGCGAATTGTAGCAGCAGTGCCATGTAGACACTACTGGTTTCTAAATAGGTATATCTATGAAACAGCTTGGAAGCAGTTCCTGGTGAGGATGCTATTTTAAATGATGGATTTAAAAAAATATAGATCCAGGGCTAGGTGTTGTTATCCATGGCTTTATGTATTCCATGGCATCCCTGACACGGAAACTTAGTAGCGGGTGTAATTATAAATTTACTTTCAGATGCGAGGTCATATGTTTAAGTACTGGCAAGAGGTTTCATGGAAGAACCTGTGTGCTAGCCCAAGCACTCTCTGATACTCACATTATACCAACAAGCTCAAAAGACAACACAAATAATACAAATTTCAGTTTATAAATTCAATTTGAAATAATAAAAATTTATTGTATATTAAATGTTTGCTATCAATAACCTTCATCTTTTTCTGTACATACTTGAAATACCTACTATTGTTGAATTTTTATTACTTTATAATTTCCATATTTTACAACTTGGGCATGGACAAAAGCAGATACCAGATAGAGTAAATAGAAAAACAATCAGTAGGATTTCATTATTTACAGATCTCTCTGGTTATTTAAAAAAATGTAATTTATTGCGGGCACTGTTTATTATGACATATAATACAGGCCCATGTTTAAAAAACCTTGCAAAGCAACATACACTTTTTATATAAAACAATGGTCTCTGAGACTTTTCTGGCTGTGTTATCTCCTAGTAGGTATGTCACTTGTGTGCCAGTGTGTCACTTCCCTTTCTAGCCCAAATGGCTGGTGTACCAGTGCTACTGGGAAGTATCTCTTGTTATTTGCAGAAAACCCACAGCAATTAGGGCTTTAATCTTCAGCACATTGAGTCCAGGAGCTGCAGTTGCAGCATCAGCAATTTATCTCATAGCCTTTTCTGCACAAACATAGCTTTTTCAGTTACTACTGTACTTGGACCACTCATGATAGATACAACAGACTGGAAAGTCGTCTCCACAGTTTTCAAGTCTGTTTATTTTACGCTTTTAGACTGGTTGTGTTTCTGGTAGCATTCCTCATGGCACTGAAAATTAAAACCAAATTTATTTAGTGTCTAGGCAAGATACAATTAAATTATCATTACCAAGTATTACAAGTTGACTTTCTGTAATTACAATATTTTAGACTAGCTATCTGCCCACAACTTCTCTCACGTTGCATAGCCTAGTAGTACTCAGTGAATGTGTAGCTTTTTATTACAGACAGAACTTCTAAAATCGAATAAGTAGTTCGGATTTTAGGTAAGTTTATTATTTACCTTTACAGCGTTTCCGTAGGTTTTGTAGAAAATTAGGCGCAGTGACACGCACGTCACGCACGTAAAATAATTCAGAATTTCATCAGCACATCATCATTTAGCTTAATTTTTGGGCACAATAATTTAACTCTTGTTAGCGAAATTGTAAACAAACAAAGACTTGTAAAACTCCATAGTGAATTGCCAGTATTAAAACACCAAAAGTACTTGAGATTTTTGAAATATTACGATTTATTTGCAAAATATAATTAGTGCTCTGTAATTATTCATTAATTACAGAGCACTAATTATTTTTTATTACAAAGATTTTAATGTTTTTCTTAAAAATTAGCATATTAAATAAGCGTAGGTTTTTCAGTAATACATGACACACCCGTCAAATAATTCCACGAATTTATGTTAGTGGCATAAAACTTGCAACACTAACAACTTGATGCATGGACGAAGCTACAGATACAAAAATTTTTTGAATGAATCGATGAAAATATCGTTCTAATACGCCTGTGTACGGTGACCCTTTTACATTCTTTTTTGAAGGTTTATTTTATCTGTGAATTCAACTTAAGTGAACAAGAAAACGGATAATTCCGTTCAATATTTTAGCCTTACGTTGCCCTCTGAATTGCGATTTTAAGTTCTGTCACTTAAATTTAGAATTTTTATAAAATTTACGAATTTTAAGATGTGACGCCAGAATTGAGCCTATTGTCACGCCATTCCCACAAAAAGGCTAGCAGGTGTATTACATACAACACCTAAACTTCAGTCCCTAATGTGGCAAGTCTGTCGCTATTTGCAGGGCCCCAGTTATGTAGCATACGCACAAATTTATGTTCACACAATGAACAAATTGTTGCAAGCCTTCGGCTCGGATTGAACTCGCTCACTCCTGCTTTAAAGGCGAGCCTTGTCCAACTAGGCTATCATCGCGACTATAATAATATAATATACAATGTGTACCAGAACTGCCAAGGAGTGGAACGCACTTCCTGCCTCGGTGTTCCTCAGCAATAGATACAACCTGGGTCTCTTCAAGACAAGAGTGAATAGGCACCTCATGGGCAAGCGTGCTCCATCTTAGACCGCATCGTCACTTTCCATCAGGTGTGTTGTGGTCAAACGAGGGCCCATTCAATCATAAAAAAAAAGTGAAGAATGCATGTAGATATAGTACCTATACGGACTCACTGTAAAACAATGGAATTTCCTGATCGATACTGTATTTCCTATTCCTTGTACGTATTTCCCCACATGCCAGCGGAAATGTAGGTCAATACTAGCGTCACATTTACTAATGCACTCGTATATTTCAATTTTGATATTCACTGCTACCTTCGGACAGACTTAACCTAATCAACTGATCTTATCTTTGGCAACGGTAAAGGTAGCAAAGATCTTGGATTTTCTCATGAATTACAGTTTATGGAATCTAAAATCTTAAATTCCGGGAATCTACACTTCGAAGATAGCTAGTACGTTCCTGTGCAAAAATTCAACCAATTTTTTTCGTTGCAGGTGGGTCTTGGCTACATTGGAGACTTTCCTAACGTTTCCATTGGGAACCTCTACGCAGCCTGCCTGATCCTCTGCGGTGTCACAGTTGGTGCTATACCGTTGGCCGTCACTAATTATTGGATTCTCGCCTCTACCTGTGCAGCTTTTGGGTTGCTTTTTGCTGCTTCTTTTACGTTTACTCCGAGCTTGCTGGTGACTCTGGTTTCTTTGGATGACTTTACCTCGGCATATGGATTGGTGCTTCTGGCTCAGGGCATTGGGCATCTGATAGGACCGCCTCTGTCTGGTTAGTATTTTCAATTCTATATTCCAATTATTGTGTTACTAAATGCGCCCAGAGGAGTCAAGCGCGGTCCCACAAGAACCGTTAATTTATCCGAAATTAAAGGTACTCGAAATCCTTTTTTGTACCCCTGGCAACAAGTATAGTATAGCATGCAACATTTCAATATGATCGAATAAGTAATTAAGGCGTGATAGCGTAACAAATATATTAAAAGTTTGGAAGGTAGGATTAGGATTAGGATAGAAAATTCACTGATACAGACATTGCTTAGCCCTTTTTGGGTTGGTTAACATAAATAAACAATATATCTTGCAACATAAGGAGGTACCAATAGACCAACGAATTCTTGATCTTGCGATAGTTTGCAAAGCTTTGGCTTGGGGCCTTTAAGTATGCGTTTCGGACACAACATTTATGAAAACACCTAGGTAGGTACATAGTTTAAACTAATCTTGTCTTTATTTCTCTCTATTTCGCAGCCGTTCTCAAACTAACCAACACCTAAACCCCCTTCATCATAAGATCCAAATTAATATTCCAGGTCTCATCTTTGACTTAACATTCTCTTGGGAGCTGTCGTTCTACCTCGCCGGCGCCTGGATCGTGGTCGCTGGCGTGCTGATCTCCTTCATCCAACCTGTGAAGAATTACCAGGAGCGAAGAATGGAGGTGGAGACCAGCTTGGCTTAAAATGAAGGCGAATTGTAACAACCAGTTGCTGGCTACAGGATTTCGGTTTAAGGGGTTCGGGGGTAAATTTTTGCAGGTCCGTAGATAGGCAAAATTTGAGTTTTGATCGGAATGACCACGTAACAACTAAAGCCATGTCAAAATTTAGGCTTTGGTCATAAATCAGGATTAAAACTAAATCAATTGTACCTATTGCCTGTACCTGTCCCCTGTGTCCGCACCTGCATCCCTAGCATGCCCGTAAGACAAAATTCTTCTCGTCACTTTTTATCCTCCGAGAAAGTGACAAGGCTATGTGCATACATATGTCTGTCTCGATGAAAAGAGCCGACATACCTCGGCAAAAACGTATGTCGACTATTTTTATCGAGACAGACGTATTTTTACACATAGCTTTGTCTCGTTCATAGACGTCAAAAAGTGCCGAGAAAAGTTTTGTCGCGCACGTATTCTATTGGCTATTAGCCTGGTCTGGTAGCATCCTTGGTAGAGTACGTTAGAACATTTTTTAAGGTCACTTTATGAAAGGAATTTCTCTTAGATGCATCGGAGAGTAGGAAAAAAATGTAGGCACGAATTTTGAATCTACATTACTCGTCAAGTCGTCACTAATTCATAAAAATCTTTAATTTAATTTTTCTAGTCAATTTTCGTTATAGTCAATTAGATGAGTTGTGTTATGTAATAATAATTTTACACGGTTATTTCTAATTTTTGTAGAGTAATTTGATTTAAATACTTAGTAGTTTCTAGGCATCTAGTTTAATTAAATCCACGGTAATGTTTCGAGCCAAGTATGGACAAGGCTATTTTATGCAAGTGTTAAAAATTCTAAGAAAAATAAGTACTAAGGTACTTATTAAAACCTAATATAACTGAATTTGTAACTACTAACTATAAAATAAAATAGTATACCTACTATTACGCAAACCACTCAATATAAAAATACCTAAAGAATTGTATTTAAAATTAAAAAAAGTATCGTAAACAACTTTTTGACTTGTGCCTATTAATATACCCTTGTTGCACAACTATGTACCTTAGAATTTTTAGTGATAATAATATTTATTATGTAGTCAAAAAATATACTAATATATTACTTACTATTACTATTTAACATTGTTATAAATAAAATAGTTATTTAATTCTAGTTTTAAAATAAATAAAATATTTACTGAATAGTTTTTTAATTATGACCTAACTTAGGAAGCAGAAGCTTTGTAACAGATAAGAGTTAATTAGTTTTCAGAAAAATGCGAAGATATCAATAAGATATATGCCTTTTTTCTGTAAAAGTGAAGTCTTTTGTGGGTATCTGAGTTAGCAGTCCATCAGAGCAGAGCCATTTATAAAAAAAAAAATTGCTCTTTTCACTTACAAACATTTTTTGCTCTATCTTTCTTTCGTTGAAATCAACGCGAAAAATATTGATAATTAGTAAGTAAATAATAAATACATATAATAATCATCTTTAATTTTTTTTAAACTGATATTTATGAGAAAATCATCATAAATAGAATCAAGAATTCCCATTTCCCTTGACGACAAGCACTACATAGAGTCGTAAGTAAATGTTGAAAACATAAAGGATTGCGATTTGGACGATTCCGCCCATAGAGATATTTATACGGACAGAGGTATACACTGGGGTTTACCCACGTCCGTAGGAGTGTACTTTATTTTGATTCCCTACACGTGGTCCCCGGGTATTGCTAACCGGGTAGGAAACTCTGGTGGGAGGCTTCGGCCGTGGCTAGTTACCACGCACCGGACCAAGCCATGCCGTGACATTGACCTAGTCGTGTTTCGGGATGTAGTCCGGTGTAACCGTTCCGAAGACGGGTCTGAGCAGTAGCGCTCTTGTAGCCTCTTACTCAACTTCCGTCGTTGTACTCCTTCATTCTACAAAACTTCAAGGCTAGAGTGAATAACTACCTTAAAGGTCGTCGTGCTCCAAGACAACAACGTCGCTTTACATCAGGCGAGTTGGTGGTCAAACGCCGACCTATTTTACGTAAAAAAAAAAAAAACAAAAGGTGAGGAATAAATAATAGGTACCATTATGGAGTCCAACTATAAACTTAATCTGTACTGGATATTCTAATTAGGTATTTAAGTAATAAAGTTTGAAAAGGTCCAATTGTTGTTAAAGGTCCTTCGTGCATTTATTAGTAGATAAAATATCATTCGACCTTAAATTATTTCGATGCACATAATAAATAAAAAAATAAATTTACTTACTTATGAAAAAAGAGCCAAGTTCGACTCGAAGATTCAAAGGAACAGTCAGCTTTGTCGAAAAAGTAACATTTATAAGTGTTAATTGACAAAACTATTTAATGCAAAATGGCAAAACTTATTTAAAAAATCCTATGATTATCTGTCTGTTAAAAGTTAAAACTTACTGTTTGGAAAGGTACGTTATTTCAGTTGTTAATGCTAATTAGGATTCCTTAGCTTGTTACACAGAAAAACGTATACCTTATAAATATATAGATTTTTTTTATATATCAAGTGATGAGACTACCTGAAGATTCACCTGATGGTAAGTGTAATGCCAGCCCATGTAATGTAATGTAATGCCCCTGTTGCAGTGCTACCCATTGCTTTGATTTACAAAGTCATTGGTTGCACTGCACTGCACTCATCGCTGTGAGACGTCAGTTCTTGAGTCTCATGTGCCCAGTAATTTGACTAGCTACAGTGCCCTTCAAACCGGAACAGAGTAATGCTTACGCATAACTATTTGCAGCAGAATATCTGGTACCCACCTAGTCGTACCTTGCATAAAAGGCCTTCCACCTGGTGAATATATTATATTTAGTATAGAAATTAAAAGCTACGGTAACGTGTGTTAACTTGGACCGTATATTTCCTCTTTCACCCTCAAGAATAAATCTCAAAGTCTAGAGTAAATTTAATGAGATAATTTACTCCCATACAGATTTCATTGTGACGTACAAACCTATTGTTTGTAAAGATCTTAACACAGCACAATAAATTTATATGGAATCTAACTTTATCTGACTAGTTAGGTATATGTAGATAGTAAAGGAGACAGATAATTTTCGATTACAAAATGTTACGTCACAAGTGCTACGTTTGTTTTATATACGTATGTTTAGTATTTTTATACTTACCTACTGAGATTTTATATTCTCTGATAATAATATAATTAGGCTGGTTACTTATAGATGTTAAAACGTCTAAAAATAGGAACAAGAGTGCGGTAGTGCCTGAGCCAAGTTCAGCATATACAAAAATCGTTAAGCATTAGAGCTTTAAGCTCAAGTATCTATTATAAAGTAATTAAAATAGTTCTTTATAGTATCTATTCACATCTATTTATTAGTAGTTTTCATAAATTTAACCTTTGATGGAAAGCCGTTTAGTATTTCTAACACGCTAAATTTTCTAATACCTACTTTTGGTCTTAAGAAAATAAATAAGTAGTGTAATCATGAATTATTCAATGTGTGGAGTCGGCTTCTTCGAACTCTACTGTAACCATTATCAGTGAGTAATTCGATGCAGATGAATGACAAGATGACAACAGCTATATCTACTTGCCTACTACGTGTTACTGATTTATGAGGTAACCAGAGGTCTGATAACCTTAGCTGGTGACCAATCGTTTGATACCTATATCTACTTAGTACCTACCCGTAAGTTAAACTTACTCGTGTTGATATTGGTGATGATTACTTTTAGATTATATTTGCTTGGTTCTACAACCTCGTCTTCACCTTTTTCGGGCAAACTTGTGGCTATGGATTTTTAGAAGGGAGCTCCTTCCTTCACCATTGTATTTCCTTTTCAAGGCTACTGCTCGTCTCAAGATGCATTTCCATTTCAGACGGCCAATGGTTGTATTGAAAACATATACATGTCCCTGATCTAAGGTGAACAGGATTCTCTAGCAAAGATCAAAGATCAAAGTTCTATCGACGTGGTGGCCAATCAAATGTTTTACTTTTCACTTAGGTCTGCCCAAGCTGCTTGCCAAAATTTACCTGTTTAATTCTTATCTACTTGTTACCAAAATAGGAGGTTTTTCTTTTTGAGATTAGGATGAAGGATATTTGTACCTAACCGGTTTGCCTTCGTTAAAGATAGTAAGACCCATTGGTTTTATTCTAGGAACCAAGCGCAACAGAAAACTGTTCCAAAGTTATAATCGCATGCAGGCGTCAAACTGTTAGGTATTTTACGCCTGCAAGCGATTTTAATCGGAGGTCACAGTGTTTACATATCCATCCTCTTTACTGACCTTTCAAAGTTGTGAGAACGAATCATGTCATTGCCCTCAAACGTCTCGTCAAATCATAAATTAATGAAAAAAAGTGTTTGCACGTAAAATACCCCTTGTATAATAATGTTAATTTAGATGTAAAATTCCACTGATATCAGCCTGCTCCGGATTTGCTTCGAAAGTAAAACAAGCAATTATATCTCGCTAGTGTAAACAATATTATCACTCCCTCACGATAACTGGCATTCGTTTCTGCCGTTCCTTCGGGAGAAGACGTGCTGTGAATTTAGTGTTTTCTTTTTTGTGGTGAATTTAGTGTTTTGTTTCCAAAAATGCGGTTGCATGGCGTGGGGCGCGACGCGCGACGTCTCGCCTCGCTGCGACTGTGAGTGCACGGTGACGCGCTCAGCCAAGCAAGTTACCCACAAGTGTTCGGAAAGCCTCGGCCGCCACACGTGCCCACTCGCTCACGTCCTGCCGCGCTATCGCCAAACTGTGACCAGCTGACTGTGTGAACTATTTACAAACTGTGAACCGTGTCTCACTACGACGAGACGAGGTAAGTTTTGCTGCCCAACTTCACTACGATAAACTCGTTCAAGTTGGTAAAGTTTTTAATGAAGCTGGCATCGGTCGTCGGCATGGAAATGGAAACGTTTAGCAACACGTCATGCTCATGAATGAAATGTTTCATTGTAAATCTGTTGTTCCACGTCGTTAGCATAATTTTCAATTTATTTGTTCGCTTAGTTCGCGATAATGTATTTCTTTTGTGAGTTTCTTTAGATGGGTTTCAGTTTATATGTATTTCGCGTTAGCAGTGTGTTGTTCATTGGTAAAAATAACTGGGCAACTGTCTGTGGATATTTTATTAGCGTGTTTTGCTTGAATTAGCATTTAATCATCTTATGTAAGGTCGCCTGTTGCTCTTAGCATTGAGTAAACACAAACTTTATGGCATCTTTTATCTTTTGATAAACGTGTGGGATTATTTGACTATACTTAAATTATCTCGAGTCTACACGAATGTCTAGAGGCTTGTAATCTAGCATTGAAATAGAGCAGAAAGTAGGTTAAAGTCATCATTACGATTTTCAGTATTCAATTTTCTACTTTGTATTGGAGGATAGTCTTTTGTGCCACCCCTGAGCTAATCAGGCATAGCTTTGACCCGTGATGTGATTGTCGAACAACCTGTTAAACAACCAACACTTTACTAACAGTGACACAAATCACAACTTTACCATTGCCTAATGCCTTCTTGGTGATCTTCTCTACCATTCGGCTGGACTCATAAAAAATAGCTTGAGATTCACTTTTTTGTTTGCATAGTCGCAGATTACCTATCTTAATCAAAACAATAATATCGATTAAATCATTTGCTATCGTAATCGTACATTCAAATGACCTTGGACTTGGACTCTTGCAACAAGGTTTTGAGCCACAATGCGTTGTCGAGAGTTGCATGACCAATCAAGGTAATGTTTACTAATTAAATTAGGCGTTGAACTAGAAAAATCGTTACGTTAGAAGAGTTTTTACATAGCATTTTACATAAATACAGGTGAAATAATTTAATAAATCCACCATCTCATATTAACGGTCAATGACCAGTCTTTTTTTGGCCGAGCCTTTTAAACAGGCTAAAGATAGGTACATAGGTACCTACCTACAAGTTGATGAGGGTCAAATCAAAGATTCTGAAGAAACCGATCAATGAAACTATTGGGACAAGCACTAGGATAATAACTTAAAGGGTATTTACAGAAAAAGACAGAGATAAATTGGCGTAAGTTGTTGAGAAGGAGGAGGAGTTGAAAATTTCTAAGGAAAAGTTGACTTTTTTCCAATTCTAGGAATACCTACTAGGATACAGGCTGCTGATGACGTCAACTATGATGACGAAAAATAAAGCCAACTTAGCAATTATCTCAGTTCTAGTATACCTAGCACCGTAGATAATTAAGAGAACATTACAATAATGATAATGGATAGATAAATAAGTTCCGTTATCGGGAGATAACAGTGATTATATTCTCTATAACGATCTGGTTAAACCATATTGTTGAGTAAACAGTGATTTTTCTTTTCTTGGGATTGCTAGATTTATTACTAAGAGGAAATTTGATGAACGCCCGATGAATATTAAGTTAAAATACAAATAAGAGTGTACAAATAACTAATAGCTAAGATAATTAATAAAATGGGTATTTAACTACAAAAATTGGAGCAAAAACTATTGAGTAAAAAGTGCAGCTAAGTCATAATAGTGACGGTTTAAAAGGCAAAGACATGCTTCTTCTTTGTGCCCTGAGATAATTCACTGACAGTCCGTTCAGCTAGACTTGGCATGACTCTACCTTGTAACAAATATAATCTTTAGCATAACTATCACAAAAGACAACTGTTAAATTCAAATAAAACTTTATTCAAACATGTGACCCATGTAAAATTAGCTACCTACTGTGAACTAACATGTTGCCCGTTGATATCCATTATTCATCCACCACAATCGTGGAAAATTCCAGAAAGAATCTGTAGACAATTTTTTGTCGTCTCTAGCGGCCGAGGCGAACGGTCGTAAGTTTTTTTTATATTTATTTTTTCTTTTGCAAGGACGTTGGTATTCTTAGTAACCTGGTAGTTATGCAGTGATCTGAGTGAGGTGAACCGGTTTAAAGACTTACAATTTCAACCTAAAAGCGTAGCCTATAATTCCAAAATAACCATTAAGTATTATATGTAGTAAGTAAATAGATCATTTTATAGTTTATAGAATAGAAAATGACCGTAGTCATTTGATTTCCTTTTGGAAAACAATTTAAGAAAAAAACCTAATAAAAGAGCTGAATCTAAATAATTTTAGAAGTAAAATTTAAGGTCCTTCCAACTATTAAACTCGTTCATCGTTAAGCTTGGTTTCGTTGTTATCCTTATTCTCATTAGTTATAGGTAATACTATAAAATTGAAAACTAAAATAAGCTAGTTAAGTAACTGGCTATATTTTCCTTGAAATAAAGTATTTTCCAATTCTGGTTCGTTTATTTTTCTTTGAAATACCTATAACCAGTATTAGGGGAAATATCATTTTATTTATTTAGTATATTTCAATTCTGGTTGGTTATATTTTCCTTAAAATACAGTATATTCAAACTCTACATTTCAATTGACCTTTTGAAAAAAGAACAAGTCATACCTATCTCAGAAGTAAAATTTATGGCTACAGACTGCCCACTTATTGATATCAAAATCGATCGAATTAAGATTTTAAATTGCGAAGGTTGGTGTTGCGGATATCCTAGTCTAGCAGTTAAAATACCCGCATTTATTTTTTTACAATAAATACATATTTATTACTATCAACAGCTACAATGGCTCTACCTTTATTTCCTTGATTGTTTATTTGTCGTATTGTGCTAATATGACTAGGCTTGATGTTAGAGAAAAGTGTATTTTTTCTTCGGCTATTCTAATCTATTTTTTAACAAAAAGTTACGTTAAATATAGTAAATAGTAACACATATAACATTACAAATACACAAACACCTTATTTGTAATTAGGTAATGAGAAAGAAAATTATACCTAGTTCAAAAATTAGGGGTCATCACTCACCATAGCGAAATTAACGGGCTTAGGCTCAATCACTGCATCACTACAAGCTCAGAGTTATGGGACGATCTCACTCGCTTTACGCGGTTGTCGGTTTATTTTCGACCTGTCATGACGTCACGCCATCCAGCCCAATACTTTGTACTATTATTCATGCTGTGGCGATACAACGGAATTCCGCTAACGATAATAGAAAACAGCTGGAGGTAGCACGTGTTGATTTAACTTGAATGAGTTTGTTGTAGGTGAGCTTTGTTATTATTTTATTATTTATCTTTAACTAAATTACAATTACATTAAAGACCCAGGCAGAAGACTAAGTGAGAGAGTTAGCATAATTATTATACCCATCCATAGTGGGAAAAAAAGGCTATGGAAGGGAATTGAAACCATTAGGTATTATTTTTACTCTATATAAAATAATATTATTATAAAAGCTGATGATTGTCTGTAAAAAGCCTTCATCAGTCCAGATACATTTTTAATACCTAGGTACGAGTACAACGTAGTAATCATCTAGTAACGTTGATTTCAGTAATAAATTAATATTGTCACTACATACAAGAGTGTAGGTAATAGTTTTACTGTACTTATACTGTTAACATTGTTATATTATATTAAATACGTACTAAATTTGTAGGTACATATTTTGAGCATGGTGTTTGGTCCTTCGGACTGAGTAAAAAAACTCAGATAACAGTAGGTAGGTAGGTACATTCAATTTAAATTTAAATTTAAACCGTCGGAGCACATTTTTATGTTTTAGATTGTCGGAACGGAAAATTCCACTGCATCAATTCTATTGCATCATTCTTTATTATGGTGTACGTATGTAGTGTCTGATTCCATGACTTTACAAGTAATAACTTATTTCAGATACTATTTTATTATGTAGAACTCCTTTGAAGTCTTTTCCTATACCGAACAGGATTTATTTTTATTTTTACATCAGTTGCAGAATAGATAAATACACAGTATAGTGTGACGGAGTACCTAGTTATTAGAAACTCTACAAGTGCCGTTTCCTCCAAGCCGGTACAGTAGAGGTTACGTATGTCATCCATACATAGGTTTCACTAGTGAATAATAATTATAATTACGATCGTAGTACCTAACTAATATTGATTGGTAACGATATAGGTATAGGTTATGCCTGGACAAATTATTGTCAATAAACTAAATAAATAAATAATAAAGTTAAACATTAATTATATATTAAGTTAGGCATTAATGTTGTATTTATTCCCTAAACTAGGTACCTTTTTGACTATTGAGTGACAAGCCTTATTGTCATAATTTTAAGGCTTATGATCTGTGTAAAAGCCATGAATAATTATCTAGATGATAAATTATACACAATAATAATCCATATAATATATTGTGGAGGTATGTCGGGTAGGTACCTACCTAGTTATAATTTTAGGATATTATGATTTGGCTGCTTATTCTCTCACGGTCAAGAACCTACCATGTGCCTTCTGTAAAAATTCTGAATTGAGTAGGTATTTCTCAAGTCAGAATGCGTGCCAGTTTAGTTAAATATTGTAAGGCGTGTTTGTACACGTGCTTTACTTGAACTTATATTTATTTACTGCTCAAATATTGAATAGGTAAATAATGCAACAAACGACAGGATATCGCTTGCGACGAGTTTTCTTTTATGTAGAGCAAAGACGTTAAATGAAGTCACCGCAAAAATTTGAATAACTGACTAATCAACAATGGTTTACCTAAAGCCACTATATGTTACACTCATCTATTCACTAAACTAGACCACAATATAACAATGACAGTTTTCGAACTTTTCGAGTTCGTTTGCCATCAGAGAGCTCTAGGTAAATTTCAGGTCAACAACCTGTCTAAAGTCTCAGTGGTGCCATCTAGTTTTAGGCCCTCCGTAAATCTCCCATTTTTGAGCTTTACAGGAGGTAGTACAGATCCAGAGTCCAGACACAGGCATGGTCAAACTTTAAAACATAAAGATAGCCAAATATAGTTCTTTGTTCTGCGGTAAACAATGCTGAGAAAATAATGGTATGCGTAGTGACAAGGCTGGTAGGCAAAGAGTAACTAATGAAGTCATTGTACGTGCATTCTACAAAGTAATGTCTGGTATCGGATTAACTAATTATATTAAGAATAGTACATACTTAGCTTATTTATAATAATTATCTAATACTTAGTATTAACGTCGGGACGTGTTACTGATTATTATTTAGCTAAAAAGAAATAGAAAAGACAAGATAAAGATAAATCTTAACTTTGTTATTGTTGTATCCTCAACTAAAAAAAATCGGCACACCGTCTCGTCTGACCTCAAAGTAAGCCAAGCTTGACTACTACTTTATCTAAAAAGGACATGCCAGTAACATACAATATTTATTTTAAGGTCAATGAAAAAATCTAATTTCTCTACTCAAAATCAAAATTGGGCAGACTTGGCTGGGGTACTGTTGTGGCTCAGATTGTCATATGCATTACGGCTAACTATGCAGTTGATGGCATCGCAGTGCTGATGCTTATTTTATGCTTATCTTAGTCACCGATCACTATTTCTCTCGTAAGAAAAGAAGTCATGAAAGTAAGGTACACGAGAAGTTTCACCTTCAGTTTTGTCTGACCAAAATAAATCCGTACCGTGTATGTATGCAAGAGCCATGTGGCAGATAGGCTTTGTGTCCAATCCGTGATAGCAACCAAGCAAGTACGGATAGACCGAGGGCCAGCCCTGATGTCAGAGTGATGTGTGTGATCAATCCGTTCAGTCTGAACTGACGCAGGATTGCCTGTCAAGTTTGGCCTCATGGTAGGTACATGAGCGTCTGAGATAGTATCCGACGCGACAGAATGTTCTAGTCGGGCCCTGTTACGGCGCCTACTGACATTAGAAAGTTACTCGTGAGGTACATGAGGTTGGGTTCGCCCTTTACTGGTTTTCTGGGCTTAGTAAAGTTGTCATATGGCTAGGCCAGATAATATATCGACTTTAGTACCTACTGGAGTCTGGATTTCATTTAAACATGGTCACTGTTTGACCTCTAATTATCTAGATTTTACTCTAAAGGTTAGGGCAAATCCAAAATATTTGAGTTGTACGTATGCGCAAAAAGGATGTTTGAACAATTGAGCTTGCAGCTACCGCGGATAGGTTGCCTGCCTAGTGCTTACTTAAACACCGCTTGGGTGTTGGCTCTAGATTTCTAGAACAACATTCGTTAGGCCAATGTCAAGATCTCTTGGGGGTCAAAAAGTTCTGACAGGGTGACAGGTTAGCTAACACAATAACTAGGTAACAAAAGTCAAGCCCGGATCTAGGGTTGGGGCGAACCGGGCCCCTATCCCGGGTGGCAGATGTAGTAACTATTTATCTCGACGATCTTTATATTTTAGATGTGCTCGAAATGCTCGATGACGGTGGGCACTGGGGTGCTGGGCGCCACTCCTCATCTTTCTGCCCCGGTTCATTGAAATCCTAGATCTGGGCCTGACAAAACTAGGGGCAGTAAGGAGAAAATCCTTTACCATATCACACTATTTCTATCTTCTCCACATAGTGACAAAGTCGCTTTTCGCGTCTGTCTGTCTTTTTGACTGTATAATTCGCTAGCTCTTAGCAAGCTTATCAAATTATTAGGAAAATAATTTTGATGCGGTTTCCTGGATCACTTAGATAATTATTCACGTAAGAGACCTAGGTACCGTGCGAAGCCGGGGCGGGTCGCTACACTCGCTAGTTATAACTAAAGTAAGTAATGTTAAAAAATATTTTTGGTAAATGAAGGTATTTAAGTAATTTCGTAGTTCTGCGTTTTGTAAGGTTTCCATGTCCATAGAAAATGGAAATAAATACATTAAATGCCTCAATACCACCTACTGAGCGATAACTCAGTACCAGTACCCATAGATAACTAACATAAGAAGTAATCAAATTAAAACCGTATCCACACGGCATAAAACGCAAAATGCAAAAAAGTTTATACCTATCTCCATAACAGGCCCTGATAAAGCAAGACAGGCAGTTAGGCAATTCGCAGCTTTATCTTGTAGTTTTAAAGTTAAAAGTCGTTGAGTAGGTATACGTTGGAGGAAAATATCTACGTATATACCTAAGCATATGTTAGGGCCTCGTACATCTCGTGGCAAAATGCAACGCAAGGCGAATGCAAGAACGGTGAATAACCTTCTTGACCACAGATTAGGAGTCACTTGCGTAAAACTTGTTTCTGTACAAGCTAGCTATAAAGTCATTAATTATTACTTAGCAATAATATCATACTAAATCTATGTAGGTATTTTGTGTTTTAGTACCTAGCTATAGTAGCTATGTACTGTACTGTACCAGCTAACTAATAAGGCAATTTAAAAGGGTTAGGTTTCGAGACGCTGGACTACCTTATTACCTATTATACTTATGTGTTACTTGCATAAAGTTGCACATTCTATCATTTGTAAAATCTTTGTAGGTACCTACTTCCCTACTTTTTATAAGTAAGCATTTTTAAAGGTGGTTACATACACACACGTTATTTATAAGACTGGGGTTAGTCAAGCGAGTTGACACATGGCCCGTAGTAGTTTAGAATTTTGTTTTCAAAGATAGGTATTAGGTTGTACAAATAATGTCAACACTATTCAAATAAATAAATCTCAAGAAACTTGTTTAGTTGAGTCTCAGATCAACCTAGAGAATAAGATGGCGCACGGCGTATGATTTAAGTGAAGTCAAAAACCATCCAAAAGCTACGCTACTGTCGTATACGTACACAACACGCACACATTGACGCAAAAAAACTACGCTGCTCGCTTGGTCATTATGTGCATTGGTTTATGGTATAATTTCGTGTACACAAATATACATAGTGCATTTTAAAAGTGTGGCCAGGACTACATTTTGAGGTTCTTTTTAAAAACTGTGCAGTTTTTTTACAAGTCAATTTTGAAAAAGTCGTAACATACTCTTATAAATGTGTGCAGTTGTGGAATATTAAACCTACTAAGGTTGTATATTGGAACGGAAATGGCCAACGTTGGCGAGTTTGGGAATTATATTAGTTTTCGTGCAATTGTAAATGTTTTTCATGGCAACATTACCACGTACCACACAAGTTTATTTAAGTAGCTTCAGCAAGATATAACGCAGTGTTCCATCTTTTCTTCTAGGTTGATCTGAGAGTCGAGTAATTCTTGACTGCGCTACCGCAAATTATTTACGAGTACGATTTACGCCCGTCCTAATCTTAAGACTAAAACAAGCCCATTTTAACGAGAATATAAAGCAATGGTCATAAATTTAACGGAGATAAAAACGCTTTAAAATTACAGTCGGTTTTCCAGCTGTGATGAATCACGCCGTGCAGTAACTCGGAAAGGTTTTGCCTAAATATAGATTGTATTTACCCCAACAGCGCAGTCCAGTTCACCAGTTGACGTCTGTAGTCATTTACAGTGCCCTCATTACAATTTAGTAGTTTTGACGTAAAGAATTTAGAGCTGTGAAGATGACGCAGATTCACCATTTTGTCACTAATTTTCTTCACGGACATTTCAATGCCTGAAATACGTCTGTTGCATAAATTACAATAATTTTAGGAGCAAATAGGAACGTCTTCACAACCTCTGTAGTTAGAAATGTTTGTGCTGCGAAAATACTATAATCAAGACAGATTTCAGACTTGTTTACTCGTGTAACTCGTTTGTGTGTGTTGTGGTCAGATAGCTTTCTAATTAAATAGGTACCTACAATATTTTCAATTAGAGTAAATTCAAATGAAAAGACTCAAGAAGCAATAGCTGAAGTATAAGAAGCGAAAGATGTGTGGTAGAATCATGGCAAAGGTAGAGAAGTGGTCTCTGCCTGCCCCTATGAGAAAGTGACGTGAATATGTTGATTCCCTACACGTGGTCCCCGGGTAGTGCTAACCGGGTAGCAAACTCTGGTGGGAGGCTTCGGCCGTGGCTAGTTACCACCCACCGGACCAAGCCATGCCGTGAAATGACCTAGGCGTGTTTCGGGATGTAGTCCGGTGTAACCGTTCCGAAGACGGGTCTGAGTAGTAGTGCACTTGTAGCGCCTCACTCAACTGCCGTCTTTGTACTTCTTCACTTTAGTAAACTTCAAGGCTAGAGTGAATAAGTACCTTATAAGTCGTCGTGCTCCATCTTAGACCACAACGTCGCTTAACATCAGGCGAGTTGGTGGTCAAACGCCGACCTATTCTACATAAAAAAAAGTGAACAAGCTGCGTCAGCGGTTCTCAAGTATCCTATGTGCTACCCCAAACCATATTCTATTCCTATGCCAAATTTCATTCAGATCCGTTCAGCTTTCTGCTGTACTGGCGCCATTGAATTACAAACATAGGTACATTCAAACTTTCAAATTCATTAATGACCGAGCGAGCGTTAGCAAGCAAAGCGTCTATCCTTCAGCTTCGACAAAAATGCTTTCGTATGTCCGAATTCTCTCCAGATCTCTGTCTTCCTCTACAGGTCGCATTTCTTAACCGATTCTCTTAAAGTTTCGGTTTCGAGGTCTACAGCTCACAGAGCTACTAGTATTCCATCCATCCATCCATTCATCCATTAGCCATAGGACGTCCACTGCTGGACATAGGCCTCCCCCATAGATCTCCAATAAGACCGGTTGGTAGCGGCCTGCATCCAGCGCGATCCTGCGGTCTTGACAAGATCATCTGTCCACCTTGTGGGTGGACGTCCTACGCTGCGCTTGCCGGAACGTGGTCTCCATTCGAGAACCTTTCGACCCCATCGGTCATCAGTCCTTCGTGCTATGTGCCCTGCCCACTGCCACTAGTATTGGTGTGATGAAAAGAACTGATAATGCTGGTAATTGCTGGTGATAATCTACATAATAGATTCTATAGATTACGATACGTTTACATTAGATAGGTAACTGTTTATCAATTGGGTACTTTACAATTTCTTTTTTTTCTTTTCCGAGGCCAATGTCAATTGTTGTTTAGTCCTAATCCTAACTAATATTATACTTAAATGCAAAAGTTAGTTTGTTCGTCTGTTTGTTTGTAACGCTTTCACGTCTCAACTACTCAACCAATCGTCTTGACATTTTGCATACATGTTCTCTGGGGTGCAGTAAAGGACATAGGGTACTTTTTGTGCCAAAAAAATAAACGGTTCCTGTGGGACCGCGGGTGAAACCGCGGGGCGCAGCTAGCCTTTTAAATAATACACGACAACAAGTGTTTGCATCTTTTTAATTTTATTTAATTCATAAGCAAAGTCAAAAAACTAAAATGAAACATGTACAAGTTTAAACGACACAACCTCATGAGCTCATCTTTTAAAAGGCTACTTTAAACATACATAGTTCATTTACCTATAATTGATTTGATTAGATTAGACTATAAACAAATACTAAAAACAAAGATAAAACTAAACTACTCACCAAATTGCTTTGTCCTCTATCGACACGCATCTAAATAGACGACAGTGTAATTAAGGGTATTGAAGTACATAGTGCATTAGATAGTAGACCAAGATACGGGCGGTAGCTTCTAGAAAGCAACAATTATTCTAAGGGTGCTCCTAGACGGGGCATATTTTTTCCTGCGAAATTGGGACGGCAATTTTTGCTACAATCTTGTTACAATATTTTGAGTGTGGCCAAGTCATACATTTCTAGCATGGCTGATGATGGTCGGGCTACAGTAGACATTAGGCAATATTGCCAGTATTGCTGGGCCAGGGGCCCTATTCTTACAATTCGAGATATTTTCTAGTCTACGAGTAAGTCTCTCTCTTTTGAAAAGGAGTGAAAGTGATCAGATCTCATCCCGCGCGTCAATAATAGGGACCAACACGGCTATTCACAACCATTCGGAAACGTTTCCGTATGGATTTCAAAAAATTAATCGAATCTCACTCTATATTCATAAGTTTCAATACGTTATTAATTCTTCCGATCGGATTTATACTTGATTCCCTATTCCAAAATGTATAAAAGTAGGCTGAGATTCGAATAATTTGAGTTTGAAATTTCTGGGATCTGATCGGAAACGTTTCCGAATGATTGTGAATAGCACCACAGGACTCCTATTCTGGTCACTTTTACTCCTGTGACTTTTCAAACGAGAGAGAAAAAGACCAGAAAGTATCTAGAATTTTAGGAATAGAGCCCCAGTAATGCAGTAAAAACATGGTACGTCTAGGAGCACCCTAATAGATCTATGGACTATCCATATCACATACCCATCACACATGCCAGCCAGTCGTTACAGCTTAATTGTACAATTGAACTTATGCTCGATTGTCTACTGTTTATTACTGTCGATGGTAAAAATAGAGCAGCAATTGATGTTTATTCATTGCTTCGTTACATTAGATGGGTATCATAAGACTTTATGGGATCTCTGTGATGATTAAAATGTGTTGTGTTAGGACACTCCTAGACAGGTCATATTTTAGCTGCAAACAAATAGCCGACTGTACTCCCGCCTGCATCAGTCATGCTAGAAATGTGTGACGAAATCGCAGGGCCACACTCAAAATGTTGTCGCAATATTGCCGAGTCAGATCAACCTAGAGGTTGATCTGAGGGTCAGTATTGCAGTAAAAATATAGCTCGTCTAGGGTCGCCCTAAGGTCAATTTGGGATAAATAGGCGTTTTTATTTCGGGAATGTTGCTTATGTAATTGCTTGTGTATTTCACGGTAGTTCATGTATGTATTTTAATAGCAACTGACTAGGTTGTTTTTAAAGAAAATCTAGTTTTAGAGCTTTTAGTGAAGTTGGCATAAAATTCGTACAAAGCACGATTTATTCGATGGAAAATTCGAAATCAACGTGACAAAACGCAAGCACTCCAATTCCTAGCCAAATGTACCAAATTATTTCAGAAATATAACGTAACAAATCTTGCAGACGACGTCTGTGAGCGAGATTTCTGACTTCCTCCACAAAATGTGATTCATTATTAGCTATTCATTCTTGTGAAATATGCGAGATCAGGATAGTACAGTTCACTACAGTACAGTATATTTCTAGTCACAACAGCAAGAACTGTTAAGTAACTGTTTTTTACAACCTGTCACTCCTAAAATCTGTTTAAACTTTCTAGATATCTCATTAAGGCCATTATTACGCTATTGTTTTACCGCAGAAGATCTTTTAGAATAAATTCTTCCTTCTTCTTTCAGAGATATTTGCGAGATCAGTATATTACAGTTCAGTACAGTACAGTATATTTCTAGTCACAACAGCAAGAACTGTTAAGTAACTGTTTTTTACAACCTGTCACTCCTAAAATCTGTTTAAACTTTCTAGATATCTCATTAAGGCCATTATTACGCTATTGTTTTACCACAGAAGATCTTTTAGAATAAATTCTTCCTTCTTCTTTCAGAGATATTTGCGAGATCAGTATATTACAGTTCAGTACAGTACAGTATATTTCTAGTCACAACAGCAAGAACTGATAACTGTTTTTTTACAATCGGTTATTCCTAAAATCTTTTTAAACTTCCCAGATATCTCATTAAGGCTATTATTACGCTATTGTTTTACCGCAGAAGATCTTTTAGAATAAATTCTTCCTTCTTCTTTCAGAGATATTTGCGAGATCAGTATATTACAGTTCAGTACAGTATATTTCTAGTCACAACAGCAAGAACTGTTAACTGTTTTTTTACAACCGGTCACTCCTAAAATCTTTTTAAACTTCCCAGATATCTCATCAAGGCTATTATTACGCTATTGTTTTACCGCAGAAGATCTTTAAAACTAAATTCTTCCTCTTTATTTCATTCTTTCTTTTTTCTTGAGGATCTTATTGGTTCCCACCAAGGAAACAAAACGAATCAACATTCCGTATTAACCTCCTCTATTGACGTTGTAGTCTAGTCTATTGTCAGACCATGAGGTGTCATGAGTGTGTTCATCTTAATCATATATTTATTTAATTAATCATACTATAAAACACGTGAGCTGGCTTGCCTACTGTCTACACAATTACTGGAGCATGTGACGGCTGGGTCGCTTCAAGGCAAATTCCGAAATAGCGCAAAGACAGAAACCGTGACGTCACTTGGCACAACCACCCTCCAGACGGCGTAAACACGCCGGATGATGGTCTCTCCAGAGAATTTTAGTTAACTCACTATTGTGCCAAGATTTCACACTTAGCTGTAATTCAGGATTTTATGACTTATTATTTTGCTCATCGGCCCTTGGATTCGCTCGCTTTTCGTAGCTTATAGTAGGTCAGTTATTATGATAGTATTCGTTTAAAAAAAATTGAAATCGGTCGAAAGATTGTCCTCTACGTTTCGTCTACCTTGACATACCCGTCTGGCTAGCGTCGATTATACATGTGACTTCGTAACCAAAATTTGATTCTAAAGGTCTTCAGTGCAGCCTGTTCAAGAACAAAAGGACCTCCTAAGTTACTCACTCAAAAAGTCACAAACTCTATTTAGTTGCATTTTATCTACTAAAAACCATCAACTAGATTATCTGTTCCATTGTGTCACGCTATCCGTTTTACTGCCTCTCTAACCTTACACAGTAACAGTAAGTAATGAATTCAGAGTAATTTCATCCGTCTACGTCTCGGGCGAGGCGCCAATAAACGACCAGTCGACCGAGTAAACACAAATAAAAAGTTTTCTTATATGCGACCGGACGTAGGTTAACCTACGCATTTGCGCTCTGGCCACTTCCTAACGATGTTTAAAAGTTTCAATAATCTTTTGGGAAATTAGCGCTACTTACTTTTTAAATGACTCTGATTTGAAGACAGTGCATGTGAGGTAAATCAAATCTCAAAACAAAAAGACTATTGAGACCAGCACGGAGGGTTGAATAATGACAATTTGGTTACGGACAATTGAAACATTTAGAAGCCACTGCAGGATTTTCATAACCTGGCTGGCTGGGTTCAAATGTTACTCGTTAATATTGAGTTTGGTGTGGGACGAGATAACACTAACCTCACGAAGCAGAGAACTTTTAGACAACCCTATTGCATTAAAAAACTTATATGTAGTTTATGACATAGTAAGCGCCAGATAGTGATTAATAAAAATTAAGCGAAGTAGGTTGTATTGTAATAAACATAAACAGACTTGTTGCGAAACAGGTATCATCCTTGACATTATTAACTGAGCGCGTCGACTGTGGAACTGCGTAGACGCAGCCTGGTTACAAAGTACGTCAATCAATAGTTAAATGACAGTCAATTCTGCTCATTTTGTGCAACGCCAGTGTTTTTTTTTTTTTGATGCTTTGAGGACAGCCTTCGAGCGTTAAAAATAACTTATCTAGATAAAGAACGATGAAATATTTACAAATTTAATACCCTGTCCCTCACCGTCTGCCAGTTTGTGCAGGTCTGGAAGGGTTATTTCCAAAGTA
Source organism: Peribatodes rhomboidaria (assembly GCA_911728515.1). Lineage (NCBI taxonomy): Eukaryota > Metazoa > Arthropoda > Insecta > Lepidoptera > Geometridae > Peribatodes > Peribatodes rhomboidaria. Next base: position 15,476,638 of record OU452174.1, on the reverse strand, counting down.
CTCCATTCTTTTGTTTAAGAAAAGGGTTTCATACATTTATTCGCAAAATGCTCCACGAGAGGAGCACCAAAAAGTATGTAGGTAGGTGCTTTTAAGCAAAATGACTCAATTAATTCAATAGAATGACTTTTCATTCTTTTTTTCCCCATTCAGGGAAATTTGGCGTCGCACGTCTTGTGCATTTGCCTGTGTCAAGTCAATTTAGTTTTTACAGATGATGGAGTGATGATGATAAGGTGATAATGACGATGATGAATCCCTCCACTTTACCCATTTCAGTAAACTGATGGATACTTTACTAAAACTTTAAGTGGAGTTTTATAGAAAACACGAAGAGTCACGTTTCCCAAAGTTTTTGTCATTTGCCCACACTCGTGCACGTTAATGAACCGATAAAGAATAATAACCATCCATTATATATTTTTAACACTCGTAGAATCACCAGATTTAGAAATTAATACAACACTACGACAACACCTTTTCGGTTCCCGCCAAAAACCCCTAGAATGACTTTTTTTAGACTAAGCGTCTTAATGACGTTGATTGTTGTAGTTGATTTAAAATGTTTTATTATGTCAGACACGAAGTGATCTTTCTTCTTAACTTTAGCGTAACAAGACGTGAGTTAGTTCTTAACAAGTTCAAGTCAATCTCTGAAAAATCAGAAATTAGAAATATTTCTGATTTCTACCTTGAAGTACATTTTACCTACCTATAGTTTTTGCCGACCAAAATTTGCATGAATGAACACGCGGGTTTAGTGGAATTCAACTAAAGTCATTGTCATTGTTCATACTGCCACAACACAATACTTGGAAGGGCTGATGTTGATTGATACTAAGCAATTGTTCTTGGTATTGTTAACAGTGGAATATTACTGGACGGAGAACTTTTGTTTCATTTTATTGTAACAAGCTCAGTTGGAAGCGTATCGTAATCATCTCTAGAGGCTGGCTCGTGTTCGTTCAACTCGCCCTTTAGTTCTTCCCTTTAGCTTCCATCAAATGAAGTTAACTCTGATTATTTTTGCCATGTTAGACAATTTTGTACGAAAACGTTGACTTGATAGAAAATTGAATGAATTGCAACCAAATAATAAGCATATTTCACCTCAAACACGTATCAATCACCTCAATCAACTGTACTTAACGAATGCTAACCAGCCAGTTTTAAAAGCTTAGTTATTTGGTTTATGACATTCTTGGAAGATCATCAATAAACAATGGTTATTATGTAAATCATCGATACTGTCATCAAACACGGTGCATTGTGAGCATCCGGTCATGGAATGTGACAATAGGTTGATATACACAGCCCGTTCAAGGAATGGCCTGGGATCTTATTAGGTGTAGAGTTCAGTATATGTATACCTTACTTAGTAAATCCACATTATTATCATTGCCATCATAAAGGGTGAAATTGAGGGAAATAGAGGAGTGAGAACGAAGAAGGCAGGGACCCTATTCGGAGATTTGAGATTTTCATCTCACTTTTGCTCGTCCTTGTTGCTCTCGTTTGAAACGTCATAGGTGTGAGAGAGACCAAGATAAAATCTCATCTCATCTCACGCACAGGAATAGCCCCCCAGATCTCATGTCTAATTCATTACCAAAAGATCGACTAGCATTATTAGCGTAACGATAAAATATTTACTCGAAACAAGCAACGCTCGTTGATAATGATTTAGAACTATCTATTTGCTAGGGCCTCAATGCATGCTTTGTCATTAAATAATTTATAATAGCGCAAGATCACGATGTGAATCTAAAAAACACAAATGCCATTTCAAATTCTCTTAACATAACAATTTCACATTATAAGTAACAAACGTTCAGACGTCTACCCACCTACCCGCTTTTAATTTCATAAAAAAAACGACCAATAAATTAGAAAAATAAGACAGTCGACAGCGTTGGATTCTAAATAAATTTTTAACATTTGGAGCAAGGCCAAAGTCAATGTTCTAAGAAAATACACGCGTCTGAAAAAACTGCTAATAATACAACCTATAACTGCTAGAATCGGTTTTAAAGCAACTTATAAGGCTTCTTGGGTATCTTTGGCTTGTTAGGTACGTCCTTGTATGACGCAGACATTTTCACAGAAGAAAGGTCGCATCTCATTTTTGGTGAGACTTGGTTATCATTGTTGGTATGTCAAGAGGTTAGACTTTCTCGTGTCATTTTAGCCTAGCTACTGTTATCTAGTTCGAATCTACAGATTAGATCAGTTTCACAAAGTTATTGCCATCTGCTTGGGACATCTATTTTATGGACAATATCTCTTTGCGACACAATATCATACAACAGTATCCTCAGTGACTTCATATATCAATATGAAGTCGCGGTTTAAATATGTTTGCTTCCTTGGTTTGTTTGTATTGCATGCGGTGGGATGCTACAGCTTATGATTTGTTTTTTCTATTTCATTATATTAGTTGTCGGCTTTACATCACTCTTTACCACCACTTTTTCTTAGTTTTACGTATAGTAAAACCAGTTTTAAAGTAAAGTAAAGTCTAGAATTTACGAGCGTAGTTTCAGCATGTGGACCTTAATGTTCTATATCCCAGCCACTAATTTTTTTAGTCGTCTCGTCTTTTTGTCTATATTAATTTATATACTTATTTGACCGTAGTCATGGTCTGTTTATTTATCTTCGCCTCTATTAAGAAGTAGAGGCATTAACTATTAACACTCGCTAAAGGATGTTTGATTAGCGATGACGCCATTGCTGGATGTATCGACTTGCAAAAATAAAAATAAGTAAGTGATTGAGCAATGGAATTTAGCTGCCAATTCAAATTCTTGTAAATTCGCTGACGAATCTGTAATGCAACAAGATGGGTCGACGATATCGTGAAAATCGCGAGTCGAAACTGGAGCAGATTGGTATGTGACCGAGGCATATCAAGAGGTTTTATTGCTAGTAGCAGTGGCTACTGCCACTGCTAATATGATGATGATAATAAATTTTAAAGTTTCCTCCTCGGAAGCAAACCCCAAGACCAAAAAAATAGATCTGACAGGGTGCGTTATCAGACGCATTCCATACTCAAGACCATTCATAACACAAGCCAAAAATGAAGCTCATTGTCTACAGATAGATTGCTTCAGGGAAGGACGTTATAAAAAAAGTTTCCTCACTCAAAACTGACGTTGCTCAAAATATTTGGTACTTGAACTACCTACCTACTTAAATTACGTTTAAAGCTATTAGCTTAGTAGTTTTAACTCGATAACACTATACATTCTTAACCCTACATACGTATAGGTACCCGATGTTTGTACTTTTTTAAGTTGCTCTACATTGGACTTTTCTCTGAATCAGAAAATAGCGCCTTAGATTAGATAAGAATAGGAACCAATAAACAAATAACAAGTTTTGTCTGTAGAGTACCGTAACCTCAAACGGTTTTCCATGCCAAGGTTATCCTTAATTAACAATTAAGTTTGATCGCGTGGCGCCTCCGTTTTCACCCCGAAAGAGACAAAGATTTTATTTGGCGCTACTACGCACCATTAGGCGCACCTTTGAAACCGTGCCACCATGCCACTGACCTATCTACTCGCACCATTATGGAAATACCTAATGCAAAGGTTTGTTCCTTTGTTGAATTTTTGCGACTCGTTTTAAGTCGCTGAAATGCTTCTTTAAAATTCGTGACTAGTACTACGAGAATAATAAGGTAATTTTATCTCGTATCAGAGGGAGCGGGTTCGATCCCGGCCGAAGGTACGGCCGGGATCGACTGACTTGAGAGATTGAGTGGCCACCCATTTGTTCATTGTGTGAAAAAATGTGCGTATTTTAATATAATTTAACATCATCTGCTACATAACTGGAGCTCAATGTAAAGCGATAGGCTCGCTCCCTGTCACATTTGGGACTGAATAACGCTTGGCGAAGTGTGGATGTTGTAATACACCTCTGCCAGCCTCTTCGTTGGAAAGGCGTGACAATATGCTTTGTATAAGTTGTGTTAAAAATGTAAAAAAAAGGTCGTAGGTAAATCCGCGGATGTCGCTAGTGCTTATCGCCTAAAATCGAGCAGCCTTGATAAGTCATCGACCCAACTGATAGTAAATAATAGGTATGTGATACATCATACTTACGTAACTTTGTTTTTATTAAATACCTTGTAACTTTTTATATCTCTTTAATGTAATAAGGGCACTATATCTCACCAGCCGGGATACTTGGTGGGGCAAAGTGGAAGTAGCCCGGACAGAAACGGTCGATCTGGGGCTCTATTCTAACGCGTGGGATATTATTTGGCCGGATTATCACAAAGAACTCCATTCTTTTGTTTACAAATCACACTTACTCCTAAGACTTTTCAAACGAGAGAGACTATGACCAAGATATAACCTCAAGCGTCAGAAGATGGCCCCTGGTGAGGGTCGCGCGAGGACGCTGGTTGCGGGACGGATAACACAACACTGGCTTGATCTACCTGGCTTGATCTTGGCCAACGCAACCAGGGATACAAAAAAGCGGCAGCGTTAATACACCAACAACACACACAAAACGCTTTGGTTCCTCATGCCTTATGCGGACCCCTATAGAGTGTAGAGTACTCTGCCAGAGTGTGTGTTTCCTGTCACTTAAAATCTGGGTGTCTTCAAGTCTCGAGTGAATCGGTTTCTTCTAGGCAATCGCGTGCTCGTAGGCCGCATCACTGCTTATCATCAGGCATGTTGGCGGCCAAACGCAAGCCTTTATGCTTTAAAAAAATGGATACCCTTGAGGGAAGAGGCCCTTTATCCAGCAGTGCCGTGTTCCGGCTGAGATGATGATGATCATGTAATCAAAACGTAAACGTTAATATTTTGTTTGAAAAATATCAATACTTAATCCATTTACCTATTACAGTTGATATTTACCCCTGTATTATTTGTAAGAAGAGTGGAAAGCAAGCCGACGACGGCCTGCCTGGTGGTAAACGGTAGCCACCGCCTATGAACACCTGCAACACTAGCGGTGCTGTCACTGCTCTACTAACCCGGAAAGAAATTTGTAGACTCCCTTTTTAAAGCGCTCCTGTAATTACTATACTAACATGTATTAATTTTGAGATAGTAATTATTGCCCTCTTACAGGGCAGTCTTTAAAACTCAGTTCATAACTAAGTAAATGTAAATACACATTTATTATGTTTTTGTTTTTATTAATCTTTAAAACAACTTGTCTTATCGCTCATGCGTCAACGCGCAGCTCATTTAGCCAAGTTTCATTATGTACAAGCGATTTAGAATGCTAAATAGATATAAGCTTATCATAAAATATAAGTCCTTGTTCGTCCTGTATGCTAGAATATGATAGATTTAAAATGTACGGATGGTTATAGTTATAGATAGGCATCATTGTAACAATCGAGCCCTTGTACCTACTTTATTGTTGGAACTGCAATTAAATTGCTACGAGCTTGGTAAGGATAAAAGGAATGAAACGTCGATGTATCCGAAGATTCCTAGCTTTATTCACCAAGTACACAAATACAAATACTGTTATACTACAGTAGATGCAAGGGATTTGGAAGGATAGAGGAATTACCAAAAAAACAAAGACCCGTTTGGTTCGTGCGCTCGTTCTCCCAATATTTTTGTATGGTGCAGAAACGTGGACGTGCAGTTCGTGAAGCTGAAAGAAAGAAAATAGACGCATTCGAGATGTGGTGCTGGCGACGCCTGCTTCGGATCCCATGGACCGCGTTCCGCACTAATGTTTCTATTCTCAAAGAACTCTGCATTAAAGACCGTCTTTCCACGATATGCCAACGACGTATCCTCAGCTATTTCGGCCACATTATAAGACGCCCGGACGAGAATTTGGAGAAGCTGATCATCTGCGCAAACGTAGAGGGCAAGAGATCACGCGGTAGATCCCCGATGAGGTGGTCAGACCAGCTCAAACAAAGTAGCTCGTCCAGGTTTGAGGAAGTGGTACGAATGGCTACAGACCGGAATAAGTGGAGGATACTGACAAATCGCTGGGTGAAGCAAAAGGGTGGTCGTGATCTTCAGCCATGAAGGATCGACCAGAGAGAGAGACAGTAGACACCTGCACTATAAAGCGTGTCACACACTACGCAGATACGGTAAGATATCTGCATCTGCAGCGCGTATCTGTCAATATCGCTCTCTATACTAAGCTCAAGGAGCAACGCACACTACGCAGATAACTCGTCAAGTATCTGCAGATACCGACATATATTGAAAGATGGTCACAGATGTTACCTGCAGTTACAAATATGTCTAATAGATCCAGAAGCAATAAATGCGAACTCATTGTAACACACTGTATATACGATCCGCACCAAAAAACAAGTATAGTCAGTTTGAAGGATTCCGCGTGAATGTATCATTTTATATATTATCGTATCTGCGAAGTGTGTGATACTTTCAGATAAGTTAAGTTTTTATACGCAGATAAAATATTACTGTATCTGCGTAGTGTGTGACACGCTTTACACACTCAACACTGCTCGTACATTTACTTCGATGTTAGCACTTTGAACGTTTAACCAAAACTGACTGCCGAGTTGTCGGTCGTCCACGTATTTATACAATTTTAAAATATCCAGAACATTTGATTCCGCGAGATAAACAACTTTTTGTGTCCTTGCGCTATTGTTTAATAGTGTTCAATCTAGAACATTCGGACAGTACAAAAGATTTAAGTAAACACCCTATTATTCAATAGATAAAAACATATAAAAATGGTGCACAACGATTGCTTTCCAGAAATATCTTTTTTGTTCCGGATTTTAACAATGGGACGTGCGACTCGAGTGGCTACTATTGCTTAATCTGCGTTACCTATCGACAGTTGTAAATATCGCCACAGATTACCGTATAGTTTCATCATCGGCTGCGAGTGGCGTAACAATATTATAATCCCATGTACCGAAAAGGGACAATTCTGTGAATTTGTCACATAGGTCATGCTAAGATTCTCACTCTTAGTCGGCAGGCGCGTGCGACCTAGTCAGTCTCAGGGACGAACTGACAGACCTAGAAGAATATAATTAAACCATGATCTACACCGCTAGCTGCTAGCCAATATTTCTCCTGGCACATTTGTAGTTGCAATTTGTAGCAAGCGAAGCGTCTCTGCTTCAGTTTCGACAAAAATGCTTTCGTATGGTGGCGGCATACAAAATACAGAATTTATAGATAGGTATGATTAAAAAAAAAGAAGTTATATCGCCGCCATACCTATATTGGAATATTTCCAAAAACTTCCTCGACATAAAAATCTAATTATCATAATTATCGAATCTGCTCACAAAATTTCACGAAAATCGGTCGAGGAATGTCTACAGCTCACTAGTAAAATTTAGGACTAAAAGTACACTTTTAAGATACTTACCCTAAACTCGGTCCTAAACTCCACCATTAGCTGCTTAGCCAAACATTACCTGCTGCATGAGTAGTCAGCCTTTTAAATTTAGGACGAGTTGACAAAATTATTCAAAACCAGAGCTACCTGAGTTAAATAGGTAGGTACTTTGACAAAAAATTGTTATGGAGTGTAGAAAATACATAAATGCTTTGCTACGAGTACCTACTTACCTACTTATTAATAACATCATTACTTGTCGTTGGTGAAACGTCGTCAATAGAACATTTTCCTAGAGCAAAGCTACCTATCGTAGTTTAGCATACCGTGGGTAAGTATTATTATCATAAATTTAAATAAGTTTATCGAACGCTTAGAAATTTATAATTCCACATAATTCTTTTTAACTTTATATAAACGCGTTAAATAGTACTTATCTATTTTTAGTAAGTAGGTAATGTATTGTAGTTACTTACAGTAATTTAGTAAGTATCGATAATAGTAGGTAGGTATGTAGACTAAGTGTTACCAGTCATGGTTTCTATTTTATCCGGTTAGAGCTGTTTTCCACTGATCCGCCCGTGTCTACAGCGTATTGACACAAATTAACACGGCCTTGTAAATTATGTTTACCTGTCGTTTTGGACTCATTCACTCTAGATTATGCCCCTAATGCGGGGAAGTGAGTTACCTAGCGTTAATTTTTCGGCACAAGGTGATTGTTATGTCCTCACTTATGTACTTACCTGGTAGGTAAGGTAGATAGCTAGAATCTAAACAAATGGTTATTTACCCACTAGGACCTAAGTGATTGATAGTAGTAGGTACTTACATAAGTAACCATTTTAGTCGTAGAGACAACTGTGTAGAGTTTTACTGTGTAAAAACTGCGACTAAAATGGTTATAGAGTTCGAAATACCTTTTAATAAAATTATTATACGGAAGATCGTTAAGCCGTCTGCGTCTAGGTTACTCCGTAGGTACTCTCGCACGGTTCCAGGGCTAAAAATATAAACAAGATGCCTGAAGCCAGAACATAAAATAAAATTGAAAAGAAAGAAAAATAAATCGCAAAAAAGGTTGCCAGTTGTATTCCAGAATGTTCCCTAGAAATTTTATACAAAAATACAATACAAAGCACATGACTGCACAGTTGCACACTCCTACATGAACTTTGTTTTAGCTTTTTACGATTACCAATTAAACTTTTTTAATTTGTTTCAGATTCGATCCTGTCTACTCCAGTGCTGAGATGATGCTTGTAGCAATCTTCATAAAACTTTAATTCTTCATGTCAAAAAGGAACGCACCGTTCAGTAAACGGAGATATTACAATATTGAAAGTGACTTTTTTAACGACGTGAGATCGAGGACTAGCCGGTCCTTGATGTACCCGACAAGTTACAATCCTTGCGCCCTCACACTTTGTATATCAAAGATCCCCTGTCGCTATTCAGCCAGAGACCCAAGATTAAGACATTGGTCGAGAGAACTAGTCGTTTCCTCGACGTAAACGAATTTATCAATTGGATTTTTACTCCAGTTGCGGTAGTATTCGACGTCCTTAGAGGACAGCTAATAGAAAATCCGAGTACGTAGCACCGTACTTAAAAGAGTTACGCTTGGAGATCAATGGACACGCAAAATGCCCGTGCCAATGGAATACCAGGTAAAGAGCCAGGCAAGCATGATCAAAAAGTACCGTCTCAAGAGGAGAAGACTACGTCACCTCTCCTTCAGAAAGCGCACGATTTTAAGTACATAGATGCTACAAATGACGATAGCAATGATGTGCATGCTGTAGAGAAAAGATTGAATAATTTAGATGCTGTGAATGCTTTGAAGACGGATGGAAGTAATAGAAAGTCGGACACGCTTTCGGTGTCTTATTATAAAGATGGCAAAGGTGACGACGATGCGATATCTACTAATGAAGGCGTCAAATTTTTTGGCCTTGGAGATGACGACAGTATATGTTCAAGTAGAGCGCCGCAGGAGCAGGCGCCTCAAATACCTGATGGTGGCTGGGGATGGGTGGTCGTAGCGGCTTCTTTCCTAATCGCCACTGTTGCTGATGGTCTTGCTTTCTCCTATGGACTGATACACGACAGATTTGTGCTACACTTCAATACAAGTGAGGCAAAAACTTCTTTGATTGGATCTTTATTCATATCTGTGCCTTTGATTGCTGGACCAATAATGAGTGCTCTCGTAGATCGATATGGGTGTAGGAAAATGACGATCGTCGGTGGTATAGCCTCAACCATAGGATTCCTTGCAGCAGCATGCAGTAACTCTGTTGAAGTTCTATACGTGACTTATGGTATAATGGCTGGATTGGGAATGGGTCTACTGTACGTGACCGCCGTTGTATCAATTGCGTTTTGGTTTGAAAAGCGTCGTAACCTTGCTGTGGGTCTAGGCTCCTGTGGAGTCGGGTTTGGTACTTTTGTTTATTCACCCCTAACTACATATTTTTTGGATGCATACGGATGGAGAGGTGCCTTAATCTTGTTAGCTGGCACAGTACTTAACGTCTGCGTTTGTGGAGCTGTCATGAGAGATCCCGAATGGTTGATTTTAGAACAAAAGAAATCTAAACAGCTCAGTAAAGCTAAGAGAGCCTCCAGTTCTATCTCAATATCTGCAAGATCTGCCAAATCGGGTGGTGGTGAGTCTGTTTATCCTGGCATGGAAGAATTAAAAACGTTGATGAAAAGTGGTGAAACCCCTGAATACATTCTAACTACTCTAGTTGCTTCAATAGCTGAAGCCGAGGATTTGGAAGCGGTAACAAAAAGAAATGCTGATATGTCTCAACAGAAAGTTAGTTCTGTTATCAATTTGCCAACGTTTTTAAAACAAAGTGAAAGGGTAAGTTGCTCAGCGTGAGCGTAATTGAATTAATATTACTGATAGACTTACAGTGACGCAACCACGTTTACATGTCTTTTTAAGCTATTGTTTGTTTATTCCAGGTGCCAGCAGAAGTATTGGATCAACTTCAATCAAACAAGCGTCTCTATAACATAATCTTACAAAATTACCCATCTATGTTAGCTCTAAGAAGCAACTCTGAACAGAAACTGCCAGTAGAATCAGCTGCACCTGCAGCTTCCAAAAACAAGCCAATTACTATGGCAATGAAGCTCAAATTGAGTAAGAAGAAGAAGGAAGAGTTTGAATCAAAACTTGACATGGTTAGAGAGAAACTTCTGCAACCAATTCCAGAGAACAGACCAGCTGCGATAACGTCCAGAACGCAACGTCCTGATTGGATTTCCAGGCAGTTCACTGATCATCATTATTTGAGAGATATCCGAGTGCATCGAAACTCGATCATGCATCGAGGTGCTATGATGAACATAGCAAAATACAAGCTCCGAGCCTCTTCTTGTCCAGATATTTATAAGAACTCTATGTGGTCAGTGGAAGATCAGGAACCAAAGGTACCTACTATAGCACTATTAATTTAAACTTCATTCAATTACTTTTGTTTTTTACTACTATAGTATTACATTACGATGTTTTTTTCTGTTTTCAGACTTGGACACGACGCGCTCTTAACGCGGTCAACAAAACATTCGATTTCAACATGTTTACCGAGTTCCACTTCCTCATGATGAATCTCTCGACTCTTGTGCTGTTCATTTGGTTCATCGTTCCGTATTTCTATATATCCAATTTCATGTCGATGAGTGGATATACGGATGCCCAAGGTTCCTGGATGCTCTGCGTTTTCGGAGTTGCAACTATTATAGGCATTGTAAGTTTCGATAAATGAGCCGTTTTAAGTGTCGGTTCCATAAAACTAGACTAAAAAAACAGCCTTTGGATTTTATCTAGACTAAAAATATCTGACTCTAATTTTTTTATGTCGTTTGCAGGTGGGTCTTGGATGGATGGGTGACTTGCCATGGGTGAACGTCACCAAGACATACGCGCTGTGTCTTGTTCTATGCGGTATAACCATCATTTTGTTTCCTGTTCTAATCAGAATCATGGATCCCAGCGAAACGTATAGTTTCTACATACTGGCTTTGAATGCGACAATGTTTGGCCTAATGTTTTCGAGCTCATACTCCTACACTCCGAGTATTTTGGTAGAGCTTATTGCGCTGGAAAGATTCACCATGGCTTACGGATTGGTGTTGCTAAGTCAGGGTCTTGGACATCTTGTTGGACCACCTATGGCTGGTAAGTCTCGAAATGACTAGTCTGAAAGTAGCGTGTGTAGCTAGTCTAGGTAAAAACAGAAAAAGGAATCAAAACCTTATATGCAATGGATATGAGCAGGGCTGGGCAAAATGCATGCTTTGCTTTAATTGAAGTACAAATTAAAAAATACTGTATCGCAAGTAATTAAAATACGAAATACAAAATATCTTTGTGAGGCATTTGAAATGTAAAATATAAAATACAGTATTTAAGCTATTTTCAATTGAAATACGAAATACAAATAAGTAATCTAGACCAGCATGGGCTGAAAAGTAGAGGCAAATATTGATTTTGCCAATTTTTTTTTGTGTTGTAGCCTGTTTTGTCGTACAGTTTGCATAACATATGCAGTGTTGCCAACTTTAATAGCTGCTTCATCCATCATTACACTCTCGCCTCTCACTCACACGCACGATCGCTAAATGAAGATATTAAATGTATTTTGAAGCCTCTCATTAGTATAGTAGAGTATTTGAAATACTAATTACAAAATACTTCGGCGTCAGGTATTTGAAATCCTAATTACAAATTACATTTTAAGAAAGAAATTGAAATACAAATACCAGAATTACCAGATACGTATTTGTATTTCAATTACGTATTTTTGTTACAAGTAATGTAAATACTGCCCGACCCTGGTCTGGTCTGATATCACGTTCTGATTAATTTTGTTAGGCACTGCTTTGGTGCTAGCAGTCATTAAATTGTTTTTAGCTTCAGATTCAGTTGACAATAAAACCTTTGTACCAATAATAAAATCAATCACATATATAATTACCAGAATTAAAATGTTTTACGATTATACGCAACAGGCCGTGGTAATCGTGTATCAATAAATTACCAAGTAGATAAACGATAACGTTTGTTTTATTTTTCATTTCAGGTGCATTGAGGGACAAGACTGGGTATTGGGACTCGGCGTTTTATGTTGCTGGCGTCTGGGTGGTGGTGTCTGGTCTGCTCGTTGCGGTCATACCCTACACCAAAAACTTCAGGATTTGTGGCAACGCACCGCTCGCGAAGGACGTCGCCGGTGAACCGGACCCCAACGTCAAAATAATCATCAGTCACTAAGGACATATGATTAACTATGATAAGACGTACTCGTAACTAAGTATACTATAATGACTTCGCTGTATGAGATGGGTGCACTTGAGTGTTTAGTGATGCTTTGACTAGAAACTTTTCTTACTAAACGTGTAGTAACTTTTTGAACCCGAAGAAGGAATACCGCATGTATTCTATGAATTTTCTTTATTATTTATTTCATTATTATAGATAGGTAAATAAGGAATGGAATTTTCTATCAATACCCACTAGCTTGATCTTATTTTTTTTAACCATTTCGTCTTAGTTTTAAACCACACGTGTCAGTCCACACTCCACATGATCACTGCATCATTATTCAGTTGTGCACCACTATTGCCTGCAATAGTGGACATTCAAAAACGAGGCTCAGTTATGAATCTCGATTTTAACTGGTTTTAAGTATCGACAAAGTATCTATAAATCGAGATTCATGACTGAGCGTCGTTTGGGAATGCGGGCCTAAATGTGCCTTGACTTTTTGGTTTTACCATGTAACACTATTATTAAATTTGTTCTGTGGTTTTACTAAGTATTTTGCTACAGATATGAGTGTCTAATTTATATTATTGATTTATTTATTTATACCGTAAGTAGGTATTTTATTCACTTCTCCTGGTTAGTTATACGTACCTAAATGAATTTAAGAAAAACATTTTTGCTTAGATAAGTTTGTGAAAGACATGATTTTACTGTAGAATAGGAATGTGTTAAGAATTTAATAAAAAAAAAAAAATTGTTGGTAAACATATGAAAGTTAGCTATTTTTGTATGCATCAATACTTATTAAGTAATAATTTTATAAGGCTTAGTTTGTTTTGATAATTGGCGTTAGTTTTTTTTCGTTTTCAATTGGCTCCATATATTTAACTTCGTTCCATAACGTTTCCGCTAGGGCGGTTTATTGAAATGTATGGAGCCAAACGAAAACGAAACAAGTTTACGTAAATATACCTATGAAAACTCTTACTAACTGTATTACTTATGCAGTAAAAATATTATTTTTCATGAAGTTGTGTTACCTCCTGAGGAGGTATTTTTTTAGTATTTTTTGTTTGCTTTTGCTACTATTATACCTAGTGGAATTTAATTTTGATTTATTAATAAGTACTTACTTACATTTATGTAAAATAAAAACTACATAATTATTATTTCGATGTCACTATTTCATTTAGTTTTTGCATGAGTAAACTTGTAAGTAATCATTTTTGTCTCGTATGAACCTATAACATTTTTAATAGCCAGTAAGTACTTAGAACGTTCTGTAATAGCCTTTTGTGGAACTTGCGTTAATTGAAATTGTATTAATTTACTTACGTTGCACAGTAGCACATTTTGTTACCTAACCTATTATATAATATAGGTATAACCGGGCAATGTAATTAATGAATTTATTACAATATTATATTAGCACTTTAAGAAATTTATAATTTTAGAGTTTTCAAAGTATTTTAGAAATAAGTAAAGCGTTTTCTACTTAAAATTATTGTAACTTCTTACCTATTTAAATTGTGTAATAGATACATAAATAACTAATAAATTAGAATTAAAGATTTCATAATTTTCCTTGCCGTTTTTAATAATAATAATAATAATAATAATCCATTTATTTCAGGCAATATAACTTGCATACAATGCAAGTTACAGATGTTAATGTTTCCTCTCTTTCATATTTTGAATTTAAATTCAAAATAAAGAATGGCATCCCCTGTACTCTGTTTTAATACAAGAGAGGGGCATCCCACCTTCATAAACAAACATTATAGGTAGGTACCTAGAGGTACCTTAAATAATTATTGCGGTATGTTCAGATTATCTCCCTGGTCCCCCCTGCTAAGTCTCGATAATATAATCTCAAACGTCAGGTAAGGTAGGTACACTCTCACCTGCGCTCAGTTACAGTAGCCCATTGACAGTAAGTACAATAAATTATATTTAACATTTTACATTATTTATTTATTAATAAAATGACACATGCCAATTTTATCAATTAATTACATACCTATATCCACGTTATTAACAATTACACATTACCTATTACAGATGGAAATCACAATTAGTCATAATAATAATAGCATGAATGTAGAAAAAAAGTCGGATGGAACTTCATCTTTGTCAAAACTGTGTTACCCAAAGTCAGCCAGCTCCTTGTACTTACAGGCCGACGCACACATTCACAGATATCTTTAGTCATTTGAGCGTAACGTCTACACTGACAACACGTCTATGCGGGGAAAACAATTTTACAAAACAGCGTGTCTTGTGCGGTAAAATGGTGTAAAAACCGTAGTGATCGCAAGAATAAAAATCATGTACTCACGTTTCATAGGTAAATGAATAATTCAATCACTTATTCTCGATTTTTTTACATTTTTATTCACCAGAAAAAAAATATTCAATAAATCATTAGAGCGTTCCGGGAGTTGACACTCGCTACATCACTTCTCATCGTCTCTTTCGGCCTTGTCGTGAATGACTTATTTCGGTCTTGCTCTTATGCATTGATTGACGTAACCTAGGTGACCATTTTTGTTTTGGAACGCTTTAAACCTGGCAGACAGGCCAGTGTCAAGACCAATCAATTTTTTTTTTTAATTTATTCATGACCATGGATACTCGTCCTTCAGTCGGATTCTTAGTAATATTTTTTCCTTCAGTAACAGATGATGGGATGATGATGATGAGGTGATGATGATGAAGACGATGAATCCCTCCCCTTTTCCCATTCCAGTAAAGTTATGGATACTTTACTGAAACTTTAAGTAAAGTTTTGTAGAGAACACGAAAAATCGCGTTTCGCGATGTTTGTATCATTTGCCCACACTCGTGGACGTTGACGAACCGGTAAACGTTAATAATCCACCATTATTACAATTTAACACTCGAAGAATCACAAGTTTTAAAAAATAATACAAAAACACGACACCATCTTTTCGGTTCCCGCCAAAACTTCCTAGTGTCAAGACCAGTGTTACCAATGTTTACATAATATGGAAATTTCCCTAAACACGGTAAAATGTTATTTCACGAAACTCAATTTATTAAAGTTACAAAGTATTTTCTTTTAACAAGATTTTCTAAAAAAACGAATCATGGAGAAATGACTGGATCCAAATAATTAAACGATGTAACGATCAAAATAGTTGGATCCCAAACCAATACAGTGTCATTTGCAGTAGGTATACATTTTAAAGCTAATGACTTATATACAACTAAAGGAGAATACGGCGTGTTGTTACATAATACATATGCAGTCCCTCGAAAAGTAAATTTTGCAACTTTGAAACTTTTCCACATCTAAAATTTAGCTCACTAAAACTTTTTGAAACGATAATAGCCTAGTTGGACTAAGCTCTCCTTTCGAGCAAGATGGAGCGGGTTCGATCCCGCTTAAGGCACGAATCAATCTGCTAATTGTGTCAACTGTGAACACATGTGGGTATTTTTTTTTTTTTTTTTTTTATTTAAAAAATTACACTCCACGGACTCCGGGCACCGTGACTTTTTTTAACAAATATCTTAAATTATTATTTAAAGGAAATACAGGTAGAGTTAGTTATTAAGTCTTAATCTAAGGTTAGGTTAAAGGTTTTCAGATTTACTTAATGCATTGTGAGTACACCACGAGCAGACCAGCGACCCGCAAGCAGCACCCGATCACGAGTATGACGCATGTGTCAGCCATCGCTCTCCTCAACCATATTTGAGGGAAGAGAACGACCCGACACACGACGCCGCCGCAAGAAGGTGCCTTCGATAGTGAGCATGAATGCTCGAGATGGACCCACAATTTATATAAAACGATAACAAAACAAAAACTATAACGAGAACAGAAATTATTACAATTTTTATAACAATTAATATTTTTATAACATCATGGCCTCCTCCCGACTCAGAGCCTCCATCACTACCGCGTTCCGATCTCTGATGGCCATCTGCAGGTTATATTCCTTGATGGTCGTCGGTGATGCAGCCGATGCTCGCCGTAAAAACCGGCTGATGGCATCGTCTTCGATGTCATCGGCGTAGTAGGTGAAAGTCCCGGTGTGCCGTGATATTGCGACGACTGCGTGGGACACGCTCTCATGCAGCTTCATTTTGGGCTTGGTCTTTATGGCGATAACCGACTCGTACGTTAGCCCCTGAGCTTCGTGGATGGTTAGGATGCGTGACCCTGCGCCTCCCCCATACCCTTGACTTTTGAGGGTCTCCTTTTCTTCCTGCGTATGTACTAAGAAAAGGGTGTTGGAGAGGGTGGTGGGAATTTGTGCTCCCTTGTACCTTCTTTGCTCAACGGACTTAATACGAGGAGCCGAGGAATAAATACCCGAGTAAATTTCCCTCAGCGCATACGCGACGTCCATTGGGTTCCTGTGTGTGCAAAGCAACTCCTGGCTGATGTTTGTGACCAGGTTTGGGGTATGTATGTGTCACGCGTGAGATGAGATGAGATTTTATCTTGGTCACTCTCACACCTATGACGTTTTAAACGAGAGTAACAAAGATGAAGAAAAGTGAGATGAAAATCTCAAATCTCCGAATAGGGCCACAGCTTAGTTCAGAGCTCAACTACACACACAGTTTTACCCAGATCCATTCATGGCACTGTACTAAAAACTAATAATATAGATTGTATGTAAACCTTAACTAAAATCGGAGTAGGTAAAAGGTACGAATTTAAATAAAAATCAAGAGAATTTGAGTTAAAATCAATAGTAATTTAATCTTATTTACACATTAATTATTATATCACACATTTAAGTTATTTTTCGGAAATAAATTAACATAACACAATAACAAAGTGCGTAGAGCAAATTTTTGAAAAGCGGTGAGGTTTCCACTAATTTTCATTTTTACTTTGGCGAATTATTTTTGTCCACTGGTCGGCTAAAACTGGATCCAAATGGAACCTAAAGGTAATTTATTGGGAAAATATAAAAATACCTTGTGGCAACTCTTTTTTCAGCAACTTTTCGCTCTGTTGACATTAAGAATTACCTACAATTATTAGCTTTTTAAAGCACATAAAAATATATTTAAGAATTACGGGTGATATGTGCCGTTGCCTTTTTTTTTTCTGTTTTGGTTATTCTGAAATTTCGGCATGAGTGGACTACACAGTTCACCATATTTATTGGTTAGAAGGGAGACGTAACCGCTACTGGATGACATCGAAGACTGGCTACTGAACTAGCTGGCTGACCTTCAATGGTTTGGCGTACTTTTTCTGGAATCATTGTTTTTGACGGACTAGACGGGGTCTTTTTCTCTATGTCTATGCTTGTACCGTGCGATTAATATCGAGCGTCTAGTAATCGAGTCGACGTTTATCGTGATTCTGAGTCAGTACTGACCAGAGCTGCCATTTTAGCAACTTAGCGCATCTTAAACACGCTGATTTTGTAAAATCTAGCGCTTTTTGAATCGCTTGTAGCGTTAAATGGGTATTTAGATCTAGCAGCACCGGTCAGTGTCACTGTTAATATTTTACTCGATAAAAATCCCAATAAATATCGCGATATTTATCGGGCGTGTAGCATCCGCCACAGATTTACTGATGTTACTTTTCTTATGACAACGTTACTTTTTGAGGCAAAAAACAAGGTCTAGTATTCCGGGAACAGACAAGTAATGACGTCATTCGTCATCGTCATTCGTTTCATAAAACTATTTGTAAATTACTTAATTCGGTCTTGCTTAAGCATCTATTGCCGTCACTATTAACTATTTCTTGCCCACGTGACCGGAATTATGCTTTACCTGGCAGAGTTATATTATTATACCAAATGATATTGTAACCAATTTATTTGACTATCTGCCACTGGCAACATTAAATTTTATTGATCCGGTAGGGGAGTTTTGGCGGGAACCGAAAAGATAGTGTCGTGTTTTTGTATTATTTTCTAAAACTTGTGATTCTTCGAGTGTTAAATTGTAATAATGGTGGATTATTAACGTTTACCGGTTCGTCAACGTGCACGAGTGTGGGCAAATGATACAAACATCGCGAAACGCGATTTTTCGTGTTCTCTACAAAACTTCACTTAAAGTTTCAGTAAAGTATCCATAACTTTACTGGAATGGGAAAAGGGGAGGGATTCATCGTCTTCATCATCACCTCATCATCATCATCCCATCATCTGTTACTGAAGGAAAAAATATTACTAAGAATCCGACTGAAGGACGAGTATCCATGGTCATGAATAAATTAATAAAAAATATATATTGATCCGGTAGGGGAGGTTTTGGCGGGAACCGAAAAGATGGTGTCGTGTTTTTGTATTATTTTCTAAAACTTGTGATTCTTCGAGTGTTAAAGTGTAATAATGGTGGATTATTAACGTTTACCGGTTCGTCAACGTGCACGAGTGTGGGCAAATGATACAAACATCGCGAAACGCGATTTTTCGTGTTCTCTACAAAACTTCACTTAAAGTTTCAGTAAAGTATCCATAACTTTACTGGAATGGGGAAAGGGGAGGGATTCATCGTCTTCATCATCACCTCATCATCATCATTCCATCATCTGTTACTGAAGGAAAAATTATTACCAAGAATCCGACTGAAGGACGAGTATCCATGGTCATGAATAATTTAATAAAAAAAAAAAATTGATCCGGTAGGAAGTTTTGGCGGGAACCGAAAAGATGGTGTCGTGTTTTTGTATTATTTTCTAAAACTTGTGATTCTTCGAGTGTTAAAGTGTAATAATGGTGGATTATTAACGTTTACCGGTTCGTCAACGTGCACGAGTGTGGGCAAATGATACAAACATCGCGAAACGCGATTTTTCGTGTTCTCTACAAAACTTCACTTAAAGTTTCAATAAAGTATCCATAACTTTACTGGAATGGGAAAAGGGGAGGGATTCATCGTCTTCATCATCACCTCATCATCATCATCCCATCATCTGTTACTGAAGGAAAAATTATTACTAAGAATCCGACTGAAGGACGAGTATCCATGGTCATGAATAAATTAATAAAAAAAAAAAATTGATCCGGTAGCAAAGAGTATGTAGTTTTAATTATCCGGTAGTTCCGAAACCGGCACCACAGAGTACTTTGTTATATAGGGGAATAGAGACCTCTCTCGGCAGCTAAAACAAGCAACACCTGCCAGCGCCATCTGTATTCGTGTCATGGACTTACTACATACATAACTATAACTATATCAATGGTTCGAATAGCTATAGCTGTAGGTAGATATATTACAGATTAATGAAACTTTTATATTATTATTTTGGTATAGGGGAAACAATGAATTATTGATGGCTGGTAATCACAAGACGGGCCATATTTTTAATGCATTACTGGCCCGGCAATATTTTAAGGGTGGCCGGGCTATATCGTCATACATTTCTAGCATGGCTGATGATGGCCGGGCTACCGGCAATATTGCCGGGCCCATATTGCAATAAAAACATGGCTCGAATAAGGAGCACCTTTACATAATTATAAACAAAAAAAATCAACAAGTATCAGCAATCAATAATAATTAATGATGATAAAAATATGATTTAAATGTAACTCTTTATTCAAAAACCTTATGTACATACAAAATTATAAAACTTTTAATACTTAATACTTATAAAACAAAACTAGTCATAATAGCCTACATTCAAATAATTTTGCTTAGGTTTTAGTTTGGTGAGATTTTTTAGGTTTGGTTGGTTAGGTTAGAGGTTATGTGCCGGGTTTACCATAGAAAATACGGGTTTTACTTTATTATATTGACCTAATACTAATATAGCTCACTTTCAGAATCTATGCAACACTTTCTTCAAGACAACGACATCATTTATTTTGTAGGAGTCCTAGGATCTTATTTCTAAGACACAAAACTTCGAGTCTCTATCTCAGTTCCAGGAGTTTCTATCTCACCACACAGACTACACTTTCAACACCACACTAACCGGAGGAGACACACTCAACTCAACGGACTAGTAAGATAAACTAAAAAATTCGGCAAATTACTGTAGAAACAAACAGAAAACTTAAAAATCATCTTATCAAAAATATTGGTCGGTCGGAACGGTCAAGTCAACATCAGCGAGTGTTGCCAAGTCAATGAAATAAGAAATAGCTAGATTGACTAGACAATAAATGAAAGGGGCTCTATGACCATGCGAACTGTTTTTTTTTTTTTTTTTTTTTTATGATTGAATGGGCCCACGTTTGACCGCAACACACCTGATGGAAAGTGAGGATGCGGTCTAAGATGGAGCACGCTTGCCCATGAGGTGCCTATTCACTCTTGTCTTGAAGAGACCCAGGTTGTATCCATTGCTGGGGAACACCGAGGCAGGAAGCGCGTTCCACTCCTTGGCAGTTCTGATTAGGAAGGAGTTTTGAAAGCGCTTCGTGCGGGCTTTATTAAAGCCGACGACATATCGATGGAATGTCTGCCTCGATGACCTATGGCGGAAGTCAGATGACGGAATCAGCTCATATAGTTCCTGTGCACATTCTCCAAAATGGAGGCGGTAAAAAATTGACAAACTAGCCACACGCCTCCTGTGTTGGAGACTGTGCGCCATCTTCCTCTTTACAAGCGCCTGGTCATTAATTAATTTAATGGCGCGTCGCTCAATTGAGTCCAATGCTTGCAGCTGGTATTTTGCAGAGCCGTCCCACAAGTGGCTGCAGTATTCCAAGCAGGACCGCACCTGTGCTTGGTACAGGTTAAGCAGTTGAGCGGGTGTAAAAAACTGCCTGACCTTAGATAAAATACCAAGTTTTTTTGCTGCTGTTTTGGCTCTGGACTCAATAAAGCGACCGAAGTTGAGTGAAGAAGATATTTGCAGTCCAAGGAGTTCAAGCTGATCGCTAAATGGGACTGGCACGCCCTGGAATGATGGGGTGGCCAGGATAGAGGTCCGTTTAGCGGAGAAAGCACAAGCCTGAGTCTTTGTCGCATTAAATTTAACTAAATTAGCGGCGCCCCATTGAGACACTGCCTCAAGAGTCAAGTTCGTACGACAAATCATCGCCTCTCTTTGTACCTCAGTTTCAAAGGTCCCAGCTCGCGCACTGGACAGGTATCTCTCTACAATAGTGCTATCATCTGCATATCCGTGAACGCCTGGTACAAGCAAGTCATTGATATGCAGAAGAAACAATGTTGCTGAGAGAACTGATCCCTGAGGGACACCGGCATTGATAGCCATTAGGTCGGATGAGCAGCCATCAATAACTACCCGAATTGACCTATCCCTCAGAAAATCTGTAATCCAGCTGCACAAGCCAGGAGAAACGCCGTAGGAAGGAAGCTTGTTCAAAAGACTTTCATGCCAAACTCTGTCAAAGGCTTTCGATATGTCTAATGAAACCCCTAATCCTTCCCCATGTTGGTCGATAGCCTGACCCCACACATGCGTCACGTATGCTAGAAGGTCCCCTGTGGACCGGTTTCGGCGGAAGCCATATTGCCGGTCACTGAGGATGTCATTGCTTTCTAGATACCTGAGCAGCCTTTCATTAAGAACACGCTCCATAACCTTGCAGAATATGGAGGTGATAGCAATTGGTCTATAGTTTGTGGGATCAGCCCGACTACCTTTTTTTGGGACAGGTTGCACATTTGCAAGCTTCCAGGATTTTGGCACAGTACTGGTTTTTAGAGAAAGACGATAGAGACGCGTCATTATAGGACAGAGCTCTGGTGCGCATTTTTTAAGTACCATAGCAGGTATCCCGTCAGGCCCACTGGCTTTATTGACATCTAGGCTACGCAATACTTTTAGGACATCTTTTTGTTTAATAGATATATTAGGCATGGAATAACCACAGTGAGGTAAACTTAGTGGCTGATTGGATCCAGGATCCAGATGTGAGTTGCCTGCAAAAAGAGTCGCAAAAAGATTAGCCTTGTCAATAGCTGTGTGAGCCAGTGAGCCATCAGGTTTAACCAACGGTGGTAGCGTGGGGCGACAGAAGTTGCTTTCAATAGACTTGGCCAGGGACCAGAAAGCCTTACTACCGGAAGGGTGAGCAGACAACTTTTCCCCAATCAGGCTAATCCTGTCTAGTCGAGCACCCCGCAAAGTTCTTTTATATGCTTTAGCAGCGCGGTTAAAAATCCTTTTCAAATCCCCTAAATTTTTTTTTCCTAGAAAAAAAAATGTTAACTTTGTTGATTGTGAATGAATTCGCAATTTCTTTACATCACACTTTAACGTTCTTAATTTTTAAGAAAACAACACGGCATCACATACACTTTTAACACAAACTCGTTAATTTAATCAGAATGTTATAAATACCATAAATACGTTTGAGTCTTTGTTTTTAACTTAATGGCAAAATCCGCCATTTGGTGCCGTCATAGCTTGTTTTCTATTTGTTACTTTTTAATTTATTGATTATTTTATATGTACGACATATTAAGTTAAATGCTACAATAAGTGCCAAAACTTCTAAAAGTATCGCTAATTCTAGCGCAAAAAGTGCAAAAGTGGTAGCACTGAGGCCAGTAGAGCAAGCGCTCTTAGCGTCACACATCATATTTATTAACCAACTATTTCAAGGAGACTACCACCATACTGTTATGGTGTGGACATCAAGTACCTATCAATTTTAGCACAATGTCTGCTCAAGTAGCGACATCTATATTTGTGTCATAGAAATACGAGATTATAATACTTCTAAATGAAAATTAGTACATTTATGTTAAGGTTCAACAGTACTTCTATTCAACCAAAATTAGTATAGTTATAGTCACCCGGTCATTCCGGATTACCAATAGAAATGTATGAAGATTGAAGAGTCTGACCGGCACGGCACGGCATGGCATGCTTTTAATTATTGTATAAAAAGTTATTTGTTTATACACTTAAACCTACGTGGATATTAAACGATTGTAAATAACCTTTGTTTCTTGTGCTTGTCACAATAATTTAGTACCTACAACTACAAATTATTTTCATGAAATTATGGCTTTTCCTTGGTTAGTTATAAAACTTTAAAATGTTAGTGTTTTGGATCTTAACTCACACTTTATAGGTGTCTTTGTTTTCTTAAATCCTCAGTGTTGTTCATCTCGATTTAAAAGGGGCACCATGGAAATTAGAGTATCTATGCAAGGTAAGTAATACTAAATAAATATAATAATAAATAAATTTGGGACGTTTCCACACACGGTCGCCTGACCTCAAACTAAGCAAAGCTTGTACAATGTCTGCCAGAGAGTGATAAACATACATATATGTTTTTAAATACGTTATTTAAATAGATATTTAACACCCAGAACAAACACTAACATCACATAAATGTTTGCCTTAGGTGGGAATCGAACCCACTCCAAGGTCAGAAGGCAGGTTCACTACCAATAGAGACACCGAGGCAGACAAAAAATAAAATATTATTTAGCTTTTACTTAGTAATTTTTTCTTTTCTACAAATACGTAATACAAGTTATAATTATTGTGAAATTCTTGCAAGCATGCAATGAACATTAAATAAGTGTACATAAAGGTCTTAGATCATAGATGAGAGATGATATGAAAACTGAAAATGGACCACATTAGTTAGGAGCTGCACACAATTCACCATAGCCACGAACAAACACAACAGCCGCAACAGTGATAATTATTGTTGTCTCGTTCTCTAAGTAGTCTTTTGCATTTCTCTCTATCTTTGTTATAATGAAACACATAACATAATACTGTCAACGGAGCTTTATAGTGTATGTTTGTGTGTCCACACTCTATGTATTCGAAATTAGACTTGGGCTGCTTCTTCCTTATATTATTTCGATGAAATAAGTACTTATCATAGAAATAGAAGATGCCCAATGTTATAGGGAGTCCTGAGGTACTTTCTTACCAATATTAGGAATTCATACTGGTTTCTAAATCCATTTCAGGTCATATCGTTTATGAAGGACAATGGTGCATGGGGTGTTCTTATCGAATGGGAAGACACCTTCCCATACACATCAGAGCTGGTTGACATTGGGAGTCTTGGTGGGAGTAACCTCGAAGGCATGTACAGCCACAATGAAGTCGCACAGATACTTCAGTTCATTAAAGAATGTCGCATGGAACCAGTAAGTTCTTATCTCGTCTTTTGACCCGTAACCACTGACTTTGTTTAAACAACCCATACTGAAGTCCAATGTTCTACATATGGCTATGATCCTGGAACATATCTTTCACTTCTTGTAAGTAGAATAACTGAAAGATGTGTTCCAGGATTGTAGCAAGTAGAGAGGTCTTTGCCTAACCCTACTCGAAAAAGGTGTATGTATGGATGTAGGTTTTTTATACTGGCCATATTATAAATTATTTATTTATTCAATTATAGGCGAGCAGCCGAGGGCTGATGTGATGCCTACATCACACTGTGTTGAATTAAAATCGTCCAAATTCACTAAAAGTTTGCACAAGTATTGTTTTATCCACGTTTAAATGTTTGTCAGAGACATTTGCTTTTGGTGCAACCAGCCATCAAGCCAGTTCTTAAAAGCGTTGATGGATTTAGCAGTGACCATATCCTCAGGCAACTTATTCCATGTATGAACAACTCTGTTGCTGAGAATGTGGCGAGCAGTATTTGTGTTGGCTGATACACGCTTGATCTTTAAGCTATGGCTTCAGACATTCATTGTGTTTGTGTAGGATTTTTTACTAAGTACCAAAATTGAACGAGCTGCTATGAAATCCATAGAATGTACTTCTTTGGAAGGTCACATTGTGACCCTTGTCATCAAATTTTTAGGCAATCTTCAGATTAGCTCAGCGGTGAACCTGTGAAGTTTGGAAGGGATCAGTTCAAGGTGCAGCTTGTTTAAAAAACTATTTGTTTAATAATTCCAGATCCAACTGGTCCAAACCATCGGCCACATGGAGTTTGTCCTGAAGCACGATAAGTACTCTCATCTACGCGAGCTGAGTCGCTCACCTGCAGTGCTCTGCCCCTCGCGGGATGGGGCACGCGCTCTGGTCGAGGCTATTGTCACGCAAGTAATGGAAGCTCAGCCTGATGCAAAGTACTTGCATATTGGAGCTGATGAGGTAAGAAGCTGTTTTGTTAAGGCATACAGGTGGCCTTAGTCATAGCGAGGCTCTAGAGTAGCTGATCTTTGCAAGGCCCATGTCCTTAATGTAATTTACATAAATTAAAAGAAAATTGGTATTTTTATGATGATTCTTCCCATCAGTTAGTATAAAATACTTCTTTCTACATAAGGCATAATTATGTTTCTATGTTTTAAAAGTTAGAAAAACCTTGAAATCGCAACACAGAAGTTAGCTGTTCCATAAAAAAAAAAATTAACCAGCAACAAAATGTATTGAACAGCTGATTTTTGTTTTGCGATTTCGGGCTTGGCTCCATAGTAAAAGTTGGTAGATTTGTAAAAGTCAATAAACTCAAGGTAGAAATAGTTCTTTCCAAATATTTATTATTTGGAAATAACTATTTCTTCCAAATCTTTCCACTTCTATAGAGTGTTTTAAAGAGTGGTTGATAAAAAAAATGTTCCCAGGAAGTTTACTAGCTACCGCCACTCAGGATATCCTACCGCGGTGGCTAGTGACCCAAATTAAAATTTCCTTTTTATTTGTAATTCTTTTTTAAATGATTGTAAAGTGTATATAATGTAGCCATGAAATAAAAATTATCTTAAATTATCTTAAAAAGTATCGTAATAGGTTCTGGAGCGGCGATTAAATGTACCTCTAGATTTTTTTCTGAATCTTTTCAATGTCTAAATAATTGTACTTGAAAATGGATTTCAAACCTCCAAACAGTACTCAAGAACACTGCGAACTTAGCAATGATGGTTACAATGATATCCTGAAATATGTCCGCTGTTTAAGATACATAGTGTATAAGTCTTATAAAGTATAGTTCTCCAGGCTTGGCACATGAACATCTGTGCAGAGTGCCAGCAGCGGTCGCAAGCGAGCGCGCACGGGCCGGCGGCGCTGTACCTCGACCACATCAGGGCTGTAGCTTCGTTTGTCAGGCGCAAGTACCCTAGCATCAAAGTGCTCATGTGGGATGATATGATGCGGGCTGTACCTGTTGAATTATTGCAAGGTAAGGGCACTATTCATCTCAGCCGGAAGACATTCGCTGCTGTATAATAAGTACTTCCCCCAATGGTCCAGAATCAGTGTAAACCATTGGGGGTACTGTACTTATTGCTTATAAGGTAGCTGCTGGATGCTGGCAGCGCAGGACCGACCCTGAGATCCCCGAGTCCTGCAGCGCCTTTACACAATAAGTTTTACCTTCAGTTTTGCCTGACCGGACTCAAATCCGTGCCGTGTATGGATGCAACGGCCCTAAGGCCATCACGCTTACCGTAGGTTTTGTTCACCACTTCGTTCAGTACAAACTGACGCAGGTTTGCCTGTTCAGTTTGGCCTCATTGTGTATAGCTTAAAAAGCTTTCAATGCCAGATCCTTATTAATGTTGTAATTCAAAGTACATGATTTTTTTATTTATACTAAGAAGGATGCCTTTGCCCAGCAGGGGTACTAATAGACTAGGTAATGATGATGAATATCATATTGTTTATTGTGTAAGTATAGTTAACTAACGTTTCAGCCAAACATTCGTTGTCTGGCTTTAGCAGTGGGGAATAAAGTAGAGTGAGACAGTCCTACCATACCCCCACCTTTTTACCCAACTGCGCAAGAAGGAGGGTTATGTTTTTCGAGTGTATGTACGTAAGTATGTATGTAGGTATATTTGTACGTATGAGGTTTCTTTGGCACGCCCTACAGCCTCGAAATCCATCAAGCTGTTTGCTTGATGGATTTCGATACGTCAAGTGTCATTTGAATCGACTTGATGGTGGAAGTACAAAATTTGGAGCCGGATTTTTTGTTTTGCTTCTAAAAATGTTACTTGTTATTCAATAGTAGTACTTCCATGCTAAATGCACAAGATTTTACCATGGTATAGGTTTATGTTGGAAATTTCTCAGCTTGATCAACTTGATCCAATTCCATCCTTGTTTTTTAGCAGACTAATTATTTTTTTAACAGCATATGCCTTGGGATCGCTAGTCCAACCAGTAGTGTGGAACTACAACGTCAAGGAGCACTTCAACATGGACAGACTCATGTGGAAGCGTTACTCGCTCGTGTTCCCGGAGATGTGGGCTGCTTCAGCCTTCAAAGGTGCTAACGGCAGCTGCCAGGTGATATTGTAATCTAATCTAGTCCTTATCGCCATGCCGCGAGCACGTAAGATGTGCTTTCGGGTTTTCGTGAATAGGTCAAAGATTTGTATAATTTGTTTAACATAAACCTTATTCCTTATTAATATACAGGGTTACTGGTAATCAATTAGCATTCTTATAGGAGAAAATTCTCTTGTAAATGTAAATCTAAGTATAAAACATAGATTTAATTATGTTTGGTCCGGTCAAATTATTTCTTAAATTTTGCATGGAAGAAAATTAATACGAATTTTTAAAAGCCCTGAAACAAAAGATGTTTGTTTTTGATGTACAGAATATGCTCTTAAAAGGATGCTAATTGATTACCAGTACCCCTGTATGGGTCGGCATCGCTCGAAAATAAAGGTGGCAGTGAAAGTGTTAAGATATTAATTTAACCATTACTTACCTTATACTGATAATTTCATGGATGAAAATAACTAATAATAACTAATTTCAAATCATTTTACTTAAATGTATCCTACATAAACTAATACTATGCTAGAGGCGAAAGTCTGTTTGTCACTTCATCAAGCTCAAACAGATCAACGGTGGAATTTTTCTGGTGGGAGGCTTCGGCCGTGGCTAGTTACCACCCGGACCAAGCCATGGCGTGAAATGACCTAGTCGTGTTTTGGGATGTAGTCCGGTGTAACCGTTCCGAAGACGGGTCTGAGCAGTAGCGCACTTGTAGCGCCTCACTCAACTGCCGTCTTTGTACTTCTTCACTCTACAAAACTTCAAGGCTAGAGTGAATAAGTACCTTATAGGTCATCGTGCTCCATCTTAGATCACAACGTCGCTTAACATCAGGCGAGTTGGGGTCAAACGCCGACCTATTCTACATAAAAAAAAAACGGTTTGCATAAAATTCGGAATGGAGATAGCTCATGCCCCAGGGCATGATCTATCGTTTCCACTAAGGCTACTTGATATTTATTTTTAGCCTGCCAAATTGGTTTGGCTCTGACAGTTGTACCAATTCACCTCATTCAGGGTTCATTGTAATTCTTTATTTTTCTTAATTTTGTTTCTCTTGTGTTTTCAGATGGTGTGCTCGGCTAAACGATACGCGAACAATCAACTGGCGTGGCATGAAGAGATAAACGCGTTGAAAGGAGAAGTCAAATTCTCCGGGATCATTCTCACTGGCTGGTCTAGGTAACCTTATTGCAATGTGGCGAAAGTATTTATTTAAAAGTAATTTCTTAGTTAGTTTTCTTTACCTGCGTATTGAGAAATAATACTAGTCACAAGGGAGCAACAGAAATAATGCACAAAAACTCGGCGCACGCTACGTATTGCGCCGACTTTTTGGTTAGTAGTTGACCAACCGCGATCCGACTACAACGCCACTGCTAAAGTGTTCGGTAACTAACTGCCTAAATAACAGCAACAAAACGTCTAAATTGGAGCCAATGTGGTATTTTGATCATGAAAATTATGTCATGTAGCAGATGACATACAATACGCACATATCCTACTAATATTATAAAGGCGAAAGTTTGTAAGAATGGATGTATGGATGTTTGTTACTCTTTCACGCAAGAACGGCTGAACAGATCTGGATGAAATTTGGCACAGAGATAGATTACAGTCTAGAATAGCATATAGGATACTTTTTAACCGCGGGTGAAACCGCGGGGCGCAGCTAGTGTTCACATAATGAAGAAATTCTTCTCTCTGGCTTGAGAGGCCGGCCCTCTCCAACTAGACCACCATCGCTTCATCTGCCACATGACTGCAGCACGGTGTATGGCGACAGGCTTGCCCCCTGTCACATTTGGGACTGAATATCGATCGCGAATGCTGGTGTTGTATTACACCTCTGCCAGCCCCTTCGGGGGAAAGGCGTGACGATATGAATGTTATGAAAATAGTGAGTGTATTATAGTGTGTGGTGAGACTGTAATTTATTTATTATTTGAAAAAATAATGCCCCTCAGTTTCTTCTGAGTAGAGGCTCTTTATCCGAACAAGGCGGTCGAGTCTATTTAATTAACTTTGACGTTCATAAGTGTATCTTTGATACCTAAATTGAATAAAAACATTTTGACTTTGACTTTGACTTTTGACTTTGGTGTCAGGTTCGACCACTACGCGACGCTGTGCGAGTTGCTGCCGGCCGCACTGCCCAGCCTTGCCTCGTGTCTTCGCATGTGGACGCAGCCGGACGGGTTTTACAATGGTAATACCTCTACGTCCCACTGCAGGGACACTCAAATTCAAATCAAATCAAATTTATTTATTAAAAATAAGAGAAAAGTACATACAGACAGGTAGACCTTAAATATGATTAACTAAATAAACTAGTACTGACACTCAAACTCACACTAAGCACTCTGAGTGCTTAGTGTGAGTTTTTCTTACTTTTCGATCGCGTAAAAGTAACTCCAATTTGTATGAAAATTAAAAAGCGCCACCTAGTGGGAGTAATGAGAAACCGCAATCGTGAGTGCGAGTTTTTTGTTTACTGCCAACATTGACATGAAAAATTTACTTTTTCACGGTGAATTTACGCGAATCGAGTGACAAGCTCGATTGGCACTCACACTCGATCGTTTTAGATTGTCGATCCGTGTGACGTAAACTCTTTTACGCTGTAGTAAAGTTATTCGATTACCTTGCGCAACTCACACTAAGCACTCTGAACTAAAGGTTGACAGTGAGTCCCAAACTAGGCCTGTATCTTGGGGCTCGGTGCGAAGTTACCAGGAGACACTTTTAGGTAGACAGAATGTACCGTTAAACATAAGACACATTTAAAATAACAACAAATTAAAACAGAAACGATAAGAATAAATATAATGTATGTAAATATGTGTATGTGTATGTATGTATGTGTGTCGCGACACACATACATACACACACGCGACGCGTGTGTCCCTGCAGTGGGACGTAGAACACTGTTAGCTCAGATCAACCTAGAGAACAAGATGGCGCACGGCGTATGATCTAAGTGAAGCCAAAAACCATTGAAAAACTACGCTACTGTCGTAAATGTACACAACACGCACACGTTGACGCAAAAAAACTACGCTACTCGCTTGGTCATTTTTATCTCGACATTAAGTGCATTGGTTTATGGTAAAATTTCGTGTACATAAAAATGCATAGTGCTGTATAAAAGTGTGGCCAGGACTACATTTTGAGGTTATTTTTAAAAACTGTGCAGTTTTTTTACAAGTATTATTTTGTAATACATTAAACTCTTAGAAATATGTGCAGTTTTAAAATATTAAATTTAGTAAGGTTGTATATTGTAATGGAAATGGCTAACGTAGAGTTTAGGAATACTAGTTTTCGTGCAATTGTAAATGTTTTTCATGGCAACATTACCACGCACACACATTGAAAAAGAAATGGCTTCAGCGAGATATAACGCAGTGTTTCATCTTTTTTTTTTCTAGGTTTATCTGAGACTGTTAGGCGCTCTGTTTTAAGAGATGAAAACCATCCTAAAGTTATAGTCATCCAAACGAATACTGTCGCCGTAAACTCTGACCTCACTACGTAATTCATCATCATTAAGGGTCCGGTGACCACTTTAGACTAACTTTGCATTAGCTAAAAGTTTTCTATTGGCATTTCGTCTCGAAGAAGACGACAGAAGAGAGGAAGTAAAGATACTGACGAGCCTTTATAGTTATCTACAGAGTGACAAAGTGCAATTTCATTATTTTTTTTATGACTTTTGCACTTGTCTAATCATTCTTAAATAACAAGGAATTTCCCTTGTATTATAAATTAATGGAATAAGTCACATCATAATATGGTCTTCAACTTTACAAAACAAAAAAGAAAGAGTTAATTGAACAGGTTACATCATCACATACACATCACAACACATTACATTACATACGCCGTGGCCATCTCCGCAAGCCTAGCTCTTTCTAGGCTGGTGCTATGTGGAGCCGTCTCACATATACACATAAACGCACACACACTAACACACCCCCACACACAACCACAAAAACACTGATTCACTCAAAACAACATACATAGATTAATGTTACTATCAAACATAAATATTAAACCTAGGCATACAAAAATGTTTAATTATTAGGCTAACAATTAGAAATGTTTAAATATATATAAACAAACCTACATTTATACAAACATAGTTATGATACGCACATATTTTGTACATAAAACTTGTATATAAAACTGTACCTTGTAATACAGGCTCTTACGAGACCTAGTACAGGGTACAGTGATCTTAAAGGTACTCACAATAACTTTAACAAGTAATGTATTATTTTTTAAAAATGTTACCAACACGATTGTGATCATGAAATAAACTTATTATTATTATTAATATAAAAGTTGTAGATGACTTAGACAATCTCCCTATGTAAAGGGATTTATGATTTGCTTTGTCTATCGATTAAATAAATCAGTCAAAAGTGACCCCTTACAAATGCGCGTATTTTTCACAGCTCTATTTTCTCTTGAGGACGTTTTATAAAAAAAAAACAAAAACATAGGGGCGGAGATATACTTGTAGTTCATTTAATAGTACATGCCAAATTTCATCATAATCTGACGAATAGTATCCAAGAAATTTAACAAGTGCGATTGTATGGGAAATTCAGAGCGTCGCGGAACTCTTAAAGCGGCCACTATCTATTTTGACTGCCTCGGTAGCTCAGTCTACAGTGAACCTGTCTTCTGAGCTTGGGGGCGTGGGTTCGATTCCCATCTTGGGCAAAGATTCATGTGATAAACATTTGTGTTTGTTCTGTCTGTATGTTAATATTTATTATACTATGTATTTAGCATTTAGTCTGGTAACCATAGTACAAGCTTTGCTTAGTTTGGGGTCAGGCGACCGTGTGTGAAAATGTCCCGTATTTATTTATCACTAGCGCTACTACTACGCCGCGGTTTCACCCGCGGTTAAAAAGCATCTTATGTGCTATTCTAGGCTATAATCTATCTCTGTGCCAAATTTCATCCAGATCTGTTCTGGCGTTCTGGCGTGAAAGAGTAAGAAACAAACATCCATCCATCCATTCTTACAAACTTTCGCGTTTATAATATTAGTAGGATAACTTTAGGATGGTTTTCATCTCTTATCAAACAATGTACTGTTTAATTCCATGTTTGTTCTGGCTTGTATTCCAGAGAGCGCGGTGTCGGAGCAGCTCCCGTTCTCCCGGTGGAGCGGGCTGGAGGCGCGCGGCGCGCTGCTCGCCGCGCTGGAGCTGCGCACGCGCACTCTCACCTTCTTAGACGGGGATCAGTGAGTCCTTTATTTAAATTCTCGTCTGGATAGTTTTTATTGACAACTAGCTGACCCCGAGAATTTTTGAAATAATGTTTAAAGTGAACACTCTCAGAACTGTACTCTAGGTCCTAGAGTCTAGGGGTAAGCTGAAAATTAGCCTTAACTGATCTAGTTTTACGCAGCTCAGTGCTGAGCTTACTCTCTTTGCCACCGTAATTATCTACTACCTATTGTACCTAATTACTACTATTGTGTTTTTTTTTACTTTGGCAATAAACATATTTTTCATTTCATTTTCACGTTACGTTTACTTACCACCTAACAGTCGATTCTTCAAATTTTCTTTCAGGCGATTTTTTAATTTACTTTTTGCAAAAACCGTCTTCGTACTAAAATCGTAATTGAAGATTTCTTTTTTCTTATTTTGTTCGACCTTCGTCGATCGTCGAACAAATGAGAAGAACATAACCCTCCTTCTTGCGCAGTCGGGTATTTTTTTTTTAACTTGTAAGAACTTATTTTGATCGAGAAACAAGAATAGTATTAAATTAAAAAAACGGGTAGGAAATAGCATGCAGAAAAAAAACGCCATCTCCGGCCCGTGCCAACCTTGCAGTCTTCATTTTATGGCTGAGCGCGCACACATACAGCGTCACAGAAATGTATTTCTGATACAATACAATACAAAACAAAAACTCTTTATTGACACCAAATACAAATAAATCTAAACTAAACACTCAAAAATAAAGGCGCAATGGGCGGTCTTATCGCCTTAAGAGCGATCTCTTCCAGACAAACTTTGGATTTAATAAAAACATTATGATTAAGCATGGACGGTGGTGTGTGCTAAAGAACTGTCAAAAGGTAAACGTGTGTAATACAAGTCGGAAAACGCATAAGTATCATCCCTACTTAGTCGATACCACCTACTCGTACTAAGCGGTTCGCCTCCACCTTCTTAATACGAACGGCTAGGGACTGGAATCATTTGCCACCATCTGTTTTTCCGACTAACTACAACCTAGGTATCTTCAAGGCCAGAGTGAATAAGTGCCTACTAGGTCTTCGTGCTTCATCTTAGTCCACAATGTCGCTTCACATCAGGCGAGTTGGTGGTCAAAAATACAAATACAAAATACAAATAATTTTATTATCAAAAATGTACATTATCCAACACAAACAACTTATTCTAAACATTTTCAAATTACCCTAAGATAAATTAGTGTTGCTTGTGGTCCCTGCACTAGGTATGAATACCTGTATCGCAGGGTCACCTATTAATTGTACTAATTACTGGGGTGGTGCGGTACACTATCTCAAAGTTTTTATTTTCCATTGAGTGTGATATTGTGATTTTGTGTTCGGCTGAAAGGGTGAGCATGTGTACGGGGAGGGTTGTAATGTGTGTGAATAGTTGATGTGTGTGTGTGTGTGTTTGTGTGTGTGTACGTGCTCGCATGTCTCGGCCTAGTCTTTATAAAAAATACTGTCGTTGCAGAGTGAACAGCTGGTTGAACCCGTGGCAAGTGTCGCGCGGGTACACGTCTCCGCTGCACGCCGAGAGCGTCGCCAGCTCCGCCAACCTGTGAGCTCATCTCTTTACTATCATCATCATCATCATCATCATCAACACCATGATCATCGTTATCATGATCGTCATCATTGATCATTTTCTCCCGATCGCTGAGAGACATGGATGCAGGCCGCTACCAATCGGTCTTATTGGAGATCTATGGGGGAGGCCTATGTCCAGCAGTGGACGTCCCATGGCTGATGGATGGATGATGCTGAGAGACATAAGTATGGGGCGACCAATCAAGGTTGCTCCACAGTTTATTCGTGCTCTGCTAGTGGAGTATAACTACTGCGGGAATGTAAAGCAACACGTGCTTTAGAACTAGACTAAACATTAATATAAATAACAAAAAAAATATAAATATATATGACGGGGAAAAGCGGGTAGGCCGAGGTGTTGTCTGATTTCTGATCCGTAAACTCGTCATCACGGGTATCTATGGTGGGCGTTGACTTCAGGAACGTTAAAATAAGTGGACTGCAGTGTTGATTTTACATTACTTTAATAATACAGACATTAAGATTACTTAATTAGTGAAGGATTACTACTATAATTGGCGATTTAGAGTAATGGGTTTGCGAATGACCATTGCGTGCGACCGCTTTCAACCAAGTCAAGTCAACCACTGACTGACAGACGTTCGCCCGCCATCCCAAACGCAACTCCATTCGGTGCTAACCGCTCTAAATTATCATAAACAAATAGATTACCAAAAATAAGAGAACAAAAATACCATCAATTAACAACTTCTAAAATAAACTGATTTTCTTTATCCAATGACAAGCTGCGCTCCGCGGTTAAAAAGTATCCTTTGTGCAATTCTAGACTGTAATATATCTCTGTGCCAAATTTCATCCAGATCTGTTCAGCCAAACTTTCACGTTTATAATATGTATTAGTAGGATGTCACGCGCCGTCATATACAGGGTTATTTGTATTTAATCAAAAACCTCTTAAGGGTTCATTGTACTCATCAGTACGAACAACTTTTACTATGGGACGAACTCCGAAATTGCGAAAAAAAAAAACAGCTGTTCCATACAAAAAGTTCAATCACCTTTGACAAAATGTATGGAACAGCTGATTTTTTTTCGCGATTTCGGAGTTCGCCCCATAGTAAAAGTTGTTCATATTGATGAGTACAATGAACCCTTGAGAGGTTTCTGGTAAGTTACAAATAACCATGTATAATACCATTCCTTAAAGATTTTTTTGCAACCTTTCCAGATTGCTGTCAGAATTCGCGTCAGTCCAGGCCAACCTGTCCAGCGCCCTGGGCGCGCTGACCGGGGCGCGCAGCTGCGAGGAAGTACTGCACACGTGGCTCGCCCCCGCGCGGCGCCGCCTCGCGGGGCTCGCGCGGGCCGCGGGGGGGCGCGCGCGCGCCGCCGCCGGGGTGCGCCCCGAGGACTGCGGAGCTTCTGAAGACTGGGGAGGCGCTTAGTTGGAACAGCACGGATAGAGGACGCTTGTGAAGATGCTTAGTTGGAACAGCACGGATAGAGGACGCTTGTGAAGATGCTTAGTTGGAACAGCACGGATAGAGGACGCTTGTGAAGATGCTTAGTTGGAACAGCACGGATAGAGGACGCTTGTGAAGATGCTTAGTTGGAACAGCACGGATAGAGGACGCTTGTGAAGATGCTTAGTTGGAACAGCACGGATAGAGGACGCTTGTGAAGATGCTTAGTTGGAACAGCACGGATAGAGGACGCTTGTGAAGATGCTTAGTTGGAACAGTACGAACATAGGAGGATCGTGAAGACGCTTAGGTTACTTAACCAAACTAGCTCCAAGTATAAACTAAAATAAAAAATCCCCGACACCGATTTTCATCGACACCTATTTTCATCAAACATTGCTAAAAACGCTTCCGACTAATTGACCTTTAAAACCGAAATAAAAACAAAATCGGTGTGCAACACACACACATGTATGTGTGTGTTGCACTGAAGCTCCCGGTAGACGAACCGGTTTTGTTTGTATGTATGTAGCACACACACATGTATGTGTGTGTGTTGATATGGATGTATGTGTGTACACAGACACACACGCACACACACACACGCACACGCATACACACATACACAAACATGTCAAACTTGAAGTTTTTGTCACCGTCGTTTTTGCGTCTGGGTTAAAATTTATTGTCTAGGTGAGTGAGACAACTATTATAATTATTTAGTTATTTATTAATTTATTTTATTTATTTGTTTACACAGCACAATACATTATATTTTATTTCATTACTACTAGCAAGATATACAGACATATACAGACTCTGGTCGGCAAAACTAGCAGCTAAATGTTTTAAACAGATCGCTGTGCTAAGCAGGATATAAAAAAAAAAAAAAAACTACTAGCAAGTAGTAATATTAGTAGTAGTATTATACAAGTAGGTAAAATAAAGAGAGTGATTTAGAATAGGAAAAAAAATATAAAAAATATTTTTACCTAAAAGAAGATTAATGGTTACTAAAAAATAGTTATTAAGTAAAAATGTATTGTAAAGTAATTTATTATATTATCTAACTGTATATAAATGTTCTAATAACTATTATGTCATATAATTAGCCTACTAACATTGTACATACAAATTTGTCGGCGCGATGATCAGAAAATCTTTAGTAACTTTAGCAGTTAATTATTACTGGATAGGTTGAAAGTACTTGAGATTTGATTGTAGTAAGCAGTTTGCTATTTTTCAATGTAAAAAGCCGTGTTATGATTCACGGTTGCTACAACTGCAAAACACAACTGAAGGTTTATTTAAACTTTAGTTTAAAAACTAGTTAACTATTGTTAAATTCATTTCTGGATTAATAAGTTTAAGCGATAAACGTTAGCTTGAAATGATCTTTGGTAAAGTTTTGTGTAACCGAAACAGTTGATAGAAAAACTACTGTTGAAACTTGCCGCGCGTTTTAAATGTTTTCGATAATGCTTTCGAGAATAAACTCAATAAAACAGAGCACTAAAATAGTTAAATGTATTAAAAAACATAGTTCATAGGTCACTTTAATTAATGTTACTTGCAATTTGTGATAAAAATCAGGCCATACTAGGCGATGATCACGCCATCTTGCTTAAGTTTACATTGGCGGGTCGTGGCAAGGCGAGAACACATTTGCTTGCAGACTTTTGCCGAGGCATCTTACAAGAAACGTTTCAACCAAGACTTAGATGCTGTTGTAGTGTTCTCTAATATGAATAAAAGTGAGTTAACATGATGAGTGTTTTCGTTAATTGCAATGATCGAGCCCACCGGCGTAGATAAGAAAACCGACTCGGCTGACGTCACGAGTCCTGCAAACCACGAATGGGTCTTGTTCCGATATATTTTATACAGTAAAAAATAACTGACTCTAATTCAGATTAATAAAATATCTTCTACTTCTTCTTTCTCGAAGTTACTTATAATACTTATTGAGTCTGTATTATATTATCTAATTGTATATAAATGTTCTAATAATCATTATGTTATTTCATTAGTTTACTAACATTGTACATAGTTTATGCAGTAAGAAAAATCTGATTCTATTTCGGATAAAAATACATGTTGACTAGCTGTTTTATTATGGAAACGATTTTGTAGAAACTGCTTTGCTTGTAGAAACCTTTTTTTTTGATATTTTTTTGTACATTGTGCCAATGCTGGACGGAGCCTCCAACATTTCCTTATTATTACATATTATTATTATTACATTTCATTATTATTATTATTACATTTAATTATTATTTCACCTACTACGCCGATGACATCGAAGACGATGCCATCAGCCGGTTTTTACGGCGAGCATCGGCTGCATCACCGAAGACCATCAAGGAATAACCTGCAGATGGCCATCAGAGATCGGAACGCGGTAGTGATGGAGGCTCTGAGTCGGGAGGAGGCCATGATGTTATATTAATTGTTATAAAAATTGTAATAATTTCTGTTCTCGTTATAGTTTTTATTTTGTTATCGTTTTATATAAATTGTGGGTCCATCTCGAGCATTCATGCTCACTATCGAAGGCACCTTCTTGCGGCGGCGTCGTGTGTCGGGTCGTTCTCTTCCCTCAAATATGGTTGAGGAGAGCGATGGCTGGCACATGCGTCATACTCGTGATCGGGTGCTGCTTGCGGGTCGCTGGTCTGCTCGTGGTGTACTCACAATGCATTAAGTAAATCTGAAAACCTTTAACCTAACCTTAGATTAAGACTTAATAACTAACCCCCCTCTACCTGTATTCCCCTTAAATTATAATTTAAGATTTATGTTAAAAAAAGGCACGGTCCCCGGAGTCCGTGGAGTGTAATTTTTTAAATAATAAAAAAAAAAAAAACATTTCCTTATATAATTATACCTATCTCTGTGTTCAAGCTAGATCGATCGGGCTATAATAGCTCGGTGCCAACCAGGAACTCGTTTTTTCTATGAAAGTTTTGTGGATGCTATGTGTTTTGGACACTACAATGTCGATTAGAAAAACTATTTTATCCTGTACATATATAATGTTATGTCCTGTACATATTGTTATGGATGGTTTTGTCTGATATTATGGTTCTGTTGCAATACAATTTGTCTAGTGCTCTCCAATACAGATCTCGGGTTGTATTGGTAGTAAGGTGTAGTTTTATCTGGTATGAGTTTGTAATTTAAGACTAGTTTCTGGTGTATTATGTGTGTTATTATTATAGTTATTATAATAGCGTATTTGTAGATATACAAATAAGTAGACAGGTACTTGGATAAATTAAAATATATATATTATTTAAAAATTGGTTTTATTTTAA
This sequence comes from Peribatodes rhomboidaria, assembly GCA_911728515.1. NCBI lineage: Eukaryota > Metazoa > Arthropoda > Insecta > Lepidoptera > Geometridae > Peribatodes > Peribatodes rhomboidaria. Next base: position 15,437,229 of record OU452174.1, on the reverse strand, counting down.
ACTTTAATGTCTAATTTATTCCTAATATGGATCGATCTTATTTAATTACCAAGAAAAAAAAATAACTTAACCCTTAATTTGATTTTGTGTACATTTGGATACAATACTTTTAAAAAAATCTTCAGATTTGAATAACATTTTTATTTAAAATCGATCAATTCTATATGTGAGGGAATATATTTCACATCGCTATAAAACAATTATCGACTGCATTTTCGATTATTACCCATCCCTAATTACATCAGTCAGCTGAGATACCGCGTTACGTCCACAACAGAGCAGTAGGTTTGATTGATTTCACCTATTTTTATTAGTTTCGGTAACGGTTTTTTTGTTAAATCCTTAGTATATTAAAACAAACTAGCTGGATTGATAAAAATCTAGCATGAAAAAGTATTTACCAACCGGTGACATGCTTTTTAATCTTATTGTATCCTTTTGGACACGTTGCCAAAACCCCGGAAATTTACTGTATTTTGAATTCGTATCTAAAAAGATACATTGCCAAAGGCTTATAAAATATTATTTCAAATTTTTGCTTGGTGTTGATACTCAAAGTGAGGTCAAGTGTGTGTCGTTTTGCTTGTCATTTAGGGTTCTGTATGTCTCATGTGTATTTATTCATCTATCATATCGTCACGCCTTTCTCCCGAGGGGGCTGGCAGAGGTGTAATAGAACACTCACACTTCTCCGGACGATATTCAGTCCCAAATGTGACAGGGGGCGAGCCTGTCGTCATACACCAGACTCCAGTCATGTAGCAGATGACATACATACAATGCGCACATATGTTCACACAATGAACAAAGTGGTGGGGTCTGTTGGGTTCGAACCCGCTCCCTCTGGCTTGAAAAGGCAGGCCCTCCAACGAGGCTTTCATCACTTTTTTCATTTAGCATATGTTTTCGTTTTTTTTTAATAATGTGCCTGTACCTTATGAGCGTTGTTCACGAGTGCTGATTTTATTTTCGCTTGGGTTTGGTTTTTGGTTGCATGTGGTTTTTTTGTTGTCCGTAGTTGCTTTAGCGTGTTGCTTAGCGTGCGGTTAGCTCTAGAGCTAACCGCATATTAGCATTAGTACCAGAAAGAGATGCCCCGTCGGATGACAGTGCCCCATCAGGTGATGATGAAGAATTTTCGTCACCGCCAGATAACTGTTATCTTAGCTCTACTCCACCTACCCTGGATTCTTCCTACGAGAGATTAAATTTGCTCGATAGCGACACCTCCGAAGACGAAACTATCTCTCTAGCTCCAGCTGTGACTTCAACTCAAAAAGAGGGAGGAGGGAGGTGTTACCTGGGTATTTTTGCTCAAATCGTGGACTTTTATAAAAACAAAGGCTGGATTCTGTATCGGAGGCATTGTGTGCAAAAAGCCATGAAGTCTATACCCCTCAAAGAATTTCGTTGTCAGATTTTTGAGAGAGAGAAGCTGTCAGATTTTTTAGAGAGAGAAAAAAACGGTGGATCGTAATGAGGTGCCAATGCCAGAGACCAGCCAAACAATAAAGAGGCCAACAGTGGCAAGACCGATAGACGACCTCAGGTACGATAAAAATTACCGGGAAAGGTCATTTGCCTGTTTGTGAAAAAAAAGGTCGTTGCCATATGTGCAAAACTGGGCAAGGCACCATTAGCTGTGTTAAATGTAAGGTTCGGGTTTGCCTTACGAGAAACAGGAACTGTTTTTATATGTTTCTTATTAAAAAATAAAAATTATAGCATTTTTCGATTATTTATTTCAAAACCCTATTTTGGCAATGTGTCTTTTAGGATACAGTTAGAAAAACCAATACTTCACTCAGTATTTGGCAATGTGCATTATAGGATACATACGATTTTCGCGAATTTAGAAGATTTATAATTTATTTTTTATTTTTTCCGACTTCTTAACGAAGAAATAAATAGGTAGAATATGTTTTTTTGTTTACAAAATAAAAAATAAATCTCTGCCAAATTAAGGGTTAAGTAGATACAAGTTTTTTTTTATAGTTGATTGAATCAGGCGTTACTTTGCGGAAGTTCATCTTATTTTTTTAATTTTCCTTCATAGAAATGTCACCTACAGATTTATATCCTGTAGGTGTTCTGGATAAGGCTTCGTCCTGACTAAGCAAATAACAAACGAGCGATCGGCATCCGTAGGGAGTTTCCTAGACAGTGGTAGCGGCCAATGGGCCACCAATTCAAAAGTCCATTGGCTACCAGCGCAGGCTCGTCTGTCTGGGAGACGCCTTGCGTGAGAACACGATTTCGAATAATAACATTTTTATTTATTTATTGCTGATATTACATATTCTTTACTTAAGGGTCCCGCAACGCTCTGAAATTTCCATACAAACGCGCTTGTCAAATTTCTTGGAAACCCTTGGTCAGATTATGATGAAATTCAGCATGTACAATTAAATGAACTATATCTCCGCCCCTATGTTCTTGGTTTTATTAAAAAACGTCCTCAAGAGAAAATAGAGCTATGAAAAATATTCGCATTTTTAAGGGGCCACTTTTGACTGATTTATTCAATAGATAGACAAAGCAAATCAAAAATCTCTTTTACATAGGGAGGTTGTCTACATCATTAGCTTTTAAATGAATCCATAATACGTAGGTATACATTATGTAGAATGGGTCGGCGTTTGACCACCAACTCACCTGATGTTATGCGACGTTGTGGTCTAAGATGGAGCACGACGACCTACTCGTATATGGTACTTATTCACTCTAGCCTTGAAGTTTTGTAGAATGAAGAAGTACAAATACGGCAGTTGAGTGAGGCGCTCCAAGTGCGCTAGCTACTGCTCAGACCCGTCTTCGGAACGGTTACACCGGACTACATCCCGAAACACGACTAGGTCATTTCACGGCATGGCTTGGTCCGGTGGGTGGTAACGACCCACGGCCGAAGCCGCCCACCAGAGTTTGCTACCCGGTTAGCACTACCCGGGGACCACGTGTAGGGAATCAGAATAGAGTACACTCCTACGGACGTGGGTAGCTCAGCCCCCGAAGACCCTTAGTTTAAGCCCTTAAGTTTGACTTCCAAACCTAACAGATCAGTTTGCTTATTAAGTTCAATATAAGTAATCTACATATTCTACGTATAAATAATATTTAAACTATTAATGAGTTTAGTCATCAAAAAAATCGTTAATATTGTAATAGCACTTTGCTATTAAGAATTTTGCGACCGATCGCGTACTGTAGCTTTGCTATTGGAGGGCTGGGGGGCTATTCCTGCGCGTGAGATGAGATGAGATTTTATCTAGGTCACCCTCACACCTATGACGTTTTAAAAGAGAGCAACAAGGACGGAAAATGGTGAGATGAAAATCTCAAATCTCCGAATAGGGCCACTGTTCCTACGCGTGCGACGAGATGAGATTTTATCTTGGTTACTGTCACACCTATGACGTTTTAAACGAAAGCAACAAGGACGAAAAAAAGGTGAGATGAAAATCTCAAATCTCGAATAGTCGCTATTGCATTTCGCATTATGCATTGGCATTCCGACGGATTCCGACGCACATAGGTAACGCAGAATCCTCGAGCAGACGTACGAAGCGAAGCTGACTAAATACCCTGTTGATGTTATACGAATTTGTAATTTAGCTTATTGTGATATGGTTCATTTGTCAACGACGGCAAAAAGTGCGCAAGGATGCGAAGCGGACATGGTTCAGGCTCGACGCCGCTTGCTGTTCATATAGAGTCAACTGGGGCAAATGCGTCTGTGGGGCAATTGCGTCTTTCGCGAATTACTGACAAACCCTTCTCAAATTAGGCGCCACCTACATCTTTTTCTATCTTTGGTTGCAATAATACCTGTACGAGATGGCGTTAGTTGCCTAACTTGTGAAGGGTTTGTCAGTAATTCTTGAAAGACGCATTTGCCCCAATTTGCCCCAGTTGACCCTAAATTTAATGTACGAAGGCAACGTGTTTTGAATAAAGTACCTATACCTACCTACACAGTCATACCAGTCACACAGTCAGGTCGTTATCCCTGCAGTGGGACGTAAAAATACTAATGATGATACACAGAGTCATACGACGCGACGTGGCGCAGGCACGCCGGGCTTGTTCCCAACGGCCACCACCATAAAAGCCACCAGTAGTGGCTGTTAGGACAACGTTTTAAGTTTTGTCCCAACTGCCTCCAGTGGGGCTTGTTAGGTCATATTTTTTTTGTGTTTTGTCATTATATGTATAGTATAGCTATATATAGTAAAGCTGTGTTACAGAATAAAAATATCAAAAATTGGGTTTTCATGTTAGAGTTCTATCGGGTTGACTGTAATTTTCACTACCTAGTGGTCGCAGTTTGGTGGCGGTCGTTGGCACAAAAAATAATTTTATGTCCCGAGTCTCACTGGTGACAGTTGGGACAAAATTTAAAATATTGTTCTAACGACTTCCACTGGTGGCCGTTTTGGCGGAGGTTGTTGGGAGTAAGCCGCACTCCGCCGCCGCTTCATAATTTTCACACCTGAATCGTGTCCTTCTGCATCCTGGCTTCACGTCCGGCCTATATAATGTGCACATAATGTACCGTATTACACTTGACATCTTTAAATATAACAATAGATAAGGGTAGGTATTTCACGTCACATGCACGAAACGCCAGAATATCAGGAAATTAAGCACGTGTCTCCACGAAATATTACCCTGGATTCTTTCATAATGGATGAGACAGTTACGTTTCACGATAGGTATAAATACGCGAGTTTTTGTCGCGAATATTGTCGTCATTAAGGGAAGCTTACGCGTGGATGCTACGAGATATTTTTTATTGTAGACGTTTAATCAAGGCAGATGTTAAGAATAAGTGCGACATTGTAAGACTTGACGTGCTTTATTTCAATGAAGATTAAAATGGGAAACATTTCTGTTGTTAGAACTTCGGAGACAGGTGTCATACATTTTAATTGACAGCGCGAGCATTAGTGAGCGAAGGGTCTATGCTTCACCGCCTCCTCCTCAAGTCGCATTCCTCATGTCTGAGGATCGTGACCACCACCTCCAATTACTCTCTCTCTTACGATCTTCCGCCAAACTCTATGCCGCCATGCTTCAACTTCAGCAAAAATGCTTCGACGTCTGTCAGGCTGTCTTCTTTTTTTACAAAAACATTACCTCTGCGAACAACTGCCGTAGAGCCGCAGGTGGATGCGTGTCGAAGTGTTGTTGCCGCTCTCCCTATCCACTGCGGCCGAAGTGGCAAAGGGTGGGGCCACTCATCTGACCCGTCGGGCCGTCGCGGACCATGGGCGCTTAGACACAGGTGGCTGTACGGCTGAATTGGTCCCCGAGAAGGTAGATGATGATCATGTGTCCGGTGTTCCGATACACCATCAAGAGGGAGAGAGCGCAAGCTTCAGGAGGTGCCCGAAGGGGCTAGAGAGGCCGGGACCGCGATCGTATATGCGAGAACGTTCATGTATATAGCCCCGAAATTTTGCGTCGAAATGGAACACCCTTTGTTTTTTATTAGATAGTACTACTACTATGAGACTACACGACCAACATCAAAAATACAATGTACACTTACCATTACAAACCTACCTACTCTAGGACGGGGTAAAGTGGCGAGGAAAGGCGCCCGGATGATCTACGAAACCGGTCGCCGCCATAATATAGCCAGCAGTTGAGGCAGAGGTCGCCAAGTAGCACGGGCAGTGACCCGACGTGGAATCCGCAGCTGGTAGTGACCTGCATAAATGCACACCAGTCTAAAATGGTAGGGTTACATTAGGTTAGGTAGTTGGGGGCTTAGTATACCTAGTCTAGTTTAGTAGCCCTGGTCAGCCACGGTGAAGCTAAGAGGAACGGGATGGCAACGCCTCCTCCCGCCCCGTAGCTCTAACAGTTAGCACTGATGTTTGACACTCTATAGGGTTATCATTGGGTCGGTCGCCAGTGGCGGGACTCCCACTTACGCACCCTGCCTGCCCCCGGGGCGATGGTAGGATCTCTATAGGATTTTCATGAAGCTAAAAAAATAAACAAAAAATAATTTCTGATTCTGGGGACTCATTTTATTCGTTTTCAGTCTGAGTGCCTACATTGCTAAATCAATCTTTGAATGACACTCTTTATTGTGTAACAAACCCACTAATTACTGCCTAATTCGCTTAATTCCCGTTCCGCTAACCAGTCCAAATTGGTCCAGTTAACATTGCATTGTTTTCCTTGATACCTGCGCAGACGCAAGCAATGTAAGCAAGGCAAGCACGTGATGTCATTCTATGCCTGACCGTCGTGCGGGTCAGACGTGTTATCATTCGGTTATCATGTTGTTGTTGTTTCTGCTCTACGGTGCGACGCTGCTGCAGAGGCTAAATGCAAATATTGGAGCATTTAGAACTTTGCTTTATTCGGATTGGATAACTTGTAAGTTGTTTTAATTAATGTCTTTAACTTTAATAAAACAATTTGTGTGTAGGTAATGAAAGTTGCTTTTTTGGTACTTGCTTTGTCAAGGATAAATCTAAATAATTGATAGTTTGATGACTAAATTAGTATGCTTTTGTGTTATGTCAGCTTGTCTGCTTATGGAAATTTTCTTCCTAATATTGTTAGGTAGGTAATTAAATTTTATAATTAGCAAAAATTTAGATAATATGAACATAATTCCTTGTACAAAATAACGGAATGAACCCGCGTGAGGTTATCAGATGTCCTCTTGTTTCAACGCTGGGTCGATTACCTTGCGATTATGTGTTATACCTACATCACCAAGACTCTAGGTAGCGGTAACCTATCTATCATGCATGTGTAATATACTTATGTTGATTGAAACAGATCAGATAAGAGAAGCGTTAGTCAGCTGATTGATGAGATAGGAATGTTTGTAAACAAGATGGACATTAGAATATTTAGAATAGACTAATATGCAGACACGACTGAAAAGATGGTGCGCTGAAGACTAGTGTCGCTATGAGCTTGAAGACCTAGTGGCCGACGTCTGTTCTTCACTACAGGTCGCATTTCTCAATCGATTCTCGTGAAATTTTGTGGGCAGGTTCAATAATTAAATACAGTTTTTTTTGGCCAGCCAGTTTGGAACTACCTACTTAAATATAGCGGATAAGTGTTTTTTTTTATTCCAAAATAGGTAGACATAACTCGACAAATCCTATTAATATTATAAACGCGAAAGTTTGTATGTATGGATGGATGGATGGATGGATGGATGTTTGTTACTCTTTCACGCCAGAACGGCTGAACAGATCTGGATGAAATTTGGCACAGAGATAGATTATAGTCTAGAATAGCACATAGGATACTTTTTAACCGCGGGTGAAACCGCAGGGCGCAGCTAGTAGATAGATATAGATAAGGCTCGCCACTGGTCAAATGCCAGCATAGTAATCCATCCATCCATCAACCATAGGACGTCCACTGCTGGATATAGGCCTCCCCCATAGATCTCCAATAAGACCGGTTGGTAGCGGCCTGCATCCAGCGCGATCCTGCGGTCTTGACAAGGTCATCCATTCACCTTGTGGGTGGACGTCCTACATATTGCCTAGTAAAAGTAAAAAAAAAAAATGGATTTGACGATTTTGCATTTTAGTCAAATGCAAAATCGTCAAATCCATTTTTTTTTCAGTTCGCTTTATGTTAATAAGTTAGAAATCAGAAATCAGAAACGTTTATTTGCTACACTGTGTACTTAAATATCTTAAATATAGTGTAAAGTCCCAACAGTGGACCCATGAACAGTGGACTCGGGCGTGCAATATTTAATAGGTTAAACTCTTACATCTTCTTGCTCTAAGGTTAAACTACTTAGGTGACTATGTGGTCCAAGGAGGTGAACACGAAGGCTTAGCTTAGCCGTGGATAGCCTGAAATGGGAACTGGCTCTCAACCTACACCCTCAAGTTTAGTGCTTTATGACAAAACTAGTTGCGCCCCGCGGTTCGGGAGTGTTCATATCTGTTTGATGAAAATTAGTGTGCAGGGGTTTTTATTTTTTTGAAGTTATACTTCTTTTGGCGCGATAGATTAAAATGATGAGAGTGAATTTTTACGATGCGCGCGCACACCTAAATTCTACAACGTGAAGTTAGTTCTAGGTGGCATTAAAATTGATAACTATGTTCAAGTTGTATATTCTAGTATTTTTATATTTAGAACACGTGTTTCGTAAGTACAATTAAACAGTAAATAAATAAATATTATTTTGGTGTTTTTTATTTAAATAAAATCTTTTTGATTCATATTAATTTTTATCGTTAATCACTACTGCATTTTAGTTTTTTTTTTTCCATACGCCAAAGAAGTATAACTTCTAACGCGTGTACATAAGTACAAACACTCTTTTTTTTTGTTTTATTTATACTTGTTTTTCTAGAATTTAGTCAGGCTCAGACCAAACTGGGGTAAAATTTGTCAAATGATCTAATCGGTATTCTCACCGTGTATGGTAAACCCCATAAAAGTTGGTGACACTGGACACTTAGCACTTTACTGCAAACCTATTGTAAGCAGGTAGGTACCTACTTTTAATGTTTTTAAAGAAATACATGCACACGGGAATTCCCTATTAGTTACCTACTTAGGTATGACTTCTTGTTTTGTATTCGGTTTTCCTTTTACTGTCGAATTTTCCTTAAGAATGTTGTTGCTTGAGGTGTTTTATCTCGACTTTTGACTAGATCTAGGTGGTCACAATGTGTGTAATAAGTATACAATAATAAGTATAAGTATGCGCCTAAAAGGGTTAAAAAGTACAGACTATAATCTATCTCTGTGCCAAATTTCATCCAGATCTGTTCAGCCGTTCTGGCGTGATTGAATAACGAACATCCGCAACATCCATCCATCCAAACTTATGCATTTATGATAATTAGTGTGATTTTAAATGCGAATGTGAGTTTGTTTGTTGCATTTTCACGCCTAACTAGGGATACTCAACCAATCATCATAACATTGTTTGTACACGTTGTCAAGGGTACAGAAAAGACTACTTACTTTTTATCCCAGCAAAAAAATCGATGTATAAAAAAGATACGATGGGAATGTAAGGAAAACCGCGGGGCGCAGCTAGTTATTGAGCAACTGTAAATGTAGTAGGTTACCTAGGTCCCGGTGGCCCGGTGTATGTCATATTTGGGACTGAATATCGTCCGGCGAAGTGAGAGTGTTGTATTACACCTCTGCAAGCCCCCTCGGGGGAAAGGCGTGACGATATGTTATGTTACCTAGGTATTTAATGTAGGAAACCTTTAACGTTCTGCAAAAACAATACGTTATCATTGCCGTTCTTCTACACGTAGGTATGTATGTGTTTACCTATAGATGGGATAGCCTTTGTGTAACCCTGTCCTCGACATGATAAATGGTAATAGAGTAGTGGTCAATAGATCTCTTCAGTATCTAGCTACCGATATATTCGTATAGAGTAGATATAAGTACTTATATACAAATAACCATGTATCAATGACTAGGTGTTTGGTGACAAACTGTGAAGGTATTGTTGTACATTTTGAGGGGCACGCACGCAGTCCTACAGCCTTGGAATTGTAGCTCTCGATGTTTGAAAAACGTCATTCTTCCTTTTATTTGATTAAAATTATCGTGCGATAGGTATATAGCCAAGTATAAAGTCAAATTATTATATTTAAATATGTATTTAAAAAAATATCTAAGTATGTATATCAGTCTCTGGCAGCCATAGTACAATTTTGCTTAGTTTGGGGTCAGGCGACCGTGTGTAGAAATGTCCCGAATTTATTGATTTATTATTTATTGATATAAAGTCTTCTTGTGCCTTTATGTAGGTACTTACTTAGTAGAATCTCACATAAAACTTTATACGTTAAAAAACTTAGCTGCAACAATGCTCTGCACTTTACCTGCCAATAAGCTTAAATAATAAATAGATAGGTACTTACTGTTTCTTAATTCTCATCTTAAACAATTATCGTTACAGGTGACCACAACCACTCTCTCAACTACGGCGTCAGCGAGACCCAGATCTACTTCTACGATTTCCAAAACAACTTCAACATCTCCTATCCCATAGACAACGCCGTCGAGGCAATCACTACCAACTACAACCTCGACGTCAGCAAAAAACTGATCTTCTTTGTCCCCGGATACAAGTCTCATATCAGCAAGAAAACTGAGGAACTAGTCCGACAGACCTTCAGAGACGTACCCAACACCTATTTGATAATCGTCGACCATTCGATCTACACGTCTGCTCGTGGCGGAAAAATCAAGAGCTACGAAAGATCTGTGACGCACGTTTATTACATAGGCCAGGCTTTGGGGAAGTTCTTGGCGCAACTGCGTGCTTATGGGTATCCGTCCCAAAATATACATGCCATAGGGCATAGTTTGGGTAGTCAAATGCTCGGCTTCATGGGGACTAAGTTCACGGAATTGACTAGCGAGAAGATCTGGAGAGTAACAGGGATAGATCCAGCCGGCCCATGCTTCTCGAACAGTTTTATTGATAATCAGATTCGTTCTGGAGTCGGCCAGTACGTTGAGGTGTATCATTGTAATGCTGGAGGCTTGGGAACAACTGCGGTCTTGGCTGATACCGACTTCTTCTTAAACAAGAAAGGCGTTAAGCAGCCACCTTGCCACGAAGGCATTATTCCTGGGAAAGGAGAGTCAGATGCCGCAAAGTGCAGTCACAAAGCCTGTGTGAGGTATTACATGTTAACAGTCCACCAGCCAACTTGGTATCTCGCTTGGCAATGCAATTCTTACGACAAATTTTCTGAAGGAGAGTGTTCAGGAAATGAAGTGACGATAGCTGGATACTCCAACCCAGGAAACGCAACGGGAGTGTTCTACGTGTCAACTGAAACTTACGGAGTGTTTTAATTTTAATGCCAAAGATGATGTTAACTTATGTTACTATTAAAATATGTTAGTTTATTCTAATTTATTTATGAAAGCTTTGAAGTAGGTACCAATTTATAAGACAAAGACTTGGTAGACACAACTTTTACTTACCCGAATATCAATGAGTATTTTTCACATTAAGTAGACAAAAGTACTTTATATATTATGTGCTCTTTTATGTGGCTAAAAGCTTGAAACAGAAATGTAAATGTCCCTCAGCACGCATCAAAGGCCTGCCGTCACATGACATATCGCCTTCATTTATTCGCCTCATAAAGACGTTCGGCGAGAAGAAACGATGGCTCCCATAAGTCAAGGAGGATGTACTAAGGCATGGGGGCTTACTTTAAGTTTCGACTTTCTATTGTTATCGGGAACTTTTTTCGTTTTCGTTTGGCTCCATGCATTTGACTGAGTTCCATAATGTTTCCACCAGGGGCGCTTTATTGAAAGTTTTTTTCCAACATATTTTCTCGGCAACAAAAAATAATAAAATAACGATATTTTATGTGTATTAACAACGAGTTATACATGCGTTTGTTTTTGGTGCTATACAATTAAAAATATGACCACCATGTTTTGCAATAGTTCCAGTTTATACAAAATTTAACCAAATTAAATTAAATCTACAAAATAAATATTTTAATGGCTGTTTGTAACTTTTAACAAAATCAAATTTTGATTATCGAACAATTGGTCAACATTTTATTCGACGACCAAAACTCATGGCAAAGACGATTGCAAAAACTTTTTTTCGTTTTCGTTTGGCTCCATACATTTCAATTAAGCGGAAACGTTAAGGAACTAGGTTATGTATGGAGCCAAACGAAGACGAAACAAGTTTATATAATTATCAAAAGTCGTGGTAAGAAAACTGAAATATACAGGCTGGACGTAAGGCGAGGACGCAGTACGGATACGATTCAGGCATGAACATTGTGAAGCGGCGTGTCTTCATCGCGCCGTTTAAGTATAATTCGAAACATGTTATTTTCATACATTTTATATGAACAAGTTTTGAAGCGGCACAGCGCCTGTACCTTGTCCAAGCCGCATCTTCGCCTTACGTCCGGAAGGCCCGTGTCTCAGGCTTTAAATGGAGCTCAAAACGCTGTTTGTACTTATAGGTAGTATTTGCGAATTTAAACCACGTGAGATGAAGTTAATTTTCTTATTGATTGGCCAGCGTTTGACCGCCTTTTCGCCTGTTCGATGATGAGTGGAGTCTGTTACCTGATGTTACCGTGTGGGGCAACTAGTCCAATGACCTGGCCTGACTCCGTCCACGCATCAGGGGACCATGGTGTGGCTCAGAAATATTACGATTCACAGGACGCTTATATGATACGTGATTCTACTGTAAAATTTGCTGAGGATTAAGGATACAGCAGTTGACGAAGCATGTATTTGAAATAATCATGATATCTATTTTTGACTATAAATAATAACCACTTCTTCATGTACTTACTTAATTTTGAAAACGTCATGAGTGGAAGCCGTGTTTAATAGTGTTTTTAATATTTTACAATTATTTCTCACGCGTAGATTAGAATATAGCTATATGTATAGAGTCGGCTATAACCACATGTAATTCATTTCGACTGCCTCGGTGGCTCAGTTGGTAGTGAACCTGCCTTCTGAGCTAGGGAGTATTGGTTCGATTCCTACCTAAGGCAAACATTCATGTGATGAACCTTTGTGTTTGTTCTATGTCTGCTTCTAAGGCTTGCTTAGTTTGTGGTCAGAAGATCATGCGTGCCAAAATGTCCCAGACATTATTTTTATATTTATTTATTCATTATAATTTTACTTGGGTAAACTGTAATCTTTTCAGATCATATGTTTAAACTATTTTATAGTTAGGTATGTTAGCCAGATTGTTGTTTTAATAGTCAATTAGTAGGTAAATAGTTTCTAATTTAGTACTTAAATAAATAGCTACTTAGTTAATGAATCATTAAAGGGTTTTGTTTGTTAATTTAAGTTGATAGTTATGGTTTAACTTTTACAAAACAAATAGCCGCAAGACCCACTGTTCATTATGATTTTATGATACGGGAATTCCTCACGTACGATTATTCCGACTAAACTCGTACCTAGTAATAATCGACTTAATCGTACGTGAGTAATTCCCGTATAATAAAACCGTAATGTGTGAAAACCACGTCAGTTTCCAAAAACAGTACTGTTAATTTTTTGTTAGTAAGGTTTTTCTTATTTAAAAAAAGAAGCCAACGTCATTACAACGAAGGTTTTTCACTAAGTATTTTCTAATCTACAGTTATGCAACTAAGTTAAGTAGGTATGCTGCAGTCGGCATAGAAATGCATAGTGAGTGCATTAGTTATCTAGAAAACCAAAAGTCATTAGCGCAAACCTACAGCATCGTAGCTACCTATCATTACCGCTCCCAAACTAATGCCGTACAGCACAACATTATTAGCAGTATGGCATTTGTTGTTTATTTATGCAGGTATTTTAAATTTAGAGATGCAAAAGCTTTTGAACTCTTTGGTGATAATATAAAAAGCAAAGCTTAAAAAAACGACTTCCCATTCTGTAATTCGATATCCATGTAAACAATTTTTGGATTATTGTTTATATTTTTAAAACAATGATGAAGCGATGGCAGCCTAGTTGGGAGAAGGCCCGCCTCTCAAGCCCGAGAGAGCGGGTTCGAACCCAGCCGACGGCACGCACCAATTTGTTCATTGTGTGAGCATATGTGCGTATTGTTTGTCATCTGCTAAATGACTGGAGCCCGGTGTATGGCGACAGGCTCGCCCCCTGTCACATTTGGGACTGAATATCGTCCGGCGAAGTGTGGGTGTTGTATTACACTTCTGCCAGCCCCCTCGGGGGAAAGGCGTGACGATATGTTATGTTACTTTAAAAACTGCTTGACCGATTTCGATAAAATTTATATGGGACCATCTTTATAGTATGATCTACCAAACAAAAAAAATCGATTCAAAACTGGCGGAGAAATCGCGTAAAATACATAAAAAACAAACACTCAAATAGAGAACCTAATTTTGTAGTCTTTAATATTTTTTGATTGAATAACTAAATGATTTTGTTATCAAAAATTCAGCGTGGTTGAGCTTTCGGTATGTCTCATCACCACTATCATCATAATCTCATCGGGATGCGTCCACACCTGGATAAAGGCCTGCAAGGACTCTGTGGTGGCCAGTCTTAGGCGCTGGCCAGACAGAAAACATAGGACCAGGAAAAGACAAGGAAGAAGCGGAGACATGACACCTTCATGCTATGCATGATAGCTGTACCGAGATTTAGACTGACTAAGTCAAATAAGTCATATTTAGGCAACTGCGTTCGTTTTTACAATCAAATCCTGAAAAATATAACAGGGCTCACTGAGGGACAATTCAAATCACGTTTTGTAATTTTCTTCCCTTATACGAGTATAATGATATATTTTTTTGAATTGATCGAATTGATCGAAAAAGGCAAAAGATTGCGGGCGAGTTGACCAATAAGCCCTCTAACAATGGTACTGGTAAAATGCTGACAATTCGAGTTTTTCAAACTTCGTAATTGCTAAAAATCAAAATACTTACCTACTTAATGTTTAAGTAGTACTTATTAATTATCTTAGTTATATTATTTGTTTTGTACTTAATATGGGTGTAACAATCCGGAATTAAAACAATTTCATTTCATTTCATTTCATTTCATTTACCTATGATAAACTTTTGTTGGGTCATGATATCACCAATTTAAAATTTAAATAGGTAGAAACGGACGGCCTTATCACTCAGAGCAATTCTCTTCCAGGTAACCATAGGACGGAGAGGAGTAGTCGAATAAGTATAAGACGGAGTATGCAAAAATAGGAAAAAAAACTGCTTGTAAAAGTTGTATTGTAGGTAGGTAATTCGTCTACTGACCAACATATACTGTGTCGCTCAGAGAGCTACGAACAGTAGATTATTTCCGTAGAACATTAGCGGAATGCATGTACACCACAATTTACGGCGCTATATAGTGTCGAGCAAACTCAGTTTCAGGTCTTGACATAAGAACTAAATACCTACTCGTAAATAATTATGTACTTAATGTTTTTTTTCGTTAGGTAAGTATGTACCAATGGCACATTTTCAGGGCCATATTTTTACTACAATACTAGCCTGGAAATACGGGCAACATTGCCGACTGGAAGTCCGGCCATCATAAGCCATGCTAAAACGTGTGACTATATCTGGCCGAGCCACGCTCAAAATCTTGCCGAGCGAGTATTGCCATGCTAGTATTGCAGTGAAAATACGGACCGTCTCGGAGCGCCCTTAACAAGTAGTTTTCCAATGTGCCTTCCTAAAAGCTGCTTTTGCAGAACTAAGCAGCGGCTTTAATTATCTGTCTGGTCATCAGAATCGAATTTATTTTGATGCCGCGGCCAAGTATTGGTCATTTTTATACCAATCTAAGCTCGGGGCAAGTAATGATCTGTGGGGCAAGACATCAATCGTCCATCAGTCTCTGGCCATGGTATTTGGACACAAAGATATTGAAGACTATGTGTCATGCAGTAAAAAGGTTCATAATGGCCGTTTCAAATTGAAGTCAGGCTTGTACCCAAAGTTACACCAATAAGCGGTCGTGGGCCTACAGCACCAGGGGGGCTATTCCTACGCGTGAGATGTGATGAGATTTTATCTTGGTCACTCTTACACCTATGACGTTTCAAACGAGAGCAACAAGGACGAAAAAAAGTGAGATGAAAATCTCAAATCTCCGAATAGGGCCACAGGGGCCTACCATGACATCTCATTGCCATGATGGTTACGTTTTGTTTTGGACGCTACGTGACCGCAAATTGTATCGCCGCACACTGGGTTCCAAACGTCCCTCAAGATAAAATAGAGCTATGAAAAATATCCGCATTTGGAAGGGGTGACTTTGGACTCCTTTATTTAAAAGATAGACAAAGCAAATCAAAAATCTCTTTTTAAAGAGAGGTTGTCTACATTATTAGCTTCTAAATTAATCCATAACATAAAGGATTTTTTTTGTTCTTTGAATGATTAGCGAAGTGCAAAAGTCATAAGAATGATTAGAATTAAACTTTGTCTGGATAACTTTAGAGGCTTGTTAGTATCTGTACTTGCTCTCTTCGCCTGTCTTCTTGCAGACGAAATGGCAATAGAAAACTTTTATCTAATGCCAAGTTAGTCATAAGTGGTCCCCGGACCCTTTAGAGTCATTCTGAAAACGGCTTACATATATGTCACGCATATGAACTTCGTAAATACGCAGTGTAGGATCGTATAGGCCACATTCTCAGACAATGCTTGGATTGGAATGCACAGGATCCAGCAAAGACGTGCATGGCCGCCGCAAGCGGGGCAAGGTTATCGGCGAGCAGAAATAGCGTAGGATTTTCTCATAACTTTAGGTAACTACCAGCGCCTTACGATTTCACCCGCGGACTCACAAGAACCGTAAAGTATTCGAGATAAAAAGTACGCTACGAGTATGTCTTTTTTGTACCCCTGGCAACGTGTAGTTAAGGGGTGAAAGCTTAGCAAGCTAACAAATAAACATACAATCAAACTTACTTTTGCATTTATAATACCTATTAGTTAGGATTACTGCCTGGCCTTATGATGTTAAGATTATAGAAAAGAATAGAATAGAATATTTTTATTGCATAAACTGTGTAGGTACATAAAGTGTTCTTAATTTAAGGTTCAGAGTTTTAACAGCTTGCCCATCGCGGGCGTGCAATATGAGGCTTTACCTAACTATGTTTATTTTATTTATTTACACTAAGGTTTACATTTCAAATTTAACCAGCCTAATCTTAATCTTAATTAAAGAAAGCTTTCTTAAAATTTTCTACTTACATTTCTAACTTTATGATAAATTATCATGTAAGTACTTCTCATGTATCATCATTAAAATATTCTTTTAGGTTATAATACACCTTTGAAGCTAACCAAGTTTTAAATTGAATTTTAAATTGTGATGTGTTTAAAGATTTGAAGACAATAGGTAAGAGGTTGTATGTTTGTATGGCAGTATAAAATGAACTGTTATAGAACATGGCATTGTTGACTTGACGAATAAAAATATTGTACTTATGTTTAGAGCGTAAGCGATTAATCCCCTTACTAGTAAACGTAGTTAAAAAAACCATAGAAATAGTTGTGGGTACAGTATGTTTTGTCATTTTCTTTCTTTTAGAGCTCAATCAAAAAGACAAAACACCGTATAACTATTCATACTGGATGAACAACGTTTACTCGTATTAGGAAAGAGGTAAGTTTTGTATTTGCTGAATAATTTCAACATCATCATGATATTAGCAGAAAGGTCATAGTTAATAATACTGCAGTACCGGACATAGTGTATTTTCAAGTACAATAGATCTACACATACTTTATTCACTCTTCTTGCCGTCGTTCACCGGTCTAACTACTCGTATTTCTATCAGTCCCTAATAATTTAATGCGATGAGATTCACAGCGATGATAGCCTAGTTGGAGAAGGCTCTCCTCTCAAGCCAGAAGGAGCAGGTTCGATCCCACCCAACCGAAGGCTTGCACAAAGTTGTTCATTGTGTGAGCATTATGTGCGTGTTTATTACCAGTGTTGGGCGTATTGCGACAGGCTCGCCACCTATCACATTTGCGACTGAATATCGTTCGGCGAAGTGTGGGTGTTGTAATACACCTCTGTCAGCCCCTTCGAGAAAAAGGCGTGATGATATACGTTGCAACAATTCAATTGTGAGTGAAGCATGAATATTTGGGTTTTCAGTTGACGCACTCGATGCTCGAGGCTGCTGGAAAAAAAACATCCAAGCGGCAAATTGAGTGTACTCCCGTAGCTCGGTACCTGCGAACAAATGCGACATGGGAGATGAAACGCCTTTTTTTCAGTCGATAGAACCTACAGAACTCAGATCAACCTTAAGAGGAAGATGGCGCACGGCGTGTGATTTAGGTGAAGCCAAAAACCATCCAAAAACTACGCCACTGTCGTATAACTATAGGTATGTACACAACACGCACACATTGACGCAAAAAAACTACGCTACTCGCTTGGTCATTCTTACCTCGACATTATGTGCATTGGTTTATGGTATAATTTCGTGTACATAAAAATACATATTTATTGCATTATAAAAGTGTGGCCAGGACTACATTTTAAGGTTTTTTTTAAAAACTGTGCAGTTTTTTGAACAAGTCAATTTTGAACAAGCACTTACATTAAACTCTTACAAATATGTGCAGTTTTAAAATATTAAATCTTGTTGAAAGGTTGTATATTGGAACGGAAATGGCTAACGTAGAGTTTAGGAATTAATATTAGTTTTCGTGCAATTGTAAATGTTTTTCATGGTAACATTACCACGCACACAAGTTTAAAAAGAAGTGGCTTCAGCGAGATATAACGCAGTGTTTCATCTTTTGCTCCAGGTTGATCTCAGGAATTAGTATATAACTGCTGTTATGAGTTTGAAACGCCTGCAATTAAAATGATATCACGTTAAAATAAACTATTTAAAGCGTAGAAAAATTCAAATTTCTGTTTTTACGTTAAACGTGTTGGTAAATATAGTACGTATAAAGATGAAAAGCGAATATGTTGGTACTTTTCACTTTAAAACCACAAAAAAGTTAGACGTGTCCTAAGGAACAGGGACAAAGTTAGTGAAGTAGCGGTTTTATGTAACCCAGCTTAAAGTTAAATTCATTTGCCTACTAACTTAGATAATAGCCTAGTTGGAGAAGGCCCTCCTCTCAAGCCAGAGGGAGCGGGTTCGAACCCAGCCGACGGCACGCACCAATTTGTTCATTGTGTGAGCATATGTGCGTATTGTATGTCATCTGCTACATGACTGGAGCCCGGTGTATGGCGAGAGGCTCGCCCCCTGTCACATTTGGGACTGAATATCGTCCGGCGAAGTGTGGGTGCTGTACACCTCTGCCAGCCCCCTCGGGGGAAAGACGTGACGATATTTTCAAATTTAGACTTAAGAATTTATTAATTTATAGAACTTATTATTACGTCAATGAATTCCTAAATGACATGTTGATGTAATAATTTTTAAATATTTTTTTACTATGATATTGAATGAATAATTTATAAAAATGCATGCCCACGGTGAGACTAAGCATTGTTAAATCATAATCTATCCCAACCCTTGTTTCTGCATTAAAATATTTTAAATTTGAATAGTTTATCTCAATAGAATTTATAAGTTCGTATATGAGTTAAATCCTCCGATCTCCGATCTGTCTCCGATCGGAGCGAACTACTAGTTATTATAAATGCAAAACGGTTGTTAGGCGTCCAGCGTGGTCTATTCGTCCGGGATTATTCCCTAGGGGAAAGGGTGAAAGGTCCAGCGAAGCGCGGCGGCAGCTTTTTAATGTCGACGTTTTAAACTCTGGAAAAAGTTTGTTTTATAGCCTGTAGTTCGGTTAGTTCGGGTGAATTTTTATGAATTTTTTATAAACGTTTTATGGTCTCGGTGGGTCTGACTCCGATCAAACGAGTTTCCGAGCTTTCCGGTTTCCTGGTTTGTGTGTTCGTTTCTGAATGAAAGTTTGGTTTGAAATTGCACTTTGATGATGATGATGATGGCCTCCTTGATGTATCCTTTTTTTTTTAAATGTACATTAGGTCGGCGTTTGACCACCAACTCGCCTGATGTTAAGCGACGTTGTGGTCTAAGATGGAGCACGGCGACCTATAAGGTACTTATTCACTTTAGCTTTAAAGTTTTGTAGAGTGAAGAAGTACAAAGACGGCAGTTGAGTGAGGCGCTACAAGTGCGCTACTGCTCAGACCCGTCTTCGGAATGGTTACACCGGACTACATCCCGAAACACGACTAGGTCATTTCACGGCATGGCTTGGTCCGGTGGGTAGTAACTAGCCACGGCCGAAGCCTCCCACCAGAGTTTGCTACCCGGTTAGCACTACCCGGGGACCACGTGTAGGGAATCAGAATAGAGTACACTCCTACGGACGTGGGTAGCTCAGCCCCCAAACCAAACTTCAATGGCGAACCTGGCTAGATATGCTTGTGAGCACGGATGTAGCTCGCAAATCTAAATTTGGTTTTAAAGGTCCGGTTTCAGCGCACAGTGCAACTTTTTTTTTTTTTTTTTTTTTTTTTTTTTTTTTTTTTTTTTTTTTTTATGAATGACTAATGCTGTTGGCCACTGAGGCCTCTACAGCGTACCGGACGTAAGGCAAGCGCGGAGGGCGCAGGACCTTAATGGACTTTAGTTATTTAAAGCTAAGGGCGACTGGCACAAGGGCACCACTAAGGTACGGACCTCGGCTTGGACCGTCGCCGGGGGGGGGGGAGTCGATTTGCCCAGGCAACCCAGAGGGGGTTTGCGCTTGAGCCCTATTAGGTTTATCTGTTTGACTATTTGGAGAGAATCTAACCGATCTTCTAACAGATCCTGGGAGTCTTCGACCTCGCCGGCGAGGTCGGTGTTTTGTTATCGTGTTCCTTTGGTAACCGGCGCCTATACCAAAAACTGCAAACTTCCTGTTGCGGGGAGCTGTCGGGTCGGCCGACCCCAGCGCAGCCGCCGTGGCGACTGCGATGGGGTCGTCCGGGTCGCCGAAGATGTCTCTAGGGCGTCTACGGAGAGGGCGGGGGGCAGCGGCGTCTACTGCTGAGTAGTCCGCCGTGCGAACGACTAGAGGATTTGAATGGTGGGAGGCCCTATCAAAGTATCTGCGCGAAGTGAATTTAAAGTACTGCCGAATGGAGGGGAGCTCTACATCGCAGTGCAAGTCGGAGTTTCGCTGGAACCAGCTGGCTCCGACCGCTCTGCGAATAAATCTATTCTGGACGGCCTGGAGCTTGTCCAGGTCGAAGCCAGACGCGTGGGCAAACACTACGGAGGCGTAGGTCATAACGGGGCGGATGCAAATTTTGTACAATATCACCTTATTTCTAAGGGATAGCTTACTACGATCGTTGAGGAGGGGGGCGAGTCGGCTTAAAAAGAAAACCGCTCGATTCCTAACTGTCCGGATGTGCCTCGAGAAGGTGAGTCGACGATCGAGGGTCACGCCAAGATACTTGGTCGAGTTCACCCAGGGGATGGGCCTATCGTGCAGCATGAGCTGCTGCCGGATAGGCCATTTGTTGGGGTGAAAGCACACAGCTGCGCTTTTGTCCGGATTGACCGAGATTGCCCACTTCTCAAACCAGTCGCCTAAGCGGCGCAGGGCTTGTTGAAGCGTGCGGAAAGAGATGGACTGATTCCACCCTCTTATAAAGAGGGCAGTATCGTCCGCGAAAAGCGCAAGCTCTACCTTCGGATGACGTGGAATGTCATGCGTGTAGAGGGAGAACAGAACGGGGGCCAGCGCTGACCCCTGAGGGACGCCAGCGCCGATGGGGTGGGGAGCCGAGCGGGTGCCGTCGACGCGATAGCGAAAGTTTCGATCAGTCAGATAGTCATGTATTATGAGTACAAGACCATCCGGGAACCCGAGCTGGTATAACTTGTATACCAGCCCGCGCACAGTGCAACTGACCGTCGAGGTTATATGTATGTACGTAGATAGGAAGGATTGTACAGGATAGTCTTGATGATAAGGCGCTTTGCATCTAGATCTTGCAGGCGCTATACAGAATGTTACAAAAACCCTGTTGTAAAATTGAAGGCAATACACACTTATAAGCATTCATGCAAAAATACCAAAAAAAAAATGCAAGTTAAAAATAGCAAGAGTTTTGACCGATTTAATAACGCAAGAAAAAAAAGTAAATTTAACAAATGTGTAAACAAATCTGCATCATATGTTGGCGGCTTTTATTCTAAGAAAGAAGTGACACGACGTGAATAGTATCGTGCTTTTAGGAGGGCGGAGGGCGATGTGTGTTCAAAATTTTTAGAGTAAATATTTAATTTAAACTTGTATCCTCCATTCGATATTGGATGCGTACCTCGCTGATACAGCAGGGTTTTTTTTATTATATCGTATTATATGCTATAAAAATAATAATAATAATAATTAAATTAAACCAAAATCATATTTAATTATATGCTATAAACATAGGTACTTACCTAGGTTTTTAGTTTAAGTTCTCTTCTCTCTAAGTAGTATAAAACAAAGTTGCTTTCCGCACCTGTCTTTCTCTGTGTGTAATTATTTGCTGACTCTAGTAATAGTTCTCTAAAGTTAAACCGAGCAAATTATTCTTATTTCTGTTCTTATTACGACTAATACCAATAAAAACGGCAAAAAATGCAATTCTAGGCCCCGATCTCATTTTACCAAGAAATATGATTTACGATTTTCAACTTTAAATGAAGCGGCTTAAGTAAACGTGTGTGGGTGAAAATTCGTGCTACGACGGCGCCTTAAAACGTTTGCGGTACCTATATAAGCATAAACTGTATGTCTTAGGGAAAAATATACCTACTTATTTACAATACACTAAATATGCAAATGCAAGTCATTGTGAGTTTGCTGGTAAAGAGGAAGATGGCGCACAGTCTCCAGCACAGGCGACGTGTAGTTAGATTGTAAATTTTTTACCGCCTCCATTTTGGAGAATGTCCTATACGAGCTGATTCCGTCATCTGACTTCCGCCACAGGTCATCGAGGCAGACATTCCATCGATATGTCGTCAGCTTTAATAAAGCCCGCAGAAGCGCGTGGAACGCACTTCTTGCCTCGGTGTTCCCCAGCAATAGATACAACCTGGTGGACCACAACACACCTGATGGAAAGTGACGATGTGGTCTAAGATGGAGCACGCTTGCCCATAAGGTGCCTATTCACTCTTGTCTTGAAGAGACCCAATTTTATCACTAGGTATTTTAAATAATTATTTTTTTATTATATTTGACTATTATTTTTATCACTTTATCTCTTCTTAAATGTCACAAATGTTGACACCAGCATCGTGCCACCAGCTCGCTCGTTATCTAGTACTAATAAATCACCCGGCGTCGCCCGTCGTCTCAGGCCAACGTCCTGTTAAATACCTATTTATTTCACAAACGTACGACTCCCAACATTAAGCCAGAGCAATATTCATTAAATAGCTTATTTCCATTTTTTTATAGCCCCCATTAAGCTATTATTTCGCCTCCGAGGCGCAATATCACAGAATTAAACACCATTTATTATTAAACAAGAGCAAAATGGGGAGAATAACTCAAAATGCGGACAATTACACTGGGATTATTGTGCTATGTGCTACATTTTCTTCATAATTAAGGTCGGTTGTGGGATGTCGATTAGAGAAGCTGCTTTCTGTCCTATATAATGAGGAGACAGCTTCTACAGCTGTTTACAGCTTATTATGGAAACTGACGTGGTTTTCACACGTTATGATTTATGAAACGGGAATTACTCACGTACGTTTCTTTTTACGTTTTTCCAGCTTTTCTGATTAGCTTCTTAATCGATTTTAGCGAAGATTTATTTGAAGAAAATCACTGTCTCCGAAAATAGCATGACTGTTGCAAGTATCAAAATTCAAAACTCTATTACGGGTCACTCCGGAAGTACCTATCCAATTTATTCTAAAAAACTTCAATCTGAAAATCAATATCTTACTAAATACCTGTACCTGGTAGGACAGAATCATACAGGAAGTTTTTCATTTTCAATTAACCTTATAACAATAAGTATCCTAATACCTTGTTATTACCTATTGACTGCCTCGGTGGCTCAATTGGTAGTGAACCTGCCTTCTGAGCTTGGGGCGGGGCTTGGCAATTCCTACCTAGGAATACATGTAACATTTATATGTGATGAATATTTGTGTTGGTTCTACGTCTGGGTGTTAATATCTGTCTAAGTATGTATTTATATATTTATATAAATGTATGTATGCTAATCAGTCTCTGGTAGCCATAGTACAAAATCTGCTGAGTTTAGGGTCAGGTGACCGTGTGTGCAAAATGTCCCGAATTTATTTATTTAATATCCTTTTGCCTTATTATTTTTGATGAAGATAATAAAGAGCTAATCTACCTTTGCATGTACCTATAGCTGTATCTAGGAGGGCGAGTGCGAGGCTACTATAAGAAATACTACATTTAAATACTAACGACAAGCTTACACGAGTTAAAGCATTATTAAAAATGAATGCATTATTAATTATTATGAAATTATAATCAAACCTTAAAATACACCTTTAAACATACTATTTAAAAAAAATCACAGCCGACGTTTGTCCTAATCTACAGCTCGCATTCTTCAACCAATTCTCGTAAAATTTTGTGAGCAGGTTCGTTAATTACATAGAATTTCTATTGCCGAGTCAGTTGTCGGAAGTTTTTAAATCCGGACTTTATCTCGAATTTATAGATCCGCCAGAGATTCGGACAGAAATCGGACATATGAAAGCACTAGCTGCGCCCCGTGGTTAAAAGTATCCTATGTGCTATTCTAGACTAATCTATATCTGTGGAAAATTTCATCCAGATCTGTTCAGCCGTTCTGGCGTGAAAGAGTAACAAACATCCATCCATCCATTCTTACAAACTTTCGCGTTTATAATATTATAGTAGAATAGCATTTTCTGCTTTAGCTTGAAGATAAAGCAGAGACGCTAGCTCACTCACGCTTATTCGGTCCATTAATTTAAAATATAAAAAATAGAGCGTATTAACTCAATTCACAGTTTCAATAGTTTTCAAAATTTAATTAACTAAACTGTGAATTTAGTTAATTAAATTTTAACTAGTAATTCACGTTCTTTTTCAAGAAGCCTGAAGAAGGAATTCAAAACGACTATATAAATATTTGCAGATAATTACCTCTGAACGCTACAGCACAATGGAATGCCGATGCGCTTGTTTGAATGGATCAAACGTTACGCGAAAAGCGTGTATGTTTTTTTGGTACATTCTATTTATTAAATCATCAGTCAACGCCCTTATTGTATAAGGAACTAATAATCAGGGTCGTTTTCATTTCCAATTTGGCCAAAATGTCTGAAACAGATTTTTAAAATAATAAAATAATACAAATTAAGACATTTAATTAAGATTGCTAAGGTCACTTGCAGAAGCTTATAATTAATGTAAGATTACAAATACTTACTTAAACCTATATTGATAGGCCCTTACAGGGTCTTTGTACTTGTAATTAGTCTAAGGACTGTAAATGTGCAATAAATTAAAAAATAAATAAATGAATAAATTCTTTTTTACTCTCAGTTAACCGGCCATCGGAGGTTAAGCTAACTCTAAGATAATTACTGAGGTAATTAAAATAACTGCTTTTAAGAATTTAACTCTGTAAATTCTACAAGTGGGCCCTAATCATTTTAAAATCTGTGTGTAGGGGCGTGTTTGTCATTACCGACCCCGATATTCATCAAATATAGCTAAGAACACTCACTAATTCACCTGTCTAACATAAAACTACGAGCTACGATGCCACACACACACACACACACACACACAAACACACACGGATATGTCGAACATAAAAACCCGTCGTTTTTGCGCCGGGGGTTCAAAAAACATTGTTTGAAGGCATTTTTAAAAGGCATCATAATTAGTAAGTATCTAGGTTTTTTTATTCGTTGATGCTTGCGTATGACTGCCATCTCGACAGAATGTTAAATAAATACTAAACTAGGTAAATTCAGGCAAAATTCATACTAGCCTAGTCGAAGAATGTTGAACCCTCAGATCAACCTAGAGAATAAGATGGCGCACGGCGTCTGATTTAGGTGAAGCCAAAAACCATCCAAAAACTATGCTACTATCGTATATGTACACAGGACGCACACATTGACGCAAAAAAGCTACGCTACTCGCTTGGTCATTCTTACCTCGACATCATGTGCATTGGTTTATGGTATAATTTCGTGTGCATTAATATACATAGTCCATTGTAAAAGTGTGACTACATTTTGAGGTTCTTTTTTAAAACTGTGCTGTTTTTTACAAGTCAATTTTGAAAAGGCAGTGACATCAAACTCTTAGAAATATGTGCAGTTTTAGAATATTAAATCTACTAAGGTTGTAAATTGGAACGGAAATGGCTAACGTAGAGGTAGGGAATTAATTTTAGTTATCGTGCAATTGTGAATGTTTTTCATGGAAACATTACCACGCACACAAGTTTAAAAGCGAAGCTGGCTTCAGCGAGATATAACGCAGTGTTCCATCTTTTTCTCTAGGTTGATCTGAGGTAGAATCTCAGTCGCCATAGCTTGTGCCCGACGTCCGTCCCTATAGAATCGCCGGCGTTTCCCTATCGCCGGCTCCAAGATATTTCATTAAAACACCCGGCAGATAGTTAGGGTCCTCAGTGCAATATCTTATTTACTGCAATATTGCTAAAGTTTAATAGTGATGAGGTATTTCAATGAAGGCATTGGCGTGTAGCGATTTGCCCGAATATTTCGCTGCGAACGCGCGGTTGGTCCGGGCTCGCTGAAATGCCTCTGATGTGGGATTTATTTTATATCCAAAGTTGGACAATATTGGAGCTATTGTTTGATAACCGTTACATTGCAGAGTTGAGTTCGTACTATGAATTAGTTTTTGGTAAATTATATTAAACTAGCTGCGCCCCGCGGTTTCACTCGCGGTTAAAAAGTATCCTATGTGCTATTCTAGACTATAATCTATTTCTGTGCCAAATTTCATGCATATCTGTTCAACCGTTCTGCCGTGAAAGAGTAACAAACATCCATCGATCCATCCATCCATTCTTACAAACATTCGCGTTTATAATATTAGTAGGATTTCGTTTAGCTGTGAAAGCCGACAAACAAACAGACAGAGTTACTTTCTTTCGTTAGTTCGTTATGCTATTCTAGACTATAATCTATCTCTGTGCCAAATTTCATCCAGATCTGTTCTGGCGTTCTGGTGTGAAAGAGTAACAAACATCCATCCATCCATCCATCCACTCTTACAAACTTACGCGTTTATAATATTAAGTAGGAATAAGGATAGTAGGATTGTATAACCAAGTAGTTGACTTCAACTACCTCGCATGTCGACAGCCCCTCGTTCGATCCAAGTATGTCTATCCTTATCCCTACTAATATTATAAATGCGAAAGCAACTCTGTCTGTCTGTCTGTTTGTAGGCTTTTCACGGCTAAAAGGCTGAACGTATCTTGATGACATTTGATAAATAGTTGCTGTATGTCACAAGGAAGGTTTTTTAATTCTTTTTTCTGAATAATAAAATCTTTTAGTCATTAAATTCTGTAAACTAATAAAAAATAACGCGTCGCTTACCAAATGCGTCAGACAACATAGAATAGTACGCAGTTGGTACTAAAATAATAACTGACAACTAAAATTAAAACGCCGCTCAAAACCAGCCAGTACTTTTTCTAATGTTGGACTCTGATCTTTGGTATTCATAATTTGATAATTAGTTACAGTATATCACGAGGAGGGTTCATGGATACTATTTTCTCAATAAACGCGAGCGAAGTCGCTGGTAACAGCTAGTATTAAATAAGAACTCAAAAAGGCAAACTACGTGTCTTCAAAATTAAATGATGACCGGATCATTGATCTTCAATTTATAACATAACAAATCGTCACGCCTTTCCCCCGAGGGGGCTGGCAGAGGTGTAATTCAACACCCACACTTCGCCGGAAGATATTCAGTCCCAAATGTGACAAGGAGCGAGCCTGTCGCCATACACCGGGCTCCAGTCATGTAGCAGGTGATATACGCACATATGCTTACACAACGAACAAATTGGTGCGTGCCGTCGGCTGGGTTCGAACCCGATCCCTCTGGCTTGAGAAGCGGGCCTTCTCCCAACTAGGCTGCCACCGCTTTTTTTTTCTGAGCTCGCTGTAGACTCCGAGACCTAGCTTCACTTGATCAATATGAGAGATTCTGTTTTCAAAAGTTCGTGGAAATTACTTGCGAGTTTTCTATTCACGTCAGTTACTCAAAATCCTTTCTGAATATTATATTAGAGCTTCTGAATAATATATAATAAGCCCTCAAGTACTCCATCGTTCAGCTCCAAGCCCTCACCTAGGTATACTCACGGAGCGTGTATTAATAAATCTTCCAAACAGAAAGCTCTATCATCTCCGACTATCTCCGACTCAAAATGAACTCATAAACATGAGCGATGCGATGCCATCTCACGCTGACTCGCTTTGACTGGCATATTTCGTTGTCACTTACGAATATCTCAAGTGTCGCACAAAGACTGTCTGACATGGTTTTGTAATGAACTGTACAGTTACAGTCAGATGCTACTTTTTAATATTTCGTAGAAGTAGATAAGAGTGACTTCTTGGTATCAGAAGCCAGGATATAGTTTGGATAGCGCTAAAAAAATTAGTAGCTAAAGGTTATTATTATAGATTTTTATTAAAATAAAAAAGCGATGATAGCCTAGTTGGAGAAGGCTCGCCTCTAAGGCGAGAGGGAGCGAGTTCAAACCCAGCCGACGGCACGCGCCAATTTGTTCATTGTGTGAACATATGTGCGTATTGTATGTCATCTGCTACATGACTGGAGCCCGGTGGATGGCGATAGGCTCGCCCCCCGTCACATGCAGGACTAAATATCTTTGGGGGAAAGGCGCGAGGATATGTTTATCAAAATAATTGTTAAATTTTAAATTAACAAAATTATTACATACATAGTTATGCTGAGTTGCACCAACTAATTTTAAGTAAAACTGAATCTTTAAAATAATATGACGAGGCGTAAAATCTCTGAAAAACAAAAGTTTATATCAACTGTCGAATTAATCTAGACTTAGAGCAAAAGCAAGACTGAAGAGCCCAGGAGAGTACAAGGCCCGGAAAAAGGAGCGCTGAAGAAAAAACCAAGCCTAGCAACTTCAGCATAGAGCGTAGAAAATCGTTGATGATGATGAGAAAGTAGATGCGGTTAAACTACATATCGTCACGCCTTTCTTCCGAGCTGGCAGAGGTGTAATACCACACTTCGCCGGACGATATTCAGTCCCAAAAGTGACAGGGGGCGAGCTTGTCGCCATACGCTGGGCTCCAGTCATGTAGCAAATGACATACAATACGCACATATGTTCACACAATGAACAAATTGGTGCTTGCTGTCGGCTGGGTTCGAACCCGCTCCCCCTGGCTTGAGAGGCAGGTCTTTATCCAACTAGGCTATCAACGCTTGCCAATTTATTAAACTAAAACAACAATAATTAATTACAAAACGTAACCAAACAAATACAATAGCAAAAAGATGACTGTGGGTTTGATTAAAAAAACAACTGTTGTCAAATTCAGCGTCTACCAAAAGTTACCTTTCTATTATGAGCTTATTAATATTAGCTTCGTATTACGCTGAATTTCGTTTCTCATTAAAAAAAAAAGTTTTTTGACTCATTAGTAACAATTGTTGCTGACTGTCCTTAATATTCGCAAACAAAATATTATATGATCGCAAGAGACTACAGACAGCACATGCACTTAGCGCGACTACACTGTGCGACAGCCTAAAGCCATAGAATAATGAAGAATTTGTTATTTATTTAAAACTAGCTGCGCCCCGCGGTTTCATCCGCAGTTAGAAAGTATCCTATGTGCTATTCTAGACTATAATCTATCTCTGTGCCAAATTTCATACAGATCTGTTCAGTCGTTCTGGCGTGAAAGAGTAACAAACATCCATCCATCCATTCTTACAAACTTTCGCGTTTATAATATTAGTAGGATAGGAAGTAGTGTCTCTGTGTGCTGTAGACCTCGCGGCAGACGGTTGTTCTCCTTCAGGTCGCATTCCTCAACCGATTCTCGTGAAGTTTTGTGAGCAGGTTCGATAATTATACAGATTTTTTTGCCGAGTCAGTTTTTGGAAATTTTTCAAAAGGGTGGATGTATAAGAGAGACAAAGAGAAGAGGAAGACAAAAATCCGGACAGAGATCCAGACAGAATTCGGACATACGAAAGCATTTTTTGTCGAAGCTGAAGCATAGACGCTTCACTCGCTAACGCTCGCTCGGTCGACTAGTGTCTCTGTGAGATGAAGACCGCGCGACTTTAGATCACCGCTATTTAAAAAAAAAACAAAAACTTAATTGACCAAAAAATTTAAGAAAATTTCACGAGACTATAAAAGAGGACTACTTAAACAGTTTTTTTTTTTGAATATTGGAATGTCAGTTCCATCATAGCCACCAACATCTCTATACGTATGAAAACAAGAAAAAAACGTTTTAAAGTAAAACTTGAATGGTATAGAGTTATTGTTTATTATCATCAAAATTTTGTTCAGATCCATTCATAATAATTACTTACTAGTCAAATACATTACAAACGCTTTCATATATTTACAATTGTTATTGTGCGTTTCTCTCTAAAAACTACAACAATTTTACGAAAGTACCAAGTTATAATAATCTCGTTCTAAAAAAATACACCACAGTTTTATTGAGTTCATTAATAAATAAATAAATAAAATAAAAATAAAATAAAAAATCCCTTTATTTCCTACAAATTAGTTTTACATATAGTTTTTACATTAACTTATCTTTAAACGCTTAACTAATTAAAATTAATACCTTTTTTGTTTATGTCCTTTAATATGTAGCTATTGAGTACATTAATACCCCTCGAAGGCAGTTCCTCAAGACCAACTTTGAGGATGTAGTAGGTGATTTGAATAGCGCTGACTGGTCCCCCGTAGTCAATAGCCATTGTGTCAACTCTGCTGTACGTAATCTATATGATATTACTGACAGTATAATAACTAAACACTCCAAAACAGTAACAGCAGGCAGAAAAATGACCACTCTAAAACCCTGGATAACTCCAGGTTTAGTCAGGTGTATGCGACACCGAGACAAGCTCCACCTTGACAGCAGAAACCACCCTAATGACGCTCAACGCCGCCTAATTTTCAGTAGGTACAGGAATTTTTGCAACAAGCTCTTGAGGAATGTTAAAAGCCAGTATTATAGTCAGCTTTTAGATCAAAACAAAGATGACCCAAAACGACTCTGGAAGACTATTAAGAATATTTGTTATACCTCGAAAGCTAACGGTGTGTCTTCTGACCTGCTACAAAATGGTGACGGTAACCCGCTTAATCACTGTAACCAACACTTCACCTCAGTCGGTAAAAGACTCGCGGATGCCATCCTAACGAAACTTAAGTTAACAGAAAATGCTCTGACCGAATCTCATAAAACTTACTCCCCTTGCGCCTTCTCTCTATTCCTTTACCCGACTGACCCTCATGAAATTGCTAAAATTGTTTCCAGTCTGAAAACCGACAGTGCTCCTGGCCCTGACTCCATCTCCGTTAAACTCATTAAAAAGTCGCTTCCCGCTCTTCTCATCCCATTAACTTTTATTTTCAATCTGAGTTTAGAATCTGGTAGTTTCCCTGACTGCTGGAAAGTTGCATCAGTTTCCCCTATTCACAAAAATGGTCCAAAAAATTCGCCAGATAACTACAGGCCTATTGCTCTACTCAGTGTTCTGTCCAAAATTTTAGAAAGACTAGTTAACATTAGACTTGTTAAGTTCTTAGAAAAGCACGAACTAATTTCTGACAGGCAATTCGGTTTTCGAAGAGGCAGGTCAACCGAAGACGCCGCTGCTTTGTTGGTAAATCTTGTATCGTCTTTTGTCGACAAAGGAGAAAGATGCATCGGCGTCTTCCTTGACCTGGCTAAAGCCTTTGATTCAATTTCGATTGGTTTGCTCCTGAAAAAGCTAGATGCCTTCGGAGTAAGGGGAGTGGCACTCAATTGGTTTAAAAGCTATCTGTCCGCTCGGAAGCAATTTGTGAAAGTCAGTGGTCACTGCAGTGATCATCTGCCCATCAGCTACGGTGTCCCGCAAGGCAGTATACTTGGCCCCACTCTATTTCTTTTGTACATAAACGAAATAGTAAATAGTATACTCCCAAACGCTGACATCGTCACATACGCTGATGACACAGCGATTATTTTTCACGGAGAAACGTGGAAAAGAGTGTTCCATCTTGCAGAAAATGGTCTGTCTGTACTTGCTGAGTCTCTTGATAAAAACTTGCTAACCCTTAATACTGAAAAGACCAAGTATATAGCTTTTTCTAAAACTTGTGTTTCCCAGCCACCCGCTCATCAATGCCTCAAAATTCATTATTGTTCCTCTTATCCCCAGGTACCCCTTCCTTCTTGCTCGTGCAGGTCTATAAGTAGTACAAAGAGTATCAGATACCTTGGCATAACTATAGATCAAAATCTTTCATACAAGCAGCACATAACTGAGGTATCTTCTCGCACACGCAAACTGATCCACGTTATGAAAAACCTCCGAGATTGTGCGCCCTTGCCACTCTTGAAGCAAATATATATTGCGTTGTGCCAGTCGATCATCCAATATTGCATCACAATATGGGGTAGTGCCGGAAAAACGGTTATGTTGACCATTGAGAGAGCACAGCGGGCTTTGATCAAAGTAGTACTACGTAAACCCTTTCGTTTCCCGACCGACTCACTATACGCCGAATTTCAAGTCCTACGAGTACGACAGCTATTCGTCTACAGAGCGGCTCTAAGCACCCATGTCAGCCTAAAATCGCGTCAAGACTACACTGCCATATTGTCTAGACGATCAAACAGGGCGTACATACTTCCGCTCCCCCGCGTTCGATCTCTACTGGCGAAACGTAGTCCTGCTTTCTCATTCCTTTGTACATATAATGAGGTTCGTCTGTTTTTAAACGTAAGCGACGACCTCAAAAATCGTGACTTCAAAAATAAATTGAAACATCTGCTCCTAACGTTGTCCTATGATGAGACTGAGAACCTCATACGCAGTCTGTACAGTGAATAATAGTTCTTCGGTAGTAAATTACACACACAGGCTAAGCATGTCAGTGTCAGACGAGAGTTTCCTAGACAACGTTGTTTCCCTTGTTGTCAACGAGCACTAATCCTTGACGCTCGCATATACGTGCACACACACACACACATACTAACACACACACACACACACACACACACACACATAAACACATACATACACACACACACACACACACACGCTGAGATTCATGTTGTCCACCCATACATTATATTTATTCTTATCGTTTCTGTTTTAATGTCTACCTAAAAGTGTCTCCTGGTAACTTCGCACCGAGCCCCAAGATACAGGCCTAGAGCTTAGTTTGGGACTCACTGTCAACATTTAGTTCAGTACTAGTTTATTTAGTTAAGTACATACAGGCAGGCAATATGATTATCTTTCTTCTTAATAAATTTGATTTGATTTCTTCTTAAATTTGATTTGAGTTCATTACACACTCATAAATTATATTGTGTTGTCCTTTAGATTTTAATGACCGATAACCTAGATCGAGATAGATTTTCAGGTTATTAATCAACTCGCCCGCGAAGAACTCGCTCAGTGGCCCTATTCGGAGATTTGAGATTTTCATCTCACCTTTTTTCGTCCTTGTTGCTCTCGTTTGAAACGTCATAGGTGTGAGAGTGACCAAGATAAAATCTCATCTCATCTCACGCGCAGAAATAGCCCTCAGGGACACTTTTCTGACGCGTGAAATATTACCTCGGTCACTCTCACTCTTATGACATTTCAAACGAGAGAGACAATGACATATAAAATTTTACGCCTCAGAATAGAGAACCAGCATTTGTTATTTCGGGCCGATATATTTGAAAATTTGTCAAAAACCCAAAACGCTGTGTATCTATTCTGAGGCTATACAACGTTTATTAGTAGGTTAGAATATATTTGTAAAAGCGTGTAACATTAAGAAACAATGATCACAATAATTATTTTGCTTTATTACATAGTGGTCAAGTTCATACTCAAATACAATTAATTAATTAATTATGATTCTGGATACAGACGTTAATAAATTCCGCCTTTATCTATCAGAAAACTACGAACAACAAATAACATTTGCAGTTTTCCTTAACAAACTAAATTATTATAATAATATGCAGACAGGACAACTAACCTGACATAAACACCTAATTAGTCATTATCATCAATGACCATCATCATTTGCAACCGTCTTTATCTAATTTCTGAGTTTAGGCCTATCTTTCTCTCCCTCTCGCGCTGTGCTAATATCTGCCTCGGTCCTGTTATAGTAGATTATGCACCGAGGGAGTTAAGCAGTGTCTTACGTCACGGGCGGCTTAGTGAACCCTGAGCGTAACGAGGGACCTTACAGGTAACTCCCGAGCGCAGCGATGGAGTTCCAGTATAACGCCCGAGCGGAAAGAGGGAGTTATGTAGAGTCCTGAGTGAAGCGAGGGGCCTCAAGTAGCCCAAGACGACGACACTGCTTTATCCCAGAGGTGAATACTCTACTGCTGACATCTTATGCGAGGCAATAATGAGGAACTGAGAAAATATGTTAAACATTAAACACCGTTTATATAGTGTTTTGGCTGGAAACTGAAAAGGAGCCGTCGTGAATTTGTTGGTATCTATTATTTTCTAAAACTTGTGATTGATCGAGTGTTCAAGTGCAATAATATTGGATTATTAATTTTTATCGGTTCGTTAACGTACACGAGTGTAGACAAACGGTACAAACATTGCGAAACGCGACTTTTCCCTACAAAACTCTATTTAATAGGGGAGTGATTTATCGTTGCGATCACTTATTTAACATTACAACTAAGAAATACGTGATTTACTAGACACTGGAAAATGCACACGACGAGTGGCGCCAAAATTGAAGAGGAAAAAAAGTTTGACTGCCTAGGTGGCTCAGTTGGTAGCGACCCTGCCTTGTGAGCTTGGGGGCGTGGGTTCGATTCCCACCTAGGGCTAACATTTATGTGATGAACATTTGTGTTTGTTCTATGTCTGGGTGTTAATATCTATTTAAGTATGTATTTAAAAATATCTAAGTATGTATATCAGTATGTCTGGCAGCCATAGTACAAGCTTTGCTTAGTTTGGGGTCAGGTGACCGTGTGTGAATAATGTCCTCGAAAAATTTTTTTTTTTTTTTTTTTTGTTTTAAATTTCATGCTTTTGCGGACTGTACGATTTTCGAATAACTCGTTCCTTTGCTGAGTTTTTGTTCAATTATAACCTCTTTCCTCGAAAACTCTTATTGTACAACTTTATCTCCCTTGGGAGGCAATGCCTTGCTTTACGTTGAGACAACTTGACATGTAATTGGACGTTGTCGAGCAGGTGGTGTGAAATATAAATTGTTGAGCGAATTCTCAAGAATCGACTGATGGTTCGCTATCGGCACTGCACTAGCCCACAGGGGACCTACCGAGATATTATTGCCATGATAGTTGCATTTCGCTTTCGACGCGACCATGGACCTTATTACGTGACGATACAATTCGCGGTCGCGCAGCATCGGAAATCGGAAACAACGTAACCATCATTGAAATTAGATGTCGTGGTAGACCCCCAGGTCATTTTATCATTTGAGGTATTGATAGGCATTTATTTGTACTTGGTCTTGATTAGATAAACCAATTATTAATAATTGGTTTTCCTTTAGATAATTAATGATGTCAGCTCATAAACTTATGTATGAGGACTAGCCGCGCCCCGCGGTTTCACCCGCGGTTCCACAGGAACCGTTTATTTTTTCGGGATAAACAGTACTCTATGTCCTTTTCTGTACACCAGACAACGTGTATGCAAAATTTCATGATGATCGGTTGAGTAGTTAGGGCGTGAAAGAGTTACAAACAAACAAATAAACGAACAAACTCACTTTTGAATTTATAATATTAGTTACGATTATTACACAGATATTTGTTTTCATTGTTTTTTAATCTATTTTCAAGCATCCGATACTTGGTTTCTGTGTTTTTGACTTCTTGTAACACGTATGGGTTCATTGTCGTTGATTTTAATTGAACTATCAACTCAACCACTGAACTGATTTTGTTTGATTCAAAATATGAGGAAAGAACAAGCGTGTACCGAAGTATCTTGGATAACAGGATAATGTTACATTATTATAGAAACCGAATAGTATATTTGTGACTAATAACTTATACCTACTAACAATAGCTGGAAGTACTTACTTACATAGTTTATATTCCACACACGAGTTGGTATGTACACATAAATTACTTACTATGGACTTTACTGCATTAAATTAGTTTAATTTTTAGTATAAATATGGACATATTCTGTTTTAAAATGGTATACAAAATAGTCGATCG
Source organism: Peribatodes rhomboidaria (assembly GCA_911728515.1). Taxonomy (NCBI): domain Eukaryota; kingdom Metazoa; phylum Arthropoda; class Insecta; order Lepidoptera; family Geometridae; genus Peribatodes; species Peribatodes rhomboidaria. The sequence continues at coordinate 15,401,219 of OU452174.1, read as the reverse complement.
AAATTAGATCAATCACCTACATTATAAATATTTGTTCAAATAACCTACTTAATTTTATTTAGATCATATTTTTCAGTTGAGAAATAGAAGATTCCTCTAGCAGTACCAGAGTTGCCTTCCCCTGCAAAAGTCTTGTCGTTCATCGAACATTTCTCGCTTTTGAAGCTCTTGTAAGAGTCGCATCTACGCGCTGGGAATAAGGTCGGATTTTTAACGGAAGCCGTCCAAACATCGATGCAAACTCTGTGATTGCAAGTCGCTGCTTTAGGAGAGTCCAAGAAACCAGGTATAATAGGAGTACTGCATTGAGGCTGAGTCTCCCCTTTTTTGTTAACAATAAAGTCCACATCTCCAAGAATGCTCGAAGTTCCAAGTCCGCCAGAATTGCAATGATAGACTTCTACATAATCAGCGACACCAGCTCTTATCTGTTCATTTATCATGCTTTTAGAAAAACAGGGTCCAGCGGGATCTAGAGCAGTTATTTTAGAGAACTTTGTCCCAGTTACATTGAGGAAAGTTTCTCCTGTGTGTGCCAACATTTGAGCTCCTAAGCTGTGTCCTACGCAGTGTATATTCTTCGAACATACTCCTCCAGCATTGAGCTGAGCTAGCATGTTTCCTAAAGCTTTACCTATGTAATGGACATATTTGACTGATCTTTCGTAACCCTTTTTGCTGCCAGCATTATTGTTTGTGTAGACAGAATGGTCAGGAATGATGAGATAGCTGTTCGGGTAGTTTTTGTATGCTTGGCGAATTTGTTCTTCGGTTTTCTTCTTAATATGGGATTTGAAGCCTCCGACGAACATGACGAATTTTCTATTTTTGTCGAGATTCTTGTCGCTAAGAATGGCTTGGGCAGCGTAGTCGATGGCGTAGGTTTCGGTGATGTTGTTGGAAAAGTCGTAGAAGTAAATGTCGACCAGACCAACGTCTAGTTCTAGACTTCTGTCGTGCGTACCTGTAAGTTAAATAAACAAAGTTAAGCATATCCGGTGTTTCTTTAAACGACAGAAACAACGGACATTCATTATCATTAATTATGACTAACTAAATTTCACTATGGGCCAACCCTAAAATCGAGAAAAAAATATCAGCTGTTCTATACAAAAAGTTCATTAAACGTCAACAATCGTATGGAGCAGCTGTTTTTTTATTTTAGGGTTGGTTTGTTGGTAAAAGTTGATCTTAATGACAAGTACATTAATTTATCCTAGAATACGTCCGTTGATTAGATATACACGCTGCACAACAAAGTATCTCTATGGACTGTAACATACCTACAGACGAACTGACAAACAGACGGATAGTGAAACTATTGTTCATCACAAAACTCTGAAAAACTTTGGTTAGCTTAAATTCTTACAATAATGTAAGAATGTGTTTAAATAATGTATGGAAAAATATTTGTACGAGAATCTATTTTTACCGTAATAATTAATTATTCCGTAGGAAGAGATTGTATTGTTTGTTTATTACTCGTTCGTTATGTACAGTGTTTTGTCTTTTATCTTCTTTTAAATTTAGCAATGATAGCCTAGTTGGAGAAGGCCTGCCTCTCAAGCCAGAGAGCGGGTTCGAACCCAGCCGACGGCACGCACCAATTTGTTAATTGTGTGAACATATGTGCGTATTGTGTGTCATCTGCTACATGACTGGAGCCCGGTGTATGACGACAGGCTCGCCCCCAGTCAGATTTGGGACTGAATATCGTCCGGCGAAATGTAGGTGTTGTATGACACCTCTGCTAGCCCCCTCGGGGGAAATTCGTGACGATATGTATGTATATGTAAGTAATTGATTTAAAAGAAAGGTGCTGGGAAGCAGGACAGAAAATGTCATTTCTCTTTTGAGTTAAATACTGTACTATTATGTCGTTAAAATTTTTTGACCATATGGAATAAGAAACAATTTTGTACGAAAATTGGCTTCTATTTTTAGTTGAGGTCGTCAATTAGGTACTGTTATAGCAAAGTGGAGTCGTCCGGTATTTTCAGTGTGTCTGGGTAATCGTTGATACCGCGTGTCAAGGCGTAGAACAATCAGAATGGTCAAGGTAACACCAGGCCCTGGATTCTCTCTACTCAACTAATTGTATTTAATTGTTGAAGAATCTCAAATTGAGACTTTTTGTATTCTAAAAGTGTCAATAAATGTATTATGGAAACTGACGTGTTTTTTTTTCGTGCGAGACGCAGCCACGCGTGCACTCGCCTTGACAAAGACCTCCGAATGAGGTTGAAACTATAGTCTGAATAACCGACTTTTAATTCATAAATTCATTTAATAAATCCTGTTTTATAAAATTATAAATAATGTGTCAAAAGTAATTGGTTTAGTAGAGTAGAGGCCCAGTAAGTATGCAATATTTAGTCCGAGTGGCTTGCCCTAGTGTCAGACTTTTTGCCCGAAGATTTCTGACTATGGGCGTACCCAGACTTTTGTTTCGAGTGGGGCAAAAATGTGGATTTTTTGAGTTAGGGACCAGGGTGGGGCAAATGCCCCAGCTTGCCCCATCGTGGTTACGCCCATGTTTCTGACATGACTCAGTGGTCGTCAATAAGTATCGACCATGGTACGAGTATAATAATAATTATACTCCGCCTAGTATGGCATTCCGGTCACGTGGGCATAAGAGTCCGGCGACCTAACTAACTTCGTCCTAGGCGACCTAGACTAACTTCGCATTGGCTTAAGGTATTCTATAGCCATTTCGTCTAGTAGAAGAAGACGAGCGAAGAGAGCGAGTGATGATACTGACGAGCCTCTAAAGTTGCCTACAGAGTGACAAAGTACAATTTCAATTTTTTTTATGATTTTTGCATTACCGTAATCATTCTTAAGTAACTAAGAATTTCCCTTGTATTATGGATTCATTTAACAGCTAATGATGTAGACAACCTCTCTAAGACCTTGTTCTTTTGGATCTTGGTATCGACAAACAACTGGGACTTGCAAGAGAACGAGGAAACACTGTAGTAGGTACTCTTTCCTTAGCCAAATTGATTCTGTTTTTCCTACTTGCTCCATGAGTGTGCAGTCATAAGTCAAAGCCAGATTAAAAAGATAGGTAGCATTAAGTTAGTTAAATTGTGAATAAAATTTAATTGTTGACCTACATTAGTGGTGTGTTACACATTAATAAGCTACTTAACACAATTACTTTACAAATTGCTTATTTTCCATTTGCTATCTGTTCATAACAGCATACACGATGAATGAGCAGTTGTGTTTTTACGTAATTAATATTTGAAGGTCAGGTCAGGGCTATTGACTGCACAGACGTTTAAGTAAAAAAGTACTTACATTTAATATATTTCGAGTTCAATGCTAGCCTGAAAGGGCCGTACTTCTCCAAATCGCCTCTTCCCCATGGATACGCATAGTCCAACAAACACACAAAAACAATCAATTTTACTAACACCATGTTCATTGTGCAGACACTTAATACTTTCACTTGTTTTCAATTAAGTACTTAGTCTTTTTATAACTTATAATAATTGTCACTTTGTCACAATATTTTTTTATCACACCTCACAAATCGAAGGTAATCTAAGACCCAATGGAACCCACAAAGTATTAAATTTTACGCGTCTGAACTGTTTCACAATCGCTTAAAGAACACGTCTCTTTAGTTCACTTTTTAAGCCAGAAGCGACTTTCTACACTGAATTTAAATTCTTACATTGTCCCAAAATAAGTGGCACATTAGAGGCGTGACGACTAAATGACTGTCTTAGTGAGTCAGTCTGCTTTTATAAACAAAAACGAATCAGTTCGTTTTGTTGATTCACTTATCTCTTGCTATGTAAATAGTCAATACGTATTATGGATTTCCAGGTTAGTGGGAAAGCCCCTCAAGTACATTTAATAGTACATTACACTTACAATGTTTATACAGGGCTATATGCTTGGAGTGTACTTAACCGAAAACACGTACCAATTATAAGCTAAGATCATAATTATTATATTAGCACAGCCTATCCCATTGTTGAGCAAAACGCTCTCTTCACATCTTTTATTCTAACGTCCTTTTAAGAACTAACTAACAATAATTAAAAAGAAAGAAACAAACAAACAAATAACAACAACAGATTTTTTTTACTACGAGACCAATACTGGTTTGCCAAAGTAAGTCAGCTGTTCCGTGGAAAAAAAAAATTATTGACATGAAACGAAATATCGGCACAGGTGAATTTGGTTACGCCATTTGAGGGGTTTCATCGTAGAATTTATTAAAAATTACGAGTATTTTATACTTGGTATTAGCTTATAACCCTGTATACTTCTTTTAAGGCATTATCACATCTTACTTTGGTTTTATTACATTGCTTTTATGTCATTGAACTAGGTGACCATCCTACATTCACAAGTAACATTTCTGAATTACGATTTTCAGATTGTCATTATTATAATTATTTCTCTTATTAAGACACACTAAATAATAATTAAGTAAATACACCAGTAAATTAGTTTGTTCACAATCACTTGGGCTATCGTTAACTAAAAATTAAAGATCTTTGTGTTAATTATTGTTTTTTTTTTAACTCAGCATGTCAGTACACGAGAACAAAACACTAGGTACTCTTAGCTACAATCTGGGCTCGTGCTGACATTCAACGTTAACTCCATCTCATTAGATATTACATGATCTCTGGAAATATCTACCAATCAGTGATAAGACCTTATCAGCGACTGTAATGAGTGACGTTACCTATATTGATATACAGACTGTTTCTCTAAAGACGTAGTTAATCTTTAAGAATAAGGACAATGGTTTTGGAAAAGTATTTCTATGGATTTGTAACATAATTTTATTTTATTTCAGCCTTCCGGTGCGGTGACTCAATGGTCCGCGCACGCTCTGAAATTTCCATACAAACGCGTTCGTCAAATTTCTCGGAAACTATTTGTCAGATAATGATGAAATTTAGCATGTACAATTAAAAATGATCTCCATCCCAATGTTCTTGGTTTTTTTTAAAACGTCTTCAAGAGAAAATAGAGCTATGAAAAATATTCGCATTTTTAAGAGGTCACTTTTGAATGATTTATTCAATAGATAGACAAAGCGAATTAAAAATCCCTTTACACAGGGAGCTTGTCTACATAATTAGCTTTTAAATGAATCCATAATACCGGGGAAATTCTTAGTTATTTAAGAATGATTACAGAAGTGCAAAAGTCATAAAAAAACTAAAATTGCACTTTGTCACTCTGTAGGTAACTTTAGAGGCTCGTCAGTACCATTACTTGCTCTCTTCGTTCGTAGTCTTCTTCTAGACGAAATGGCTATAGAATACCTTAAGTCAATGCGAAGTTAGTCAAAAGTGGTCATCGGACTCTTAATAGCTTTGACACCAGAGCTAACCACTCGGCCTATTCAAACTTATCCTATCCTACTCATATTATAAACGCGAGAGTTTGTAAGAATGGATAGATGGATGTTTGTTACTCTTTTAAGCCAGAACAGCTGAACAGATCTGGATGGAATTTGGCACAGAGATAGATTATAGTCTAGAATAGCACATAGGATACTTTTTAACCGCGGGTGAAACTTCGGGGCGCAGCTAGTATTTTATAAATCACATCATCAACACGTGGTTTTTAAATTTGAAAGTAAGGATAAATTGTTTTTATTTTATTTTACTTAAAGTATTGGCGGCTAAATAGCTCCGACTCTAGAGCTAGCCACTGGACCTATGCAAATTTACTGTTTTTAACTCCATCTACCTATCTATAAGTATTTTTTAATGTGGTAAGTATAAATTGTGAACATCCGCACATTTCTTTTTGTTGGATCACAGAATACTCCCTAGTACATTGTCAATGTGTTTGGAAACTATAGGATTTTATTGATTGTTTAAATTAGTTCGCCTTTATTTTTTTAACCGACTTCCAAAAAGGAGGAGGTTCTCAATTCAACCGTATGGTTTTTTGTACGTCAAGTGATTACTCCGCCAATTAATAAATAATAAATATTATAAATAAATTCGGGACACTTCCACACACGGTCGCCTGACCCCAAACTAAGCAAAGCTTGTACTATGGCTGCCAGAGACTGACATACATACTTAGATATTTTTAAATACATACATAAATACATATTAACACCCAGACATAGAACAAACACAAATGTTCATCATATAAATGTTTGCCCTAGGTGGGAATCGAACCCACGTCCCTAAGCTCAGTAGGCAGGTTCACTACCAACTGAGCCACCAAGGCAGTCAAATTGTCAAAAAGTCAAAATTGTGAATTGATTTTAATGATTTTTTTTGTTTGGTAGATCATACTTTATTTTTTACGGTAAATGTTTTCTTCTCTACATAGTGTAAATTAAAGTCGGCTTCCACGTCTGTGTCTTTGTCTGTATGTCCGCTAACTCTTAACGGGAACGGATTTGGTGTGGTCTTCACTGAATTGAAATTATCAGTCAGATGTTTTTTTCGCTGACTTTCGTGCCAAGTCGGGGCGGGTAGTTAGGCAAAAAGGTTAAATACTCGTAATACAAAGTCTACATTTTTAACAACTAAGTAGCTAGCTTTATGTTTGCTACTGGCGTTCATGAATAAAATGTACTTTAATTTATTGTGAGTCATTTATTTCAATCCATATTATAATGATGGTACAAATATGAACAAAATGATGTTGAAAATGACAAATTTCCTTTATGAATAGGAAACAACAAAATAATACGAGGTATCAATAGTGACGGAATATTTTTGACACGACAATATATACAATGAGGAACATAGGAACTTAACCGTGGAAATGCCAGGAATGTCTTTCAGCTTACATAAGGGTTCTTAAATCATGCTCAGTGGTTTCAAAGAAATACACTCCTTTAGCTTTACTAGGGTTTTCTGATCCTGGGATTGTTTTGTCATTGGTCAAGCATTCGCCGTCTTTGAAGCTCTGGTATGATTCGCAGCTGTACGCCTTGAATAAGTTGGCATGCTTCACAGAGGCAGTCCAGAGGTCAACGCAGATTCTGTGAGCGCAGGACGCAGCTTTCGAAGAACCGTAGAGAACTGGCACCATCATGTTTCCGCAGTTGGGCTGCGACGCGCCATTCTTGTTCACTATGAAGTCGATATCTCCGAGGATGTTAGCGGACCCCAAAGCTCCAGCATTGCAGTGATACACCTCCACGTATTCAGCCACTCCCGCTCTCACCTGGTTTTCAATAGCGCTGTTCACGAAACACGGTCCAGCAGGGTCTAAAGCAGACACCCTGGAGATCTTCTCACCGGTCACGTCATAGAAAGTTGAGCCGACGTGTCCCAGAATTTGTCCTCCAAGGCTGTGGCCGACGCAGTGGATGTTCTTGGTGTTGACTCCACCTTGGTTTATCTTAGCCCACATCTGTCCTAGAGCTTTGCCGATGTAGTGTATGTGTGTGACTGATCGTTCATAGCCTTTAATATTGCCCGCTTTGTTGTTGGTGTACGCGGAGTGATCAGGGATGATCAAGTAGCTGTTGGGGTGAGTCTTGTAGGCCTCCCTCATTTGTTTCTCGATGTCATGGTCGATGTGTGACGTGAATCCTCCGACGAACATGATGAACTGTCTGGTCTTGTCCAGGCCTTCGATGTCGAGGATTCCTTTGGGTGCGTCGTTGATAGAGAAGGATCTGTTGAAATTGTTGGCGAAGTCGAAGAAGTAGATGACGATATTGCTCACGTCTAAATTCAAGCTTCTGTCTTGGACACCTGTTAGAAGAAATAGAACAATTATTTTTTAAGTGTAGTTTTATACAGGAGTTTTAACTTTAGAATAATCTGAATTGGAAATTGACAAAATTATGATTTATTTGAAAAAATACTTACAGTTAAGTACTCGAGGCGAGTTAAGAGCTGTGTTGAAAGGTCCATATTTATCCAGGTCTCCCCTTTCCAGAGCGTAGACGCAAGCCACGAAGAAAGCAAATAAACAAATCTTCACAAACATTTTAGTACGATTATATTTTTTTAGTATTTTTAAATTGAAAAATCAATATATTAAATACTTTTTTAATATTTCTCGCACATGTTATGTGAAGTGAGGGAAGTCACTTAACTTTATGGTCTGTCCTGGAGAAGAACGGTGTTTTATACTACTAAATCAAAAGGTTATTACGTTATTAGTCATAAAAACAATAATTAAGTCTTATTCCTTCCTTAAGGACAATTTTATTTGTCATATTTGAAATCCTTTAACGTAATATAGTATCTGTCTGTCACACGCATTCGTGTTATTATGGGATTGGTAAATAATAACTTAACTTGGTTGACACATGTGTGATGAAACCACGTGTACTAGTAGGTAATTACTGTCATAAACAAGACCTTGTGCTTAGCGTTCGAATGTTTTGTACTACCTACATGTAGTCAGTGTAATTAGCTCATCTATAATATCACATAACATATCGTCACGCCTTTCCCCCGAAGGGGCTGGCAGAGGTATGATACAACATGAGTGTGTTTCTTATTTGTGATTTCTTCGCCGGACGATATTCAGTCCCAAATATGACAGGGGCGAGCCTGTCGCTATACACCGGGCTCCAGAAATGTAGCAGATGACAAACAATACGCACATTTGTTCACACAATGAACAAATTGGTGCGTGCCGTCGGCTGAGTTCGAACCCGCTCCTTCTGGCTTGAGAATCGGGCTTTCTCCAACTAGGCTATCATCGCTATTCTTATTAGACGATCAGACTAATTCCATTTATTTCCATCTATACTATGTTGGCAAGTTTCGACTGATTTAATAATTTTATTTGTGCAACTCCATGTCTGGCATCCGTAGGTAATACTTGGTAGAATACACATGTATTAAATATTTACTTTTTAGGGTTCCATTCCTGAAGGTAAAACGGATTATTACTAAGACTCCGCTGTCCGTTCGTCTATCTGTCTGTCTGTCTGTCCGTCTATCACCAGGCTGTATCTTATGAACCGTGATAGTTAGAGAGTTGAAATTTTCACAGATGATGTATTTCTGTTGCCGTTAGTACAAGAAATACTAAATAATAGAATAAAATACATATTTAAAGGGGCCCCCAATACAACAAACGTGTTTTTTTTTTTTTGTTTTTTTTTTTTTGCGGTTTTTATAGATAATGGTACGGAACCCTTCGTGCGCGAGTCCGACTTGCACTTGGCGGAATTTATATAATTTAAATAGATAGTACATAAACATCAAAATGCTGCTGTCCTGCTGGAGAACCGGATAAAAAGGCTTTTTTACTTTTAAGAAAAAATGTTTAGTGCGTGAATTTTTGCTATTCAAAAAAGGCTGGAACAGTACGATCCAGCAGAGCTCGGGCAGAGCGGCTTAATACAATTTTGCGAAAACTATAAGTAGAAAAATAACGTACAAAACGTTTATTTTGCATTTACGTAAAATATTCATAAATTCAATAATTATATTTCACTTCTTTAAAACAGGTATAAATTCTATCTACATGCACTAATATTATGAAGAGGAAAGATTTGTATTTTTGAATGCTTGTAACGAAAAAACTCAAATTGAGTATTATCAGTAGTGCTATTCACAAATTATAAACTCAAATTGGTCGAATCTCAGTCTAAAATAGTATAAAATTAGAGTAGAGAAGCATATCGAGTAAAAATCCGATCGGAGAATGAATCACGTTTAAAACTTTTATATACGGCCTGAGATTCGAATAATTTGAGTTTAACTTTTTTGGAATCCGATCGGAAACGTTTCCAAATGATTGTGAATAGGTACCCTGGTCTAATTTCATTTTTTTTTTCAATTTGAACCCTATATATATAACCCTATATGTATATTACCCTGAGTTTCTTAGGCTATGAAACACGAGCAAAGCCGAGGGCAAAATAGCTAGTCTTCAAAAAGTATTTTCTTTGATACCTATTTGAATTAATGACCCAGAGGTCATAGAGTCTACTGGTTTGACATGTTGCAAGCAAGTAGTACATGCAAATACAATTTTTAAGAGGGCCGCGACGCTCGGATATTTCCATACAAACGCACTTGTCAAATTTCTTGGAAACCGTTTGTCAGATTATGATGAAATTTAGCATATACAATTAAATTAACAATATCTCCGCCCCTATGTTCTTGGTTTTTTTAAGAAATGTCCTCAAGAGAAAATAGAGCTATGAAAAATATCCACATTTATAAAGAGTCACTTTTGACAGATTTATTCAATAGACAGACAAAGCAAATCAAAAATCCCTTTACATAGGGAGCTTTTCTACATCATTTGCTTTTAAATGAATCCAAAACACAAGGGCAATTCTTAGTTATTAAGAATGATTACAGAAGTGCAAAAGTCATAAAAAAACTGAAATTGTACTTTGTCACTCTGTTGGTAACTTTAGAGGCTCGTCAGTATCATTACTTGTCTCTCTTCGCTCGTAGTCTTCTTCTAGACGAAATGGCTATTAAGCCAAAGAGAAGTTAGTCCAAAGTGGTCGCCGGACTCTTAAGTTCGAAAATGAGCAATATAGGACAAGAAGTTATGGAGGTATGCAAGGTCTCCGTTTTAGGCCAATTATTAGCTAGTTTTTTACAAGTAGTTTTTTTTTAAAGAATCGAATAAATCCATTCTATACACGAAATACTTCAAAGTAATTGACTTTACGACATATTTTATTAATTTACGTCAGCGATAATTGCTATGTTGTTGTTTAATAAGTCGCGTGCGTAGCTCTGACTAATAGCAGCGTTACTATTTAGGAAGTTTTCTAACACTCAATTGTTTGTGTCTTGTTGGCACGAGCTTGAGGGTCTGTGGTTATTGTGACGTCACGCCGGCTCCAGGCGCCTGAAATTCTTAAACCATCGTTATCATTGCTTTCAATCATTTTATATCCACAGCGGAGTTAGCTTCTTTGTCGCGCGAACGTTTTTAATCCTGTGCTTTTCTACTTCTTTAGCTTATGCCATATAAGGCTGTGAGCTGGAGACCTCGCGACTGGTGTCTGTCCTCCTTTACAAGTCCCATTCCTCAACACTTTTGCACGCCTCTTTAGGCATAACATGAAGCTCGTCTCTAATTTACTGTAAAACAATATCTATTACTCGTGTAATAGATATTGTTAATGTATTTTTATCTTTATCTTTATCAACCGATTCTCGTGCAATTTTGTGAGCAAGTTCGATAGTTGTAAAGAATGTTTTGCCGAGTCTGTTTTCGGAATTTTTTCATAATTGCGGAAGTACTTTTGTTGTTTTTTTTTGGCAACAAATCCGGCAAATATCTCCGACATTTTGAAAAATTTCCAAAAACTGACAGAAAAAATTTCTACTTAAGTATATTTAACTCTTTTCACAAAATTTAAACTGTATCGGTTAGGAAATTCGACCTATAGAGAGAGAGAAAGATCCGAACAGAATTCGGACATACGAAAGCAGTTATGTCGAAGCTGAAACAGAGATTCTTCGCTCTCTAACGCTCGCTCGGTCCATCTATATTCTTCAGAGTAAAGATTTATGATCTCAAATACATTTTCTATCTTTAACTATAGCGATAGAGGAAGATTGAAAGAAGTACTTATAAGCTATAGGAAGAACCGTTCCGAAGACGGGTCTAAGCAGTAGCGCACTTGTAGCGCCTCACTCAACTGCCGTCTTTGTACTTCTCTACAAAACTTCAAGGCTAGAGTGAATAAGTACCTTATAGGTCGTCGTGCTCCATCTTAGACCACAACGTCGCTTAACATCAGGCGAGTTGATGGTCAAACGCCGACCTATTCTACATAAAAAAAAAGAAATAAACTGCATGCAAAGCTACTTTCAGGGACAGAATCAAGTACCTACTGTGGAGTACCTATCTAATACTCTCATGGAGTAGGTACTCCATATATAGCTAGTAGTAAACGAAAGGGGCAAACTTTTTTGATTACCCCCTTTCCTCAATCTCCGGCCCCAACTAAGAAGGTACCAGCAGGGCTATTCACAACGGCTATTCGAACGATTTTATCAAAATTGACTTGATTGTTTTATTTATCAGTGTTGTATGGATGTAATAATTATATGTAAATAGTGATATATGTATGTAATAATTAGTATATTTTATTAACTATAGGTATTTTAAGTACTAGAATGTTTTATATTAGTATGATGTACTTTTGTGTAAGTTTTATGTAAATAGTTTATGTAGGTGTATAGATATAATACTCGATGTTTTGTTGTTTCTTTGTATCAATCTTATGTTTATTTTAGTTATTTTTGCACACCCTGTCCCATACTCATTTGTCGTATCCTTTCCATCCTAAGGTTGCCTGGAAGAGATCGCTTTTAGTGAAAGGCCGCCAGTTGTTACACTATTCAATAAGTTTTATCATTATTTTTCTCTTGTTGTTTTGTTATCTGTGGTGTGAATAATAAAGAGTTTATCTATATATCTAACGATTCGGAAACGTTTCCGTTCGGATTTCAAAAATTTAAAACCTAAATTATTCGAATCTCAGTCTATTTTCATAAGTTTTTAAACGTGATTAATTATTCCGATCGGATTTATACTTGATTCCCTATTCCAAAATGTATAAAAGTAGACTGGGATTCGAATAGTTTGAGTTAAAAATTTCTGCGATCCGATTTTCCAATATGTGAATGTGAATAGCACCGCAGGTAGTAAACTCAAGGGGGTGCAGGCCCCCACTTGATTTTAGGGGGACATTTAATTTTGGCCCTCTCTGCCCCCACTTCCACGGCCCCTGGCTACTTCAAGGAGAAGGGATTGGGAGTGATTCCGGGAGCCTATCATGACATTGCCGTTTTGTTTTCGACGCTGCGCGACCGCGAATCGTATCGCCGCGCAATAAGGTCCATGGTCGCGCAGCGTCGAAAACAAACGGCATCATGGCAATAAGATACGAGTATGTCATGGTGGCACTGGTAGCCCCCCAGATATGACGAGTGATAGAGATGAATGGATAAAAAGAAAGAAAGAAATAAATGAGGTGCTGTTTTGGGTGTACTAATCAAAAGTGTAAAATGGAACTGGCCACCACAAAAAAAAGAATGCTAATGCATTTTTAAATAACAAATGCTGTTTTTTCTTCTCATTTTTGGCACCGCACGTCGTGTGCATTTGCCAGTGTCTAGTAAATTACGTATTTCTTAGTTGTAATGATTACCAAGTGATTGCAACGAATTCCCCTATCAAATGATTTTTTGTAGAGAACACGAAAAGTCGGGTTTCGCAATATTTGTAACATTTGCTCACACTCGTGTATGTTAACGAACCGATTTTTTTTATTACTTAATAGGCTTGCGTTTGGCCGCCAACATGCCTGATGATAAGCAGTGATGCGGCCTACGATGGAGCACGCTTGCCTAGAAGAAACCGATTCACTCGAGACTTGAAGACACCCAGATTATAAGTGTCAGGGAAACACACACTCTGGCAGAGTATTCCACACTCTAGCGGTCCTTATGAGAAATGAGGAACCAAAGCGTTTCGTGCGTGTTGTAAAATAAATATAACCGATAAAATTTAATAATCCAACATTATTGCACTTGAACACTCGAATAATCACAAGTTTTAGAAAATAATATAAGTAGGTACAAAGTCACGACGCCTTCTTTTTGGTTTCCACCAAAACTTTAAAAATCGGTGTTTGATGTATAACATATTCTCTCAGTCCCTTTTATTGCCTTGCAGGTGTGAAAAGTAAAGTATTTACCTCTGGGATAAAGCAGTGTCTTCGCCTGCGCGGCTTGAACCCCTCGCTTCACTCAGGACTCTACAGTCATAACTCCCTCGCTTCGCTCAGGCGTTTTATTATAACTTCCGAGTGCATAGAGTCCCTCGTTATGTTCAATATTAGGTTAGATTCAATAAGTCGCTCATGACGTAAGACACTGCTTAACTCCCTCGGTGCATAATCTACTATTATGTTTCTTTCTTTTGAAATTGACTTACAAATACTGCACCGATCAATCTTGACTGCGATAAATTAGGAAGATTTTGAAAATAAATAATTAATACGATTAAGTAAAAACCAATTGCATTTATTTGCTATACTAGCTGCGCCCTGAGGTTTCACCCGTGGTCCGACAGAAACCGTTAATTTTTTCGGGATAAAAAGTACACTATGTACCCTATGTACCTTTTCTGTACCCCAGACAACGTGTATGCAAAACGTTATGATGATCGGTTGATTAGTTAGGGCATGAAAGCGTTACAAACAAACAAACGAACAAAGTCACTTTCATATTTATAATATTAGTTAGGATAATAAATTATATTAGTACAAAATAAAATAAACGAATATAACAAATAAATAAATGAGTTACGTCATCAAAATGTTATTTACGTCGCTTATGGCGCGAGCTACCATGTTGTTGCGTTTTCTGCGACGCGTGCGCAGACTTTGACGTCCGAAATTTGAGGAAATTAGACTAAGCTTGGAAGAATAACCAACACAAGCTAAATAAAAGGCTAGAGGCTCTAATGACGTCCGGAAGATCCAGGAAACTGGCCTAAAGTAGATACAGGAACGAGCACGTGCTCTGAGGGCGGCTTGCGGTTACTATGACCTCATGCTTGAAATCCGCAATTGCGTAGTTAATCTTTTTTTTCTTCATAAAATAACATATACTTACCTTAAAAACATAAATAAAATAAATAAATAAGTTATTCCTGATAATTCCGTTTTTTTTTCATATCACAATGAAAAAAAAAAACCAATATGAAGAAAAGAGTTTTTTTTTGGCTGTTTGTATAGATAAACATTTCTCATACGGACCGCTAGAGTGTGGAATACTCTGCCAGACTGTGTGTTCCCTGACACTTATAATCTGGGTGTCTTCAAGTCTCGAGTGAATCGGTTTCTTCTAGGCAAGCGTGCTCCATCGTAGGCCGCATCACTGCTTATCATCAGGCATGTTGGCGGCCAAACGCAAGCCTATTATGTAATAAAAAAAAAACAGCCAAAAAAAACTAAGTAAGAATTAAGTAAACCTCTTTACAATTTTAACTAAAAATTTTAAAACAAGTTTTACAGAATCCTTTTAAATTATGCTGTTACAATCTCATCAGCCAATCGGGTAGGTTGAAAATAGTTTGAATATTATGAAACTGACGTTATTACACAAGTACGAACATTGACAATTAAATAAAACCTTGCAACAATAGAGCTCAATGTTACAATTTTCTTTAATAGTCAAAATACTATGTACTTACTTACTTACTTACTTAGTTATTATGGAAATAAATTGAAACATTTTAAGAATTTTTAATTAAATGTAAAATTGTAATTTTAAAGTGGTTGAATCAAACCGTATAATGTGTAGTGCAGTCTAAAATTGGATAAGCAGGTTAACATATCGTCACGCCTTTCCCCCGAGGGGGCTGGCAGAGGTGTAATACAACACCCACATTTCGCCGGACGATATTCAGTCCCAAATGCGACAGAGGGCGAGCCTGTCGCCATACACCGGGCTCCAGTCATGTAGCAGATGACTTACCATACGCACATATGTTCACGCAATGGACAAATTGGTGCGTGCCATCGGCTGGGTTCGAACCCGCTCCCCTCTGGCTTGAGAGGCGGACCTTCTCCCTACTAGGCTGCCATCGCTTTGATTAACTCACAGTTAAAATGTTATAAAGTTCAGATTATCTTACTCGTATTAACTCGGAGTTGAGGTCCTGTATTTGTCACAAAAACAACAAAAACAAAGTATTTTGTTCAGGTCTAGTTTGATATGAAGAATTGTGATGATCTGAAATCATCTGAAAATACAGCTGGTAGGAAAAACAAAGCAAAAAATTTTTTCAGAGTAGACTTGAAAATCATTCTTCATTCAGTTGACTAGGCTTTGATTCTGATTTTGAAAAAAAAACCACAAAAAGTATCTTCTTCAAAAAACAGTTTGAGCGTGTTTTTTTAATATGTAATTCTACGTGCCAATCTCATTTTACCATTAAATATAATATTACGATATACGAATTTAAATTATAATTATACGGTTTAAAAAATCGTGGTAAGGCCGCGCCTTAACTTCTCATCAGAAGAGGGCCAACAAAAGTTAACTTAAGTTAGAAGCTAACCTTGAGTTAGTAAATTTAACTCTGTATCTTCTCCCATAGGTTCCTTCTCTCCTTCAGTAGTTAGAGTTATACTTTTGTCTAGCTCCAATTATTATTAATAAAAGAATCATCAGCAGATAGTGGAGACAATAAAGACGTCAAGAGTCGTTTCTTATTGTGCAATTTCATTTTCATTTTCCTGTTTAAGCGTCAAATGACGAGCTTACTACGCTGACTAGGATTTTACAACAAACTACGTCAGAGTTTCCCTAGACAAGTAGCAAGTTATCATTTTAATTATGACTAACACTTCATTCATCCTTCATTTATAAGACCATACTTGTCCTAGACCATCATTAAGAGACCATCTGGCGACTCGACCTCACCTCACATAACATTCTACGAGAAATATTGTAATGTATTAAAAATATTGAATTTATTTCAATTTATAATACTAAATAAAATATAATCGTATAAAAATGTTTGTGAAAGTTTGTCTTTTCGCTTGTTTCGTGGCGTGCGTCTACGCTTTTGAGAGAGGAGATTGGGACCAGTATGGACCGTTCAACGCTGCTCTCAACTCACCACGAGTGCTTACTTGTAAGTATTTTTTACTCGTAAACAGTTTTTATACTTTCTAAACAACATTTTTAGCACCTCTATCTGCAAAACTTATGAAAATCAAAACTTATTTATTTTTCTTTTTTGCAGGTATGCAAGACAGGAGCTTAAACTTGGACGTGAGCGGCATTAAAGTCTACTTCTTTGACTTTGTCAATAACTTCAACAAAACTTTCCTTATCAACGAAGCAGCTGAAGGGATCCTCAACATCGAAGGCCTGGACAAGACCAGGCAGTTCATCATGTTCGTCGGCGGATTCACCTCACATATCAACCATGCTGTCGAGACCCAAATGAGGGAGGCTTACAAGACTCATCCCGACAGCTACTTGATCATCCCTGATCATTCTCTGTACACCAACAACTACGATGGAAATATAAGAGGCTATGAGCGCTCAGTCACACACATTCATTACATTGGCAAAGCTCTAGGTCAGATGTGGGCCAATATAAACTTCGGTGGAGTCAACGCCAAGAACATCCATTGCGTCGGCCACAGCCTTGGAGGACAAATTTTGGGACACGTTGGCTCAACTTTCTTCGACGTCACCGGTGAAAAAATCGCTAAGGTATCTGCTTTGGACCCTGCTGGGCCGTGTTTCGTGAACAGTGCCGTTGAAGACCAGGTGAGAGCGGGAGTGGCTGAGTACGTGGAGGTGTATCACTGCAATGCTGGAGCTTTGGGGTCCGCCAACATCCTCGGTGATGTCGACTTCATTGTGAATAAGAATGGCGCTTCGCAACCGAACTGTGGAACCCCAATGATGCCTATGATGTACGCTTCTGGGAAAGCAGCTGCTTGCGCTCACAGGACCTGCGTCGACCTCTGGACGGCGTCTGTGAAGAATCCCGACTTGTTTATGGCTTACAGCTGTGAATCTTACGACGAATTCAGAGAGGGCCACTGTTTAACCAACGACAAAACTGTTGCGGGAGCAGGAAACCCCGGTAAAGCTAAAGGACCCTTCTTTTTCTCGACCGCTATGTACGATCTGAAAACTTTGATGTAATTTGTGCTTGCGTAACTTTAAATACTCTTGTACCTTAATTGGATGTTCCTATGATTGTTTACTTCTTTGTTGATTACCTACATTTATATTCTGTGCTAGACTGTGTGCCAAATTTTTTTTATATGCTTAAGTTTTGTAATAAAAAAAAAACAAAAAAAAAAACATTAATGATCTACTCTTATTTTGGAATATTAGTCTTTTACCATCCCCTTTATTTAGCAGATTTTACATTTTGACGAAATAAAAAATAGCTCATCTAGAATATTAGTTCTACCATCCTAAAGCACCGAAAGGTCACAAAGATAAGTAAGAACAAACATACTCGCACAGAAACCTTAATTACATATTACACATTATTAAAATCGTGCTAAAAATGTGACCGTAAGTGCGTAGTATTTTTTTTACAACAGACTAGGCATGCGTTTGACCACTGACTCGCCTGATGGGAAGCGTCGACGTGATCGAAGGTGTAACACGCTTGCCTAGGAGATGTCTATTCACTTTACTCTTAAACACCCCCTGCAGTTACCCCTGGTAGTTGGTAGGTAGTTGTATAGGTATGGAATAAAAGGGGCAAATTGCAAAATGCGTAAATATGACATACATTTTTTTAAATCACATTAAAGGGATCCATACTTTAATATTATAAAATTGAAAGTGTCTCTGTCTGTCTGTCTGTTTGTAGTCTTTTCACGGCTAAACGGCTGGACAGATCTTGACGAAATTTGAAAATAAAATACAGTACATCACGAGTGTTTTTGGATACTATTGAATAAATTCGAACGAAGTCGCGGGTAACAGCTAGTAGTATACAGGGTTATTTGTAACTCACCAAAAACCTCTTAAGGGTTCATTGTACTCATCAATATGAACAACTTACTATGAAGCGAAATCTACAATCGTGTAAACTATTTCTGAAGGGACGGTATTCAAAACCACCTTAATGTAAATGTAAATAACTAATACTTCTAATAATCCAAACCATGTACAATATGTAGGCAATTTCAGTATGAACCGAATGGACACCAATATCAAAACTACAGAAAGACACCCAAGAAAAACACTACGAGGTCCGTCCTCTTCCGTGCTGCAGCGAGAAGTGCCGGTTGGACGGGGCGGGCGACTCAGGCGCTACTCCTTCATTCCTTACGCTACATTCATTCATTCATTCATTCAATACATTCCTTTGACAGTTCGCTCGCAAAACGTCACACAGCAGACTATAGACTGCATTCTTTTGTATGTGTTGCTAACAATCGCGAAAAAAAAAAACAGCTGTTCCATACACACAGTTAATTGGCCTGAGACAAAATGTATGGAACAGTAGGAACCTGAGCTGAGGTTTTTGGTAAGTTACATATAACCATGTATCCTACTTAATATTATAAACGCGAAAGTTTGTAAGAATGGATAGATGGATGGATGGATGTTTGTTACTCTTTCACGGTAGAACAGCTGAACAGATCTGGATGAAATTTTGCACAGAGATAGATTATAGTCTAGAATAGCACATAGGAGACTGACGACGGTGAACACCCACCATGTACCACCATCTTAGTGACCACGACCACTCTGCTAAGAGTGCTCGATTAGGAAGAAGCACATAGGATACTTTTTAACCGCGGGTGAAACCGCGGGGCACGGCTAGTAATACAATAATAGTAAGTCTGCCTGCAGACTGCAGATTTTTTATTGGACGATAGTTTGGTCAGGTTGTTAGTACTAGTTTGAAGGCAATTGCGGCCGATACTTAATCGCTGTGCCTACTTATCGTATAATACCTCTTCCCACTGATTAAGAAGCCGACCATAATAACAGCCGATAGAAAGTCTGCGGGGACTCTAAGTGATATGATATAATGATGAGTGACATCATGAAATATTATGAGGAGGTTGCTTCGCAGTGTGGCGTTAACTCCTGTGATCTCAATTTAAAAGTATTTCAAGACCGTCTCACAGTACGAAGCAGTTTTGAATGTTTGGGATTTCGTGGTTAGGCCTTACGCTTTTTTTTTTACTAGCGACCCGCCCCGGCTTCGCACGGGTGCAATGCTGATACTAAATACACTACAGAAAAACGTTGAACGTTGTATATAAAAACATAGCGGCCTGCTCTGGCTTCGCACGGGTATAACATAAATAGCCTAGTATGTCACTCACTGAAAAAATGACATCACATTAGAAACCTCAAAAATAGCAGTATTTATCCACTATTTAATGGATGTTATTATACATATAAACCTTCCTCTTGAATCATTCTATCTATAAAAAAAAACCGCATCAGAATCCGTTGCGTAGTTTTAAAGATTTAAGCATACAAAGGGACATAAGGACAGAGAAAGCGACTTTCTTTTATACTATGTAGTGATAATGTTTTGTGTAACTTTTTACAAAATACATTATATTACCTATTACGTAATCATTACCATTTATGTGATCGACTGAGCGAGTGATAGTAAGCGAAGCGTCTATGCTTCAGCTTCGACAAAAATGCTTTCGTATGTGCGATTTCTGTCCGGATCTCCGTCCTGATCTCTGTCCAGAACTCTGTCCGGATCTTTGTCTTCCTCAACAGATCGCATTTCTTAACCGATTCTCTTGAAATTTTGTGAGTAGGTTCACTAATTATACTGTTTTTTTGCCGAGTCAGTTCATAGAAAATTTCCCGGATTGCGAAGATTTGATTTTTTTCCAATAAAAACCATCAAATTTCACGAGCATTGGTTTAGGAATGCGACTGTAGAGGAAGACAAACGTCGGCCGCGTGGTCCGCAGCTCACAGAGTGTGTAACTATTCCGTATTAAGAGAATCTACACATCAAAGCTGCCGACCCGTCCACGAAGCCCGCCGAAGTGAAGTGGCAGCTATATTGCCCCCACGTGAAAAACAGCCTCCGACATCATGTCTGCGGCTGTCGGCGACTTTGGTGCATAGAGCCAATTTAGACATTGTTAGTGACATGAGTTACTCATGACCATCCCATATAATACGGCTTTTTAACGCAGAAAGATTTGAGGTTAAAGGATTTGATCGAACGCTGGCAGAAGGTCTGAAACTTAGCATGCATGTAAGTAGCTTTCATAAATGTTCTTCACTTTCAAAGTAGAAACACTTAGAAAACTAATCGTTTCCCCAGTTTTCTGGACCTCCGCGCCAAATACAGTGTTTTTTTTAGATTTTCATAAAAACAGTCTAGCTATGAGAAAAGTGTTAGATACTGATTATGTCTATTGTAAAATTATCTACAAATCTTTCTTCAACTGCATCTCAATATGACTTATTCCCAGGATATGCTGACAACAATTGCAAACCAAGGAAGAAAAATGGCAATCTCTGTTCCTGATCTGAGTGTTCCTGTTTAGCAAAACACCATAATACACGTTTTAATAAAGCTTTTCAGGTAGTTTCAACATTGCTGAATCCGATAAGCTTTACAAACATTTTAAAAAATGACTCATTGTAGGTCAAATCGCTGAAATAATGATGACGGATGATGACAAAATAACGAGTTTTACAAACAAGGCAAGAGATAGCGGGATTGTTTACTTTTAAAATGTAGAAAAACTATGGACCTCTCTAAGAAAATTGTAGATAAGAAATGGAGATCGGTTATAGAGATAGGAGGGGATCGCAAGGTGTCAGTTCAAAAACAAGTACTATTATTGACCGAACGAGCGCGAAGCATCTCCGTTTCAGTTTGGGCAAAAATGTTCTCATAAATTTCATATGGGACTGTTCTTATCTACAGTACCCTTTACCATGAGTTTTGATAGTTACATAATGTATATTTTGTTTTCGTTAAGCTCCATACATTTCAATAAAGCGCCCCTGGCGGAAACGTTAAGGAACTACGTTAAATATATGGAGCCAAACTAAAACAAAAAAAATAATCGTTTCTATCATAATACATTTAAAATTTAAAAACCACCGACACCGATTTTCATCAAACAACTGAGAACACTCCCGACTAATTCACCTTTCACACAAAAAGAACAAAATCAAAATCGGTTCATCCGTTCGGAAGCTACGATGCCACAGACAGATAGACACACACACACACACCACCCCGTCATTTTTGCTACGGGGGTTAAAAACTCATATTATTTACGTACGTAAGGGCATCGCATTTCCCAACTGATTCTCGTGAAATTTGTGTGTAACCTTGTCTTCTGTTAAGGGTAGTAGTGTGTCCCTGTGACACGGGCAAGGGCCGAGGAAGTTTTAATGAGTATCACATTACGCTACGCTGAGACTCTGAGAGCTCGCTGCAAGATAGTGCTTTAGACAAGAGACTGTTGAACGTGGGTACTTCAGTAACTTGGAGATAGCGACTATGATTTGGTCATAAATACACCCATACTAACAAAAGAAAGTAACTCTGTCTGTTTGTTTGTCGGCTTTCACGGCTAAACGAAATCCTACTAATATTATAAACGCGAATGTTTGTAAGAATGGATGGATGGATCGATGGATGTTTGTTACTCTTTCACGCCAGAACGGTTGAACAGATATGCATGAAATTTGGCACAGAAATAGATTATAGTCTAGAATAGCACATAGGATACTTTTTAACCGCGGGTGAAACCGCGGGGCGCAACTAGTTTTACAATAAGTTACAGTTTATCATGAGGTAGGTTTTTGGAAACTATTTTTCTAAAGAACATCCCATAGAGACGATTCTGTTCACAGCTGAAGAAGTGGTTAATACTATGGAAAAACACTCCTTAGTGTTTCTATGAAACCGATGAATAATTAAATAAAAATTACTTGTCGCTTACATTTTGTATAATTGGGCTTGCAAATGACTATAACTATAATAAATAACTTGGTGCTGAATTGACATTAATATTGGAATTATATTTTATTATTTGTATTACTACTAGATCATAATTATGTAAAATTTTGCATGACTGTCGTTGTCGTTTGTCGTTAATGACTGAACATCAATTTTAAATCTTTTAACCTTATCTAATCCATTGACATGCAAATAAAATGATTTGATTTGATATGAATAAACGCGAACGAAGTCAAAGAACGAATTATATAGTATTGCTGTTAGACAGTTAGCAATCCATTTTTTTCTATTGCACGGGCTTAGCCACGCTAAGTTAGCATACTGCAAATTGGATAGTGTAATGGCCGCTTAAAGGCCACTGACATGGCGTAATGTTAATATAATGTTAATGTTATCTATATATATAAATAGAATATAATAGTTTGGTTGGTTTTACAATAATATCGTAGAATTAGCAACATCATAGAATTAGCTTCGTAGAATCGCACAATAATTTTTAGTACTCTATCCTACTCTACAATCGACTCATCCTATGTAATAAAAAATGTGCTTTAAAATCTGGCTGCTTGTAGTTTTCGTTGCGTTAGAAAGGAGTAATCGGAAAAGATATTGAATCAATACTTTTCAATACCTAGAGACCTATACAGGAAGAAAGTTAGGAATAAAATGTGTTATTTACGAAAGTAATTTTTACTAAGTATCATAACATTTATAAAAAAACTTAACATTTCGCATGTCTATCAGAATTCAGTTAAAATTAGGTAGGAACATGAAATAGTATATCGACTATCTATACATACAAGTTAAACAATATTGCCCATTATGATTACATTATTAGGCTGACCAGCAACTACGCATGTGGATAAGGTAAATATGAAACGTACCTAAGAACATTTTACCTACTACATTATAAACAGATTTACAACACACATTACTTAAGACCTGAAGTAACTTCACCTGTACGTAAAACTTGTTTAAAAAAAGTTCGACAGAACAGAACCCAAGCAAAGTTTTTTTTAAGATGCAGTTTGAAGTACAGTAAATGTAGTGGACATTACAGTCACAGTACAGGTTATACGAACAATAATAGTTAGTTAAGAATAACATTTTTGTTTTATCATGTTATATGGTACTCATCGCTACGCAAGAGCTTCCAGATCGATCCCCTCTGTAGAAAAATAGAACTTTCCATTTGCAATACCAGGATTGTTTGCACCTGCTTTGGTTTTGAAGTTGTGTACGCATTTCCCTTTTTCAAACATTTCGTAAGATTCACAACTATAAGCCCAGAAAAACTGAGGATGTTTGATAGAAACTGTCCAAACGTCAATGCATACTCGGTGGTTGCAAGAAGCAGTTTTTGATGACATGATGAAATCAGGCAACCGGGGAGGCTGACAGCTTGGATTTGACTGGCCTTCCCCATTCATGAAGAAATCGACATCACCAAGAATGCTCGAGGTCCCCAGAGATCCAGCATTGGAGTGATATACCTCCACGTACTCAGCTACTCCTGACCGCACCTGATCTTCGACTACTCTGTTTACAAAACATGGGCCAGCAGGGTCCAAAGCAGTCACTCTTGAAACCTTCTCACCGGTTTTATTGTAGAAGGTAGATCCAACATGTCCCAAAATCTGACCTCCAAGACTGTGACCGACGTAGTGAATTTTCTTTGGGCTCACTCCTCCAAACTTTAGTTCAGCCCACATTAGGCCGAGAGCTTTGCCGATGTAATGGGCGTGTAAGACTGCTCGTCTGTAGTTCTTCATGCCAATCTTATTGTCGTTGTTATTGGTGTAGAAAGAATGATCAGGGATGACGAGGTAGCTGTTAGGATAGCTCTTGTACGCTTCTCGTATCTGTTTCTCGACGGAGTGATCGATGTATGATGTGAATCCTCCGATGAACATCACAAACTTTCGTGTTCTATCCAAATTCTTGACTTCGAGGATTCCTTTGGCAGCATTTTTGATAGGAAAGGAAGTGCTGAAGTTGTTGCTGAAGTCGTAAAAGTGAATCTTGATCCGACTTACGTCCAGATCCAAGTTTCGATCGTGCTTACATGTCATTAGGGGTGAGTTTAGAAGAGCTTGATATGGCTCATATCTTTCCTTATTACTTCTTTCTAGTGCGTAAAAACACGCAACAAAAACTCCAAGCAGGCAGATTTTGAAGAACATTTTGTATGGTTTATTTATGGTATGTGTTACTCGTTTGGTTGTTTATCAACTTATGTCCTGTAAAAGGGAAGGCCAACTGAATATATAGTTAAGGTTTACGTAAGAACGAAAACAACAATGGTCGTCATCATCCCTACTGTAGTAAGGAAAACCTTACTAATTACTGTGAATACGTCACATTATGTCAGTTGTAGAGGAAGTAAGAAATCAAAACACTGATTTGTCCAACTTGTTACTACTGGTTTTGTAGGTAAGTGTATAATTCTTATGTTCATTAAATTACAAGTATTAGCACAATTTTTTTGGCTAATAATATTTTTGAATGTTTATCGGACTGAAAAAGTGTTTCAAATTATTAGAAACTTACTTTTTTTTTTAATTCTTTGGTTACATACGTCATTTGTGTTATTAACATTTTCATACTAGCGTAGTAACTTGTTAGTTAGGAAAAACAACAAATATTATTTTATTAATGTCTTATTTATTTTAACAAAAACATAACAAACACTATCACTTAATTGACTAAATAAAGCTCAAAATGTACTTAAATCTAATAAGGTACTTTGGTTGTCTAATAATAATAAAATTATTAAGTTAACTGGTTTCGTTCACAATTTTTCTTTCCTAAAACCTCTCATACTCGTAGATGTTTAAGCATCATACAGATATCACTATACCATATAAACTATATTTACCTGTACCTATTTTACCTGTACCTATTGTATTGTATTGTATGTATTGTACCTATTTTATTTTTATAACTTTTTCATGATTTTGTAAGCTATAATTTTAATTTTATTTTATTTTTAGATGTGACCAAATTCACATGCCGAATAACGGCAAAATAGGAGAACATAATTATTTTAAATAACTAAGACCATTGTAATACCCTATTTTTAGTGAATAAATTTCATTTCATTTCATTTCATATTTACATTCTAAATCATACTATATTGAATCAAGTGATTCAATATAGTATGATTTACAAGTTTTCTGGCAATGTATGTCGTAGGATGTCTTGTACATTTTCTGTCAGTATGTTCCTGCAATTGCAATAGCGTCATTGTGGGTCGTGCCGGAAATTAAGAGCTGATAATATATCAGTTCTTAAATCAATACTTCCCACGATTTAAACGAAAAAACATGCTAGTTAATTCACTTCAATGCTTTCAAATTGTACTTCTCAGTTGACAAATAATATTCTCCAAAAGCTTTGCCAGGATTTGTCGGACCGACTTCAGTTTTTTCATTAGCGGCGCATTTTCCAGATTTGAAATTCTTGTAAGAGTCACAGCTGTATGCCACGAATAAAGAAGGATTTTTCACTGATGCAGTCCAGAGATCAACGCAGATTCTATGGTTGCAAGAGGCAGCCTTCGAAGATGTGTAAATAAGCGGCAGTAGTGGCATGCCACAGTTCGGTTGCGCTTCTCCTTTCCTGTTCATTATGAAGTCTACGTCTCCAAGAATGCTGGCAGATCCCAACGCTCCAGAATTGCAGTGATAGACTTCCACGTAGTCAGCTACTCCTGATCTCACTTGATTTTTAATAGCACTTGAAGTGAAGCATGGACCAGCTGGGTCTAAGGCAGAAATTTTGGAAATCTTTACTCCAGTTTTACTATGGAAAGTAGTGCCAACGTGACCTAAAATTTGACCTCCTAAACTGTGACCGACGCAGTGGATATTTTTAGCGTTCACTCCGCCATGATTGATATGCGCTAACATTTTCCCTAGAGCCTTCCCGATGTAGTGGACGTATGTGACCGATCGTTGGTAGCATTTTATGTTGCCATCGTGGTTGCTGGTGTATGCGGAGTGGTCAGGGATGATCAAGTAGCTGTCGGGATGAGTCTTGTAAGCCTCCCTCATTTGCGTCTCGACAGCATGGTTGATATGTGACGTGAATCCGCCGACGAACATGATGAACTGCCTGGTCTTGTCCAGGCCTTCGATGTCGAGGATCCCTTCGGCTGCGTCGTTGATGAGATATGACGAGTTGAAGTCGTTGCTGAAGTCGAAGATGTGGACTTTAATTTTGCTGACATCCAAATTGAGACTTCTGTCATGGTTACCTGTGAAGAAAGTATCAATTAGTACTAAGTAGTCATGTAACACTCTATTTCCAAAAATTATCTATAGCAAAGTCAGTCATATTATAAAAGAATACGAAATATAAATCCGATAGGAACATACTGATTGCCAGTAATAGCCCGAGGAACTAACATGTTAAGGAAAAACTTCGGTCAGCAATTACAGGACATGAGATGACAAAGTAAACAACATTCCTCTTATGATTTTTGTGATCCTATAATAAGTAAAGAAGGAAAAGCATACTTACATTTGAGAACTCGAGGAGAGTTCAAGGCTACGTTGAACGGCCCGTACTTCTGCAGGTCCGCTCCACCGCAGGTGAATATGCATCCCAGCAGGCAAACCACCAGGCTAGCTCTAACACTGTTCTCAACAAGCCACTCAACGATTCTATCAACTGTATGGGCTACACTCTTCTTAATCATTGCTACTGAAGCCATTTTAATAAATAGTATTTCAGAAAAACAATTCTTAATATTAGTGGATTAGGGTCGGAAATTTCAAGTAACCTATGAAAGGTTTTTGACTTGAATATTCCTTATGTTAGCGGTGGCGGAGATCGGATCGGTTAATGACAAGTCAGTGATGAGTACAGTCTTATATAATAGGAATAATTGCAAATAAACAATATCTCTGCCAGAATGAGGAAACAAGTAATTGGGCGTATGAATGGGAGTATCCTGAATTTCAAGTAGAGCACGAGCCACGGACGTCATTTACTGCTGTCATTTACATGAAACAAGCACGTAGTAGGCTATGTATTACATCAACGAGTATGTTATACGCTGATCGTATGAGTATAATTTATGAAAAGTGCTATCCATAATACTTATTTTGTAAAAATGAAGTAAAAATTATGATAAAGCAGCAATCGGCAACCTTTGGTGGGCAAGGACCGCATAGTGGTAAAATGAGGCAGAAACGGGCCAAACTGGTTCATAATTTTGTGTAAAGGTATCTGTCTATAAAGGTGCAAAAGTTCGTGTAAATCGTTTCGTGTAACACTGTTATAGGCAACTAGCTATTACTCTGCGACTTCGTTAGCGTTTATTCAGAAAATAGTGTCTAATAATAGAGTTTAATAGAGCTCATAATTTAATAGAGTTTTTGTCATCATTTAATGTGTTGCCAACCGCTGATAGCGGAATGCGAAGAAGGAAGAACCTGAACCCAATGTAGGACAAATCGTCTATTTACTAAGAATGTCTTAGTAAGTCATAATAAAATTAGCGAATTGGGACATAAAACGTCTTAAAGTCAGGTAAACCAAAAACAAGTATAAATTAAAAATTTAAAAACCTCGACACTGATTTTCTTCAAACATAGCTATAACCGACTAATCCACCTTTTTTTTTAAAAAAAAAAACAATATCAAAATTTGTCATTGCATAGGTGCAATAGCTACTATGCCACAGACACAGACACGTCAAACTTATAACACCCCGTCGCTTTTGCGTCGGGGTTTAAAAAAGATAGAAGGAATAAGATATTTCATAAATAAGATCAGTTGCAAGGAAACTGTCTTTAGAAATTTTATAAGTTTTTATTTAACTTAAGGCAAGTTAAATAAAAACTTTAGCTTTAACTAAGCTTTAGTTAGTTACTTAGTATGGGTCAAATCTCGAAAGCTAAATTAGGACCACTTTCTGACATTCCATTGGATTAATATTTGGTATACTTGCTTGGCCGGTCACAATGCAATAAAATAGGCCATAGGTACTCCTGGATAGTTAATAGTAGACTGGCCGTGTTTGGGCTCAGACTAACTTCAACTTCATGATCGTCACTATAAGTCAGGTGTACGCTTCTGAAAAGCTTGTTTTGAAAACTATATATTATCAACAACAAAAAAAAAATTAAGTTTTCCCCTTATTTCGTCTGTTAGCCTAGTCGGAGAGACCCGCCCATCAGAGGAAGCGGGTAAGGACCCAGCCGAAGGTGTGAGTGATCATATTATGTGCGTATTTAATGCCAATCAAAGCGATGGCAGCTTAGTTAGGAGGAGGTCTGCCTCTCAAGCTAGAGGGAGCGGGTTCGAACCCAGCCGACGGCACGCACCAATTTGTTCATTGTGTGATCATAATGATGTGCGTGATGTATTGTCATCTGCTACAGCCCGGTGTATGGCGACAGGTTCGTCACCTGTCACATTTGGGACTGAATATCGTCCGGCGAAGTGTGGGTGTTGTATTACACCTCTGCCAGCCCCTTCGGGGGATAAGCGTGATGATATGTTATGTTATTTAATGTCATCTGCTACGTACTGAAACCCGGTGTATGGCGACAGGCTCGTGCCCTCTCTCATTTGAGACTAAATATCGTCCGGCAAAGTATTTTACACTACTGCCAGGGCCTTTATCAAAATACATTTCTTTCTTTCTTTCTTTCAATGATGTCGCCTAATGATGGAGCCTGCTTGCCCAAAGAATTCGATTCACTCCCAATTCGACGACGCACTGAACTTTATTCTTTTACCTGCAACCATGAACAACGAAGTGATTATTTCCTCCCTGCCTGCAACCGTAGTGGTTATTGCAATAGCCGCAGAGCTTCGGTAAACACTCAACGAGACAAAGCGGTGGCAATATCGCGGTTTCTTTTATTTGTGCCACTAGCGAACTCATTTCAAATGGCTAGCTGGAGTGAAGGCTTTATTGAAGTTTTAATGTGAAAGTATGTGTCTATACTATTTATTTTACCACTATTCTATACAACTGTTAGTTATTATACTAGGTTTATTCAGAAAATGGTACCAAAAATATTCCTCGTGATACACTGTAACTAATTTTCAAATTTCACCAAGATTAAACAGTATTTTTTAATTCAGTCGTTTGCATTTTAGTGCACTGGCCGCTTAGAAAATGTTGAAGGGTTCGAATTTTAAAAACTCTTTCCACGCTGACATTATATTTAGGTAAGCTATTATATTCGAACGCTGACATTTCAACTTAAATTTTGACATTTAATTTGTATTATGGATTCATTTGAATTCAATTAGCTTTGACAATTTTTATTTTTTATTTTTTTTTGTAATTAGTCATCTCTCCAAACTTTGCACGTCTCTTCAGGCATAACATGAAGCTCGTATTTAATTTTATGTAACAACAATATTTTTACTCGTGTTTGAAGCAAATAAATGTATCTTTATCTTTACGCTAGCGGATGAAAGGCACTTTTGCACTCAGATTGTCACTCTTTAGATCAGAATGATCTAAAGAACCTTCCCGAGTATAACCTTCCCTTCTTCCTTTAGAGCTTGTGAGGTGAAAACAAATTTGACCATGGAACCAACCCTGTAATAGCATAATGAAAATCAGCTGTTCCATATATTTTATCGCCAGTCAATCGAGATATCTAGATAAGTTTTGTCTTTTTGTGCTGATTTTTGTGTTGCCTGTTTCAGGGTTAGTCCCATAGTAAGAGTTGTTTGTTCTGATGTATGTAGATTGTAGAGAATTAGCCCTAAAAATGTGGTAGTATTTTAAAAATAGCGGTTTATGTAAGGAAATAACATGGGGTTCGCTATAAGGGTTATTGTGTATGTTCGTAAAAATCTACATACATTTAAATTGAACTGTGACGATCATAATAGTAACACTAAAAATAAGGATAGGATAGCTGTACCTGTCCCATTCTCATTTGTCGTATCTTCTCCATCCTAAGGTTGCCTGGAAGAGATCGCTTTTAGTGATAAGGCCGCCAGTTGTTACACTATTTAATAAGTTTTATCATTATTTTTCTTTTGTTGTTTTGTTATCTGTGGTGTGAACAATAAAGAGTTTATCTATCTATCTATCTGTACCGAGATTTGGACTTACTAAGTTGACCTTTGCGATTGTCTCAAACTGTTATATTTGATTGCACCTACCTGTATTGCACAGCTAAAGGGTTTTGATGTAGTGATACATCGGGACACTTGCACACACGGTGGTCTGACCCCAAACTAAGCAAAGCTTGTACTATGGTGGCCAGAGGCTGATATACATACATATTTAATTTTAAATACATACTTAAATAGATAATTAACATCCAGACTTAGAACAAACACAAATGTTCATCACATGAATGTTTGCCCTAGGGGGGAATCGAACCCACGCCCCCTAGCTCGGAAGGCAGGTTCACTACCGACTGAGCCACCGAGGCAGTTTGATAATTAACTGTAATTTTTCACCTATGTACATTAGATCAATAAAATTTTGACATTGACTTCAAAGGTTATTGTCTTGTTAAATTATGCATCTAACTTTTATCTTTGATTGTCAATTTAACTTTTAGGGTTCTGGTGTGATTTGAAAAACCCTTAGTTTCGCTGTCTATCTCATAGTTAATACTCACTTCAATTATTTTTGCAAAATTGACTATTAAACCTACTCAATTGGTTATTTCATTGTCCATTGCGCGTGTCGTGTGTCGTATCTATTGGATGAAATAGAAACCCGTTTCTTCAAAATATATAGCTCGATTGCGTAGCACCTGTCATTCAACAACACCGTGTGCTATGACGACCGCCTACTTGAGTATGCCTTCAGTACAACTGTATAGCCGCATGTGTTTGTTTACCTGCTACGTCATTATCGCCTGAATGAAGCTATCAAAACTCCGTAAACGTAAGCTAGTATTTTGTGACGCTTTATTTTACTTATTTTGCTTAATGAAGCTGTTTGTCGGACAATTGGGCAAATTAGGTAACCTGAAGTGATTCTCACATTGTAAGCTATGTGACGATACGCGGCATAGCGTTTTTTAACGTTGCTACTAAAGGAGAAAAGAAACGATAACCAAATCATGGACCGCATAAATTAGGTGCATGCACACAATTCACCGTAGTCACAAACAAACGCAAGCAGTCGCAACAGTAATAATTATTGTTGTATCGTTTTCGTTACAGTCTCTTGTACGTCTCTCTATCTTTGTTATTAAAACACGTAACATGATACTGTCATCGGAGCTGAGGAGTGTCCGTTTGCTTGGTTAATTTTTTCTTCACCTTTGGAAAATCCTTTATGGATACCACCAACAGCCCGGGTGTGTGGGGACAGAGTGGTCACGTGGGAATCCCGACACTGACGGCCTACCCACTAAAAACCCAAGGGTGTTCCACCTCGGCGCAAAATGTCAGGACTACGGGGACGCTGTCGCACTCTTCCGCGGCCCCGACAGAGCTAGCCCTTTCGAGCCTCTCCCCGAGCTTACGCTCTCTCCCTCTCGATGAAGATGTGTCGAACACGAGACACCACGTCATCATCCACCTCCTCGGGGACAAATTTGCCCGTGGGCGCCAGCCAGCACCCGTGTCTAGGCGCCCATGGTCCCTAGTTGTATTTGGTCCACGTGCAACGTTGTACTATACTTATCAGTTGGCGTGCTGCAACCTAAACACTGCGGTCTTAATATGGCCTTGTTACAGTCATTTTGCATATTTTATTTTAGGTTATTTATTTATTTTTATTATGATATAGGTACGTTTGTTTTAAAATTGTTGTATATTATTACTATTTTGAAATCTAAAATAAATTTATAAATAAATGATTTGATTGTGGTTTATAAGTAAAATTCTGCTCTATAACTTCGCAATGTTTATATATTTACAACGGAACCCTAAAAGGGGAGTGGCGCATCTAGGTAAATTGAACGGATTAAGTATGTGCATATAAAAAAATTGGTACCAAGGTATGGAGTGGCTATAGACCTCTGGTAGGTATCATAAAGTTGACACCTGGCATGCCATGACAAGGTCAAGACAGAAAAGGTAGGCCACGGTTTGAATCGCTAAGCCACCTAATTTAGTTTTTAAATAGATAGGATCAATTCACATTCAGATGTTTTACTGCCTACAGACACAATTTAGTACGTTATATTCAGCTTTCCCTATTTCAATAACTTATTCTGAGTAGATACTTAGGTGTTCAGGGTTTTGGTTTGAGTTAAATAGTCATAGTTGAGGGTAAAAACTTTATTAATAAAGTTGATGCTATGTTTCATGCTTTATCAAGGTTGGTAAGTGCAAAGTACTAAAAAAGTTGTCATAATAAAGACTGTTATGGAGTGTGGGATTAGATTTATTTATTTATTTATTTTAAAATGTAACTTAACGGACTAATATACCCAATCATTACATTATTTACAGCTTATGTCTAACAATAAATTTTAATAATATAAATATGCACTAATAACACAGAAATTGAAATAAAATATCCTTACAAACAAAAAAAAAACGAACAATAAAATTAAAGAAAAAAATAAATTAAACGAAAAAACAAAAAACAATCTGAAACAAACAATATAAAAATCTTACTATAAATGTACGTACTCGCAATATGGCAATGACTTTTTTGTAAATGACTTTAGCTCGTCAGTTGTGGGTGAGAGGCACTGAGAGCGTTTAGGTGTAGTTGCTTACTGATACTTTGAGCTCCTAAGCCCGCTTGCATCGGCAACTGATAGGAATAACGTTTAGTAACACGACATTGCATTCTACAGCATGCATCTTTCCATATAAGGCTGTCTAACGGTTAGGTCTTAGTTACATTACGGCATACCTCAGTCTGATGTGATGATGTGAGCAACTAGGGTTTTTTAATCTGAGGCCCTCAAATTAAAAAAAAACCCTAGTTATTACATGGTTTGTGCGCCATAGTTGCTATACTGTGGCGTAGGAGTGTCCGGGTTTTCCTGCAAGATTTGCATAATAGTAGAAAAAGTGCAGGAAAATGTGGACTAATATACCTACCAAATAGGTAAAGCTGATCGTTTGTGTTCTTAGTATGATGTTGAAAAAAAATGATTTGTTTTTTTTTGTGCAGAATAGGTCGGCGTTTGACCACCAACTCGCCTGATGTAAAGCGACGTTGTGGTCTAAGATTGAGCACGACGACCTATAAAGGTACTTATTCACTCCAGCCTTGAAGTGTAGAGTGAAGAAGTACAAAGACGGCAGTTGAATGAGGCGCTACAAGTGCGCTACTGCTCAGACCCGTCTTCGGAACGGTTACACCGGACTACATCCCGAAACACGTTTAGGTCATTTCACGGCATGGCTTGGTCCGGTGGGTGGTAACTAGCCGCGGCCGAAGCCTCCCACCAGAGTTAGCTACCCGGTTAGCACTACCCCGGGACCACGTTTAGGGAATCAGAATAGAGTACACTCCTACGGACGTGGGTAGCTCAGCCCCCATATAATCTAAGTAGCGATTAGTAACTCCTATTCCTATTATATGGTATTCGGTGACGCAGCCGATGCTCGCCGTAAAAACCGGCTCATGGCGTCTTCGATCTCATCGGCGTAGTAGGTGAAAGTCCCGGTGTGCTGTGTGTGATATTGCGACGACTGCGTGCGACAGGCTCTCGTTCAGCTTCATTTTAGGTTTGGTCTTTATGGCGATAACCGACTCGTACGTTAGCCCCTGAGCTTCGTGGATGGTTAGGATGCGTGACCCTGCGCCACCCCCATACCCTTGAGTTTTGAGGGATCCCTTTTCTTCCTGCGTGTGCACTAAGAAAAGGGTGTTGGGGAGGGTAGTGGGAATTTATGCTCCCTTGTACCTTCTTTAAAACCTACCGAACCTACCTTCTTTAAATAAGGCATTTTAAAAAGGTTTAAAAAAGAAAGTATATGTGTGTGTACAAATGGGCTAAGTTGCCAGTTAGTGTCGAAGTTTTAGACCGTCCTCAGGTAACATTTGTAAGACGAAAACTCGACCTATATTCTGAAACACAGTAGTGCAAGGAAAACCGCAATCGTAGCAAAAACTAACTGAGTAAACAAGAGCCTAGTAACACTAGCTATGCTAGGCGCAGTGCGGTTAATAACGACGTTCCTTCCTCGAACTACCTAAACGGGAAATAGGAAAGTATAGGCAAATAAACAGTAGTACTTAAGAGGGCCGCGACGTTCTGAAATTTCCATACAAACGCGCTACTCAAATTTGTTGAAAACCGTTTGTCAGATTATGATGAAATTTAGCATGTACAATTAAATTAACAATATCTTCGCCCCTATGTTCTTGGTTTCTTTTTAAAAACTTTCTCAAGCGAAAATAGAGCTATGAACAAAATCCGCATTTTTAAGGGGTCACTTTTGACTGATTTATTCAATAGGTAGACAAAGCAAACCAAAAATTGCATTACATAGGGAGGTTGTCTACATCATTTGCACTTTGTCACTCTGTAGGTAAGTTTAGAGGCTCGTCAGTATCATTACTCGCTCTCTTCACTCGTCTTCTTCTTCTAGACGAAATGGCGATAGAATACCTTAAGCCAATGCGAAGTTAGTCTAGGTCGCCTAGGTCGAAGTTAGTTAGGTCGCTGGACTCTTACAAGTAAATAGTATTAGTAGGCACTTAGGCTTCGTCTTAGCTGAGTAAACTAGTGGGTCTGTGAGCTGTAAGTGAGGTTTACACCTACGGTCTACGTTTACGTCTGTCCTCGTCTACAGGTCGTATTTCTCAGCCGATCGCAAAGAGAATTGGCTAAGAAATGCTACCTATAGAGTAAGACAGATCCGGACAGAGATCCAGACAGAAATCGGACATACTTATTATATGAGACTGTAATTTATTTATTATTTTATATAACAAATAATAATATCAAAAATAATGCCCCTCAGTTTCTTGCCTGTTCTTCTGAGTAGAGGCTTTTTGTCCAAACAAGGCGGTCGAGTCTATTTAAATAACTTTGACGTTTTTAAGTGTATCTTTGATACCTAAATTGAATAAAAACATTTTGACTTTGACTTTGATACGATGAGGTTCGACTTCAAAAGCTGGGTCTAACAGCTCTGGAGGAGCGTAGGCGACGAGGTGACCTCATAGAAATCTACAAAATACTGAAGGGGCACTACAACGTACCAGACATGATACATTTATTCACATTGAGCGAGAACACACACTTGAGGGGACATTCCCTTAGACTAATTTCGCAGCCACACTCAAGCAAACCCAAAAAACACACTTTGCCAAACCGTATTGTGATGGACTGGAATAAGTTGCCAGTGACTGTGATAAATGCTCCCTCAGTTAATTGCTTCAAAAACAGACTTGACAATTACTTAAAAAAACACACAAATGTAGTGAAGTGAAGTGCACTGAAATAAGACACGCATCAGCTTTAAGCTGCCAGTGTCCATAAATAAGCATTTTTGTCAAGGCTGAAGCAGAGACTCTTCGCTCGCGATCGCTCGCTTGGTAGACTAAATAATGCGAAGTTACAGTAGGTCAGGCTCTAGGCATATATTAGGTATAAAGTGTTTAGGTATTATAGGCTATGTGTGTAGGTATAAATTGTTAGTCAGCTGTGGTATAAAAATGTAGTAGGTCGCGGTTACCCTCAAGGCGAAATATCGAGGAATCCCACTTCTGCTACGCAATATGTATTACTTGTTACGTCATTATAGTTACACGACGTTTTTTTGTAAATTACAAAATGGATACAAACGTAAGATAGAACAGGGTAATACGAGTAGCTCCCTTGGAAAGGTTTGATAGATTTTGACCATTTTTGACTGGAACTTAAGAAAGCCGTTAAACTGTTAGACAACTGTTTTATAAGATCAAGACTAATTTTAGCCATGTGAACATGCAAGGGCGTAGCTAGGATTTTGTTAAGGGGGGGCAGGCGTAGACAAACCAAGAACATATCTAAGGTAAATGCTGCTTGAGCACAGGGGCAGGTTACGTTACAAATGAAAAACAAAATATTAATCAAATCAGTGAATATATTTTACAAAAAAAGTAGTCTACGAGGTTCTTCACAAAACCGTTCAGATTCAATTGTATCCTTGGTTTTTTGTACCATGGTTCGGTGTACACTGAGCATGCATAGGCCGTTCAAACGGTTTTCAGTCATCGTTGATCTCAGCCATGTTTTAACACGACGCAGTGTAGAAAAGGACCTCTCTATGTTACTTGTAGTGCAAGGTTGTGCCAAGGTAATAAGTATTGCTTTTTTTGTTGCGGGAAAAAAAATGTTCGCCTCCTTTAACAATACAGAAAAATCTAGTTTTTCGAGATCTTCTCTGTTCATACCCTTGGTCTGCCATTTTTATACCATAGTTCGGCTTCTTGATTAAAAAACCGTAGTATAGGCAGAAACTTTGTGCTTTTTCTTTGAAATCAATTAAGGACATATTCAACATTGTTTTCAAAATGCGAAAATGCGAAAGGAGATAAATGGTGTCTAATTTTTTAATTTATTAGTAATCTTGGTACATAACACTGTATGTTTTCAGAATAAAAAAAAAATGTACTGGGAAAGCAGGCAAATTTTGGTCACCAAAACGCTGCTCCAGTGCAGATATAAAGCGAGGTGGTGTCGACTGGTATCAGCGGGGGCGCGTGCGCGCGGGGAATGTAAAACAGTTTCGCGCCTAAAGAAGCGAATCTATATTCAATCATTCATAGTACAATCTTATAAAATTGTCAATAGAATCAACTTCGTTTTTGTTTATTAATAGGCTACCTAATATAAGAGTTAAGAGTAATATTACTTTACGGTTTGTGAGTATTCCTGCATCTTCTAGGGGGGGGCAGCTGCCCCCTCTGCCCGTACCTCGCTACGCCCTTGTGAACATGAGTTTCTTTTAATTATTTTTTTTAACTTTTTTTTAAACAACTTCAAAAAAGGAGGAGGTTCTTGATTCGGTCTTGTTTCTTCTGTATGTATGTTACGGGATTACACCGAGAATTATGAATCAATTTTAATGATTATTTTTTTGTTTGGTAGATCATACTTGAGGGTGGTCTCATATAAATTTTAACAAAATCAGTAGGTGTAGCAGTTTTTAAAATATTAACAAAAAATTAAAAATTGTTTACATGGATGTCAGGAAGTCGGTTTTTAACTTTGCTTATTATATTTTTTAGATTAAATTAAAAAAAAAAAAAATTTTATAATTTTTATTTATTTATTTATAATAAAAATTAAAAAAAATAAAAATTGTAATCAAATAACAATACCTACCCAGCTACGATTGCTACGATTATAGAAACTTATCTTTTGATCAAACAATAAATGAAACTTAACGCTTTAAAGTCGTGAGAAGCGATGATAGCCTAGTTGGAGAAGGCCCGCCCCTCAAGCCAGAGGGAGCGGGTTCAAACCCAGCCGACGCACCAATTTGTCCATTGTGTGAACATAATATGTGCGTATTGTACCTATGTCATCTGCTAAATGACTGGAGCCCGATGTATGGCGACAGGCTCGCCTCCTCTCACATTTGGGACTGAATATCGTGCGGCGAAGTGTGGGTGTTGTATTACACCTCTGCCAGCCCCCTCGGGAGAAAGGCGTGACGATATGTTAAAGTCGTGAAATGACTCCTGAAATAAGCTTCCGCAGCTCCATTGGTGTTATTTGATTTTCGAACACGACTAATTAGTAACCGGAAACCCCAATCAATTTAAAGCTAGATCAAACCAGCGTTCAAATGATACGCATCTATCAACTATTGCCGCTAAAATCCACTGAATTTCCACCAAATTGCAATTGAACAGTGAAAAGCCTACAATACGTCACAATCGACGGCTCATTCTGAATAGTCACCAAATAATAGCTTTCTGTTACACGCTGGTTAACGAAAATAAACCTTAAGTCAGAGGATTAACAATCAGTATGACTGATTCGGTGGAATTGAACGCTGGCGCGAGGTAGCCAGTTTGACGTGGCCTGTCATTACTCCTCGGTAGTGTAAAGGTCTGATCAGACATCGAGTGCGACAAAATTTGATAGCGTGGTGTGCGGCAGAATCGCGACAGAGTGCGACGCGCGACACTATGTTGTCGCAGTGAGTGTTGAAAGCGTAGCAAAGATAGCGCAAGTGAATTTTACAGCAAATTTTTTACAGAGTTGCGCTGAGGTCACTCTTTGCCGTCTTGTTTCACTGCTGTTGCGCTTACTATTTGACTGAGATGGCAGCTCTTGTTGTATCTCATATATTCATCATTATCGTTGTCAACTTCAGTACTTGTAGGTCTTCTCTAGGTCGACGAAACCTTCCTACACCTTCACAATCTCGTACATTTTTCACAGATAAACAAACTTCAATTTGCAGTCGCTCCGCGTCGCGTGTACTATTTGACCAAACCTTAAGCCCAGTTTGCACACGCAAAGGGGCAGGCTCAAGCTATGCTGGTGGCAAAGAGAAACACATCACACGTCAGCAGAATCGCAGCGATGCTTCAGAACAAAGTGCATCCAGTTAAACCTCTGGTGTACAATGACGTCATCAATATTGGCAGAGTGATGTGTTCTGCGCGAGGGGTGAAATGGGAGAGTGAGCTTTTGTTGACAGGTTGTTTTTGAAGTAGTTGTTTTAGAAAATTATTGGTTAGGGACTAGGATCATACCAGGGCGGCAGACTGTTGGTAGAGTCTATTTGAAATGAGAACTGTTGTTAGAAAAGTATTGGCTAGGGACTAGGATCATACCAGGGCGACAGACTGTTGGTAGAGTCTATTTGGAATGAGAACTGTTGTTAGAAAATTATCGGTTAGGGACTAGGATCATACCAGGGCGGCAGACTGTTGGTAGAGTCTATTTGGAATGAGAACTGTTGTTAGAAAATTATCGGTTAGGGACTAGGATCATACCAGGGCGGCAGACTGTTGGTAGAGTCTATTTGGAATGAGAACTGTTGTTAGAAAATTATCGGTTAGGGACTAGGATCATACCAGGGCGGCAGACTGTTGGTAGAGTCTATTTAGAATGTGAACTGTTTTGGGATGTGGTGGCGCTACTGTGCTGAATTGTATATTTTGTTATCGATAATTTATTTTAAACAAGCTATGATAGCCTAGTTGGGGAAGAGCGGGTTCGAACCCAGCCGACGTCACGCACCAATTTGTTCATTGTGTGAAGATATGTGCGTATTGTATGTCATTTGCTACATGACTAGAGCCCGGTAAATGGCGACAGGCTCACCCCCTGTCACATTTGGGACTGAATATCGTCCGGAGAAGTGTGGGTGTACATTACACCACTGCCAGCCCCTTCAGAGGAAAGGTGTGACGATATGTTTTAATTTATTTTGTTCTGTGTGAAACGCTAGTTCTCGCTAGTTTTTGGCACGATAAACATCTTTCTGAACAGAAACTATGATTTCTTGCATCTAATTTCATACTCGTCGGAAGCGCGTAGGAATACTGGGAATGGGAAAATGGGAATGGGAATACTGGGAATACAACTAGTATTTCATACGCGTTGGCAACGGTCCCCGAGCGCTTATTAAGCTAGTTAATCACAAAAGATTTTAATTCTAATTTTAAATTTAATGCGTAACTAAACTTTTAATCCAGCCAGTACCTTTTAGTTTTGCGGTTTGACATAAACCTACTTTGAATGGGGTATAATTACCTGAAACTTGATCCCGCTTTTCATAATTTGGTACAGACTGACCGCCCCGCGAACCGCATGCGGTTCGAGCCCCCACGTAAATACTAATTATGTCATCATTATCATCATCTACCTACTCTTATCATACTTGAGTGTGGTCTTCACCATATGTACACTTTTTCTATTCTTCTCTATTACTCGTCATTATCGTTCGCGTTCGAACTGTACTTAAAATTTGATTTGGCTTAAGGTGGCACGTCTCGCTAATGGCGCGAAATTTAAATTTTAA
Organism: Peribatodes rhomboidaria; assembly: GCA_911728515.1. Taxonomy (NCBI): domain Eukaryota; kingdom Metazoa; phylum Arthropoda; class Insecta; order Lepidoptera; family Geometridae; genus Peribatodes; species Peribatodes rhomboidaria. Next base: position 15,360,881 of record OU452174.1, on the reverse strand, counting down.
CAGTTTTTTTTTGTATTTCGAGCTAGACCGGGTAACTACAGTAGGTACGTAATAATGGAATTTTCGATTTTCTAAGACAATTTTTTTTCGTAGTTTTATCGACACATTTGAAGAAATATATGCACCTGATAACTCATGTACGATAGGCACGTCAGTTTATCGATTAATTTGCTTATTTAACTATCTAGAGCATTACTGTTCAATATCTGTACAAAATATAGTAAGGTAAATACAGTAAAGTATCAACGATGGCCGCAAATTCGAATATTACCTACCCGTACTTGCTTCAAAAACAAAAAAAAACTGTTAGAAATTTAAATTTCGCGCCATGAGCGAGACGTACCACCTTAAGTTTTACAGCCAACGCCTGCCTGACACCATTCCTCTTTGGGAATGCTTTGTTGATGAAACATCCGCCACCAGTGGGATAGGATAGGATAGTATGCATCCCCTGGTGTTCGTAGATTCTAAATTATATTTATACTAGGTATAAATGCCACGAAAAAATCCTTAGTATTTTTCTATTAGCGATCTAATCTAAATTTTGTTTTTATGGGCACTTATCTAGGTAACATAGTATAGTAAAAGAAACAATAAACATAATTCTTTCTCAGAGAGCAAGAAGCACGTCTTTGCGAAGAAATTAATTTACTGCGAGCACATTACGAAGTTTAGCAATGTTGTGTTTTTCGTACGCCTGTTGTTAGGGTGTGGTCATACTGTAAACGATTTTGGTTTGAATAATCTAAATCTAATTTAATATTATAAAGAGGTAACGTTTGTAAGGCGTAATCTCCAAAACTACTAGACCGCCTCTAAAAAACATTTTACTAGAAAGCTATACTATGTTTGGCATAGGCTATGAAACGCGAGCAAAGCCATAGGCAGTACAGGTAGTACCTAAGAAATATTTAGCTAGTTTCTTAACAAGTTACCGAAGTAAGTAGCTATACCTACATGTTTTACATTTAAGTGAATGTAACAATAAAAAAAGATATCGCTTTCCATAAGTCTCCAAAGTAAGAACGCCCCGCGGACCGCAAATTGCAAGGAGATTCTGACCGAATCAGTAAAACATCTCCTTGTTTTACTTTGTATGCAGATAAAGATAGAAATGTATTAAGTAATTATGAAAATTTCTAAAATCAACTTTTAGTTGCTACTTATCTAGTCTAGCATTAGAATAAACAGCAATTAATTACCCTTACCAATAAACGTTGTCTATACAACGGATAATAGTCTCGGAATAAACGTTGTCTATACAACGTTTATTCCGAGACTATTATCGGAAAAGTTATACAGTTGTACAGTGTTATACAGTCTTTCTTTAAACATTTTAACTCAATCGAAAAAGACACCTCATGACTATTATGTTTATTTGTAAGGTGTAAGAAAAGAAAAATACTCAATATAATACCACTGAATAGCAAACACTAAATACATCGTCGTTCTTTTGTTTTTTCACCCGCTTTATATCCACCCCCACCTCACCCCCATATTCCCACGAACCTTTTTCGCTAAACGATAATTTTCTTTCTTTTTATTACTGTTTGCTTTTAGGCGCTATTTTATAGTACCACCCTTCGGCAATTATGCGTCCGCAACCTTTGATGTGTGTAGGGAGATATGCTATACCCACTTTTACAGAGAGCATATGACAATGCTATGAGTAAATTCTAATGTTACGGCTACATTGGCGGCCTTAGGCGATAATTGGGGCTGACGCGAGAAGTGTAGTCGGTTAGTTCGTCACTCGGTGGTGTATAGGGCGAATAATCGCCCACGTCAACTCCGCAGAAAAACTTCAAGTTGACCGCTTATGTAGACAGAAACATCGCCGATAACCTATACTAACGATTATAATACTATACTATATAACGAATATAATATTTGTGACGCGTAGCCCCAGAATTAGTGAGTTTTTTTTAATGAAAGTAATAATAATAGGTACCTATATAATAGTACTATAGTAATAGTATTCCTATCCTACTAATAAAGTTTGTAAGAATGGGTGGGTGGATGGATGGATGTTACTCATTCACGCCAGAGCGTCTGAACAGATCTGGATGAAATTTAGCACAGAGATTGATAAAAGTGTAGAATAGCACACAGGATACTTTTGAACCGCGGGTGAAACCGCGGGACGCAGCTGGTAGTATATATAGTACCTATGTAATAGTAATAGGTACCTATTTTTGACACATAATTTTTAAATTAGGTATACTTATGTAGTGCACGAACAGATTGATTTTTAAATTTAAAAATACTTTTAAATAAACTTATACCATGAAACAGAGAGGCTTCGCTTGGTCGTAAGTAATAAGTCGTACTTTGGTATTTAGCTTTTTAACAGACTTCAAAATAGAAGGAGGTTCTCAATTCGTCTGTATGCTTTTTTTTGAAGAATGTTACACGTGATTACTCCGCCAATTATGAATTAATTTTAATGATTATTTTTTGTTTGGAGATGATACTTTCGAGGTGGTCCCAAGTAAATTATGTCGAAATTGGCAAGCAATTTTTTAAAATATCAACAAAAGTCAAAAATATGCTTACATGCCTGACGGGAAGTCGGTTTTATAAGCTTTGCTTGTCATATAATTTTCAGAATTGGCGAAATTATCGATGAATAAACGAGTACACGAAAAAAAAACGTACAGACGAACATAGAACCTTCTCCTTTTTGGAAGTCGGAGACGGAGACTAATGAAGAGGACAGGAAAAAGGAAATATGAAAAACACTTCGTGTAGCAAATAAATGGTATACTTTTCCGGTATTTTGCTTAAAAAAATATATTATGTTAATATGAAACATATTATAAATATATGTTAATAATTTAATTTAATAAATTTAACAGATCTTCATACTCGATATATCAAAGCTCAGCAAGCCTTTACGCGGCCACGTCTTACCTTGTAAAATAACATTATCTTTATTTACAGGGACCGCGGCTTATGGGCTAAATCGGGTTGTTTTCATACTGAGTACTTCGGGCCACTTATCGGTACAAGTACAAATAAACAACAGAGAGGATTTGCAATATTGCAATAAACCTGGGGGCTTACCGCGAGTTTGATAGTTTACGAAACCTTTTTTCGTTTTCGTTTGGTTCCGTACGTTTAACTTAGTTCCTTAACGTTTCCGCTAGGGGCGCTTTATTGAAATGTATGGAGCCAAACCAAAACGAAAAAAAGTTTTCGTAGCGATCAAAACGTTCGTCTACACTTTGACAGGGCGAATAAAATTTTGACCAACTGTTCGATAATCAATTTAACAAATTAATTGTTAAAAGTCTTAAACATATCGTCACGCCTGTCCTCCGAAGGTGCTGGCAGAGGTGTAATACAACACACACATTTCGCCGGATGATATTCAGTCCCAAATCTGATAGAGGGCGAGCCTGTCTCTATACACCGGGCTCCAGTCATTAAAAGTCATAACAGTCATTATAATAGCTTAATTTTGTAGATTTAATCAGGCATCTTTACAGCATAATTATCTCTTCGCTTCATATTTACATCATTCTTTCAAAACTTCACTTTTTGAAAGGAAGGCTTCACCAAGCCACTATACGTGTTATTATATTTTTCCGCATACTTTGTAAAATTAAATATGATAGGTATTCTAAATTGGACTTAAAATGCAAAAGAAACAACGCCAACGTGCTCCAATTTTCACATAATTTAGCGACTAACTAATTATAATCATTATTGATTATATTATTATTTTCTCTTTCCATTGTTTTACGTGACGTCACTCGCCGGTTCCAATGAAAGATCAGCGCTGGTTGGTTACAACCAGCATTATGCCCAGTTGGAGCTGGTTTGTGTCAGGAAGCCTGTTTTATTTTTAGCTTCATTTTTTTGTTTTTTCTTGTTGTGTTTCCTGTTACAAAAAAGTCTATCTTATTAATTTCATCCTAATCAAAAAATACCTCTATTTTAAGGTAGTAGATGATACATTCTGTCATTGACGTACAGTAACATAGCGACGTATACGTCTTCATTCTCAGTCTACGTAAACGTCCAACTTTGGTGAATTAAATATTTACAGGTTTAACTCAAGGTTAGCGTCTAAGTCTTGGTGGTGCAAGACGATTTATCATTTTGTCCTGTGATGAGCAGTGAACTCCGGTTTAAAAAGATAGCCCGAACTTGTGAAAATGGCCCTTACTAGTCAAGATTATAAATAATAAATTCGGGACACTTCCACACACGGTCGCCTGACCCCAAACTAAACAAAGCTTGTACTATGGGTGCCAGAGACTGATATACATACTTAGATATTTTTAAATACATACTTAATTATATATTAACACCCAGACATAAAACAAACACAAATGTTCATCACATGAATGTTTGCCCTAGGTGGGAATCGAACCCACGCCCCCAAGCTCAGAAGGCAGGTTCACTACCAACTGAGCCATCGAGGCAGTCAAAATTATCAAGAATAATGTTGACGTAGAGATCAAAAGCCCGAGAATTCATAGTAAAAGAGATTAGTATTTACAAACGTTGGCAAGTATTCAGTATTTGTTAAGTTACTTATGAGCCTGTGACGCTAGGCAGTCGTATTTATTACTTATTATTATGCAAATATTTTATTACGTCTGTTTACTTATCAGCACGCGCTAAATAAATGACGTAACCAGGTTTTTGCTACTATTTTACCTTTGTGCGGCGTCAAATGACGTATTCCTTAGAAAGGGTTTTACTGCGTGCGACGTCATTTTATTTTTGACTGCTTGAATGAGTAGCTTGCATTTTGTTGTTTGTATTTAAGACTGCATGGTTTTAAGTGAGTCAATGCATTACAACATCGCCTTTTGCAGCAATAATACATGAGAAATACGAAGTGTTTATTAAGAATTAACATTTTGAGAAGAGAAAATTAACGAACAGAAGTAAGGACTTTGGAAAATGTGTTTTTAAGTTTAAGTTAAGAAAGAAAGTTAATAAAATGTTTGTGAACTACCTTTCTGTCTGTTTGTTGTTTGGTTTCGTGGGCTCTATATCTTTGGATTAGAAAGGGGTGACTTGGAGAAGTATGGTCCCTTCCAGAATGCATTGAATTCTAGAATACTATCATGTACTCGTAAGTAAGTGCATTATTTTATTTTACTACTACTAAATTTCTATAATATTTCTGCCCAAAATTTAAGTACCAAATTATCGAGATTTTATAATCGTGTTAAATTTTTCATTTTAAAATCTTTTTTTTTAACTTTGTTTAGTTTGGGGTTAGGTGACCGTGTGTACAAAATATCTCAAATATTTATTTATTAATCCTAACAAATTAATGTTTCTTTGTTTTCCCAGGTGTTCAAGACAGAAGTCTAGACTTGGACGTGAGCGGCATCGTCATCTACTTCTTCGAGTTCAAAAACAACTTTAACAAATCTTTTCACATCAACGACGCAGCCGAAGGGATCCTCAATATCGAAGGCCTGGACAAGGCCTGGCAGTTCATCATGTTCGTTGGAGGATTCACATCACACATCAACCATGCTGTTGAGACGCAAATGAGGGAGGCTTACAAGACTCATCCTGACAGCTACTTGATCATCCCTGATCACTCCATTTACACCAATAACAAAGACGGAAACATAAAAGGCTATGAGCGATCATACATACATATACATTACATTAGCAAAGCTCTCGGTCAGATATGGGCCAATATAAACTTTGGCGGAGTCAACGTCGAACACATCCACTGCGTCGGTCACAGTCTTGGAGGACAAATTTTGGGACATGTCGGCTCAACATTCTTTGATATTACCGGTGAAAAGATCGCAAGGGTATCTGCTTTGGACCCTACTGGGCCGTGTTTCGCGAACAGTGCAATCGAAGATCAGGTGAGAGCGGGAGTGGCTGAATACGTGGAGGTATACCACTGTAATGCTGGATCTCTCGGGTCTGCGAACATACTTGGGGATGTGGATTTTATAGTGAACAAGAATGGTGAGACGCAGCCTCACTGCGGAACCCCGATGGTGCCAGTTCTGCTTGGATCTTCAAAAGCAGCTTCCTGTGCTCACAGGGTCTGCGTCGATCTCTAGACAGCCTCTGTGAAGAACCCAGAACTTTTTTTGGCTCATCACTGTGAATCTTACGAGAGCTTCAAGAAGGGAAAATGCTTGAATAATGACAAAACTGTTGCTGGATCAGGAAATCCGGGAAAAGCCAAAGGAATCTACTTCTTTTCAACTGCCATGTATGATTTGAAAGCCCTGATGTAATTTAAGATTAACTAAACCCACTAGTTGGTTGCCTGAGTTTCAATATTTTTTAATAACCCGTATTTATATTATTAACCGTATTATATCTAGCATACCGTATGTAACTGTCTATTAAGTGTAAATGTCTTTTAATAAAAGTCATAGTTCCTGTATTTTTATGGTTCCGTTGTATTTAAGTATAGCGGAGAGTTTAAACTAAACAAGTTTAAACTCTCCGCAAAATAATATTTTAATGTTTTTAAAAGTTTAATATTTGACTTATTTGAGTTCCTATTAATTTTTAGTGAGGAGATATGTACAATTAAATTATTTGTGTTATTTTATATTTGTGTATTCATTGACCGGTTTGTTTAGTGCAGTACCCAAAATTCATCAATCAAAACTTTTTTCATGTCCAAGCCGGACATGTAAAAGGAAATCTCAGCACAAGTCAAATCATTTCGACATTAATTTGGACTTCCGCCCCTACCACCCTCTAAACCAAATTTCGATTAGGAAACTTTTTGACGCCCCCCTAATGTCCCCCCCCCCCCCTAATTAGAGAGCGGATACTCTGCGACGTAGCCAAAGCCGCTAATTACGTTGGAATTAAGAGAAATCATTAAGAATTTTACTTTTGCGTATCTTAATTTGAGAAGTGAAATGGCTATTTAATAATTTTGGAAGAGAAATTTTGTTTTGGACATTCAATTATAAATGATGAAGTTTTCAAAAATTTGGATTTTTGTGGGTGTTTTTAACTTTTTGAGAGTACAAAAGTGCGCGTACGTAGCCCACGCGCAGGCTTTGTCTAGAAAGGGCGAATCATTTGCTGTTTATCGCCCGTTTTTGGGCAAAATATGGCTTACTTCTTACGACCACCACCAAAACTGTTGGTCGTTAGAACAATATTTTATTTTTTGTCCCAAGTGTCACCAGTGGGGCTCGTTGGGACATACAATTATTTCGTGCCAACGTCCACCACCAAACTGCCACCACTGGTGAAAACTACAGTCAAACCGATAGAACTGTAACATGGAAAACCATTATTTGAATTTATTACACTGTAACACAGTATAATGATAAAACACTAAAATTAATAATTATTGTTTAAGACTTATCGAACCATTGCCACTGGCGGCAGTTGGGACAAGAATTAAAACTTTGTCCTAACGACCACCTCTGGTGGCTGTTTTGGTTGTGGTCGTTGGGAGCAAGCCCAGAACGCGTTGAATACGCCTGCGTAATTTGTCAACAACCCAGTAGCTTTCGACCAAGTTTTACAAAATAAGAAGCAAACAGACGGACAGATATGGCGAAACTATAAGACCCTTTGTTTTCCTAAAAACTCCAAAGAAATGTAACAAGTTTTACTGGTGACAAAATATCGTTTCGTATTTGTTTGTTGCTCCCTTATTCAGTTAAATTAGGTTATCTTGAAATCTCGTCTAAACCAGAGCTACTTTAAAATCGAGTAAACCCAAAACCGCCTCAGGAAAGCATTGTCCATTACACAAGTAGGGTCTGCGGGAACACTGCTTTTAGCACTTTAAGCTACAAAGGAATCCCGATTGCATTACTGTAGCGGGGCGCCTTTGTTTTATAACAATGGATGTGTGCAAGGACTTGTTTTGGAAATATTTGCCCTTTAAGTAAGTTGATTAAAGTATGGTTAGTTAGTTAGGCATAACGCCTTAAGGCGCGGAACTCCGCGCCTACGCAACTGCGTAGGCGCTCTTGAAGCGCAAATCACACAAGCCGGGTGTAAGGCTGGCTGCCTTACTATTTACTATAACATATAATAAGTAGGATATAGGTACATTATTCCTTAACAGTTATAGGTAGGTATGTACTAATGAAACTTTCCAGCTACATCTACATAATATTATATTTACTATACTTATGTATACATATTACACATAAATTAACTATTTTCATTACTTTCATGTATTTAAGTAGGTATAGGTATATAAAATAAAAATAATTACATTAGATCACACAAGCCCAACCACTCTCACATCAACTCAAACACAGTTAGTGTTTGAGTTGACACTGTGTGACACTCACACATTATCAAACATACGCAGCACACAATACACCACTCTCACAAAATAGATACGAGTAGATTACGATTTTTACATGCGATTTCGTATGTAATATTGTTTACTCTTTCTTATTTTATATTTTAATGAGCCTGGAGCCCACGACACAGGTCACCCTAGTGTGGGATCCTGTGCACACCTAATGTTAAAGTATGTATATCAGTCTCTGGCAGCCATAGTACAAGCTTTGCTTAGTTTGGGGTCAGGCGACCGTGTGTGGAAGTGTCCCAAATTTATTTATTTAGGTAGTAAAAGGAATTGAATTAAATTCTATCTTGATGAAGACAGTCATCGCTGTGTTACATCATCTTTTTTGATGGTCATTTCGATTGATAACGTCGTAAACAATCATATTTAAATTAAGATATCTTCCCCAGCACGCGTAAGCCTATTATTTTATGAGATTCAATAATGTAGCCCGAAATGCCGGCGTTTTAAATAATAATTCCAGCGCCTCGGTAAATTCTTAAAATATGACCTTCTCATTCCTACTATGAAAGAAAATTCCCACTGCGGCGCCCGTGACCAGGCGCAAATGATACGAATTGGAGATGAGATTAGGAGTTTATACCGGACCCTGTAAGTAAGAATTGATTTGTGCGTATCGATTATTGCCTCCTTGTGTTAAATAGCTATGTCGTACGGCTATATTATCTGGGACTGGCTACCATGACATTTTATTATAAATAAATAAATAAATTCGGGACACTTCCACACACGGTCGCCTGACACCAAACTAAGCTACAGCTACCATGACATCTTACTCGTATTATAAATAAATAAATTCGGGACACTTCCACACACGGTCGCCTGACACCAAACTAAGCTACAGCTAAATTTTCGTTCGTATTTCAAAAATTTTAAACCGAAATTGTTCGAATCTCAGTCTATGTTCATAAGTTTTTAAACGTGATTAATTCTTCGGAGTTATACACGATTCCCTATTCCAAAATGACAATTTGAACAATTTGAGTTTGAAATTTCTGGGATCCGATCGGAAACGTCTCCGAATGAATGTGAATAGCACCGCAGAAAGCCGAAACCCAAGTGCATCTCTATCGAAATAAAGAAATGGGCAAAAAACCCACAATTTATGCGTAGAAGCGTTACGAAGCGTCTGCTCGCAATAAATTTCGAAAGGAGAACGCTTGAAATAATTCAATTTACATTTCATATCATTATGCTTACACAAAGCTCCTAGCGTCGAAAAATATTCAGTCGCGCGAAAGACTTGGCCGCGTGGAAAAAAACGTTAAAATAATAAGGAACCAGACGAAACTAATTCCGCATTAAGCGGAATTTTGTCGCTTTCTGCCTGAGTTTAAAATATTTAAATTATTGTTCTTTGGTTCGTTAGCGCAAGTGCTGTTACTCTTGCGGAAGGCTTTCAGAAGTGAGCTGCGTACCTAGTAGTATGTAGGGTCGACTGGGGCAAATGCGTCTGTAGGGTAATTGCGTTTTTCGAGAGTTACTAGCAAACACTTCACAAATTAGGCAATTACAACAGTAAGTTAGTATTACAGTACGTACAACGAAATTAATGCCTCCACGAACGACATTGATATATTTCACGACTCCTTAAGATTATTTAGGAGCAAAGTATCAAAAAAAAAAAACAATTAATACAAACAACCAATAGTTAAAATTATAAAGTTATCATTTAAAACCATCTCATTTATTCTTGCTAGTGTGTATAATGTATATTTATTTATGTATAATGTATTTATATTTTATTTCATTTTTTTCTCTTGCTGACCTGTGTGTGATTAAAAAATTTGTTTATTTTCAAAGATAATTATGATGTTAAGATAGAAATAGAAATACTCACCACCTTCCTCATTGCGAATGTTGTGAATACCTATTATGGGTATACATATCAGAACTGTTCCTATTAGCTGTAAGAAAACTTAAATTGTTTAATATTTATACTGTTGGTATTCCTTAATAAATAAATAAATAATTAAGATAGAAAAAATATGTAAGAGGCGCCTAATTTGCTAAGGGTTTGTCAGTAATTCTCGAAAGACGCAATGGCCCCACAGACACATTTGCCCCAGTTGACCCTATACTTAGGTAAGTTATTGAGATATTTTGATAGGTCTCTGTTGGAGGCTAACTACTAGCTAGTTAATATCATGATCCAAAAAACAAGGGTTAGCAATCCAGGAGCAAACACGTAATGACGTCACTCGTCATCGTCTCTTTCGAACTTGTTTTACACTCAGATCAGAAAAAATGGAACACTACGTTATATCTTGCTGAAGACACTTCTTCATTAAACTTGTGTGCGTGGTAATGTTGCCATGAAAAACATTTACAATTGCACGAAAACTAATATTAATTCCTAAACTCTACGTTAGCCATTTCCGTTCCAATAAACAACCTTAGGAGATTTAATATTCTAAAACTGCACATATTTGTAAGAGTTTAATGTTACGGCTCTTTCAAAATTGACTTGTAAAAAAACTGCACAATTCTTAAAAAGAACCTCAAAATGTAGTTCTGGCCACACTTTTATAATGCACTATGTATGTTTATGTATACGAAATTCTACCATAAACCAATGAAAATAATGTTGTAACGTAGTTTTTTTTGCGTCAATGTGTGCGTGTTGTGTACATATACGACAGTAGCGTAGTTTTTGGATGGTTTTTGGCTTCATCTAAATCATATGACGTGCGCCATCTTATTCTCTAGGTTGATCTGAGACTATGGTTAATATTATCTACTATGTAACAGTACCTTTTAAAATGTGCTTAGCATAACTTTAGCTAAAGTGCAGTAACACTACACTATAGCTTTTAAAATACCAAGCGTCAGTCCTTCGGGCCATTAGTTAAAGTGCTTCGAGTCTTATTTTTCTGCAAAATGTACGTAAACGCTTCGCGTGTATTTAATTTGACAGTTAAAATTAGTGAGGGAGAGTCCTAAGTGCTTCAAAAGGGGAGTTATTTTACTGGTGTAACCAGTAATTAAACTGATGGGATAGCTGGAGGTTACTTTGGAGACTTGACTTTTTCCTTATAAGTACTCATTTTCTTAAATAAATTTAATATATCTGAGATCCTATAAGTATTACTAATGGATGTAGTTTTTTTTACACACTACCGCCTGACCCCTGAGACTGATATGCACACATATTATTGTTAAATACATACTTAAATAGATATTAACACCCAGACATAGAACAAACACAAATGTTCATAACATAAATGCTAGGTGTGAATTAGGTGTGAATCGAACCCACGCCCCCAAGCTCAGAAGACAGGTTCACTACCAACTGAGCCACCGAGGCAGTCAGTACTTAAGTTACTTAGGGTACTTTTTTGCCTGTCAACGTAAATTTTTATTTTCGAATTTGTGTTCTAAATGTTGTTCACTTTGACGGCTTGAACTAATACAATCCTACTAATATTATAAACGCGAAAGTTTGTAAGAATGGATGTATGGATGTTTGTTACTCTTTCACGCCAGAACGGCTGAACAGATCTGGATGAAATTTGGGACAGAGATAGATTATACTCTAGAATAGCACATAGGATACTTTTTAACCGCGGGTGAAACCGCGGGGTGCAGCTAGTAATACAATAAATACTCCTTTACCAAGTTGTGCTTTTATTAACAGAACATTTAAAAATAACCGGCCAAGTGCGAGTTGGGCTCTCACACGAAGGGTTCCTTACCATTATCTATAAAAACTGCAAAAAAAACCACGTTTGTTGGATGGGATCCCCTTAAATAATTATTTTATTTTGTTTTTTAATATTTGTTCTTATAGCGGCAACAGAAATACATCATCTGTAAAAATTTCAACTGCCTTACTATCACGGTTCATGACATACAGCCTGGTACAGACGGACAGCCAGACGGACGGACAGTGGAGTCTTAGTAATAGGGTCTCGTTTTACCCCTTGGGTACGGAATCCTAAAAGGACACAAAACGAAACTAAATTTTATTACATTGAGATTTGAATTTAAATGGCTTTTGAAAATTATGGCTTTTTCTGACATAGAGACATTCTAAATTCTTACATTTTCAATTTCTTTCCATCGTTTGGAAATGGCTATGACGTTGTTAAACTTAATACGATTGTTTTAAATTGGACATTTTACGAAGTTGCTTACTTACTTGTTTGACTTGTTTACAAGACGCGATGATGTAAAGCTTCTGACTAGCTATTATTAGTCAATTGTATCCCTAACCTAAAACGAAGATTAATCATTGTTTGACGTCAAAACTCTCGTTATAAATATACCTTTAGCTTTGGTTCAAGCAATGAAAACATTTAATTCAAAAGTATCCTTAACAAACTGATTTGTAACTGACAAACTGACCTCAAAAGGTTAACTAACCATTTTAATTAAATTAAAACGGATTGTTAGCGCGGTCCTATCAAAACATATCATTTGGCTCGTTATGGAAACCACGTTTAATTCTTAACTTTTAGTTGTCCCGATAATCTGCTTGTAAAATCGGATCTACGCGTTAAAAATAAAAAGGTTGAATTTTGTTGATTGTTTGTTTTCGTTGTTTGAGTTTTGTTGTTGTTGTTGATTTTGTTTTGCTTGCTGTTTTTGTTGCTCAACTTGAAACTAAAAACACTTTGCAGGTTAATCTATAATGTACCTAATGTAAAAATTGCTGTGTATTAACCGGTGAACGGCAAAAACAGTGTTAACGTACTGACTGATAAAAAAGAAAATTAGAGAGACGTAGATCATAAACTTTGTTTTAATACTTTCATACTATAAACTTCCACTGCGTTTAAACACTGATAAAAAACTTAAAAACCGCTTACAAATTAACCAACTAACTTAGCTAAGTTTGAGAAATCGGTCCACTGGTCATCCGTTTCATTCCCATTTTGGAGTTTCTTTTCAATCTTATTACTTCTAATTTTTTCATTCCTAATGTCGACTGGGCCTTCTGTCTTTTCTTCTGTCTTCGTATCGTTGCTATTCAAGTTTTGATACTTGATTATAAGATCTAAAATCTCATGCTGCATTTGAAGGCGGAAATGATCGGTTAGGTTTCTCATTGCGTTTCCAACGTACTGGCCAAAGACGAAGTTTTCGTTCAAGTCTTTCGATAGGAACTCTCTTCCGAGCTCAGCCAACACTTGCCTGACTAGATCGACTGCACTGGAGTTTGTGACCTGGGATTTCGAGTTAGAATTAGATGGTTTGGTTGATACTACTTTTCTGTGCTTCTCGTATTTTGGTCTGACGGGGGAAGGACCGATGGCGACGGAGACCACCTCGTCGTTTTCCATGTCGTCTTCTTGCAGAGGAGTGAGATGGCCTGAAGGCTGAAACAATAATGAAATATGAAAAACTATAGCTGCACCGTAAACGCAAAGTATAGTTTTTATAAGTTTGCGTTTTTAAGGAATGTGTCAGTGAGCGTGTACTGTTGAAAATATTGGCACAAAGTAATTAGTTTAACGAAATTTACTTTTGCGTAACTGTACTTTTTTTTTTGGAAATAAAAGAAATAAAATAAAATTAAGCGTAACAAAGACACACACGCACTCACACTTAAACTTTCGCCTTTTATTTATTTTATAATATAAAATAGGAAGTAAGATAGCAGTGGGTTAACTAGGCTATGACTTGTGTCTACGTGTTAAAACTTACTTTAAAATAAAGTTTGTTGTTTGAGTTGAAAAGTTAAATTAATGTGTGGGAAGGAGAATAGGGAGGCCTTGCAGGTTGGTGAGTGCGTTAACGTTACCTTTTTCCTGACCTCCCTAAGAGGTTTTGGCGTGTTCCTTTCAGTCCGTCTCTTGGGTTCAGGTTCGGAGATCATCATGTGTCTCTTAGAGTGATGGTGGACGCCGGGCCGCCTCATCTCTCGAGGCTCGCGAGGCGCTCTCTGGTCCTCTCTCCATGCACCCTGAAGAGTGTACAATAATAAATATTTAAGCAAGATTGCATTTTATCATCATCATCATCTTGTTAGCCCGGGAGACGTCCACTGCTGGCCAAAGTCCTCCCGCCCAATGCTCTCCACACTGACTGGTCTTGCGCTGCCCGCATCCAGCGGCTTCTTGCGACCCTCACCAGACCGTAGGTCCACCTACTGCCTTGGTGGCTCAGTTGGTAGTGACCCTGAGCTTGGGGGCGTAGGTTCGATTCCCACCTAGGGCAAGCATTTCTGTGACGAAAATTTGTGTTTGCTCTATGGCTGGGTGTTAATTATCTATCTAAGTATGTATTTATTAATATATACTCGTATGTATGTATATCAGTTTCTGGCAGCCATAGTACAAGCTTTGCTTAGTTTGGGGTCAGATGACCGTGTGTGCAAAATGTCCCGAATTTATGTTCATTTTTATCTAGTGAGAAGCCTTTTCACGCATTAAGCACGCAAACGCAAGATTGTATGTATTTAGGCTCAATTAACATTATTCTGGGCTACGGGTATTAAAGGTACTAAGCCGAAAAGAGGTGTAAGTATTCATCATACTGAATAATTTTTACAATGGGCTCAGCCCCGAAATCGCAAAAAGGTAGCATAAATAAATAAACTACAAATAGTTCTAGCCCATTCCTAAAAAGAGCATTATTAACGAAGCCCAAATCTTCACATTCCTTAGTTCCATTTAGCTCATAATGAAACTTAAGAATCTTTTTTAAAAGAACTGTTTGGCAGCAACATTTCATGGAGAACGAAATAACAGTATTCATGGTTTCTTGTGACAAAGATATAAACCAACATAATATTGAAAACAAATGCAAAGTTATCCCAGTCCTTGTAGTCCCAGTAGTGCTAGCTCTATAATAGTAAAGTATGTAAGGTCATCCTAAGGTTGCCTGGAAGAGATCGGTTTTAGTAATAAGGCCGCCAGTTGTTACACTATAGAATAATAATAATAATAATAAAGCCCATTTATTTCCCATCACATTATTACATGCATTAAAATAAAAAAAATCAATTAAAAATTCACATGCATTTTTCCTTAAAATATAACAGATTTTAAAAATTTTGCTTATTATTCTGTTCGCACGAGTTTAATTTTTAATCACTTTCGTCTTCATTTTCTTTGATTGGAACCCCTTCTCGGGTATAGGCCTCCTCCAGCTTGTTCCAGATCTCCCGGTCTTTCGCTTTTGACCTCCATTCAATTCCTGCTACATCTTTTATGTCCTGAGTCCACTTTTTTCTGGGACGCCCTCTTTTTCTTTTTCCTGACGGTCCTTCCCATGCCGTTGTCTCTAATGTCCATCTCTTGTCTGTGTACCTTGCTAAATGTCCGGCCCACCGCCACTTCAGCATTAGAGCATAATGTAGTGCGTCCATAACCTTTGTTTTCCGTCTAATGTTTTCGCTCTTTATTTTATGTATTCGTCTTATTTTTAGTATGCTCCTTTCCATTGCCTTCTGACATGTTACTAGTTTGGTTTTTATTCTAGTATTGTACGTCCATGTCTGGCATCCGTATGTGAGAGAAGGAAGAATACACGTATCTAGAACGGTCTTTTTCAGATGGAGGGGATATTTCCCTTTCAGAATTTCCTTTAGGGACAAGAACCTTTTCCAGCTTATGTTAGTGCGGCGTTCGACCTCTTGTTCTTCGCTTTTATCTTTAAATGATATTTGTTTTCCGAGGTATACATAATTTTCTACATAATCTAGGGGCTTTCCGTTTAGGTTTATCGTGTTCATGTCGCTGTTTGTTAATATTTTTGTTTTGCTTACGTTCATTTTGAGACCTGTTTTTTCGCCTTCTTCGTTGAGAGCGTTTATCACACAACACTATAGAATAAGTATTATTATTTTTTTGTTTTGTTAGTTGTGGTGTGAACAATAAAGAGTTTATCTATCTATCTATCTATGTAGTTTTAAAATTATCGATAATAATAATTTTATAAAAAAGAAAATATTGACTGCCAAAGGCTATTATAAAATTGATGACTTCCTACAGGATACATTTTAATAAATAATGACATACCTATATTCTATTCATACTTGACTCTCAAATAAAATATGATTGGCGGTTCTCTTTTATATGACATTATATTGCTATTACATTAAAACGCTGACATTTGAACTTTAATTTTGACATTTAATTTGTAATATAGATTCATTTGAATTCAATTAGCTTTGACATTTTTTTTTTTTTTGTAATTAGCTATCTCTCCAAACTTTGCACGCCCCTTCAGGCATAGCATGGAGCTAGTATTAAATTTTATGTAACAACAATATTATTATTCGTGTTTAAAGCAAATAAATATATATTTATCTTAAAAAAACTAAAAAGCATGCTTTCCACGTGATGGCTTCATCGTCGGATCAGCTCCGAAATACTTAATTATAGTTTTGTCATCCCAACTACAAATACATACAATGTTTCACTTCGATATAACAATTAGAATTACGTCAAAATTGACTTTAGATTTTGACTTTGAATATGTTTGTTAGTTACGAAAGCGTATTAAAAACTTACTGAAAGAACAGGGGTGATGACCAACACCAGCACTATCCAGGACCGTCCAGCTGCGTCCATTGTGCGCTACTGCCTCTAGCATCAACCTTCGCCAGAACTGTCTTCTTGTTTACGAAATATCAGTAAACATCAGACAATGCGTTAGTAGAATGAGTGAGAAATTTCTTCTGTTGTCAATGTTAATCATTCACACCAGCGTTTCCTAACCTTTTTCAGTCCACGGACCCCTAGGAAATTAGGCGCAATTTAACGCGCCCCTTTAATTTAAAAAAAAGCAACAGGACCATTTATTGTTGTACGACAAATACAAAACAAGTAGTATAGTAGACACTAGAAATAAGGATAGGATAGCTGTAGCGAGATTTAGACTGACTAAGTCAGTCAAAAAAGTCATTTTTAGGCAACTGCATTCGTTTTTACAATAAAATCCCGAAAAATATAACAGGGCTCACCGAGGGAAAATTCAAATCGCATGTAAAAACTACATTAATGAAAAGAGGATATTATAAGGTTAAGAATTATATAGAAGATAATAAAGATGTCTGGAGCCTTCCACTTCCGTCAAGTAGCCACTAGTATTTATAGATGTAATATCTAGTTGTAAGCCAAAATTTGTGAGACTGTAAATTTATTTATTATTTGAAAAAATAATGCCCCTCAGTTTCTTGCCTGTTCTTCCGAGTTAAAGGCGATCGTGTCTATTTAAATAACTTTGACGTTCATAAGTGTATCTTTGATACCTAAATTGAATAAAAACATTTTGACTTTGACTTTGACTTTATTGAAAGAAAAATATAAAACCCGGCTGCAACATGTTGTACCCTATGTCACTTCCACTATCAAAACGATTCAAATCAGACCTCACGTGTCGAAATCCATCAAGCTGTTTAGGCTGCAGGGCATGCGAAAGAAATCTCATACATACATACGAGTATACCCGAAAAACATAACCCTCCTTCTAGCGCAGTGGGGTAAAGAACCTTTTTCATAAAAAAATCGGTAATTTGAAGATTGGTGTTGCTTTTTGCAGCACCTGTAGGCTGATATTAGCTAAGTTGTAATCTCAAATTGCCAATGCTAAGTTATCGTAGCAATTACGAGACTTTTGGTGGCATTTATTTATTATTAGGTGAGTTCCACGGTTTTATCCGCGATTCCACAGGAACCGTATTTTTTTCAGGATGAAACCCTAATGTCCTTTTCTGAACCCCTAACAACGTGTAAGCAAAATTTCATGATGAACGATTGAGTAGTTAATCTTAACCAACAAACAAGCGAACAAACTCACTTTCGCATTTAAAATATTAGTTAGGAATGAAGTAAAGATTCGGATTGTTAAATGGTCCATAGATGAGACTGCGGACCTCCACATTTACTCGCGGACCCCCGGAAGTCCGCGGACCACAGATTAAGAAACACTGCTTTACACCATTGTGACTGATGGTACTAATGTTGTCATTTCAGCGCTTTTGTCTTGTTGGTATGTTGTTATTATGGAGGCAATCGCTGTTAAATTAATACGATGAAGGGGCAAATCAGATATTTTAAGTCATAAAGTTGAAAAATCTTCGGTGGCTAAATGCAACAACAAGCTAAGGGGCTGCCTGATGGTAAGCGATCACCGTTACGAGTACCTAAGGATACCTAAAATACCAGGGGCATCATAGATACGTTGCCAACCTTTAAGGACTCTATTGACAGCCTTTTTGAAGAATGTTGTAATTACTCGGAAATACTCCAGGAGGGAGGGAGCTCATTCCACAGACGGCAGGTTAACGATTGTTTGATTTCCTTACAAAACAAAATATTTGTAAGATCTAGAATTTTGTGAGATTTGTGAGCACGGACATTTAAGCTGACGTTTCAAATCGACTATATCGGTATTTTCCATACAAATCTCGTATCGGTCTTTTCATTATTCAGGACCTTTGCGTGACCATCCTATTTATCTGCGCTCAGGTAACTTTTTTCAAGGCAAATTGATTTAAGTTTTACTTCCTTTTTTTTTTAATGTGTGCAAAACTTTTAAAAGATAGGCAAAACTGCGCCACACAGCTACTCCATATTAAACATAAGCCGTACACGAAACGCTACAGTTTAAACCAGACATCTGTTCAGAATGTAAAACCGTCAAACGTTAATGGAATTTATACTGAATCCGTAAAACTTTTAAGTAGGGTCGTTTATATTCACACCAAATTGTGACAGAACCAGCTAGCTTGAACCCTGCGCCCTTATTCACGTGTGGAGCCGGGTTCGGAAAGATTGCGGTTCGATTCACGTCCGATAACTAAATAATAATTTATTTTTGAATATTCAATTTTAAACTAGCTTTAAAATAAATATGTAGAAAATAATAACTATTTTATTAAGAAAACTGGTGTGGTTTTCACATATTAAGATTTAATGAAATGGGAACTACTCACGTCCTCGTACCATTTAATCGATTATTCCGACTATAGTTTCAACCCCATTCGGCGGTCTTTATCAAAGCGCGCGTGCGCTCGCGGCTTCATCTCGCATAGCACCATAAATTCAATAATTATGTTTGTAGTTCACCATAATAGGTAAATAGAGTGTGGAATACTCTGCCAGAGTGTGTTCCCTGACACTTATAATCTGGGAGTTTTCAAGTCTTGAGTGAATCGGTTTCTTCTAGACAAGCATGCTCCATCGTAGGCCGCATTACTGCTTATCATCAGGCGTGATGGTGACGAAACGCAATCTTACCGAGCTATAAAAAAAAACCCTAGAAACTCATGGCCCCCATACTCGTGTCTCTACAGCTCCTCAGCCGATTTTATTCATAATTGGCTGAAAAACTGTATTAGACTTAACCGCCACATTTTCTGAAGATGCTTCCGCATGCAATGATGAACCGCATACCAGTAATTGTCGGGCAAAAATTTAAAAACGATGAGTAAAAATATGAGTTTTCCAAATAAACTTTAATGGGCTCTTCCTTTGCTCGGACAACAAATTTAGTTCGTCCTGCAAACTGAAGTAGAGCTCTTTTCCAAATATTTTTGAAATGAAAAGAGGGTAGATCACTCATTAATTTACCCCTTTTTGTCTCACAGTTTGAAAGTCAAAGGGTAAAGCGGCTCTAGTTAGCCTGGTCTCATCATACGTGTAGCACGTTCTACCAAAGTTTTACAAGTCGAAAACAAGCTCCTTTCCAGATTTAATTAGATCCAACATTTAATTGAAAATATGGGACATTAAATACGCTAATAAATGGTTTGTACATGTGTAAGGGTAGCAGGTTAAGTGAGGCTTTATATTTGAGAGTTTAAAGTTGATTTTTGAGGTTGTCAAATTGTTTTTTGTTGGATTTTTAGGAATAAAAATTTAGTTAAAATAGGAGGTAATTTATAATAAATAGTACGAGTAGGAGTAATAATTAAGTTAAATAATTACTCCTACTCGTACTATTCGTACGTAATTAGTTTAGGGGAAATGGTTGATGGTACAAAGTTATGATTGTTTTGAAGACTACGAGTATATAGCTTGATTGCATTTAAAATTTTTTTAGAATTCTTACTGTTTAAGTTAATTTTATTGTAATTATTGTAATATTTATTGTAACTGGAATCTCAATCAAAAAAGCTACTGAAAGCAGTAACTATAACTGTGTTTTTGCCTACTTTATAAGAGCTATAATCACGAAATCGTCATTGGGTATAGCTTTTGAGTAAAGTAACTTTTGAATAAAGTTTGCTGTACAGATTTTTTTTTCTCAAAGTTTGTAAACAGTATTTAAGTAAAAATGCATCAAGTATAGTCATATATCGTCACGCCTTTCCCCCGATGGGGCTGGCAGAGGTGTAATACAACACCCACACTTCGCTGGACGATTTTTAGTCCCAAATCTGACAGGGGGCGAGCCTGTCGCCATACACCGGGCTCCAGTCATGTAGCAGATGACATACTATACGCACATATGTTCACACAATGAACAAATTTGTGCATGCCGTCTCGGCTGGGTTCGAACCCGCTCCCTCTGGTTTGAGAGGCGGGCCTTGAGACTGGATGGAAGCGATGGCAGCCTAATTCCTAATTAGGCTGCTATCACTTCCATTGCCAAGTATAGTCATGCATTTAAAATATTATTTTCATTGTTTATATAGGTAGTATTTTCTTAAATATTTGTTGTAGGTAGTATTCTTTGAATTTATTTTTCGCATGGTGAAACTTTTACTAAAGTAAATCGAAAATTAGATACTAATTTGAAAAATTAAATAAGTATACTTACTTATTATTATGTAGTATTTTTTTAATTTTTTGTCATTTTTTTTTGTTTTCTTTCTGCCAGCCGTACACAATAGGCGGCACGTATTGGGAGTAAACTCCCCTAACTTGAGTTTAAACTTATGTAAGAAGGCGTGCGGATAAGGGTGCTAACGAGAGCGCGAACTTCACGCGATAACGATACATTGCGTTTGAAGACAATTTCTGGAAATTGGAATTTCTGTTTGCTGGAAATTGGGATTTATATATGGGACTGACATGACAATGTTGGTCTTGGTTGGTTTGTTAAGTACCTTGAGACATTTAAGAACTAATTCTGGATTTATTCTTAGTCTTTAAACGGAGTTGACGGCAACAAACATCCTCACTATCTACACTAATTTTACATAATCATCTGTCTGTCTGTTTGTAGGCTTTTCACGGCTAAACTGCTGAATGGATCTTGATAAAATTTGATAGTTAGTTACAGTATTTCAGGAGGAAAGTATTAAAGTATGATTTATTTGAGCGAACTGACATAACAATTATAAAACATAAAGTCAAAGTCAAAGTCAAAATGTTTTTATTCAATTTAGGTATCAAAGATACACTTATGAACGTCAAAGTTATTTAAATAGACTCGACCGCCTTGTTCGGATAAAGAGCCTCTACTCAGGAGAACAGGCAAGAAAGTGGCATTATTTTTTCAAATAATATATTTTTATTTCATAATATTATACATAATTATATAAGCAGTCAAACATGGTTCGTTCTGTTAGAAAAACCGCATTTTACCATGTCTAGTACTCCTTTCACGGTATTCGCTATTGGGCTAGATATGAGTTACATAATCCAATGGAACTGTCATGGAACAAAAGCTGTCTAGGTACGTCGTTTTGAACACATTCCATCAGGTATTTGGAAACCATTTTCTAAATGCCAACAATATCGCAAGTAAAAAATAAATTCAATCGAATTTAGAGTGTTCTCTTTGTAAATTGTCTAATGAGCAATGTCTTCACTAATCAATCTTTTGTAAACAAGCTTAGTTTTCTTTCTTTCTCCCTCGTTCTAAGCCTACTCATTGAAACTACCTACCGTTTAGAAAGAGGGGGTGAGAACACGCCAGCGTGATAAATTGGACGTTGACAGGTGACTCCTTAACAATCACATATAGATCGTATGAGTATACCCCTCATGTCAAGACCAGGGCCCGTACCACGACATCTAATTGTGATAATTTTTGAGTTCAGCCGCCGACGCTGCGCGACCATGAACCTTATTGCGGAGTGATGCGATTTGTAATCGTCAGCGTCAGCGGCTGAACCTAAAAATTATCGCAATAAAATGTCACGGAACCGGGGGCCTATTCGGAGATTTCAGATTTTCATCTCACCTTTTTTGTCCTTGTTGCTCTTGTTTGAAACGTCATAGGTGTAAGAGTGACCAAGATAAAATCTCATCTCATCTCACGCGTAGGAATAGCCCTCCTGAATGTCTTCATCAAATTATTATTTTTTTGCGAGACAAGCTATTGATAAACATATTCCCCCTCTTCTTTTTCTTTATAAGCTTTAAAGAAAGAAATTCACTGTATAACTATTCCTAGTCTATATTACGTTCATTAAAAAGGACTAAGGACGTAGTATAGACTCGGAATAGTAACGGATTAGTATATCTTTCCGAGTCTAAACGACGTTTACGAGTAAGGACTAAGGACGTATTTTTCGTATCTTCGTTTGTATTTTTTCCTTCAAGTAATAATTATACCTAGGAAACCAAACCAACCTTATGTACTAAAGGTTATAAAAACGTTACTGTACGTTACTCGGAATAGATCTACTGTGAATGAATTTCCTTATTTTTTTGAGTCGATGGCAGCCTAGTTGGGAGAAGGTCCTCTTTTCAAGCCAGAGGGGGCGGGTTCGAACCCAGCCGACGACGGCACGTACCAATTTGTTCATTGTGTGAACATATTATGTGCGTATTGTATGTCATCTGCTACATGACTGGAGCCTGGTGTATGGCGACAGGCTCGCCCCTGTCACATTTGGGACTAAATATCGTCCGGCGAAATGTGAGTGTTGTATTACAGCTCTGCCAGCCCCCTCGGGGGAAAGGCGTGACGATATGCTATGCTATTTTTTTGAGTGGATCATAAAAGTCACAACACTGAATAACTATTCCGAGGTTACATAACGTTGAGTACACATGTTTGGTTTGCTTTTGTAGGTATAATTATCACTAAGAGAAAATAATCAAACAAAGAAAAATGCTGAAAGATTTTGTATTCTCGTTGGACCAAAATGCCTCGTTTCAAATTAAGGCGCACTGGAATTAGGTACAAAAATCTTATTTGACCTGGAAAAGGTGACCGTCTGATAAATTAGAAAATAAAGACAACAAAATGAAGTTAAGGGACTAGCACACTCGATGTCTTTACCAGCGGAACGTAGCGCGTAAACGCAACTCGTAACCATCGTCTTCGGCGATCGTTGGTGTTTCTAAAACTGAACAAAAAAAGGTTCTCATTTCGACCAATTTTTTTATATGTTTGTAACGCGGTTACTCTGCCAATTATTAATTGACTAGCTGCACCCTGCGGTTTCACCCGCGGTTAAAAAGTATCCTATGTGCTATTCAAGACTATAATCTATCTCTGTGCCAAATTTCATCCAGATCTGTTCAGCCGTTCTGGCGTGAAAGAGTGACATCCATCCATCCATCATTCTTACTTAAACTTTCGCGTTTATAATATTAGTAGGATAGGATAGGATTCTGTAGAATCTTTCTAACATAATTTTTGGATGTAACCAAAATCAATTTAATCTTAGGTATAGGTATACGTGACGCGCCGTGAATTGCAGTGAAATGAATAAAGAAAAGTAAAGATAAAATTGTAGTAAGTTTGGTTTAAATTGAGTTTTTTTAAATTAAATTCAAAATTGATTTATTTATGCACTCACAACTATGGACTGATTACGAAATAAACGATTTTAAATTTATTTTTTAGAGAAATGCATTAAAGGGAATGGAAGTGAGTAAAGTATATGCATATGCATGTATGCATATGCATATGCAGCACTCAGCCATTTTTTAAGAAAGTATCCAGTGTAACGCAGACCGTTACGGCAGCAAATGTATGAGTGTGCAAGTACCTTTAGTAAAATACAATTAGGCTTAGTCTAGACAACAAAACAACTCGAAAGCTTTTGTGATTGATTTAGTCAATTGTCCAAAATAAATTAGCCAATTTTCAAGCTTATTTTGTTACGGTTGAAAATAAATTATGTCACAATTTGTAAAAAAATTAGAAAAGCACATGAGTAGTTTGTTTGATAAGTTATTGACTTTAATTAAATAATATTATTAAGTAGGTATCTGATGGTTTTAAACTAATTGTGCTCTGTAATAACTTTTGTAGTACAATTATATATTTTGTACTTAGTATTTTAATTATTTGCGATGCGGTTTTTTAAATTTGTACTTCAATTAAAGCAAAGCATGTATTTTGCCCAGCCCTGCCTATAGGTAGTTATTCTAATGGGGCAGCTCTGCGTATAAGATGAGTCTTGAGACAGGATTGCGTGTCTTGCACGATGTTGACAGATTATCTGCTAAGTGCTACCTCTGCGAAGATATTGTGTTCTAATTTACCGATCACTCAATGAGATTAATAATGATCGATGGACACACTGACGTTATTTAGAACCTACATTAATAATGCTTATTTCATTGAGTGATTTACTATGGAGTATAGGACTAGGCTATACCAATATAGACTAGGATACCGCCATGCATTGCGATTACATGCAGTATCCTAATCCAGAGGTCCCAGGTTTGATTGACGGCCGAGGAGATGTTTGATGGATTTCTATATCTGTTCTGACAGGTTTCGCTTAACTGTAACAAAAAACCGACAGCAATATAAGGCTGAGTTGCACCAACTAACTTTAACTATAACCAAACCTTAACCGGCCCTAGAATCTCTGGTTTACCAGAGACTTTACGGCTAGTTTCGCTTCGGTAGCGTTTTTTACGATACTCAAATTGTGAAAGTAACATAAAAAGCTGTAAAATCTCTCGTAAACCAGAGATTGTAGGGCCGGTTAAGCTTTGGTTATAGTTAAAGTTAGTTGGTGCAACTCAGCTTTAGTCTGTCATTCTAATCCTGACTATAAACGTGTGTCCTTTTTTGTTATGCTTTGGCGTTCTAACTAATCAACGGATCATTTTGAATTTTTGAATTTGATTTTGAAATTTTGCACACACGTTGTTACATGGATTATTTAGACGCGGGTAACACTGCGAGGCGCAGCTAGTCGACATATAATATTATAAATAAGCAAAGCTTGAAAATCCGACTTCTCTTTATCGAAATAGGATTTTTAAACGATTTTCAGACTTTTGTTGGTATTTTAAAAACTTCTAAACCGATTTCAATAACATTTACTTTTAGGGGACCACCTCTGAAAATAATATGATCTTCCAAATAATATTAAAAGCATGAAAATCATAATTGGCGGAAAGATCGCGTTATATGCATACAGAAAATAAACATACAGCCGAATTAAGAACCTCCTCTTTTTTTGTAGTCGGCATAATTTGCGGAAAGATCGCGTTAGATGCATTGGTTCAGAAAATTAACATACAGTCGAATTGAGAACCTCCTCTTTTTTGTAGTCGGTTAAAAAGATTTGGTATGAAGTTCTAGGAAAAAACCAACATAGATAGGTTACATTTACATCGTTCTATACAGACAGTGTGTTAACAACACAGGCTGATGTTCATCAGTTTGTTGCGTACTCGAAATCGTATCACATGCCATAAACAAGCGATGTCCTTTCCCATATGAATAAATAACGGCTAATAAAGTACATTCCTGTGTAAAAACTCAATCTATCCAAGTCTTCCCGGAGGTACGTTATGTTTGGTTTACAGCCGTAACGACTTCACGGTTCCAAGAAATAGAGCTGTATGTGCAAACATCAGTTATGGCAGGCAAAGTAATTACTTGTAATTTTTAATTAAACAATTTATTTCAAAGTTACTTGCCAAGGAGGCGACATCTACAAGTCGCTTAACATGGTGGTTAAACGTCGACCTATTCTACATAAAAAAAGACAGAATATAGAACAAAAATTAGAAAATTTGACAAATACTAATTAATGTTAGCAGACTCCCGGTATCGAGTGCAACTTTGAATGTCAGCTGTCAAATGCGTTTTGTGCTATGTCCCCCACACAGCGCGAAACGCGCGCGGCGTTAACAGTTTTCAGCGCGCGGCCACACAGCGCGGGATTCAGCATGACGTTAATTATCTGCAACCTAGACCTCTTCGACCTCTTGTGTATAAATTGTCTCGGCCTCCTAAAACTCAGCATGTCTTAGGTGTCAGCAATCAAATGTGTTTCACGCCGTAATGTTGACTCATTTGCGCGATACCGAGTCGTTCTCGCCCGTATGGATGCCATTGCACGATGCGACCAAATTTTGCTAGTTATTTTATCAAGACAGACGTATATTTACACGTAGCCGTGTCACGTTCTCAAACGACCAAAATTGATGTAAAGATTTTGTCGCAGCACGCATGCTAGGCCTGCTAGGCTTATCTGAAACCGTTCAGTCATATGGAAGTACAGAAATACGGAATAACGAACATTGACATACACAAAGCTATTCATATCTAAGAAAGAAAGTTTAAAACGCAGATACGGTTCTTTCCCTTTGAACAACAGTGTAACTGGTTCCCAGTGACCTCAAAGCCTATATGAATACACCAGCGGAACCTGACCTCTCGACCCTTTAATTTCTTCCAGCTTCGTGAGGGAATAATGCATGCTGAAGAACTGTTAGAGATCAAGCTTGACTGGTCGGATTTTGTAGTCGGAATGTTGAGGCGAAAGAAATATTAGTGTGGATTGCATCTTTTAATTCAGGGAAATTTAGGTAAGGACATAACTGAGTTTGGTTAGACAAAAATGCAATCAAACCAAATTCAATCACATCAAATATCTTCAATTGGGTAAAATACAGGTAAACACAGGTATCCCCAAAACAGGTAATCCTAATTATTTGAGTTTGAAATGTTATTTAATTTATTTAAGAGGGCCGCGACGCTCTGAAATTTTTATACAAACCCGCTACTCAAATTTCTTGAAAACCTTTTGTCAGATTATGATGAAATTTAGCATGTTCAATTAAATTAATAATATCTCCGCCCCTATGTTCTTGGTTTTTTTTAAAAACGTTCTCAAGCGAAAATAGAGGTATGAAAAATATCCACATTTTTAAGGGGTCACTTTTGACTGATTTATTCAATAGATAGAAAAAGCAAATCATAAATTCCATTACATAGGAGGTTGTACATACGAGTATCATTAGCTGTTAAATGAATCCATAATGCAAGGGAAATTCTTAGTTACTTAAGAATGATTACAGAAGTGCAAAAGTCATAAAAAAAATTGAAATTGCACTTTGTCACTCTGTAGGTAAGTTTAGAGGCTCGTCGGTATCATTACTCGCTCTCTTCGCTCGTCTTCTTCTTCTAGACGAAATGGCTATAGAATACCTTAGGCCAATGCGAAGTTAGTCTAGGTCGCCTAGGTCGAAGTTAGTTAGGTCGCCGGACTTTTCAAATCGATTTTATAATTAAAAGTAGGTTCATCAGACTAAGTCGTTACTCATTGTCTTGAAATCGAAGTTAGAAAAAGAATAACCACTGTTTTACGTCCCACTAACCCTACCCTACCTTCCTACCCTACCTACTCGACGTTGACTAGGGGACCTACCCTACGTCGAGGGCGATTGAGCTGATATCCATCACGCTGGCTCAGTGCTGGTTGGTGGTCGTCATAGAAGAAGAATTCGCTAGATATGTGATATCCGCATACCGCTATAGATACATAAAAAATAGCGTTTTAGTAGAACAAATCCTGACCTAACGCAACGATTACTAACATAAACGGAAAAACGACTAAGTACTTACACATTTGACGAATAAAACAATAAAAGTAGTAAGTGCCAATGAATCACGTGGTTTTTATTTGTGGTCATTTGGAATAGCCAGTACAACTGTGAGATGCTATGTTACTTCCAAGTACGTAAGCACTAATATTACACTTGTAGTAAACAGATGAATAATATTGGGAAATACCTATTACCTATTGGTATTGAAAATTGACTAGAGTTGTAAGGTAGAGTTCTGCGTCATTGCGATCGTACATAAACAACGTGCTGGTTTTTGGTGTGGGTGTAATAAAAAAGTTGTTAATTTGACAAGTAGAAGCATCCTTAAGTGTTACTACACTTAAAACCAGCACGTTGCATATACTATATACTTAACATGGCTTTGGAATGAGAGGTTTGTACCCCAGAGTCTGGAGACTTGCACCGGATTTGATGCTGCTCCAACTGAATACGTTGACTTCTTTATCAGCGTTATCATTGTAGCTGTAGAAGATTAATCAAACATACCTGCCTAATAACCGCAGTCGCAGAATTACATAGGGTCGAAATCTGAAGCCCGCCATTCATTAGACGAGCCATACGTTGCACTCTACGAATCGGTGGACAAATCCGTTATCGCCCACCTCCAGCGCTCACTCGAGCGCTCAGGCGAGCTGGGCAACGAGGGCTCGGTGGCGCAGTGTTCGCGCGTCTTCGACGGTAAATGGGGGATTGGTCTGCTCGCCGATAGCATTCACAGGTAGATTGGGACGCCTGTGAATGATAGCTTAAACCAAGCTTCATACATTTTCTGTCTCATATCTTTTTCGCTTCAATTTTTTTCCCGCCCTATACTTTCTCTGCTCCATGCCTTTTCTGACTCAAGCTTTCTCCGCTACAAATTTTTCACTTCATCTTCTGCATCCCATATTTTCTTCATTCTATATCTTCAAATATGCACTTCAAAGCTTCTCCATCCTACAGTTTTACATTCACTCAGCACACGTTCTCCATTCTATTGCGGTTAAAAAACCAGGAAAATGGGCATATCCACAAGTTCCGTTCACCGTCAGACAGCCTCGTCAGTTCATGAATAACTGAGTCGCCAGTGATTGTGCTGAAACATTGAGCCGTGGCCTGAGATCGCTACATTATTCAATTTACGATGCATCAGCGAGGCCGGATCGACTTGATAAGCCGCTGGAGTGTTCTAAAAATAATTCGTCGCAATAATTTGTTTTAAATAAAACACGGAATTGATTACTCACATACTGAGGCGGATACTCTACCATACAACGTGTTACTTTGCATTCCCACCGAATTTGTAAAGGTAGTTATACTTTAATAGCAGACCATAAATAGACTATGGGGCAACCTTGAAATGAAGTAAAAAAAAACAGCTATTCCTTACAAAAAATTCGTTGATCGTCGACAAAATGTATGGAATAGCTAAATTCTTTTTGATTTCAAGGTTGAACCATAGTTTCTTCGTGCTATGCTAGTGGAGTATAACTATATCTCTTCAAATTCGGCGGGAATGCAAAGCAACACGTTTCGATTTCATGGCGTGAACTGTATTTGACTTTGTGCAATTTCAATCGAATCAAATTAATATTATCGTGGCCTTTTAATTTTGCGTAATTTAAAGAAAACGTGATAAGACCATGTTTGATTTTTACCATTTTGCGACTTAGGTTTTTGTTTATCAAAATAATTTCAGATTTTTGTTAGTTTTAGTTATAATCGTAATATCGCCATAGAGACACCAAATTACCCACCTAGTTTTAAAAAAAACCTTAAATGAGTTGCATTAAATAAAATTAAAAACTCAACATAAATTCCGAGTAACTCTACAATCTCAATTTTTTCTTCTTTAACTCTATCTTTTCTTATATAATTATTACAAAACAAAGTCGTTCTCCGCGTCTGTCTGTCTCTCTGTCTGTATATCCGCTAACTCCTCCTAAACCACGGAATGGTTTAGGTAGAGTTTTACGGTTTAATGTGGTTTTTACCATCAGTTAGATATTTTTTCCCGGAATGTGCGAAATCAAGGTGGGTCGGTCGTTATGTATATATTGAGCCAAGTACGGGTTATCAACTGTTTTTAAACGGCATTGACTAAAAGTTGTTAAGATTGACTACAATTATTAATTTAAGTGCCACTGTATCGCCACAGCAAAATAGTCCTTATAGCACAATAAAATATTGTTTATTCTACAGCCACAACGTGTACAACTCGGTGCAATAGTGCAGCCAAGCTGTAAGCGTCCAAATGGCTCAGCGCAAATTTAACAAATGGGATTGAACCACGGTTGCATCGTAATGTATGAATTGACCCAAGTTATAAACTTCTAAGGATACCTTCTCGTTCAAAGGTGTATCTTTTATCGGAATTTGGTACATATTACACACCGGGCGATATTCAATTCCTAATGTTACAGGGGGTAAGCCTGTTGTCATGCACGGGTTCAGTTATAAAATAGCAGATGATGACAATAAATCGCATACAATGTTCATGATCAAAATGGTGTGTACTTTCGGCGTTTATTGTAAATAAGAAATCGCAGTAGGAAATTCTATTCTCTATAATCACATTTCAAAGTATTTCGAAACAGTTTTCATGTTGATGTTCTGCGTTGGCAAAGATTTAAGTTATAATTTTTTTTTGTCAATGACCAATGTCGTTGGCCACTGATCCCTACAGCAGCGTACCAGATGTCAAGTGAGCACAGATCCTACTAATATTTCCTACTATATCCTACTAGTATTATAAACGCGAATGTTTGTAAGAATGTATGGATGGATGGATGTTTGATACTCTTTCACGCCAGAACGGCTGAACAGATCTGGATGAAATTTGGCACAGAGATAGATTATAGTCTTTAATAGCATATAGGATTTTTTGACCGCGGGTGAAACCGCGGGGCGGACCTAATATACCTTGTATCTACCTAATATTTATAAACCTAACTTCTAAGTAACAATCGTTTACCAACTAAGCCCAATTCACAGCTATGTTTGGCTTCATTTTCATCATTTCACGAAAGCTTCACAATACAAATACTAAACAACGCAAGTACTACATTTCGCTAAGCCGATAAGCTCATGGCTTATCCCAAAGTACGCGAATCGTGGCTTTTCACGCACATCCAACGATCCCTGTGATTTATAAAGGCAGTATAACCCTGGCTAGCCGCTACCATGCTTTGTGGGCACTTCTGTTGTAGAAAATAGTATTGTATAATAAGGCTATTAAGATTTAAAATTGTCGGAGTTTAATGTCGTCCAGGACATTACGGTTAGAAGTTGTGCTACTTTCTTAAATCGTGTAACTCACACAAGTGTGTTACTTTTGGTGGCGTTGAAATATAGTCAATTTGAAGCTTGTTTAACAATTATATAAGGTTTCCAAAATATTAGTAGTGTTTTCAACAATATAACTTTGTTTTACTTGTATCCTTAGGCCTCGGAAATTTCAGAGCGTCGCGGGACTCTTAAGAGTGCTAGAAAGTTCTATACAAACGCGCTTGTCAAATTTCTTGGAAACCATTTGTCAGATTATGATGAAATTTAGCATGAACAATTGAATGAACTATATATCCGCCCCTATGTTCTTGTTTTTTTTTTAAATAGTCCTTAAGAGAAAATAGAGCTATGAAAAATATCCGCATTTGTGAGGGGTCATTTTTGACTGATTTATTCAATAGATAGACATAGCAAATCAAAAATCCCTTTACATAGGGAGCTTGTCTACATCATTAGCTTTTAAATGAGTCCATAATACAAGGGAAATTCTTAGTTATTTAAGAATGATTGCAGAAGATAAAAAAAATTGAAATTGCACTTTGTCACTCTGTAGGTAACTTTAGAGGCTCGTCAGTATCATTACTCGCTCTCTTCGCTCGTAGTCTTCTTCTAGACGAAATGGCTATAGAAAACCTTAAGCCAATGCGAAGTTAGTCTAAAGTGGTCGCCGGACTCTTAAGTAAATTTCTGCGAGAACTTTCCAACAGTTTGTTTGACAGTAGCAAGTGCTGTCACGACAGCACATTTCTTGCGGAAGTTTTCTTCCAAAACTCCGATATAATTGAGTAGGAAGTAACGTTATCAGAGTCTACAGCTTGAGTACTGTTAATACGTTAAGCGTCATAAAAAACGTAAGACTCAACTGGGGCAAATGCGTCTGTGAGGCAATTGCGTCTTTCGAGAATTACTGACAAACCCTTCACAAATTATGCAAGTAACGCCATCTTGTACCAATTATTGCAACTAGAGATAGAAAAAGGATGTAGGTGGCACTTAATTCTCCTCATTTTTGTACCGAAATCAAACGGAGCAAGTTTTGACATAATAATTTATTAATTCATTAACTTTCTTTATTAACGAACAATTACGAGTATGTTACTTTTTATTTTTGTTTTTAACTGTTTACCTAATTTGAAGATACTTTTGTAAAAATGACTTGCCAGTGACATTTAATGTTAAATTATGATCAATAAATATTTCTGATTTCTAGTTAATTTGTGAAGGGTTTGTCAGTAATTCTCGAAAGACGCAATTGCCCCCCAGACGCATTTGCCTCAGTTGACCCTATAGTTTATGAAAGACAATTTTTAAGTTCGAAAGTGAGTTTAATTGTTCCGGGATTGTGGAGATACCTGTGGGGGTCGCGAGGTCTCAGTTTGTAGGAAAATACTAGTTTACTGTAGCGAAGTTGTAGCAAGCTAACTTTGCTAGCCGCGTCAATTCAAAATGAAGTAAGACATTTTAAAATTAAATTATCTTACTCCCATTCCTATGATAATTACGAAGTAAGCATTGTCTTGTGTTACATTAATAATTATTTAATAATTACATATTTATTAACTTTTTTCTAAGATTTAGCACACAGTAAGAGTTAGATTAAGAACAGCACATTTGTATATATTGTAAGTGATAGATATGGAAATTGGTATCTCGAGCAGGTTCATCCGTATCCCAGAGTTTCAAGATACAGGCTTTTTACACCTAGTTTGGGGCTCACCGGAAATGTTTTTCCACAAAATAAATATTGATTTGATTTGAGTACGGTTAGGGCACACGTCTGCTATTTCAATTGCTTATTTTTTAAATATATTTAGACAATTACAATTACTATCATATTTTCACTATTGGTAAATAGTCTGCACAAAATACTCCCTTGGTACCTAGTCTGTTCTAGTCTGATGTTTGCTATATTTATACTAAACTTAATACTGTACTTAATTATTTGATTGTACTTCATTAAAACTATGTTAACAGACTGCCTCGGAGGCTCAGTTGGTAGTGAATCAGCCTTCTGAGCTTTGTGGCATGAGTTCGGTTCCCGCCTAGGGCAAACATATATGTCATGGACATTTGTGTTAGTTCTATGTCTGGGTGTTAATATCTATTTAAGTAGGTTTTTATAATCATAAATGTATGTATATCAGTCTCTGGCAGCTATATTGGCCAACCACAATCGAATAGCAGACTTCAGGCCGAGGCTACAACGGCGTCAGATAAACCGCTGGCTAGACATAATAGGGATTAAATTTACTTCAATATAACTACTAAATTGGAGTAAATTTAATACCCTTCTCACCATCTAAAGCAATCTCCATTAAACTCTGTGTATTAAATAGTCAATTTAATGCGTAACACAAGCTCCTACTGGGTGTTAGACTTTATTAGATATTCAAGTTTTAGCGCCGTCGTGCTGTGTTAAATATATTAACCGAGTAAAGATATTAAATTAGACTGTATGAGGAGTGGAGAGAGTTAAATTTAGCGTGATATTAGTCTGGTGTTAACGGTGTAATTAGAAACGTTGATAACAAGCGTTTCAATGGTCGTTAGCTGATGTTTTAGAGCAGAAAATCTGGTAGAATTATGTGACGTTATCGTAATATATTTTATTTTACAAGACTTTTGGAATGTTTCATATTTTAGGTATTATTTTAAGATTAATTTCATTAATGGGTTAAAAAGTATTAAGTACTAAAATCGCTTGAATAGTTAGTTATTATCAAAACTAGCTGCGCCCCGCGATTCCGCCTGTGTTCCCACAGGAACAATTAAGTTTTTCGGGATGAATAGTACCTTCCCTATCTCCTTTTCTCTTTTCTGCATCTACCTAGAGTACCCAGTTAAAACGAGAAAGCATAACAAACAAATGAACAAACTGACCTTATCTTTTAAAACATTAGTTAGGATTTTGTTAGAGGTAAAGCAGATAAAGTTGTGTTACATTTTATTTATTTGTAAAGAATTGAAAAAATGTCAGTTACAACGTTGCAGCTTAACCTAGACTTAAGAATTAACCGTATCTCAAACGTCATAAAAATAAACCTCTTTTCAGAAGCAAGAAAATACTTTTTGAGGCGCTATAATAATAATAATAATAATCCATTTATTTCAGGCAATATAACTTGCATACAATACAAGTTACAGAGGCCCATAGAAAATAAATACCTTACAGACTAACATACTTATAAATAATATAAAATCAACTAAATCTTCTGGGCTTTTGCTCCCTGTGCGGCCTCCCAGTAGCTATAAAAGCATATCTACATCACTAGCGTTTCACTCAAAATTTCCCAACATATTTTCCACCCTCCGACCACATAGGTATTCAAGAGACGTCTACCCCATACTTCACAGCATGTAATTCTGAAAATTGCACCCCCAGACTATATTTCAATCTCCAATCTGAGCGGGGCTGAGCACAAAAGTGAAAATCTCTCCCTGATTTATGCCGACACCCCCTCGAATATCTTGGGGTTGGACTTAGAAATACTTAAGTGGAAAGTTTGACGGGTGCATTTTACAGGGAGCTTTTTTAGATTGTTTGATTTTTTAGTGTATTTATTTTAGTTTGTCAATGTTAAACTTGATATGTTTGATTCTATTCTAAACTAGTACTATAATTATAACAAGTAAGTAACTAAGTAGTTACTTGTTATAATTATAGTAATAGTAATAATAAGTAAGTAACTAAGTAGTAACTTACTTATTATGATTATAGTATAATAAGTAAGTAACTAAGTAGTTACTTACTTATTATAATTATAGTACTAGTTTAGCCCCCGACGTAAAAGCGTCGGGGCGTTATAAGTTTGACGTATCTATGTATGTGTGCGCGTGTGTGTGTGTGTGTGTGTGTATGTGTGTCTGTGGCATCGTATTTCCCGAATGGGATGAAAAGATTTTGTTTTTTTTTTGTTTGAAAGGTGAATTAGTCGGGAGTGTTCCTAGCTATGTTTTATAAAATCAAAAAACTAAAATCGTTGTCAGGGTGTTTTTTTGAAATTTTTATTTAAACTTTAACAAACTCTAATTACGTAACATCTGTGTCCCTCCGGTCGCTTTGGTTCACTTCATAACTTGGACACACTTGTGTGTAGCTAAGTCACCAATGAAAGACAATCCTCTCACTAATAAACATTGTATAGCTTTGCTTTAACAGTTATTCAGTGTTTGGTCTTGTACGACCGAGTTGTCAAATACATACTTACATACATACATACTTACATACATACATACACTCGAAAATCATAGCCCTCCTTCTTGCGCAGTCGGTGAACAAAGTTGCTTGACGCGTTTTTTGTGTCGCTCCCTAAAACGGATTTTGATGCGGCATTTACCACTGCATTGGTTTGATAATTTTTACAGGCCTTTATTTACCGTGTGAAGCCTGGGCGGGTTGCTAGTGTAATAAAACACCCAAAATTCTAGTCATTACTTACGCGTTTTTAATTTGCCGGCACGGTCCGGCCCGGCACGGCCGAGCAAGGCACGGCACGGCAGCCGGGGGCGTAATTAGGTTTTTTTTTTTAACACACGGTCGTCTGACCCCAAACTAAGCAAAGCTTGTACTATGGCGGCCAGGGACTGATATATATACTTATATACTTTTAAATACATACTTACAGACATAGAACAAACACAAATATTCATCATATGAATGTTTGCCTTAAGTGGGAATCGAACCCACGCCCCTTAGATCAGAAGGCAGGTTCACTACCGACTGAGCCACCGAGGCAGTCGAAAACAAGTATGAAAATGTATAGCACAGTTTTCCGGTAACCGGCGACGACCGGCACCTGATTCTGTCGGTGCCGTGCCGGGCCGTGCCGGCAAACAGAAAAACGCCAATTCAAAGAGCGCTAAATCCAAGGCAACTTTTGTACTGACGTAATTGTCCACCGTTTATCATAGTTGATACAGAGGCAGCGATAAGAAACGGCTAGTAGGTACAAAGTCGTTGAGTACGCGCCAAGTAGCCGGCCAGTCGCAGTTATTAGCGTGATTTAGGTAAACGCCTGCTATTTTGTTGCTGGGTAAATCATGGAATTGAGGGCAGGCGGTACCATTTTTATAAGATCGTCTTTAGTGGAGTTGTATGTTCGGAGCAATTTAAAAAGGTATACGGTGTTTGGCGACCATACACGACGTGCAGGGCAGCTTAAGCAGGTTTTCTAGTATTAGGAACGACCTTATGTGCAAATAAAACGGCTATGATCAGTTTTCAGTATTATAATATTTCGTAAGTTATTCCAATGTTTACATTTCACATCATGTCCGAGAAATCAATATATTCGACAACTATGAGTTTATTGCTGTACTAGATAGGTTTTTAATGCCTCAACCTCAAACTTGTGCCTCCTATAAGTATAAGAATTGCCTAAGTCCTTGCTTAACTAGTTTTAAACTTATCTTGGCGAAACATTCGCTTATCGGGCTCATAAAATTAGGATTCTTCTAAAGAATGGCTTAGGGATCGTGTAACTTTTTTTTAGGTAGGAGCTAGCCAGAAGTACATTAAACTAGTTAAGCAAGGACTTAGGCAATTCCTATATTTTGTGCAAGTGGCCATAAGTAGGTATACTACTTAAGTAATCTATGGTAACATTGTGGTGGCACTGCGTCACAATTGTTACCTTCGTTTCTTCGGTTTTTCTATTCTTGCTCAAACTGACGTAATCAAAAAGTGGCAAAGCGTCAATTGTCTTGTCGTTCAGGCATGGTTGAAGGCATTAGACCGTGCGGCAGATCACCTATGTGATGGACCGATCAGGTCAAATCTGCTGTGGGCGGTCCCGTGCATGAGTGCACCAGAATGGCATCGAGCACTCTCTGCTCGA
Organism: Peribatodes rhomboidaria; assembly: GCA_911728515.1. Taxonomy (NCBI): domain Eukaryota; kingdom Metazoa; phylum Arthropoda; class Insecta; order Lepidoptera; family Geometridae; genus Peribatodes; species Peribatodes rhomboidaria. The sequence continues at coordinate 15,323,787 of OU452174.1, read as the reverse complement.
TGCCACATGGCGAGATATTGTGAGGCGCATTACATCAGCCCCTGCCAATACTGCATGACGACCACGCTCTGTCAAGAGCGTAGCGACCAAGAAGAAAAAGAAAGTGTCAATTCTGCCCCCTAAGCTTTAAACGTTATTTGTTAGTTAGTACTCAGAACGTCAGAACGGTAGAACAGATCTCGATGAAATTTGACACAGAGATAAGATTTTAGTATTTATTTTTTTAGTTTTGATATTAGTTTAGTTTGACTGCCTCGGTGGCTCAGTCGGTAGTGAATCTGCCTTCTGAGCTTGGGGGCGTGGGTTCGATTCCCACTTAGGGTAAACATTCATGTGATGAACATTTGTGTTTGTTCTATGTCTGGGTGTTACTTTCTATTTATGTATGTACTCGTATGTAGGTAGGTATTCAGTATCTGGCAGCCATAGTACAAGCTTTGCTTAGTTTGGGGTCAGGCGACCGTGAGTGGAAGTGTTCCGAATTTATTAATAATAGTACCTGGATGGCCGAGCTTTGCTCGGTATTTTATTTTATTTTTTAATTGTGTTTTTTGGATAATAAACAATTGATTTTAGTCTAACCTCAAAGCAAACACTCATTGACTTCGTGTTACTTCACAACGCCATCTGCTGTTGTGTCGTTAAAGCAATTAGTTGCTCACAAAAAATAGTAGTATTATTATTCGCCAATAGATGTCAGGAAGAGTCATATTTTTCAGTTGAGATTGATTATCGATAAAACACGAATAAAATGATATTTTCTAAAAATGATTCCTAGCTAGATCGATTTATCGCCCCCGAAACCCCCTATATACTAATTTGTATGAAAATCGTTGGAGCCGATTCCGAGATTCCAATTATATATATATATATATACAAGAATTGCTCATTTAAAGGTATAAGATTATTTATTAATCCATAAGATATTTTTAAATCGTCGTATCTAGTTACAAAATACAAATTATGCAATTAAAATTTAACTCCGTACTTACATTCATTTTTTAATTATACCTAAGCTACAACAGGAAAACTCCATAACGATAAAATCTATTATTCCATCCTGATGCTATTTCCCTGTAGATAATCAAAGTCGATACAAGCCGCCGCGCAGTCATAAAGGCGTTATCACACGAAACTGCACTCCTGAGACGTGCGCTGCAGTAGGTAGGTAACTAGCGTGTGTACCTGGGACCTCTTTATGGCATGCAGTGGTCTTTATTCTGGAAATAAGATGAGAGGTTTCGTTCCAGATCGAGATCGTATCAACAGATGCGACCTCGATCTTGCAATCGATTCAATCGATCGATTGCAATGATTTTTAGCTTTAGACGCTGATGTTGCGCGACCGGAAATCGTATCATCGCGCAATAGGGTTCATGGTCGCGTCGCGTCGGCGGCTTAACCTAAAAATCATCGCAATATTGCGATGCGTCCCGCAAACGCGGCGGCGTTCTTTCAATGTACTTTCACACAAAATGTATAGAAGAAACGCGAAGCAACACAATATGCAGAGATGATAAGGGCGCAGACGGCGGGATGCGGAAGCAATACTTTTTGTTTTGTATGAAGGTGCCATGTTTCGCTCCATCCGAGTCTCGTTCTAGACCTACGTTTTTTTCTTTCTGACATATTATGCACCTTCACTGCACTTCAAAATCGAAATCGAAACAATAATTTAAGGAATTCTGGCCAACTTTCGGTACTTCCAGAATAAGTCTCCAAATGCAGTATTAAATGTACATCGAAGTATTTACGAGCTCTGATCGAGTTGCGGTAACTACTGTAGATAATACTGGGAGACTAGTGTGCTAGTTCGCTATGCGCACTACTAGATGGCGCTAGTGTGCAATGGTTTACGACATCACGTATGAACTGACTGGCCCACATGTCCAGTAGCGGACCCAGGAGGGCCCTCCTCCTGGATCTTCTACCAGTAGAAGATCCAGTAGAAGATCTGACGTTTTTCAAATCGTATAGATCGGTAATGTTCATACAAATTTGTCGAATTTTTCGATTTCAAAAGTAAGTTTAAATGACTGTGCTGGAATCCCAGGTCCCCCCGGACTAATAGGCTCAAATAACTGAGGGAAGAATGAAAGGGTAGTAAACTTTGGGTCTACAGTGTTCCAAATGTAGTTTTTTTTTTTTAATTAATAATTAGGTAGGTATTTTTTACCGTTTTTTTTTTCCTTTTTTTCCTGCCCCCAGTTTTCCTTTCCCCTTTAAACATAAATCCTGATTCCGCCACTGTTTATGACGAGCTCATTGCTTGTACTGATGTGGTTCTCTTGGGTGCATGTGAATTTACGATGTTGTAGTTGAGCGATTGACCGAGCTAAAGCCAACCATTCACATACGTACCTTTCCGTCGGATTTGTCGTTGGCGACAAACCTTATCTGCGTGTAGATGCTATCGGCTAGCGGCTCGCGGAACAATCCGCCACTCGTCATCAAAGACGCGAGTTCTGCGCCGAGCCCTCGCCGCCTAACGCGCCTGAGCGCTCGTATAGTGTTATGACCTACACTATATATTTGTCGGATATATCCTACTAATATTATAAACGCAAAAGTTTGTAAGAATGGATGGATGGATGTTTGTTACTCTTTCACGCCAGAACGGCTGAACAGATCTGGATGAAATTTGGCACAGAGATAGATTATAGTCTAGAATAACACATAGGGTACTTTTTAACCGCGGGTGAAACCGCGGGGCGCAGCTAGTATATATATATTGATGACGGATTTGTCCACCGATTCATACGCGCGGCGTACGGCTCGTGGCTTGTGTAATCTAGTGAATGGGGAGCTTAAGTGAAGGTGTTTGAGCTTATGAACAGATCAGCGTTTCTTAAGGTAAATTCGGCAGTATCGATAATTCAATTGGTATTTTTTTAAATGTTTTTGTTACGTTGTTAATCAGTTTCCCTAGCATGACTTTTACCGACAACTACGTAGCACGTGGAACATAAAAAATGTAGCTTCCTCTGTTCTCTTATGTGGCTTAGTCTTATTATTTGGGTTTGTCCAAAAACATTTCCATCAAATAATTACTATGTAGGTATTTTTCGTAACATTGTAGATATATATTTCGATATATATGCGATATGCATGATATTATACGAGATGTCACACATACATACCTACCTGTTTCTTAGACAAACCTCTAGTGTATTTCCGCTTCGTCGCATTAAGTACACCGAGAAATATGGCTTCAATAATCATCACATTAATTGGTATTGAAGATGAACTTCCGCAAAGTAACGCCTGATTTAATCAAATAGGTACCAACCGATGTTTAAGAAATTTTGCAGGCATATTACAAATACATATTTTTGTATGAGTAAAAGTTGTAAAAGAAGTTGAAAATAATTTGCAAGGTTACGATTCCATGACAAGTGACTATTATTCTAAGCTGGTAGTTATTACTAAGATATTAGCATATTATCGCTAAATACCCAGCATTGTGTGTAAATAAGGCCAGCTCGACGCTATCTGCCCAATAAATGTCTGCCTGTCAAAAAACAGCCAACAAACTACCAAGGCACATGCAAACCAGGCGTTAATGTTTCAGTTTTTCACACTTTAGAAGTAGCATACATCTGCATGTTGAACATTCGGACTAACGTACGTATTTACAAACTTAAAGAGTACGGAGTTGGTTATTTTGGTTTCAATGTTAAAACTGGCAAATATTTAACTAAAAAGTCATTAACTTTTATGAGTAACAGACGCTATAACAAGCATTGAGAGAAATGTACAGCGGTGTCACGAAGTTTCAGAGTAATATACTCTCAAATTACACGATTATAGAGTAACTTACATTGGAGGCACGTATTTCCTGGGACATTCGGCTTAACGAATTTCTAAAGAAGCTGCTAACAATTTGAGAATAAAAATTTTTGTAGCACACTAGAGTGAAGAATTTTGGAATAGGTTACGTCGTGTCGTAAGCACATTAACTTGGCAAAATTTTGTAACGCGTCTCAGAAAGGGGTTTGGTCATATTTGTTGGGCCATTGGCGTCAATTTTTTTGTAAGCAGCCACTGCAGTAGTTACTATTATTTTATAGACCTACATCAACTAACATTATGAAACAAGCGGCCTTTACTCTAAGTAATATCAGGGCTGAGATATTACATTTTGAACTTACAATACGTGACTAAGAATTGTTATGGGCGATATGAATAAATCATCAAAGTAATCAAAGAAGTATTTGTATTACAGGTTTTTAATATAAAGAGTATAAAAAAACTTGTAACTGCTCTTATTTTTTTGCTCTTACTATAGTAGATAATTCACAAATAAAAAATTAAGATGACTGGTTCAATATGCATTACTAAAAAAGTTTTTAGTAGGTTTAATCGATTTTCCTATTAATATATAATATACCAAGATTTTCATATTAATATATCTCGGCTCCGATATGGTTTGAACAATTGATGTCTAAGTGAAATATAGTAGCTGTAGTAAGATCCTTAAAATAATGGCGGTTTTACAAGTGGCTGCGAAACTTGAAAATGACGCCAGTTTTGCCCATACCCCTTTGAACTTTCGAAATAACGTTTATCGGATTTCCGACAGTCAGACTACCTCTACTCTATTTCTAGTTTCCTTCACTTTTTCAGCCATTCTCTGTTACAACGCATTTTCAGCGGCAAAAAGCGGAGTGCCACAAGATTTATCGCAAAAGAACGGAAGAGCGGTCAAGCGGAGCTCGCGACGGCGACTAGGGTTCCGTAGTTCCGTATTGTTGTACCGGAAGTGGCTTCCGTCGTTTTTGTGCCTTTTTCTGAGCGCTGAATGTCGATCCCCTTTTAGCTATTGAGAGATTTTTGTCGGTTTCCTTTTGGAGTGTTTGGGTTGTTTAAGTAGGGATTCGTGTAACGAGGAGAGTGAATGGCCTGAGCTCTGTTTACTTGCTGTTTCGTAGTAAAGTGCGGGTAGATTGTTACGATATTACTTCACAATGGAGACACGTAGTTGCGGTAACTTTAGAAAAAAAAATCGGTGAGGTAGGTTGTTTGGTTGCAATATTCCTCAAAAGTGTGTATTAAGGCCATGTGGACTGTATGAGTAATTATTTTAAGGAATACAGGACAAGTAAATTAGGCCTTTTTTCTGGCAGACAACGAACAAATACACTGAAGAACAAAAGCTATAACAAAAACCATTTAATCTGCCTTTTAAAACAAATAATGACTTATGAAAAACAAAGGAGGCCGTTCTCCAACTAGTAAAAGAAGGTCAACCGCTAGCCAGTCGCTAACAATGTGAATACGCTTAGAGAGCAGGTGCCTAAAATTTTGTATGTATGTTTGTTTGCAATAAGCCCTATTTACGCTAAATTACTAAATCTAAAGTAGCTTTATACTAGCTAAAGCTAAAGCTAACTAAAGCTATCTAAAGTAGCTTTATACTTATACCTCTTTGTAATCTCTGCGTGTTAGACAAGGACATCAGTTTAGATTTAGCCATTTAGTGTTCTGAATAGGGTCAATTATCTAAGCATATGATATTATTATGATGCTTAGAAGTAGCTTTGCTCGATTTTTTAATCCGACATTGAAATCGATTATATTTTTATCTGATCATAAAAGTTATTAAAAATGTGCCCCCTGTTATTACAGAGACTTTGAAGTAAAACGGGGTGTTAATTAAGGAAGCTAATATTATACTTTAGTAGGTACCTTTTCTTCATTAGTATCTGTATCCTTAAGATAAAAAAAAGTTGATAATTGACATTATGTAAATAGATAGTAACTGAAATAAAATAAAATGAATATCTTAAAAAAACATGAGAATTGCTGCGCCCAAGCCGTTTGCTTTTCGTGTGATGGAAGGAACCCTAACTTCCTTCAATGTGTGTGTGTACTCAGCTTAATGTAGGTCTCAACAGTATACCTGTCTTGTATCTCCTTAAGTCCTTAGCACCGTAATCCTCGACATTTAGCTCATTGTCTTGTAGAGCTTAAGTATACGTCTAAACACATTAGTAAGCCTTTTTAAAGCATGGTATAGTATTTAAGGTCGTAGCTCCTCGTTGTCGACGTAGTATTTAAGTACTCCGCGACTCTCTGAAGTTTCCAAACAAACGCGCTTGTCAAATTTCTTGAAAAGTATTCGTCAGATTATGATGAAACTTGGCATGTACAATTATATAAACTATATGTCTGTGCCTTAATTCTTGTTTTTTTTAAACATCCTCAAGAGAAAATAGAGTCGTGAAAAATATCCGCATTTATAAGGGGTCACTTTTGACTGATTTATTTAATAGATAGACAAAGCAACTCAAAAATTCTCTTACATGAGGTTGTCGACATCATTAGCTTTTAAATTAATCCAAAATACAAGGGAAATTCTTAATTATTTAAAAATGATAATAAAAGTGCAAAAGCCATAAAATATTTTAATTTCAATTTGTTACTCTGTAGATAACTTTAGAGGTTTGTTAGTACCTTAACTTGCTCTATGCGCTCGTTAACTCCTTCTAGACGAAATGGCAATAGAAAACCTTTAGCCAATGCAAAGTTAGTCTAAAATATTAGTCGGACCCTTCAGGTACGGAGTTGATAAGTGGGCTGCGACCTTTATAGGAACTGTAGCTTTGACTGTCATTCGTTTTGTTTGTATTTTGCAAATTTTATCACGTTTGGTTTAGTCACGTAGTCTTGAAGGGAAGACACATTCTCATTTGTGTTGAGGTAGAAAACCATAATCCAAAAAAACAAAAAGACATTCCGGGTGCAAACACGTAATGACGTCACTTGTCATCGTCATCGCCTCTCTCGAACTTGTTTTACATGACATATTGCGGTCTTGCTTAAGCATCGATTGACGTCAGTACATGTTGCCCACGTGACCGGAATGTTATAGGAAAGGCGGAGTATATTCGTCACGCCTTTCCCTCGAGGGGGCTGGAAGAGGTGCTATACAACACCCACACTTCGTCGGACGATATTTAGTCCCAAATGTGACAGGGGGCGAGCCTGTCGCCATACACCGGGCTGCAGTTATGTGCGTATTGTATGTCAGCAGATGACATACAATACGCACATAATTTATGCTCACACAATGAACAAATTGGTGTGTGCCGTCGGCTGGGTTTGAACTCGCTCCCTCTGGCTTGAGAGGCAGGCCTGCTCCAACTAGGTTATGATCGCTTGCTATACCATGTAGAAAACCATACCTATTACATCAGGTGGAAAACTGGATAATTTAGACAGATAGCATTTTTGGGTTTTCTCGCTTGCCGTTCGCTTGTTTACTAATAAATATCTTCCTTAACAATAAACGTTATATAGCCTCGAAATAGTTAAACAGTGTTTTGTTTTAATTCATCCAGTCCTAAAATTTATAACTAGTAACATTAATAAAAGAAGAAAAAACCCGGCTGCAGAATGTTGCACCCTATGTCACTTACACTATCAATACGATTTAATGACACCTCACATCCATCAAGCTGTTTAGGCTGTAGGGCGTGCTAAAGAAGCATCATACATATGTACAGACATACCTACCAACATACATACACACTCGAAAAACAACCCTCCTTCTTGCGCAGTCGGATAAAAAGACGAAACACTTTACAACGAATCCGAGGCTATATACACCATTTTTATTTAAGTCAGCTGTATATCATAGCGGTATTACTGCTCACGACGATGTCAGCCTAATGATATCAGATTCACTTCGTACCGTATAACATCATATATATCCGTATAACATACATAACGTATAACATCCGTATAACAACCGTATAACACCCTGTATTTGAGCTCCGTTCCTGTAATCATTTAGCCGTAATAATACAGTGCGCTGTGTATTTGCTACCTTACATAAATCATAGAATTCAATTAGTGAATGCGTTTAAGCTCTCTAACGATGTATTGGATTTCGTCTGTTAGACATGGTTAGATATGTATTAGAAGGCATATAGTTGTGTGTTGCTGCTATAGATTTCATTTTATCGAGCGAGCGGGCGATTGCAAGCGAAGCGTCTCTGCTTCAGCTTAGGGAACGTACCAATACTACGTGACCATTTCTTACAATTTTCAACCCCCTTCCCCTCCCTCTCGGTCAACATCTGTACTCTATACTACTCTATTCTAAGACCTCCTCCCTCCTACTCTAGTTTTACGTAGTAATTCATAGTTTTGAATCGTTTTTTGCAAACAAAACATTAAAAAATCGTATCCCCCCCCCCCTAAATGAGTCACGTAGTATGGGTACGTTCCTTTAGACAAAAATGCTTTCGTATATTCGATTTGTGTCTGAGTCTCTGTTCAGATCTCTGTCCGAATCTTTGTCTCCATCAGGAAGGAATACAGGTCGTATTCCTTCCTGAACCGGTTCTCGTGATTATCTCCGCAATTTCGAAAAAATGCCAAAAACTGACTCGGCAAAAAAACTGTATAATTTTTAAACCTGCTTACAAAATTGAGCGAGAATCGGTTCAGGGATGCGACCTGTAGGGAAAGACAAACGACTGCCGCGAGGTCTACAGCTCAAAGAGATAGTTAGTATATTACTTCAAATAATATTAAAATCGTAGGTGTAAAGAATACAACAAAAAATTGATTGCTATCACAAGACGAAAAAAAAGTAGGTACGCGTTAAAAAAAAATTACTACTATTTTAATGTTGTCTTGTGCTTACAGTCAATCTGGTCCATATCTCTATTATTGTCTTAAATACTCTTGTATCTACCGAATTTCATAGAATCACTTGCTGGGCTTATCTGAAGATTGCTTGAAAATTTCATCAAATTCGTTCCATGTTTGGAGACCACAGAGAGCATACTCACACATCGACTTTTACATGTACAGATATTTAACTATGTAAACTGTCGCCCATATACCGATATATACTTACTTGTATACTTACGGCCACTTGCACTTAATATAAGAATTGTATAAGTCGCTTGGTTAGGTAGTTTTAAACTACTCGTAGCGAAATATTTACTCATCGGATTCTCATAAGGAATGACTTGAGGTTCGTGTGAAAACATAAAAGAAAAAGCTAGCTAGGAGTAGACTAAACTAGTTAAGAAAGGACTAAGGCAATTCTTTTATGAAGTGCTAGTAGTCATAAGTATACAACTACATAAGTAAATATTAGTATAACATATACATACATGTGTACATAGCTAAATAATATGTCTCTTTAAACGTCGATGTGTGTATGTTTGTAAGCATGTCCATATGGACTCCAAATATGTAGCGTTTTTGACGAAATTTTCAGGCAATCTTTAGATTAACCCAGCGGGTAATTCTGTGTGGTAGCGATCAGTGAAATAAAAACTGACGAAATTTGATAGATACAGAGACGCGGGTGAAACCGCGGGGCGTGGCTAGTAGGTTCGTAGTATTGAATGAACAATGACGTCAAACACAAGCAGTTTCGTGTCACTGTTGATTGGATTGCCGCAGGCGATGTACTAATTTACGTATAGGTGCTAATATGTTCGTTGTTGCACGTATGTAGGTAAACTAATATACTCGTATTGTATGTGTGTGTTGCACAGAAGCAATGATAGCCTAGTTGGGAGAAAGCCCGCCTCTCAAGCCAGAGGAAGCGGGATCGAACCCAGCCGACGGCACGCATCAATTTGTTTATTGTGTGAACATATGTGCGTATTGTATGTCATTTGCTACATGACTGGAGACCGGTGTATGGCGACAGGCGAAGTGTAGATGTTGTATTAAATCTCTGCCAGCCTCCTCGGGGGAAGGCGTGACGATATGTGTGTTGCACATAACTTCTAGCTATTCGTTTTATCTCACTTCTGATGTAATGAAATATGCAACCAAATACCTCGCCAAAATAAAAAAAGTCCGAAAAGCCCGAAGGTACGTCTTTCCGCCGAAGTACGACACTTACCATTTTCAAAAGGGTGTCTTCAATTTCTTTTCCAGATTGGCAGCGCATCAACAGCGCCGCTAGTGTTGCAAGTATCTCTAAGCGGCGGTAATCGCTTACCATCAAGCGAGCCGGCTGCTTCAATGCTACTCTTCTTAGAAAAAAATCACATCATAATATTGATCATTAATCAAGAATCAATAGTAATAAAAATATTAAACGAAGACCAAACATCTGATTGCTAAATGTAGTCTGTAACACTTCCGACATAAAAGACAAATCTAAAGACGCTTTGCAATTCAAAACTGGTCGAGCCGTTTAGGCGCTAAGGTCACATTGAAACAAAAAAACATATGTACTTACAAAAACTCGAGAAACACTGCCCACCTTTTGGCAGTCGGGTAATAGTAGATGTGTCTACTATTATTACGATTTCAGTAGGAAATGTCGTAGCTATTCTAACTACTTCGTAGCCTTGTAGCTCTTGCTGTAGCAGAATGTGTAGCGCTCGCGGCGTAGCACTATTATACTTGTGCCTGCTAAATTAATACTTACTTTAAAAAAAACAGCTAATATTTTTGCAAAGAGTGACATACGATTTCTGGTTTTAATTCTTATCAGATAAGTGCTACTTTATGATAGACCATGGTCCAAAAAAACAAGGTCTAGCGTTCCGGGAATCATCACCTGTGGCCCTATTCGGAGATTTGAGATTTTCATCTCACTTTTTTTCGTCCTTGTTGCTCTCGTTTGAAACGTCGTAGGTGTGAGAGTGACCAAGATAAAGTCTCATCTCATCTCACGCGTAGGAATAGCCCCCCTTATGACGTCTCTCGTCATCGTCTCTTTCGAACTTGTAGCAAATGACTTATTTCGGTCATGGATTGATGTCGCCGCGTGTTACCCGCGTGACAATTTTGGAATCTGAACGCTATACCTGGCGGAATATATTCTTAAACCATGTGATAGACCATCATATATGTTGCTTAGCAACAGGGACATCGACATGAAAAAAAAAATTGATCGGGGACCTTACTCAGGCGAGTAACATAATAATATTACCTCGGCCACACTTAGTCTCATGACAATATAATAATACTAACTAGTAAGAACGAGAGCGTTTTAACTTTCAAAATCGACTATAAAAAGTAGCACTGTGACACACGGTTTATAGTACCGACGACCAAAAGAATGCTCATCACTCATCTAAAAAAGGTAACACTTAAAAAAAATGCAACAAGACGAATGGAATGCTCACTGTATAACATTGAAACAAACCATGTAATCAATTACTAGGTCATCTAAATCAACCTGTAACAGATGAACCTAGATAAAAAGATGGAACACCACGTTATATCTCGCTGAAGCCACTTCTTTTTAAACTTGTGTGCGTGGTAATGTTGCCATGAAAAACATTTACGATTCCACGAAAACTAACATTAATTCCCAAACTCTACGTTAGCTATTTCAGTTTCAAAATACACCCTTAGTAGATTTAATATTCTAAAACTGCACATATTTGTAAGAGTTTAATTTTACGGCTTTTTCAAAATTTACTTATAAAAACTGCACAGGATTTAAAAAGAACCTCAAAATGTAGTCCTGGCCACACTATGTATATGTATATTTATGTACACGAAATTATACCATAAACCAATGTAAACAATTATTGTCTATTTTCTATGTTAAGGTAAGAATGATCATGTATGCGTGTTGTGTACAAATACGACAGTAGCGTAGTTTTTGGATGGTTTTGACTTTACCTAAATCATATGCCATGCGCCTTTTTATCTCCAGGTTGGTCTGAAGCTGTAACTTAGATACAGACCGCTATCACAATAATTATCAACTCCACTTAATGCCTACACATAACAAAAGCAATTAAGTTCAACAATCGATTGAATGGTATTGTTTGTTGAGCACTACAGATTCAATTAGACAGTGACATGTGCTGTGTTCGTGCAAATTGGTCTGTCAATTGCGAGACTATAATCTTGTGTCAGAAATAGTGATGGGTAATTTATGTGGGTTGTGTGGAATATTTGCGTGAGTTTGCGTCAAAGTTAGAAACTGCTTTGAATGTGTCCGCCACCAGTTTGAACAATGGAATGCATTTGGACATTGTTGCTTTGAAATTGTCCTATTTCCTACTTATATTACAGAGGCGAAAGTTTGTGTACGTGCGATTGTTTGTTTCTTCAAGCTCCAATGGATGGATAAAATTCGGTTTAGGCTTTTACCCTGGATTAAGATATAGTACTTTTTAAACGTGGGCCACGGAGCGCAGCTAGTTTAGAATTAAAAAAAAAAACATTGAACACCGTTTTTTTGTTGATACATAATCTTAGAAAAGAGTAAAGTATACTTACTAAAAGTATCACGTAAGAATACATATCGAAGTAGACAAAAGAAAATGGAAAATTGTAATAAAATCCACTTCTGATAAAGTTTTCACGCGATACATGTCCAAAATCAAAACTGCTACGGTCTAATATTAAATTCACCAGCGTTGGATTACAATATTGAATAGCGAATGAGTGTTTGTGAAGGTAAAAAAACTACGCACAGAGACGTATGTAAGGTAGTGGGTTTTAAAGGAAGGCCGTCGAGATATGTTTCTGCGCCTCTTTTTAAGCACACACGGTAAAAACACACGCAGCAAATTTACTGCTTGGGTTTTTATTTCATGATGAAGAATAAGAAGTGTGGGGCAGAATTGGCTGATAAAATAGTTTTTTCCATAAAGAGCATAGACGAGCAATATTAACCAACAAAATTGCACATAGTTTACACAACCAAGCTACTTTTACTGTAATTTTTGTAAATTAAAGTAAATCTTAGCTACGTTCTTCGATTTGGCTCTGACCTCAGACTTGGGAACTATTCCTAATTCAACGGCTGTGGCTTGTTTTTTTTTGGTGGTAGCATGCTTTTGGTACTTGACCTATACCCCCTTCCCCCCATCCTGTGTCCATCCAATTCTACCCTTTGAATAATTCAGTCACAATCACTGGTCGTCTCATTTATTCATAGAGGCTGGACTGCCGCGGATGCGCGGGTGTTGTTTCTTTTATTTTTTACTAGCTACGCCCCGCGGTGGTACTCGCGCTTAAAAAGTGTTGTCCACGTGTTAATCCAAGATATTATAAGCTACCATAACATATCGTCACGCCTTTCCCCCGAAGGGCCTGGCAAAGGTGTAATACAACACCCACAATTTGCTGGACGATATTCAGTCCCAAATGTAACATACACCAGGCTCCAGTCATGTACCTAGCAGATGACATACAATGATGTTTAAACAAGCGTGTACTATTATTAATATCATTTTTGTCAAAACTGAGCTTTTAAATCTTTTGTGGAAACATTGTAAGAGTTGTATTCGCTATAGATTTACTAGTACCACAGGGAAACCACAGGTGACTTTGAAAATTCGGGGGGATTTTAATATGTGGTAGCATTAATAAGTCCATAAAAGTAGTACCAAGCTCTATAGGCAATAGCAAAACGAGAATATTAGCCAAAAACTTGACCGCAGTTTTTTTTATGAGGTTGAGTGGCGAGACGAACAAGTTCCTCGCCTTATGGTAAGCTTTACGCTATATATTTTCTCTATTTACATAATTACAATATCTCTACTTCAGTAATTACTTAATACATTTATGCTATTTACGTTGTTTACGTCTTAGTAATAGTAATAGTAATAGTATAAAACCTATTTTTTTCATTGTTGCTACCAGTGAATTTTTTTAAATGACTTTTCTATTATTTATTTTCATTTTCTATGTACAACTTATTAAGTCGACAAATGCCCTAAAACTGAATAAATAAATAAATATATAGCAGTTCAGTGTCAATCAGAGTATTAAATTACTGCGCGGAAATGCACTGCTGCCCACAGAATATTCCTTATCTCTCCTTAAAAGTGCAAAGAAGACTAAAAGTCAAAGTCATTTATTTCCATTCAAAAGTTTCAATGGTACTCGAATTTCCAGGTTCCATACGCAGATTACATAAAACTGATTAACAAACAGTCAAAAGGCCCACTTCACTTCAATGTCCACTCTTGAAAACAAAACCATACTCTCACAATTGCGAACGAAATTGTCCACCCATAAATTGTCAATTCATCACCTGTTTAATTCGTTCGCCGTCCCAAATTCCAATGTCCCAGTTAATTTGGCCGATTGGCGGGGATGTCCCAGTAACCCTGTCCCAGCCTGTCCAATCTGCAGGGCTGTCCCGTGTTTTTTGCCGGGATGACAAATGGCGATCGCGACCAGCTGAGGGACAGGGCTGCTGCGAGTTTAATGACGCCGTTTTGGGCGGGGTGTAATTTAAAAGATGACAGCCCTGGAATTTTTTGGTTATTGCCTTCCGGGCTGTTATTTTCTGAACAAATAAGTGACTTAGCAAGTTTCGTGCATGTTGCCGTTGATGAAATGCGCTACTTTAATTTTTTTATGTTTTATGATTAAAAATATACTAAGCATGCTTAGTTGACATATAAGTTGATGTAGAAGCTAGCAATTTTATGAATGTGATAGTACTACTATTATTAATTTGTATACTTCATCAAGACTATCGATCTTTGTTACCTGAATTTACTATTTTTAGTAAAACTAATAAATTCATGTTAATGTTTTCTGAACTGAAATGTTTTCCACGAAAATCCTTGCATTCGCAAATACCTGTGCCTTAAAAATAGAGCTAACTGAAAACCGATTTGTTTCGCTCTCTGTGCAAAGATAATTCCGTCCCGCCGCCCACCTCGTAGTAACAACAAAATGATGCTCCATTCAAAAGGGTTCCGCATGAATTTTACAACAACTCATTTTGGGTTTTGGAGGAAATTGTTTTTTTTTGTAGTACCAATTCTAAGAGAACACAATACATACACGTTTTATTAAATACTTGCGATCTTTTTTTGCACGATATCTAAAAACCCTCCGTGAAAAGCTATATAACTGATGGTGAAAACCACATTAAAATTCGTCGCGTGTTTGGAAGAGTTAGCGGATATACAGACAGAGAGAGAAACAGACGCGGAAAGCGACTTTGTTTCATACTATGTAAAATAATAGAGAAAGCTTTAAGAGGGCCGCGACGTTCTGAAATTTCCATACAAACGCGCTACTCAAATTTCTTGAAAACCATTTGTCAGATTATGATGAAATTTAGCATGTACAATTAAATTAACAATATCTTCGTCCCTATGTTTTTGGTTTTTTTTTAAAACGTTCTCAAGCGAAAATAGAGCTATGAAAAATATCCGCATTTTTAAGGGGTCACTTTTGACTGATTTATTCAATAGGTAGAAAAAGCAAATCAAAAATTCCATTACATAGGGAGGTTGTCTACATCATTAGCTGTTAAATGAATCAATAATACAATGGAAATTCTTAGTTACTTAAGAATGATTACAGTAGTGCAAAAGACATAAAAAAAAATTGAAATTGCACTTTGGCACTCTGTAGGTTAGTTTAGAGGCTTGTCAGCATCATTACTCGCTCTCTTCACTCGTCTTCTTCTACTAGACGAAATGGCGATAGAATACCTTAAGCCAATGCGAAGTTAGTCTAGATCGCCCAGGTCGAAATTAGTTAGGTCGCCGGACTCTTAAGATAAAAGAGAGATCATAGCTTAGAAATGAAATAATTCGTTCTTTGCATAAGTGATGATAAATGTTGAATACTTAGTTGTTATCTTATCTAGTGGATCTGTAGACCTCGTGGCTGACGTTTGTCTTCCTCTACACATCGCATTCCTAAACCGATTTTCGTGAAATTTTGTGAGCAGGTTCGATAATTATACAGTTTTTTTTTGTCGAGGCAGTTTTTCAAAATGGTAGGGATTTGATAAAAAAACTATTTTTAAAATTTCTGTGAATTTCAACAAATGCGACCTATAGAGGAAGACAAAGATCCGGGGGGCTATTCCTACAAGTGAGATGAGATGAGATTTTATCTTGGTCACTCTCACACCTATGACGATTCAAACGAGAGCAACAAGGATGAAAAAAGGGTGAGATGAGAATCTCAAATCTCCGAATAGGGCCACTGGACAGAGATCCGAACGGAAATCGGACATTTGAAAGCATTTTTGTCGAAGCTGAAACATAGACGCTACGCTCGCTATAGCTCGCTCGGTCGATTAATTTACGTTAATAAAATATAATTATTAACTATCTCTTTCATTTTTTTTTATTTTGACCAAAATTCTGGCCTATACTTTGCCCGAAGGATCAGGGGGGCTATTCCTGCGCGTGAGATGAGATGAGATTTCATCTTGGTCACTCTCACACCTATGACGTTTTAAACGAGAGCAACAAAGACGAAGAAAAGTGAGATGAAAATCTCAAATCTCCGAATAGGGCCACAGTATCGCAATCCAACGGGGCAATATGGCCAGCTTTTTGGGCACGTTGCCTACAGCTGGCAGCGGGTTATTACCTACTTGTATTAAATTTTTATGTGTGTTATTGTTAGTTTAGTATAGCATGCATTAGAATTTTTAGAATAGTATAGTATTAAATTAGGTTTTGCACTTTTCTTTAATTATTTTTAACCCTCGATGCAAAAAACGGGGTGTTATAAGTTTGACGTGTCTGTGTGTGTCTGTGTGTGTGTGTGTGTGTGAGTGTGTGTGGCTTTCGAACGGATGAACCGATTTAGATTTTGTTTTTGTTTGTTTGAAAGGTGAATTAGCTATGTTTCTCAGCTATGTTTGATAAGAATTGGTATTGGTGAAAATCGAAGTCTTGAGTTTTTTTTAATTTGTGATAGTTTACTATAGTTTTTCTTTTAATTTTCTAGTTTATTGTTTATTATAAATAATAAATAAAAATGAATAAATAAATTCAGGACTCTTTCAGTCACGGTCACCTGACCCCAAACTAAGCAAAGCTTGTACTACGGCTGCAATAGAATGATATACATAAATTCGGGACATTGTCACACACGGTCGCCTGACCCCAAACTAAGCAAAGCTTGTACTATGGCTGCCAGAGACTGATATACATACTTCGATATTTTTAAATACATACTTATATAGATAATAACACCCAGACATAGAACAAACACAAATGTTCACCACATAAATGTTTGTCCCAGGTGGGAATCGAACCCACGCCCCCAAGCTCAGAAGGCAGGTTCACTACCAACTGAGCCACCGAGGCAGTCAAATACTCGTACATGTATATTTTTGCCTAATACAAAGAAACTTAATATTTTATCTAGGTATATCTTAATGAAACTTCAAGTTAGATAGAGATTCTCCCAGTTCAAAATGACACTAAAACTTAACACCAAACCGGAAACACTAGGAACTTTGATTTACTGACATCATAAATGAAAGCGCACACAAAACCATAAACCGAGATAAAGTGCAAAAACAAGTGTCAGTAAACATAGAATCCTTATCACTGTCCATTTACCTCCCCCTACATTCCTGACCCCGCATTCCGTCAGATTTACTAGTGACCCTAATCCGGAAACTTCGCTGGACTTTGTGGGGTGTTTACACGAGGCTAGTTACTTGCAGGAACCGCTGGATGCGGGCAGCGGAAGACTGGTCGTTGTGGAGATCATTGGGAGAGGCCTTTGCTCATTGGAGGTTTTGGTTGACATGATGATGATAATATGTCAATGGTCGTTCTGGAGAACGTTGATGTTGGATGCCTTTGTCCGGCAGTGTTTAACGTAGTATGTTACATGTTCAAAATAAAATAAAAATAAGCATAATCATTTTAAATGATACTATTTTCACGTCTAGGTAAGATGGGAATAATAAGCTGATAAACGTCTCATGATTCATTCCTTCTAGCTCCTGACGTCAGTCCTTCAGGAAAAGCACTTTTAATTTCAACTTATATTTCACTTAGATCTATTTTCAATGGCTCCCCAAGAAAGTACTCATTTAATCATCATTTAATTTTTAACCTTGTTGTTTTTTTTATATTTATCTTTTCTTTTCATAACTTTTGCTAGGACCCTCATAAATTCGATAAGTGAAGGTTTTCCAGTTGGAATGATGATGATGATGAGTTTCTCGCCGAGTTGATGCTCTTGCTCGCTCGCTGGCGAGTCGCAATTGTATCAAGTTAATTAGTTTTTTTCAGTTTATGATGAGGCTAGTTACTTGCCGGCTTACTCGCATAATTTTACTGACTGTGGAATTGATGTCTTTTTTAATGTATGCTTAAAGTTTTAAGTTGCTTTTAAAATAGATAATATTTTACATTAGTTTATTGTATAATTGTCAATGAAACTGTTCATTGACATGATGTGAGTTTGAAGGGCTATGTGTTAGTGAAATTATTGAAAACTTTATAATGCAGCTGTCACATGGTCAAAAGCATTCATCGCAATTTAGTGTGCATGAGCGCTGTTATCTTATCTTATCTTATATATATATATCTTTAAATGAGCAATTCTTGTATATATATTTATAATTGGAATCTCGGAATCGGCTCCAACGATTTTCATACAATTTAGTATTTAGGGGGTTTCGGGGGCGATAAATCGATCTAGCTAGGAATCATTTTTAGAAAATGTCATTTTATTCGTGTTTGATCGATAATCAACTTAAACATAAACTTGGAAGAAAAATAACAAAAAGGAGGCGTTTGAGTAGTCTCAACTGAAAAATATGACTCTTCCTGACATCTATTGGCGAATAATAAACTATTTTTTGTGCTAATAAAAAAAAAAAAATACCGAGCAAAGCTCGGTCATCCAGGTACTAACATTTATTATGAGTAAGTACTTAATCGATTAAGCATAAAAATGTAAGAAAGAAAATGTTAACTGATTTTCAGTTGTATTTAGCATTAAAAAAAAAACTAAAAAATCTTTGAAACATCACGATGTTATTTTAAATATCAGCTGAGTTTTTAATTCCCACTCTACGGTTTTGGATATCTCAAAATGTACAAACGCGTAGAAGAGAAAAGTGACTACTTTATTCCCGTTACTTACTATCACGAACAGGCCAGCTTTCTCGCAAGACTCGCTCCATCTAAACTTGCAAGTTCCCATGCGTGTATAAATATTGAATGTATATGGGCCATGACTAGGTATATTACCATGGATAAGATTCTGTTTGGACGCTGTTTTTTGTATATTTAATGAGGTTCTTATACTAAGGGTCAGTGGGGTTAGTTTCGGAAGATAAGGCGTGGTTATCATATAAGTTCGGGAATTTAGCTTTCGTTATTAGAAGGCTAAAGAAAAACATGGATTTTATGTCTTCATATTGTGGCTGTACGAGTTGAGTAGCTCGTGCTTTTGGCAAGGATTTTTTCAGTTTAACCTAAATTTTTTCAGGATGAAAAGTATTCTATAATTATTAGCTATCATGATAGGTTTTAACTCTTTGTCAGGTTTTGTTAACAGATAAAGTACCTGTTTATATTAAGGTATCGCTAAAAAGATCTTAGAATCAAAGTAACGTCGTAGTAAGGCAAAACTCAAACTATTAATATTGCTATTTAAAAAAAATCTTTCCATTTAATTATTATTTTCGTTAAAGCACCAAACATGCAAAATATATAAAAAATGTATCACACATATGCAAATACTGAGCCTATATTAGAGCGAACTAGCGACCTGCCCCGGCTTCACACGGTACCTTCCGTGAAAAAATATCTAGGTACGAGAAGTCATGGTGAAATTCGCATCGAAATCCGTTGTGCGTGGCCTGGTAAGAGTTAGCGGACACACTGTCACAGAGACAGACAGACGCGGAAAGCAACTCGTTTTTACCCGACTGCGCAAGGGTTATATGTTTCTAGTGCATGTATTATGTATGTATGTATGTATGTATGTATTTTTATTTTTTTTATAGAATATGTCGGCGTTTGACCACCAACTCGCCTGATGTTAAGCGACGATGTGGTCTAAGATGGAGCACGACGACCTATAAGGTACTAATTCACAGCCTATATAGTGAAGAAGTACAAAGACGGCTGTTAAGTGAGACGCTACAGGTGCGCTAGTGCTCAGACCCGTCTTCGGAACGGTTACACCGGACTACATCCTGAAACACGACTAGGTCATTTCACGGCATGGCTTGGTCCGATGGTAACTATAGCCACGGCCGAAGCCTCCCACCAGAGTTTGCTACCCGGTTAGCACTACCCGGGGCCACGTGTAGGGAATCAGAATAGAGTACACTCCTACGGACGTGGGTAGCTCAGCCCCCAAAATTTATGGTATTTATGTAGGTATGTGAGTATGAGCTTTCTTTGGCACGGCCTACATGCAGCCTAAACAGCTTGATGTGAGGTATCATTTGAATCTTCTTGATAGTGGAAGTGACATTGGGTACAATATTTTGCAGCCGGGTTTCTTGTTTTTTTTAAAAATAATGTTATTTGTATACTATGTAGAGAAAAGAAGATATAGCTAAATATACCAGCACGTATAATTTTATTATGAAGCCGAAAGTACACAATACGCATACTTAACTACTCTTAAGGATTAAGAGCAATTCACACCGTGATACATTGTATCCCCCGTCATAGTACAGGCAGGAATAATAACAGAAGTTCTCTCATTTCGTCGCCGACGCCATGGAAATCCTCCTAACTTTTTATACGAAACTCTAGCTTACGGTGTACGGAACAAGGCATGAACTTACGGCGAGATCAATTTAAAAAAAAAGTTTTTACTGCACTGTTTTTGCAAATAAATGTTGTTTGCTGCGTTAGATATGAATGTGTTTTATTAACATGTAACATTATTAGAAGAAAAACGAAAAACCCGGCTGCAAAATATTGTACTCTATGTCATTTCCACTGGCATGATGATTCAAATGACACCTCACATGTCGAAATCCATCAAGATGTTTAGACTGTAGGCCGTGCCAAAGAAACCTCATTCACATACATACATACATACGTATAGTAGTCGGGTAGTACCCGAGTCAACACTCGCTCTTGCGTATTTTTGTTATTAAAATTAGTAAAATGACGATAAAAGACTTGGAAGTTGCTGTACGTGACCTCAAGAAGATGATGGAACACATATCGAACGAGATAGGATCCATGAAGACAATAATAAGTGACCAGAACTTAAAAATTAGCAAACAAGGTGAGACGATTTCAAGCCAAGTTGATATTATTAATCAACTAAAATGCTTAATAGAGGGTACCTCAAAAGATGTTCTACCGAAGTCAAATCCAGTGAGTACCACTCCCCCAGCAGCGCGGCAGCGACCGATCCGACAGGCGCGATTGAACGCAGCGGCTGCCAACGCTCCAACTACGGGATACGCAGCGATTACTAAAAAAGTAAGCGCTACATCTGCTGCAAAGCTACGCTCAACTGCCACTATCGAGACCGAGGCCGCTCCGGAGATTTCCGAAGTAAGCCGAATGGTAAACAATGAAGTGGTATCTAAAGCGCAGTTACATGGCAGCGTAAAAAACGCTACTAAACCGGCGACGACTTTTCACAATAAAAAAGTAGGCAATACTACTACAGCTTTAACCGACAGCAAGCAAGGTGAGTGGCAGACCGTAACACATAAACGGCCTAGCAGAAAACCACGTCGTGTACTGACTGGATCCGGAAAGGATGATGACGAACTACAAACAGTAGAACGACGTAAATATATTCAAGCGTGGTCGTTTAGACCTGACACAACCATTGACAATATTAGTAAATACTTAAATAAGATTGCGATATGCAAAGAATACACCATTGAGAAGAGGGACATCAAGACAGACAAACACGCGGCCTTTGTAATAGGCTTTCCAGAAAGTTTGTATGAAACGCTCTGCGACGCAGCGGCTTGGCCGCCTCGTGTAAAGGTGGCAGATTGGTGGTTTCCTAGGCAGCCCCGCGGCGCGCGGGGCGAGCACCCGGCCAGTCCCGTCGACGCAGCGCAGCGCACACTCGTCCAGTAACCCTATACACGACTCGCCCGCGCAGCCACCGTCGCCGGCGCCACCGAGCGGCGAAACCATTACAGTATGCTATCAAAACATTGCGTCGCTTGGAGGAGAAAAATCTTCACGTATGGAAGTACTACTGCAAAGTGAAATGAAGTGTCATATCCTAGCGTTATCGGAGCATTGGCTAGCCCAACCCTCAGATCAACTAGAATATCAGATGGCGCACGGCGTTTGATTTAGGTGAAGCCAAGAACCATCCAAAAACTACGCTACTGTCGTATATGTACACAACACTCACACATTGACGCAAAAAACTACGCTACTCGCTTCGTCAGTACTAACCTGGACGTCACGCTGAGAACAGACAAAAAAAATCTGGAACGATGCCGTCATGTGCTGTGAAACACTGCACTAACTACACGAAAGTGAAAAAGAAATCCGATGGAATAACTTTCCATGTGTAAGTATTGTTAATAACATCTCATTTTATAGTAAACAGCATTGTTTTAGGTTATAATTTCGGATACCTATATTTACATAGTGTTTTTTTTTTATTTTATTGGCAACTGGATACAAAGTCCATAATGCCATTTTAGGACTTGACAATGACATTACATGAATTTGTGGAATGTCGTGCAGTGTTGTCATAATCGCATTTTTTTCTCCAAAATATTATTTTAAATCCTAAGACTTTTTTAGGTTCCCAATTAAGATTGAAAAACCGACATTAAAAGAATGGGTGGTTGCCATACAAAAAAGTCGAAATGATCAAAAATGGCAACCATCAAAAAGAGATGTTGTCTGTTCAGACCATTTTAATGAAAGAGACTTTTACCTGACCAAGCTTGGCCTTCGCCGTCTGAAAAGGACTGCGTATCCCATCAGGGTAAGTTTTAATTTTCACCAACGAAAAGTTGTTTTCAATTCAACGCGTATAATTTTTTTTTTTCTGATTACGTATTATGGTTCCATACTCAAGGGGTGCTACCAGAACTCTAATACTAAGTCTACTATATTGCCTTCCGTTGAATAATTTAAAAAAAAAATTAATTTAAAACTGTCGTCCAGTTTAAGTATTGTGATTTTCGAGGATTTTCATTTTACTATGTTTTTATGTTTTACCTGTTTTTAGAACTTATTTCTCTCATCTGATGGGGTTATATTCAATACAGCATTGCCAAGCAAATCATCTGCCTCTTTTCTAGTAAGTATTTCTTTGTTATTATTATTTTGTATTATTATTATCGAAATGTATTATTACTATTTAATTTTCACGTTTGTTAGCCTGTGTTATTACTATTAAAGCTTACCAGACCCCGCCAGTGGACCTGACGTGATCGAAGAAGAGATATTTCCAGGCACTATGTTTTCATCTGCTATCGTTAGTTTATTCTCATGTACAATTTTATAATATCGTTTTAATTTTACAAATATTTATTTACCTGTGTTATTTTATTTCTAGGACTTACAAGACTCTGCCACTAGAGTTAATATGATCAAAGACACATTGCCAGGCCCTATGTCTTTATCTACTATCGTTAGTATATTCAGTTAAGTAATTATTTTACTATATCGTTTAAATTTTACAAACATCTATTTACCTGTGTTATTTTATTTCTAGGACTTACCAGACCCAGCCACTACTGGAGTTAATATGATCAAAGATACATTGCCAGGCCCTATGTCTTCATCTGCTATCGTTAGTATATTCTGATATACCCATAATTATTTTATTACATCGTTTTAATTTTACAAACATCTATTTACCTGTGTTATTTTATTTCTAGGACTTACAAGACTCTGCCACTAGAGTTAATATGATCAAAGACACATTGCCAGGCCCTATGTCTTTATCTACTATCGTTAGTATATTCAGATATGTAATTATTTTACTATATCGTTTAAATTTTACAAACATCTATTTACCTGTGCTATTTTATTTCTAGGACTTACCAGACCCAGCCACTACTGGAGTTAATATGATCAAAGATACATTGCCAGGCCCTATGTCTTCATCTGCTATCGTTAGTATATTCTGATATACCCATAATTATTTTATTACATCGTTTTAATTTTACAAACATCTATTTACCTGTGTTATTTTATTTCTAGGACTTACAAGACTCTGCCACTAGAGTTAATATGATCAAAGACACGTTGCCAGGCCCTATGTCTTTATCTACTATCGTTAGTATATTCAGATATGTAATTATTTTACTAAGTATATCGTTTTAATTTTACAAACGTCTATTTACCTGTGTTTTTTTATTTTTAGGACTTACCAGACCCAGCCACTACTGGAGTTAATATGATCAATGACACATTGCCAGGCGCTATGTCTTCATCTGCTATTGTTAGTATTTTATATTCTTATGAATGAATAATTATTTTACTAATGGTTTTAATTTTTGCAAACATATTTACCTATTTCTTTACCAATGTTTTTTTATTTCTAGGATGACGCAGCGTCAATTTTTGATACACCCAAAAAATATAAACTTAGAAAACGTATTAAAATTCAAGAAAAACGCCAGGAAATATACCAGAAAAAAATAAAAACTTTACAACAAAGGGTCAGGCGGCTTGTTCACAAGAGTAAATCGTTAAAAAATATCCTAAAAAAATTAAAAAAACAAAATTACATTGATACAGACGTATTTAACTCACTAAATGGAAACATAACAATTGTAGATTTATTTAATAATTTGAATAGAAAGAAACTAAAGAAAAACATAAAATATACGCATGCAATGAAAAAGTTCTGCTTAACTCTGAACTATCACTCCCCAAAAGCCTATGAGTATGTAAGGAACACGTTTAATACATGTCTTCCCCACCCAAAAACTCTATCAAGATGGTATGCGTCGATAAAAGGAGAACCAGGGTTCACAGAGGAATCTTTTCAGGCTATAAAAGCCAAATCCCAAGTTAGCGACCACCGGCCAGTATGTTCCCTTGTATTCGATGAAGTGTCCATTAGGGCACAAAAAATCTGGGACGGCAAAAAATATATTGGTTTGGTTAATATGGGAGCAGGTGTAGATGAATCGGCTCCTTTGGCTACACAAGCTTTAGTATTCCTCTTAGTAGGAATCAATCACAGATTTAAGATTCCTCTAGGATACTTTTTAATAAACAGCATAACAGGAGAGCAAAAAGCGAACCTCATTAAACTTTGCCTCATAAAATGTTTTGAAGCTGATGTCGATGTAGTGTCACTAACATTTGATGGACATTCCACAAACTTTACGGCTATTGAATTACTCGGGTGCAAAACTAAAGACCCGACTTCAATGAAAACATCATTTAAGCATCCTTCAAACGATTCTGAGGTAGCTTGTTTTGTGGACCCAAGCCACGTAATAAAACTAGTACGCAATCAATTTCAAGCAAAGAAAGTATTTCAGGACATGGATGGCAAAATAGTAGCTTGGAGATATTTGCAAGAATTAAATCAAATCCAGACGAGGAAGGCGTCCATATTGCTAACAAATTGACAAAGCAGCACATTAATTTTCATAACCAAGTTATGAAAGTGAAACTAGCTACACAATTGTTCAGCAAAAGTGTAGCTACTGCTCTCAAGATATGCCGCGAAGACCTTCAGCTGGCAAATTTTAAAGAAGCAGAAGCTACTGAAGCCTTTATAGTAAAATTAAATGATATGTTTGACATATTTAACACAAGATCAATGCGGCAATTTGACCTAAAGAAACCCATTTGTGCTGCCAATAAAGATGTTGTTTTTAGGTATTTAGACACGCTCAGACACTACATAATTGAACTTAAAGTGAAATCTGTGCACAAGCGTAAAGTAAAGCAAGATGGTCGGTAAATATTTGTAATAACGCGTTATTACAAACGTGTTATTGAAGCTAAATGCAAAACGGGATTCGTAGGAATATTGATAAATATTGAAAGTTTGAAGAATCTTTACAAAAAATTAATCGAAATAGAAAATGGACTTACATTTATACCGTTATACAAGTTAAGCCAAGATCACCTCGAAATTATGTTCACATCCATTCGAATGCAAGGCGGCTTTAATGATAATCCCAATGTGCGTCAGTTCAAGGGAAGTTACAGAAAATTGCTGTCCCATCTAGAGTTGAAATGCCTCACAAGGGGTAATTGCGTACCATTGGAAAGTATAGCAATTTTGAGTTGTACTTCTACTGCCGCTAAAATTATAAACACAACAGCAACCTCATATAGGCATGAAGAACAAGAAGAAGAATTAAGCTCATTGCAGTTTCTTCAAGAAGTACGGGCAGACACTGCGGATCTTGCTAGCAGACTCCATTTAGCCGAATTCAATGACTTCAAAAAAGTTATAATTGGCTATATAGCTGGGGGCACTGTTCACTGTATATCCAAAATCATCAAATGTGAAAAGTGCCTCCATGGCTTACTAGCTGAAGCTACTCGTATCTACGACTTCCACAAGCTAATAACCCTAAAAAATGTAGGCGGGTTATGCTTCCCCTCCCAAGACGTGTACGATATCTGTGTCGTTTGTGAACATATCATCCGCAAAATTGTCATGGAAAAAGTAAATTTAGTTCTCGAAAAGCAACATCAGTACATAGTTACTAAAATTTTAAAATCATTTCTCGGAAATGATAAGATCTTCAAAAACTTGATTCAAGACCATGATTTTGCCGGCAATGAACACCGTATACATTTAATCAAATGTATTATTGAAAAATATTTAGATATAAGATTCCACCACATTATGAAGACTGAAACCATAAACCGGTCGGTGAAATCAAGACGGCAGCAATATAAAAAATTAACACAACAGAAAGGATTTTGAACATACCTATTTAAAATAATAATTATAGGTAATAAGTGACCGAGTGAAACGAGGTTTAAGCGTTTAATGGGACCACTCAGCATTTATTTGTCCGCAAAGCTGTCGACGATAACTTGAGTACCGTTGATCCGATTTTCATTAAATTTTGCAGGCAAGTAGTTTACCTCAATAACATTTGAAGTTCGTATATGAGCTAAATCGGACTAGGGATAGTGAAGATATGCAAGTCTCCTGTTGTGTTATTTTTGTTGTTTTTTTTTTTGTTGTAAGTTCTTTTGTGTTCTGTAGTTTTGTGTTTATGTAAAGTTGTTGTTTTGTATTATACGTATCGAATTTAATTATCTATCCTTACCCCAATGGCAGGCAGCTAACCTCGTCCAAAAAATATATTTACGGATAGGAGACACTTATACAAACAAAAAGTATCAATGACTATGGTACCCTAAAGCATCAGTAGTATGAAAATCATTAAAAACAGTAATATGTGTATCGCATGATAAACGTAGTATAATAAATAGATAGGAGACACCTATACAAACAAAAAATATTCTTTGCTATGGTCACATGGTGTATTCTGTGGTATGGTGCTATGGCAAAGCGTCACGTTCTCGAGATATTTGGATGGAAAGAAGAGGCCTATGCTCAGCAGTGGGCTATATATAAGTATAACGGGTTTATGATGATGATTTTTTGGCAATTGATATTTGGCAAACATTTGATTAATTAACCTGGGAACTATAACATGAATTCAGTGGAATGCGGATACATACGTTGGAAAACTACAATACTCAGGGTAATTTTTTTTTTCATGGCAACACTTCCACAGCACACATGTAACAAGAAGTGGCTTCACCTACATCATACGCCGTGCGCCATCTGATATTCTAGTTGATCTGAGGCCCAACCTAAGCTCAAGTGCATCAATATAGATGGCTATAAATTAGTGTCATACTATTGTAGGGAAAAAATACAACACGGCGGATCGTGCATTTTTACTAGACGTGACGTAAATTGTGTTGAGAACTTAGATCTCGTGCAACTATCAATTGAAAGGATATGCGAGATATCCGCGGTAGATTTAATTGAAGTTAACGTAACTATTGTATGTATTTATCGCACTAACTTAGTTAGCGCGAATGAATTTTTAGAAGTCTTAGAACGTTTGCTCAATAAAGTTAACGAATTAGGCATAGATTGTGTGATAGTAGGTGATTCTAACATTAATTGCTTAGAAACTGACAGTCAAACAAAAAATTTAGCAGAACTTCTAGTGGTCCATGGCATGGTGAATAGGGTCGACTTTCCTACTCGAGTAACTAACACCACGTCGACTTGCCTTGACCACTTGTATACGAACCTCCCCGAGTCATGTATTGACGCGTCGCCGCTGATAACTAATCTAAGTGATCACCGAGCTGTAAAAGCGGAGTTGCGTTTGTGTAGTCGTCAATCATCGAAACCCGTTTATAGGTATGTTAGGGTTTACAACGACAACAACAATACAAACTTTGCTGCATCTATCGGTAGTGTTGATTGGGGCGAGATAATGACAAAACAGACATCCTCGAATGATTTGACAACATCTATTATCAATATAATTAAGAATAAATTTGAGATTTGTTTCCCACTTAAGAGAACACTAATTAGCAACAAACGTGACTCATCCTGGGTAACTCAGGATGTAAAACTATTTAAATCTTTATTATTTGACATTGTTGACATTGGAAGCCGTAATCCTGATTATTTATCAATTAATGATATTATTATTGACATGAAGAATAGATATGATAGGTTGATTAGAAATACGAAGTCGAGCTTCTATAGAAATAGCATAATATCTAGCATGAATCAATCCAAGGCCATGTGGAAAGTGGTAAACAAAGAGAGAGGACAGAATAACTCAGCGCACGTAGACGTGACTGACGTTGTATTGGACTCCAATGGCTCTAAGTTCGCCACAAAGAAAGACGCAGTAAATGCCATCAACTTCAGGTTCTTGGAAGCGGCATCTGCTTGTGGAGCGCCTCGCGCTAACGTCCCGCGCGCCATTAGTATGCTGCACGCGGCAAGACTAGAGTCCGACTGCTCCCTCAGGCTAAAATTGTTCAGTGCGGAAGAAGTGTTTCGGCTTATCACATCCCGCATTCCTCCGAAAGTCTCAAGAGATGTGTACGGTATTAGTATGAGATTGTTAAGGGCCGCTTCGTATCCTTTGTCATACATACTAGCAGAGCTATTTAATCGTAGTATGATAGAAGGAGTCTATCCTGCTCCACTTAAGGTTAGCAAAGTCGTGCCAATTTTCAAAGGCAAAGGTAAAAGAGGAGACATAGATGGGTACCGCCCAGTATCAATAATCCCTGCGATAGCAAAGGTCTTCGAGAACGGGCTGAGCAGCCGACTTGTGAGCTTCTTAAATACAACTAAATCTCTCTCTGACAGACAATACGCATATAGGGCAGGTCGCTCAACTACATCCTTGACGCGCAAACTCATACGCAATATTATGGCTGCTCGTGAGTGCAAGCCGAAGCTCCAAGTCGCTGTATTATGCTGTGACCTCTCGAAAGCCTTTGATGTTGCAGACCACACAGTACTTGCAGCAAAACTGCAACACTATGGGATAAGAGGTGCTCCTCTTTCGCTATTCAAAAGCTTACTACAAAATAGGACGCAGATTGTTGTAGGTGATTCGGGGAACGAAAGGTCTGACCCGCTGGGCTCGACCATGGGCGTGGCTCAAGGATCTTCTGTATCCAACCTCCTGTTCTCATTACTTCTAAACGACTTACCTGAAGCGGTGGCGACAGCTGACATCCTCATGTATGCTGATGATGTTGCAGCAGTCGTGACGGCGCCATCAACAAGTAGTTTAGAAGTAAAGTTAAACAGGACTGTGTCGCAGCTTGCTGACTGGTTCAGTGCTAATGGACTAGCTCTGAACCTTAAAAAAACCCACTACCTGCAAACAAATCTGTCTGGCCATATAATAAGTCCTCTAACAGTTCAGGTCGGTACAACACTGTTGAGTCAGGTGAGTGCCACCACATTCCTTGGCTTCGAGGTGGATGCGGGATTGACGTGGGGAAACCATGTAGACAAACTGCGGGGAAAAGTCGGTAGTGCTTGTTTTGCGCTGAGGCGAGTGGCCCGAGTTGTGTCGGTGGATGTGGCCCGAGCCTGCTATTTTGCCACAGTACACTCTCTCTTACAGTACGGTACGGAGCTGTGGGGAAGGTGTGCAGAATGGGAAAAGGTGTTCCGCCTCCAGAAACGAGCTGTTCGAGCAATTATAGGGGTAGATGCGCAAACGTCCGTAAAACCTTACTTTAAAAGTTTGGGCATTCTTACTTTGCCATCTATGGCCATATTTCAAGTCGCAATGTACGTAAGAGTGAACTTGGACTCTTACGAGCTACGAGGTAAGTATCATCAGCGCCCAACGAGCACTGCGAACAAGCTTGCCGGCATCACACGAACACTTGCAAAGTCGGCGAAACTTACTCATGTCATGGGCCCCGATGTGTATAACCGCCTACCAAAACACATCACAGAAGCCCCTAGCCTGGTAGGTTTTAGGAGCCTGCTACAACGCTGGCTTATTGAGCAAACGTTCTATCATTATGACGAATATTGTAAGCTCGCGATTTAATTACTTGCAAGTAATTGTAATTTTTATGTACTTATAATTTGATAATAATGTAATTATTTGAACTTTATTTTAAATTATTATTCATATTTGACTTGTAAATTGGCTTTACGAAATAAATGACTATGACTATGACTATGACTACCCACATACATATACACTCGAAAAATATAACCCTTCTTGCGCAATCGGGTAAAAACTAGCTCATCTGCCAGCGACCTTGCTTCCATCTCATAGTCTTTGAAATTCAGTGATTATGTAGGTTTGTACTAGTGAATGATTTTTAATCAGTCAGATTATAAATTTAAGTGTATTTTATAGAATGTTACCATAAGTTTTAGCGCAAAATAGTTTTAAAAACTTTGTAACAGTTATTCAACAGAAAAATGCATGAAAAATATATTTTTCGTTTACGTCCATACCGATATCCGACATGCAATCGGCTGTCCCATTTCCATGCATTTTCTATCGAACACAACAACATTCTCGGTAATTTTAGTACTGGTCGTAATAAACTAGTAACAATAACCGTTGAACCCGCTCCCTTCTCAGCACTGAACCCTAAAAACGCAAAGGTTTCCACAAATATTTGCGTGAAACTGATGGAAACGCTCAACTTCTATTGTTTACTTTCCCATTATATTTAGATCGCAAAAGTTTGTGTACACGAAAAAGTTACTCTTCCAGTTGGATAGGGATTAGGGTTGCGTCTGCCTTTTTGCGATGAGGATTGATGGTCAAGCGATGGCTTGCGATGAGTGTACATAGACACACTAACGATACTAGCACAGCGATGCTACGCCGAATAATCGAATCGTTTGTCTCCACAACCAGGAGACTTACCACGAGTTTTGTAGTTAAGGCTCGGTATTAGACGAAATCAACGAAATAGTTTTGATAGTTAAGGCTCGGTATTACACGAAATCAACGAAATAGTTTTGATAGTTAAGGCTCGGTATTACACGAAATCAACGATATAGTTTTGATAGTAAGGGTCGGTATTACACGAAATCAACGAAAGAAAGTATTTTGTTTGCGCCTAGTTTGATATGAAGAATTGTGATGATCAGGTGCCAAAAATACAGCTGGTAGAAAAAACAACCAAAATCAGTTTAACCGAAACATAATTTTGAAACTCATTCTCATTTTTGGAAAAAAATAATCACAAAAAGTATCTTCTGTTTGCGCGTAGTTCTCTAAATTTTCAGCGATTACATCAATTTTTTTTACGATTATTAAATAGCCAGATTAGTTCTATAAAGTTTAACCGAGTATTCTTATTTATATGTTCTAATTACGATTAAATACCAAGTTGTATAGTCTGATTTCGCCAAACGAAAACGAAAATAGTTTTCGTAACTATTAAAACTAATGGTAAGAATGCTGTACTTAAATCTAGATACCTTGTTTTTATTCGTAATTTTGAATGTATTTTAAAGTATTTACGTGACATTACTATAGTATTAGTATTTTACGATTAAAGTTTCCTTTTGATACCTTAGAGGCGGAGACTGACGTGCGTAACGTAACGCCTATTTTGTCCTTTTTTTTTTAACAATTCATCGAGCCGACGAGCTCGCCACGACCAGCCGAGTCTGTCAGGTTTTTCGATAACCCTGAAATGCGCTTGCGAACTTCAAGTCAAGGTGTTCATGGCGAGCTGTTCGCCGCGACTTGCGAATCTTTACATAATAAATACAATACTTTACGACGGAACGTTACAAGTCATTGGCAGCCTTAAAATTTAAAGTATCTAAAAATTTATTTGTTTACCAACTACATGAGTCTTGAAGTTTTTTTTTATAAAGAATAGGTCAACATTTGACCACCAACTCGCCTGATGTGAAGCGACATTGTGGCCTAAGATAAAGCACGAAGACCTAGTAGGTCACTCACTCTGGCCTTGAAGATACTAGGTTGTAGTTAGTCGGAAAAACAGATGGTGGCAAACGATTCCAGTCTCTAGGCGTTCGTATTAGTTGTAGACATACAGCCGTTTTTTACCATATATAGACATCATCATTAATCTTTTACCATAACACGAGCCTTGTAACTATTAGGAAAACTGTCCTTATTACAAAATATGTATAGATCATTACAGTCTTTACTTCCTACTGTAGTGATCTACGTACTTACCCTATACCTAACCTATACTATATAGAATGTGTTTACGCCTTTATCCACCATGCTGGTTCAGAGCGGTTCGGAGGATGTCACAAGCCTTTCGAATTATTCATTTTAAGACAAGTCTTTCCATGTTTGACATGGTTTTCCTTCACCGTATGAGCACTTGTCATATTTAAACACACATAAACTTTTACACCTGACAAAAGTCTGGTGCACGGCCAGGATCGAACTCACGACCTCTGGATCGGAGGGCGCAGGTCATCCCACGAGGCTAACACGCCAATAACGTCTATTAAACATGGTTATTTGTAACTTACCAGAAACCTCTTAAGGGTTCATTGTACTCATCAATATGAACAACTTTTACTATGGGGCGAACTCCGAAATCGCGAAAAAAAAATCAGCTGTTCCATACATTTTGTCAAAGGTGATTGAACTTTTTGTATGGAACAGCTGTTTTTTTTTCGCGATTACAGGATTGGCTTCATAGTAAAAGTAGTTCGTACTGATGAGTACAATGAACCCTTAAGAGGTTTTTGATTAGGTACCAATAACCCTGTATAGACATGACAAGCTCATTATAATATTAGACAGAAAATATTAGGTTACGAACAAAATGTGTCTAACTATTTATATATTTATTTGACTACCTCGGTAGCTCAGTACCCACTGAGTACTAGGCAGGTTCACTACCCAGTGAACCTGTCTTCTGAGATTGAGGGCGTGGGTTCGATTCCCACCTAGGGCAAACATGTATGTGATGAACATTTGTGTTTGTTCTATGTCTGGGTGTTAATACCTATGTATTTAAGTATGATTATAAAAAAATATGTATACATATCTCTGGCTGCCATAGTACAAGCGTTGCTTAGTTTGGGATCAGAGGACAGTGTGCAAGTGTCCCCAATATACTCCCCAATATATTATACCTTAGAAGAATGACACTAAAATTCTTTGATATACTAATGACTATACTATATATTAATGACGTGTAATGTCATTTAGGTCACAAAAATAAAAACTTCTTTTTTTTCTTGTCTAGTGTTTCTAGCCAGTAGCTTTCTACCTCTGTAATAAAACCTTGACGTGCAAAATTAAAACGTTTTGGCTGTAAATAAGTACGTTTTCCCTGAGTACGCGCGGTCCCTGTATAAAGTTCCGTTTTTACAGCCCCGATGCGTCAGGTGTTCACACGTGCATTATTTATAGCGCCGGCTCGCGCGGGCATTAAGTGACGTCAATAATTGATGAGCAGTCTGTACTCGCCCTTAGGGCTACTCCGCATTACGCTTAAGCAGTAAAAATGGCATGTTTATGTAGGATCAAGTAACATTATTAAAAGAAAAAAAACAAGTAACATAATTATGGAAGAACAAAAAACCCGGCTGCAAATATTGTACTCTATGTCATTTCCACTATCAAGACGTTTCAAATGACACCTCACATGTCGAAATCCATCAAGTTTAGGCTGTAGGGCGTGTCAAAGAAACCTCATACACCTTTAAATATTTTGTAATGTATGGGTAAGCCTTTTTGTTTTAGTAAAGACTCCAAGACATCGTCTTGAAATCTTGCTCGTCTAAGTACAAAAACGTACGAACGCATTCCTAAACTAAATTATTTGGACTCACTCGCCGGTTCTTAATACAATAGACATTAAGACCCAAAAAATTACGTAAACTCTGTCGACATGACGTCATTCTTTGTATCAGTGTATTCCGACCCTTACCGTAGGCTTTGATAAGTGCCCGCGTTACCAGCGTTGAATAACTTAGAGGGTTCTGTATGATGAAGTAATTTTGCATGTACCTAATAGAATAGAGATCAGTTACAATTAGTGAAGGAGAATCGTGCAAGCTATTTTAGGAAGGTAGACATGGTTTACTTAAAAATAAAATAAAAAGGTAGGTGATTTTTTTACAATGGAAAAGGCGTGTGTGGACCTTAACCCAGAATATGAACAACCGCTTGGAGGCCTTCGAAATGTGGGTGTTTACAAGAATTTTGACGATATCGTGGATGGATAGAGTATCCAACGAAAGAGTTTGCAAATGAAGAAAAAATACAGAGGTCTTAAAAACTACCAGGAAACGCAAGGTGGTGTACTTTGAACACATAATGCGTAACAATAAAATACGACCTCGTCCAACTCATAATGCGGAGGAGAATCCGGGGAAAAAGACCACCGGGAAGAAGGCATACTTCTTGGCTTAAGAATCTGTGGACATGGACCTGTGCACCGGATCCCTGTTCCTCGCTGCTGTGTCCAAGATTTCGATAGCCCTAATGATAGCCGACCTTCGGTAGAAGATGACACCTCAAGAAGAATAAAGCATGTGTTTGACAACTGCTTTGCCTGATGGGGAGCGTCGACGTGCTCGAAGGTGTAACACGCTTGCCTAGGAATTACCTATTCAGTTTTTCTTAAATACCCCCGGATTGTGTGTTGGGTGGAAAAACAGACGCCAGGTAACGAGTTCCATACCTCTTCAGTTCTTATTAGAAAAGTGAATTGGAAACGCTGAGACGGAATTTCCAACATGAGAAATGTCATCACCTCTAATTCATAGGCTGACAATTCA
The DNA here is from genome assembly GCA_911728515.1 of Peribatodes rhomboidaria. Lineage (NCBI taxonomy): Eukaryota > Metazoa > Arthropoda > Insecta > Lepidoptera > Geometridae > Peribatodes > Peribatodes rhomboidaria. Next base: position 15,288,855 of record OU452174.1, on the reverse strand, counting down.
CTCATACGAAAGTCTGAAATTCAATTAGGAAATAAATATATTTTTATTTTATTTTGTACGGGAAATGTAACAGTGCGAACAGACTTAATAAATTTAACAGTTGTATAACTATGCACCAATTACACATTTCCGCTTATAGATAACTATTTTACACCTTATTATACTACATAAAGTTATCTAATTATAAAATGCAATTTAAAAGAGAGGTCAACAAGAGAAAGTAAAGAAAAAATGGCCTATAATACTGTTTAAGCCGCATCAAACCAGTTATTTGAGGATGTCGTTTTAAGTGTATGTATGGGAATATTAAATAGATCAAAATCGGGGAAATTATTTAGGTTGTTAACAAAGTTTGCTGATCTTATAAAAAATGAATTATGTCTATAATTTGTAGAACTAAAAGGGATATAAAGGCATACATCATACATATCTTCTACTAGATCTTACAAAAAATAATATAGCGGTTTACGTTGCTGTTGCCTATTAGGGGCACTCTTAGACATTCCATATTTTTACTAAAATACTGGCTCGACAATTTTTGGAATGTGGCCCGGACATATCGTCATACACTTCTAGCATGGCTGATGATGGCCGCGCTACACAGTAATATTGCTAGAATGTCCAGCCCAAGTATTGCTGTAAAAATATGGCCCGTCTTGGAGCGCCCATGGACAAAGACATCAATAATGATTTTAGTAAGTCGATATGTCAATTATTGTGTAGAAGAAATTATGCGAATATACACAAAAAGCAGTCTGTGTTGTGACTCTTAAAAAAAAGAGGAAAAGATAAAGACTGGAGGTGCTGGGATTTGAACCCAGGACTTTCAGCATGCGAAGCAGACACTCTACCACTGAGTTACACCCCCGGCTGTGAGGTAGGACGAAATTAACTATCATAACATACTTATTTGACTCGCATGAGAATGCGATGTGTATACTCAGATCAACCTAGAGGAAAAGATGGAACACTGCGTTATATCTCGCTGGAGCCACTTTAAAAACTTGTGTGGTGCGTGGTAATGTTGCCATGAAAAACATTTACAATTGCATGAAAACTAATATTAATTCCCTAACTCTACGTTAGCCATTTCCGTTCCAATATACAACCTTAGTAGATTTAATATTCCAATTCTACACATATTTGTAAGGGTTTAAAATTACGGTTTTTTAAATTGACTTGTAAAAAACTGGACAGTTTTTAAAAAGAACCTCAAAATGTAGTTCTGGCCACACTTTTATAATGCACTATGTATATTTATGTGAAATTATACCATAAACCAATGTACCTACATAATGTCGAGGTAATGACCAAGCGAGTAGCGTAGTTTTTTTGCGTCAATGTGTGCGTGTTGTGTACATATACGACAGTAGCGTAGTTTTTGGATGGTTTTTAGCTTCACTTAGATCATACGCCGTGCGCCATCTTATTTTCTAGGTTGATCTGAGTGTGTATAATGTTGTAGCAACTTTCACTGCCGCAGGCAATGTGACAAGTTGGCTACATTGAACTAGTTTTATTATGACTGGTGACGATTAACATCAGGTGACTTACTCGTTCTATGTATTGATACACTTACCAATAAACGTTGTATAGCCTCGGAATAGTTTGACAGAGTTTTGTCTTTTACAATTTTAATTGTTTCCTGAGAGCTATAATCTGGCAAATAATAAAGCGATGATAGCCTAGCCGGAGTAGGCCCGCCTTTCAAGCCAGAGGGAGCGGGTTCAAACCCAGCCGACGGCACGCAGCAATTTGTTTATTGTGTGAACATATGTGCGTATTGTATGTCATCTGCTGCATGACTTTAGCCCGGTGTATGGCGACAGGCTCGCACCCTGTCACATTTTGGACTTAATATCGTCCGGCGAAGTGCGGGTGTTGTACATCTCTATCAGCCCCCTCGGGGGAAAGGCGTGACGATATGTATATAAAATCTGGGCCTAGTCAAGGCCAGAGTGAATAGGTATCTAGTCGCGTGCTTCATCTTCGACCACATCGTCGCTTACCAACAGGCGAGTTGGTAATGGTATTCGCGATTAAGAAAAAACAATCGAAAAAGTTAAAACTCCGTTTTTAACTATTTCGAGGCCATATGTAGGTACAACGGTTGTTATTAAGGGGTATATAAGTACTTTATACCCCTTATAGTATTACTATAAGGGGTATTTAAAACACACTACACTTATTAGTACGGGTATATAAAAGTACTATACTAATACCAATAATAAAAGTTCTCGTAAGTACTTTCGTATTGTATTTGTTTCGACCAAATTTCTAAATTGGTTTTCAAGGCAGCTTTTGTGATTCTTTCTTACCTTATAGTACATCATCATCTACAGCCTTCTCTGTCGCACTGGCGTGTTTCTTGATATGCTATCTCCGTCGATCACGTGCTAATAGGATCATCTTTAAGCTATCCTACCTATCAGTTCCCATAAACACAGGGTTATCAGAAAAAGGTGCACTAAGCCGAAAAGAAGTAACTGTAGAAACAACCCTGAAATCGCGGTAATACAAGTACATTCACTGTCCTTTATAAAAAAGTTAATGAATTGTCGACAAATGTATGGAAAAGCTGTTTTTTTCTCGGATTCAGAGTTGGCCCCATAGTAAAAATTGTTGATAGTGATGAGTTCAATGACAGCCCTTGGGTTTAGCACATCACCCTTTACTGATAACACTGTACACAGCATGTTACAAAAACCCTGTTGTATAATAGAAGGGCAGGTACACACACTTAAAAGTATTCATGCAAAAATACCAAAAAAAAAAATCACGTTAAAAATAGCAAGAGTTTTGATCGGTTTAAGAACGCAAGGAAAAGGGAAATTTAACAAAAAAATTAACAAAAAATTTTACAAATCTAAACCATAATATTGGTGGCTTTCTCCTAAGAAAGTAGCGGCACAACACGAATAGTTTACAAATAAAACTGACGCGATTAGTGGCTGCGTTCGTGCTTTTAGGAGAGCGGAGCGCGATGTGTGTTTAAAATTTTTAGAGTCAATATTTTTGATTTGAACTATCATAATTGTACACTCCAGTTGTTACTGGATACACCTCGCTACACACCCTTGCTATAGGTACTCGCTGTGGTGTACAGGGTTTTTGTAACAACCTGTACAGCTACGATTGCTACGATTATAGAAACTTCTCTTTTGACTCAAACAATAGAAACTTAACGCTTTAAAGTAGTGAGAAGCGATGATAGCCTAGTTGGAGAATGCCCGCCCCTCAAGCCAGAGGGAGCAATTTGAGGGAGGTTCAAACCCAGCCGACGGCACGCAGCAATTTGTTCATTGTGTGAACATAATTATGTGTGTATTGTATGTCATCTGCTACATGATTGGAGCCCGGTGTATGGCAACAGGCTCGCCCCCTGTCACATTTGGGACTGATTATCGACTGGCGAAGTGTGGGTGTTGTATTACACCTCTGCCAGCTACCTCGGGGGAAAGGCGTGACGATATGTATATGTAGAGGTGCAAGTAGGTACATTGCACAAATTGAGATCTTGTTTTTCAAAGCCATATCTACCAGTTCACGTCACAACAATGTGAAACACTGAGAAGCTCAACAATGGCATCATTTTTCCATGACCGAATATTTTCATCAACTAAATTGTGATAGCAATATATTCATTTCAAACAACCTTTTGTATTGAAATGGCACAAAAATAAAACCTTTTCGAACTAATCCAAAAAATGCTGGCTATTTTTTCTGGTCACTGCTTCGTATATTTATTCAAGAGTGAATTTTTTGCGTGAGGTAGAATTTGGATATTGCAAAACTAACTTCAATTTTATACTGAAAATATTTTAACTGACTTCAAAAAATTGGAGAACCATCCCTTTTTTTATCGCTTGACTCTAGTGACTGTCAAGACTAAGGCCCGCATTCTAATGCGGGCCTTGGTTTACGTGATAAACTGAGGAGTTTATCACGTAAACCAAGTTTAAAATGAGCTAATCGCGTTTATATTCACTGGTGAAATCGGCCCTTAGCGTCTTAACGTCGTTTTAGAAAACGACGTTCAGTCTTGAGTCCTGATTTAAGACTTGTTTTACCAAACACAAAACTGACTATTCACTACTAAGTATCGTTTTTTAATACGGTCATAAGTAACTAAAATTAAGATTCAAATAGAAATTAAGAAGCAGTAGATACCAATACCATCTCACTACTTTAGTATAACCACAAAATAAATTAGTTATAGGAATACGGTATAACCAAATATTAAATATTTTATAAATTAGGACAACCGACTCCCCGTCATTCGAATTGGATTTTATAAATAACTTTTAGGTTTTTGTTGAAAAAACTGCTTGACCGATCTCGATCGAATTTAAATGGAACCTGAAACAAGTAACCTTTGAAACAATAAAATAATTTTCCAAATCGGTCTTCGAGTTATCGGGGAACATACGTGAAACAAAAGATTCCGGCAAATTGACAGCCTCCTCCGTTTTCGAAATCGGTTAAAAAGCATTATCACAATTATAAGCTCCTGTATATCTCAAGTACTTTAGTATTCATTAGACGTTACGGCCTTTTTTAGTTCTTTTTTAGCCTCAGTAATAAACGTTTTATAGCATTGAAATAGTTATTTGTACAGTGTTTTGTCTTTATTAAGTTATTTGTACAGTGTTCACTTCCTATGTTTCAACAGAGGAAGTGTGACAATAAAAGATCGGGGCGGCCGCGTGCGATGAGAACTACTAAGGCTGTTAATGCTGTTAAAGCCAGAATTCGCAGAAAACCCAATGAGGAAACAAAAAATCTTATCGCGAGAAATGAAGATGGGTATCTTCTTACGTTATCGTCACGCCTTTCCCCCGAGGCTGGCAGAGATGTACAACACCCAAACTTCACCGGACGATATTCAGTCCCAAATGTGGCGAAATGGGGCGAGTCTGTCACTATACACCGGGCTCCAGTCATGTAGCAGATGACATACAATACGTACATATGTTTACACACAAAAAAAAAATTGGTGAAAAAAAAAACACAGAAACAAATCAAAATCGGTTCATCCGTTCGGGAGCTACGATGCCTCACTCACACACACACACCACCACCACCATCAGTAACATTATAGATAACTAGCTGCGCCCCGCAGTTTCACCCGCTGTTAAAAAGTATCCTATGTGTTATTCTAGACTATAATCCGTCTCTGTGCGAAATTTCATCCAGATCTGTTCAGCCGTTCTGTCGTGAAAGAGTAACAAACATCCATCCATCCATCCATTCTTACAAACTTTCGCGTTTATAATAATTACTAGCTGCGCCCTGCGGTTTCACCCGCGATTAAAAAGTCTAGAATATATCCTATGTGCTATTCTAGACTATAATGTTTCTCTGTGTCAAATTTCATCCAGATCTGTTCAGCCGTTCTGGCGTGAAAGAGTAACAAACATCCATACATACAAACTTTCGCGTTTATAATATTAGTAGGAAGTAGGATTAGTAGGATAGTAGGATAGGATAGTAGGATGTTTTACAGAAGGTTTATAGGTACCGTGCAAACCCGGGGCAGATCGAAAATCCTAATCCTAACTAATATTATAAATGCGAAAGCGAGTTTATTTGTTTGTATCGCTTTCACGTCTCAACTACTCAACCGATAATCTTGAAATTTTTCATACACGTTGTCGTGGGTACGGAAAAGGATTTATAGTACTTTTTATACCGAAAAAATCAACGGTTCCAATGAGACCGCGAGTGAAACTGCGAAGCGCAGCTAGTCCTAATCCTAACTAATATTATATTATTATTATGTGAAAGTGAGTTTGTTCGTTTGTTTGTTTGTAACGCTTTCACGCCCTAACTAATCAACCGATCACCATGAAGTTTTGCATGCATAATGTATTGTCTGGGGTACAGAAAAGGTGTATAGGATATACATAGGGTATAGGACATTTGGGTATGGGTTTGGGTATGACCTAGGGTATAGATGGTAGGGACTTTTTATCCCGGAAAAATTAACGGTTCCTATGGGACCACGAGAGAAACTGCGCAGCTAGTCTTCTTAATATATATAAATCTCGTGTCACAATGTTTGTCCTCAATGAACTCCTAAACCACTTAACCGATTATAATAAAATTCGCACACCATGTGCAGTTCGATCCAACTTGAGAGATAGGATAGTTTAAATATATATATATATACACATAATAAACGTATATAATAAACGCGAACGAAGTCGCGGGGTGACAGCTAGTAAGTTATTTTTTTTTTTTTTTTATGTAGAATAGGTCGACGTTTGACCACCAACTCGCCTGATGTTAAGCGACGTTGTGGTCTAAGATGGAGCACGACGACCTATGAGGTACTTATTCACTATATCCTTGAAGTTTTGTTGAGTGAAGAAGTACAAAGACGGCAGTTGAGTGAGGCGCTACAAGTGCGCTACTGCTCAGACCCGTCTTCGGAACGGTTAAATTTCCTTTCGTTCGTTAAAGGTTCGTATAAAATTGATATTAGCTCCTGACGGAAAGTTTTCAGCAATCATATTTGATAGGCAGTTCCCATTCCAGGCCATAAAAACAGCTACATCAAATGCCTAGTCTAGTTAGTTAAGTCTACCTATTTCGTAACATTACCTCGGAAGTTCCTCGAGTTTCCTTCCGTCATCCGAGGCAATAAATTAAGGTATTCAATTACCGAACTTTGCTGAGCAAAAACTTAACAAATGGTAATCATTTCGAGTGTAACGTCTGTCGATTAGCGTATAGTACCGTTCGGAGATGTACATCGCAGAAGAATGGTATTAAAAGATACCTAATGCATTTTAGGCTGAAAACTTCAAACGGCGCAAGTGTGCACATCTTGACCGGGTGTACATGTTTGATCTGTTTGGGGTGGAGACGATGGGTCAGTAGGGGCCGGCCGCTTTGGGGCTTTATCGTTACTTGGCCAGGCGATTGGTGGAAGCGTCGGGTGTCCAGAATGCTGGCTTTTACTTCACACAGAAGCTGAGCATTGCCAATCAACGTGGCAATGCCACCAGCATTCTGGAGACATTTTCTTCCACTAATATGTCAAGTCTTTTAGTTTAATTTTTTAGATTCTGTTTTAAGTTTTAGTTTTTAGTTAAAAATTTAAGATTTCTTTAATTTTCTGTATTATTATTATTTTTTATTAAATCTTTTAGGTCAGACATTTGGGAGAGGGTTATGCATGTTATTTTACTTTGGAAAGTCATTAACTCACTACATTTATGGATCATTATGCGTATAAACTCACTAAACATAATCCTTACTAATAAACTTTGTATAGTCTAGAAATAGTCACACAGTGTGTCATTTTCGATCGAAACAAATTTAAACTTCCGACACCGATTTTCATCAACTATGATTTTCATCAAACAGCTAAGACAATTTCGACTAATTCACCTTTCAAACAAAAAAAAAACAAAACAAAATCGGTTCATCCGTTCGGGCGCTACGATGCCACAGACGAACACACACACACACACATACACGTCAAACTTATAACAATCCGTCGTTTTCGCGTCGGGGGTTAAAAAAAAGAAGGACAATGTCAAAAGCCTTGCTAAAAACTCTAACACCAGGGCTAGGCGCTCTGCCAATACGAACATATTAATTATGTATACACGAATTAAATATCATAAACTAGCTGCAATCGGTTAAATGGAAGAAAATAACGTTGCAAAGATTCAACGAGAATATAATTTTGATATAACCAAGTTTTTAGACATAAAAATGATTCAAAAAAAATTTCTACGGAATTTTGTTGGGATCTGCTGTAATCTTGTGATACGAGTATGTATGTGTGTCATGTAGTAGATCAGTTATCACGAAATCGTGATAAAGAAAACAATTAAAACTTTGAGGTGCTTTTCTTTTGACTGGATCGGTGGCTCAGTTGGTAGTGCCTGCTGTGCTTGGGAGCGTGGGTTCGATTTCCACCTAGGGCAAACATTTGTGTTTGTTCTATGTCTGGGTGTAAATATCTATTTAAGTATGTACTTAAATATATATTTACACATATAAATACACTATTACATATATTAGATATTACATATATAGATATATATATATATATATTTATATATGTATGTATATCAGTGTCTGACAGCCATAGTACAAGCTTTGCTTAGTTTGGGGTCAGACGACCGTCCTTGAAAAGTGTCCCGAACATATTCATTAATTTATTTATTTTTTAATTTCTTCTTCTTTCACCTAAGAGGAAGTAAGTTAAGTCTATTCTACCTCAAACTCTAAGCTCGTCCTTGGTGTAATTTTCTTTGCCAGCGCAACGAGGGGAAGTGAGTAACAAATCGTTTGCCATCATTGCTTGTCCGGAGTTAATATGTACTGCGGCAGGATGGGAGAAAGATGTGAGGCCAGGAAATGCGCGATACTTATTCTTTGCCTGATTTTTTCCTCGTACTGGTTTCAAAGCAGTATTTTTTCATATCATTAGAGACTTAGACCCGCAAAGCATGCGGGAATCGAGATTCTAGACTGAGCGTCGTTTTAGCTAACGACGCTCTTGAATCTCGATTTTGAACTGGTTTTATAAAACAAAAAAAAACAGCTTTAAATCGAGATTCAACACGTCGTTGAGCATACGGGCCTTAGAGTAGCATTCTAAAGCTATGCTTACTCCTGATCTCGATTTAAAACTAGTTTTTCCATACTTAGAACCAGTTTTAAATCAAAGTTTATGACTGAGCGTCGTTTTAGCATGCGGTCCTCAAGGCGAGAAGTCGTGGCAAGGGGTCGCCGAGCCTCAGAGACCTCTACCTTTCAACATAGAGAAACCTTTCTCGTTCATGCTTCTCGGGTGATCTCGGTGTGTCTCGCTGAGAGTATGTATGTATTACATATCACACACACACGTTATGGGTGCGGCTGTTTGTGAGAGCATAAGTGTGTTTAATATATTTCACTTTTTTAAAAGGGTTTTTGCCAACATTGGCATATCACACCCAATAATGACTTAACATAAAGCTTGAAATTTGGGATGGAGATAGCTTAAACCTTAAAATTGGTTTCTATTTCAAGATTGTGGTGTGTGAGTATTTTCCAAATCGGAATTGTGTACCTACTTGTTTTACATAATTATGCTTCTAAAGAAACCGATTCGCTCGACTTGAAGACACAGATTAGGTAGGTATAGCTATCGAGGATTATCCACTCCGGCATGTTCCAATTTGCAGTACGTTAGGTTAGCTACATATCGTCACGCCTTTCCCCCGAGGAGGCTGGCAGAGGTGTAATACAACACCCACACTTCGCCGGACGATATTCAGTACCAAATGTGACAGGGTGCGAGCCTGTTGCCAGGCTCCAGTCACGTAGCAAATGACATACATACAATAAGCACGTAAGCTCACACAATGAACAAATTGGGGCGTGTCGTCGGCTGGGTTCGAACCTGCTCCCTCTGGCTTGAGAGGCGGGCCTTCTCCCAACTAGGCTACCATCGCTTTCATTGTTAGGTGAGCTAGCGTGCTAAACTTGGATTGTATAAAGGCGGTTAGACAGTTAGCGATCCATTTTTTCCTATTGCACGGGTTTAGCCACGCTAAGATAGCATACTGCAAATTGTAGTGTAATGGCCGATTTCTTCTAGTGATTAGCACGAACAGTTTTGTTTCCTTCCGCGATTTTCAGAGCGTCATTTACCTACACAAACAAGAGCAATGCCAATACTTAAACGCCCCCTTTGGTTCCCTACGAGCCTTCTTAATTATTTTACTGCTACATATCAGCTCAATCATGCTACCCTAACATTTCGTCACGCCTTTCCCCCGAGAGAACTGGCAGAGGTGTAATACAATACCCACGTTTTGCAGGACGATATTCAGTCCCAAATGTGACAGGAGGCGAGCCTGTCGCCATACACCTGGCTCCAGTCATGTAGCAGATGACATACAATACGCACATAAGTTCACACAATAAGCAAATTGGTGCGTGCCGTCGGCTGGGTTCGAACCCGCTCCCTCTGGCTTGAGAGGCAGGCCTTCTCCAACTAGGCTGTCATCGCTTTGCTACCCTAGTGCATGGTATAATAATATACTCCGCAAGGTATAGCTATAGCATTCAGCAACACGTAGTGACGTCAATCGATGCTTAAGCAAGACCGAAATAAGTAATTCACAACAAGTACGAAGGAAACGGATGATGATGACGTCATTACGTGTTTGCTTAATGCTAGACCTTGCTCTAGTGTTTCTGCGCCACTTTGAGCAACCAAAGAGACGGTGTTATCTATTTATAAGCGTTTTGTTTGAAGATATAACGTTATTTGGATAGTGCATCCGGCAGTAAGTGAGTGAGAGGAACGAGTTGGAATATGAACCTTGTGCAGTGTCAGGTACAGTAGAATTTTCAGTAATGAATAACGAGTGCACGTTGTCTACTGTTAGTCTACACGTGGTTTCGAGTGGGTCAGGTCAGGTTACATGATGACACTGACACTTGCCACTATAAGTGCACTAGGTCTCGTGAGAGTTGATACACCGTACACGTTCGTTGTATAAATTATTATAGAAGTATCGTGTATCCTGGCCCTTATATTAGTCTAGCAGACTTTTCTCATGCTAAAACTGTGGAAGTATATAAATAAAAATAAATAAAAATTCGGGACATAATTGCACACACCGTCGTCTGACACCAAACTAAGCAAAGCTTGGTACTATGGCTGCAAGAGACTAATTTACATGTGTACATTATAATTATATTTTTAAATACATACTTATAAATATATATTAACACTCAGACATACTCGTAGAACAAACACAAATGTTCATCATATTAATATTTTCCCTAGGTGGGAATCGAACCCACGCCCCCTAGCTCAGAAGGCAGGTTTACTACCAACTGAGTCACATTTGCATTTTGTTGCGTTGCATTCAACTCAACGATAATTTTATTTCAAATTCATAAAATCCTAATCTAATCTATACCTATTACCCATACCCATGTTCAAAATAAATGTAATATTTTTATCCTGGAATAATAAGAAATTCTTAATAAATAATAAAAAAAAGTAAATAAATAGGTATATTTAGGACATTTTCACACACCCCAAACAAGGCATTTTTTTAAGGTATGTTTACTGGGGTATGTTATGTTAACCCATTAACCTTCATACTAATAAACGTTGTGTTATGTAATAAACGGTGTAGTTATACAGTCTTTTATCTTTTTCTTCCTTTAAATTTAATCGAAAAGACAAAACTCTGTATAAATATTCCGAGGATGTATAACGTTAATTAGTAAGGGCATAAAAGTTTATCCCAAATCTTACACGTGCTTATTGTACCCACGTATTTTCTACAATATCACGAAAAATAGCAAGCAAAACTGTGATCGTGAAATTCGTGTATGATATTTTTATAATTTATGTAATTTCGTATTTCTATTTTATATAATACCGAAATTCTTAACCCTTTATTCGCAAGGGTATCATTATTAAAAGATTCCATGTAATTTTGTATGGTATTTACCCTTTTGGCCCTACTGCTCTCGGGTTGGATTTTAATCCTGCATTAACCTATTTCTGGTGAAATGGCTCGCAATCTACAAAGATTTTCAGAGCTTTATGTTGAACTAGCTGCGTCCCACGGCTTTATCTCTTTTCAGCACGAATCATCTACTACCTAAAGATAGACAGTGGGTTACTAAGAAGTGTAATTCTTAGCGGCAAACCAGACAGTGAAATGAGGACAAGATACGAATGGGATGCAGACGCAGCGTCCCTTCAACGTACATACTTTCTTAGCAAATGTACGGAAGAGACGCGATGCAATACATGCAGAGAAGACGGGCGCAGACGGGGCGCGGACGTAATGCTTCTCGTGTATGCATGTGACATGTCTAAGCTCCGTCCGTGTCGCTCGCTTGACGTCTTTTCTGTCTGGCCAGCGAGCCACAAGTTTATTTTTATATTTTAATAGCTCACCCCGCGACTTCGTTCGCGTTTATTATTTAAATATATATATGTGAGCTATCCTATCTGTTAAGTTAGATCGAACTGCACACGGTGTGCAAATTTGATTGAAATCGGTTAAGTAGTTTAGGAGTCTATAGCGGACAAACAACGTGACACGTAATTTGTATATATTAAGATAATTTTGTTATTATTTTTGTCTAGGTATTGAAAAATCATAATGCGTAGCGTTCTCGCCGTTTCCTGCATTAAAATGGCAAAAATCCATAAAAATGTGTTTAAAATTGTGTCTTTCGAGAATCGCTGACAAACCCTTTACAAATTACGCGCCACCTACATCTTTTTTATCTTTAGTTGCTATAAACATAATATATCACGCCTTTCTCCCGAGGGGGCTGGCAGAGGTGTAATACGACACCCACACTTCCCCGGACGATATTCAGTACTGTTCGATAAATGAGTGGACTGTATGTAGGTTTTAATGGCGACACGAAAAATTTGCTAAGAGCCAGGACTTAGATGGTTTGCTTACCTGCCGGGAGCGCTGCTGCTGGCCTTGGACACAGGAGGCGAAGGTTGCTGGGCCCAGTTCTCCACCACCCGGTCACGGTGTAGCGGCCTGACCGGCCTTTGCACGAAAGCGTATTCACCGCCGTGCACTAAACCACTAAAGTCCTGTCTACTACGATTAGACGTATTAACGGCGCGAAAAGGGGTCGATTGGTCGGTACGGGTTGTACTTTCGAAAAGGAAACGAAAAATAATAGGTGTTACGCTTGAGCGATGCGAACACGACGACAAACAGTTAACGACTCAAAAAACGGAAGAAAGATGGCGGGTCTTCCCGCTACTTATTATTGGCAGAACGGAAATCGACGGTCATAGCCAAAGTTGCTCTTGTTTATTTTATATTATGGCAAGACTGAACATTCCGCCCACCTAAATGCAACGTATTTAAAACGAGAAAATTGAATTTACTTATTTATTTTAATGGTAACGATAGCGATAACTAATTCTATGGTTCGATAATAAAAAATATTTTAAGTATATGGTCGAATTTTATTGGTTAATTTGATAGGGTAATGGGCAAAGCTTAACGACAGATCTTTTGTACTCCCCCAGTGCGGTCTTTATTGTAGCCACCCTACAAATAGAGTCAGCTCCAGGATGTAGAGCAACGATTCTACCTAAATTCCAATTAAGTGGAGCTGTTTGCTCGTTAATAATGAGGACTAAGCTACCGACTGTGAGGTTCTCGTGAGTGTGGTTCCATTTGTGGCGTTGTTGCAGGGTGTGCAAGTACTCGTTTTGCCACCTCTGCCAGAAGTCTTGGTGCATTTTTTGGATTAATTTCCAACGATGAAGAACACTAATTTTTTGCTCTACAAAATTTTCCTCAGGGACCCCAGTTAAAGGCTCAGTGGTGAGAAAATGACCAGGAGTCAGAGCCGTCAGATCATTTGGATCACAGCTCAATGGAGTAAGAGGACGAGAATTTAGCATAGCCTCGATTTGGGAGAGCACAGTGGAGAACTCTTCATATGTGAGTCGTTGAGTCCCAATCACACGAGTCAGATGAGTCTTAACAGATTTAATTCCTGCCTCTGCCAATCCAGAGAAATGGGGACTTCCTGGAGGATTGAAAGAGAATTTAATGTCCTGAGAAGACGCAGCGCTCTGCATGAGAGAGTTCAAGTAGTTACTGGCTCCGACAAAATTCCGGCCTTGGTCGGACACGAGCTGATGACACCGACCACGACGTGCGACAAATCTTTTCAACGCGGCGAGAAAAGCGTTAGTGGAAAGCTCAGATGCCAGCTCAATATGGACACAATGAGTGCTGGTACAGACGAAAACACAAATCCACGCTTTAAAAGTTTTTACACCGCGACCGCGTCCCAAACAAATGTCGTAGGGGCCACCGTAGTCTACGGCTGACGAAGAAAAGGCTTTGAGCTGGTTAACTCGATAGGAAGGTAAGTTGCCCATGAAAGGTGCAGGAGTGGGTTTTGGATTAGCTCGGAAGCATCGAATGCATCCCGACACGACAGCACGAATGGCTCGTTTAGGCGAAAGGATCCAAAAATCTTGCGCTAGCAAATTATGGAGAGTTTGAGTACCAGGGTGCATGAAGCGATCATGGTAATTTTGGATGATTAGGTGAGTTAACCGGTGATCACGCGACAAAAGCAAAGGATGTTTGACGGCAAACTCTACCTTGGCGTTCGCTAAGCGACCGCCCACCCTCAGAAAACCCGCCTCATCGACGAAAGGAGAAAGCTTGCGCAAGCTTTTGGGAAGTGAATTGAGAGAGCCCTTCTTTACCTTCTCGATTTCCGAAGCGAAAGAAACCTGCTGAGCATGCTTGATTAAAAAATCAAAGCTGCTCTGAGTCTCCGTTACCTCTAGAGGGCCGTCAATTTTTTGAAACGGTAATCTTGCATTACGGGAAAAACGACGACAGTACGACAATATTCGCTTTAATTTAGGAAGCGATGATATTTTTTCTATTAGAAGATCGACAACATTGACGTCAACAGCGGTCAGGAGGCTGAAGATGCGTTGCTCTTCCTGCACATCAGCATCTGGAACGGACGACAATTCCGCGAAAAAGGTGTTCCGGTGAGCCTCAGGCTCTGCGAGCCACGCGGGACCTTTCCACCACAAGTCGCAGCGCACGAGGTCAGCAGGAAGCATACCACGTGATCCAACATCAGCAGGCATCGACAAAGTACTGGTGTGTCCCCAACAATCAGGAGACACAATTTCCTGGATGTGGCTAACGCGGTTAGCGACAAAAGTTTTCCATTTCGATGGACATGATTTGATCCACGACAGAGCGACAGTAGAGTCGGACCAAGCGAAAATGTTTTCAAAGCGGTGGAAAGGTTCCAGCGCTTGAACGACAGATTTGATAAGGTCAGCCAGTAATACAGCTGCCTGAAGCTCCATTCTGGGAATAGAGAGCTTTCGAAGTGGAGCTACTTTGGTTTTTGCGCAACAAAAGTGCACAGAGCAAGCACCTGCGGCGTTGATGACCCGAAAATAAATGACGGCACAGTAGCCACGCTCCGATGCGTCGCAAAAACCATGAAGTTGTAGCGCGACAAAAGTATCGATAAATCGACGCGGAATTGCAATTGACGAAAGTAACAGTAGCTGATTTTTATAAAGTGACCATTGCGAAGAGATTTCCTCAGGTACCTCCTCGTCCCACGCGACTCCCTTTGCCCAGAGCAGCTGCATGAGGTATTTAGCAAGGAATATCACGGGGCCCAGGAATCCTACCGGGTCATAGATTCGAGCTATTTCCGAGAGTATTGTCCGCTTTGTGCAACGCAGGTCACCCTGATCGGAAACCTTGAAACAGAAAGTATCTGACGTCGGTCGCCACTGCAGACCTAATATTTTCAGAGAGAGGTCCGTCGCCTCATCAAAGCTCTTGAAGCTTTCGTCATAAACATCAGACGAAGCAACACCCTCTAGAAATGCAGGGCAATTGGAAGTCCACTTTCTCAAGTGACGACCCGACGACAAAATCTGGATCAAGTCTGACTTGAGCTGTAGAGCATTCGAAAGCGAATCAGCACCAGAGACAACATCATCAACATAAATATCTCTACCCAATACGGTAGAGGCAGCTGGGTATTCTTCAGCTGCTTCGACAGATAGTTGAGCTATGCTGCGGAGAGCCTGAAACGGAGCAGCAGAAACACCATAGGTGACCGTTCGGAGTCTAAAATCGCGAATAGGGTCAAACGGAGAGGTACGCCATACGATCCGCTGGTAATCTGCATCCTCGACCGGTACCAAAATCTGTCGATACATCTTCTGCACGTCAGAGCTGAAAACGACAACATGCCAGCGAAAACGAAGGAGTAAATCAAAGATGCTAGTCTGCAGTTTCGGGCCAGAGTAGAGAGTACTATTCAGCGATTTACCTTGAGCATCCAGAGCTCCAGCATCAAAGACAACCCGCAAAGGTGTGCTTATAGAGTCCGGCCTCAATATGCCATGATGAGGTATGTAATAAAAAGCACCCTCATTAGTGGTGGGGGGCTCTACTTCCTCCATATGATGGCAGGCCTCATAGTCCTCCATAAATGCAACATATGCCTTTCTGAATGCTGGATTCATTTGTAGTTTGCGTTCAGTTGAGGCAAACCTCTTTAAAGCGATTTCACGAGAATTTTTAAAGGTAGGCTTGTTGTGTATATCGACAAAGGGAAGTGGTACAACAAACCTTCCTTTCTCGACCCTACGGTGATTATCGACAAAGTATTTTTCACACATTTGATCCTCCTTCGACAATAATTTGGAGGTGGGTTTTACTTCTTCAATCTCCCAGAACCTTTTTATAGAATTATCCAAATTAATATTGGAAACGAAAAGACAATTTTTTGGATTAGTACGACAACGAGAAATTTGTGGCAATCTGGGTTCAGCACAAGCGCCCATCAAAATCCATCCAAGAGTGGTATTCAATGCCATAGGTTGCCCCGGTTGACCTTGCTTAACCTCAGGCAGTAAGCATGATGCAAAAATATTTGCATCAAGCAACATGTCAACAGAACCTGGGCTTGCAAATTCTGGATCAGCTAATGTTAAACCATTCAGATGTGGCCATTGGGATGTATCAACAAGACAAGAGGGTTGATCGGCGCAAATGGAGGGCAAGACAAATGCTTCCAAGTCAAAATGCAATAATGAGCCTGGCCTACCTGACTTTATTCGACACGAGAGTGAGCCAAGAGGTTCAGCAACGGCATGCCCAATGCCACTCACTGTTTGCCTATTTCGCCAAGTCCTCAGTCCCAACCGCTTCACACACTTCTCCGAAATGAAGTTACAAGCACTCGCTGAATCTAATAAAGCACGCACTGATTGGAAATTACCAAACTTATCACGAACCAAGACCTTGGCAGTGGCGAAAAGCACTGTACCATTTCCACTCACTGAAGTTAACGCAGTATTCTTGTTAGTATTACTAGTTGGCCCTGCTACCTGTTGAGGCACACGCTGTGTGGTATTGGTGAAGTGTAGTAGAGAGTGATGCGAAAAACCACATTGATTACAGCGCGCAGAGTCACAACAATCTTTTAATCTATGACCACTCGACAAGCAGAGTACACAGAGCCCCTTTTGTTTAATAAAATTAAAGCGCGCACCTGGGTCCAAACTCAAGAAATCCTCACAGGCAGTAAGACAGTGTTGTTTTGAGCAATATGTGCACAAGTTATTCGATACTATTAAAGCAGGTTTTGATTTCCATTGATTATTATTATTATTGTTCCTTGATCCACCAGTGTGTTGAGTCGGGCTTGCAATATCCTTTTGTCCTGTAATGTCGGACATTTGAAGAGCTTTGTAATGCTTTTCAATGAAATTGTGAACATCAGAAAACTTGGGTATATCATCATTATTCACATCTAGTTGAAAAGCTTCCCTAGTGGCTTTATCGAGCTTCGACCATAATAAACTAAACATCATAAAGTCTTTATCAGGCAAGGCATATTTTTCCAGCACTGATATGTTTTCAGAAAAGGTCCTGTGTAATTTTTCAAGTTCCTTAACTGATTTGCTCTTCAAAGGTGCACAATGTACAAGCTTATCATAATAATGTGTGGCAATATACCGTTTATTATCGAAATGTTTATGCAACAAGTTGTACGCGTCGGTATAATTCGCGTCTGTTATTGGGAAATTCTTTATGAGTTCATAAGCCCGACCCGTGACACTTGACAACAGATAGTGAAGCTTTTCTACGTTGCTTATATTACGCTGGTGTATCAAGGAATCAAACAATCCTTTGAACGCGACCCACTGTTCCAACGTGCCATCGAACTTACCTATTTCAATTTTAGGTAAACGCGCTTGCACTAAGGATTCTGTCGCAGTTTGTTTACTATTTGAGTTGGTCTCGCCCTGTGCCAGCCTCTTCTTTATCTGGCGGACCACATCCTCGAAGTGATAAGTAACTTCGAGTTCGTGTTTCTGTTGTGCTTTGCCCTTAAGTCTCGATAACAACTTAATTTGTGCGTCATGAAACTGGGATTGAATTTCAGACACATCCGTTAAACACACGAAATCACTCTGCTCCAGGTATTCTAATCGCAATACTGCATAATCCCGGGCAGTCCTATCCATGTCTGGTTCTTGTTCTACAAATTCACTAGCACTTTCAACACTCATTTTGCAATCAATAATTAAATTGTTATTCACGAAAACTTTTCACCGAAAAAGCCGGTATTTGAATGAGTATTGACAACTGACACTAAGGCACCCGACAATGACAGCCAAGAACGAGCACCAATTCAAACAAACGAAAAAATAAAATCGACCATAGACAAAAAATAATTTATTTCCCACAGAGCTAACTATTTAATATTCCCGAACGAAACTTAAAATTGACCAAAGACAAAAATATTTAAAATAAGTTTTTAAACGAAAAGGTATTTTAACTTTAAAATGTAGGTAGTTAAATATGTAACTTTGATTTGCAAAATTAAATATTATTTCTACGACCACGATATTTCGTCAGACCAAATCGGCCATATTGTCTAATGTAAATTACAAAACGAAAGAATGTATGACGAAATAACGAAAATTAATGCAATTTAATACGACAAAAAGTAATTTTCGACCGACAAATCGACAGATATTACGAAAATAATGCAAATTAGGACTGTTTCATTAACAATCCGGTTCGAATGACCAAAAATGTTCGATAAATGAGTGGACTGTATGTAGGTTTTAATGGCGACACGAAAAATTTGCTAAGAGCCAGGACTTAGATGGTTTGCTTACCTGCCGGGAGCGCTGCTGCTGGCCTTGGACACAGGAGGCGAAGGTTGCTGGGCCCAGTTCTCCACCACCCGGTCACGGTGTAGCGGCCTGACCGGCCTTTGCACGAAAGCGTATTCACCGCCGTGCACTAAACCACTAAAGTCCTGTCTACTACGATTAGACGTATTAACGGCGCGAAAAGGGGTCGATTGGTCGGTACGGGTTGTACTTTCGAAAAGGAAACGAAAAATAATAGGTGTTACGCTTGAGCGATGCGAACACGACGACAAACAGTTAACGACTCAAAAAACGGAAGAAAGATGGCGGGTCTTCCCGCTACTTATTATTGGCAGAACGGAAATCGACGGTCATAGCCAAAGTTGCTCTTGTTTATTTTATATTATGGCAAGACTGAACAAGTACCAAATGTGAAAGGGGGCGAGCCTGTCGCCATACACCAGGCTCCAGTCATGTAGCAGATGACATGCAATACGCACATACTCCTATATTATGATTTAAAACACGGGAATTACTCACGTACGATTCAGTCGATTATTCCGACTATAGTTTCAACCGCATTCGGCGGTCTTCATCAGGGCGAGTGCGCGCGCGCGGCTGCGTCTCGCATAGCACTAATATATAGTCGGAATAATCGACTGAATCGTACGTGAGTAATTCCCGTGTTTTAAATCATAATGTGTGAAAACCACGTCAGTTTCCATAATAAAACATACTCGTATGTTCACACAATGAACAAATTGATGTGTGCCGTCGGCTGGGTTTGAACCCGATCCCTCAAAAAAAAACTTACAGAATAATGCTACTTATTTATATTCCATCTAATTTAGTACGTGGGTCTATAAAGGCCCGTTCACATTAACTCTTCCCACTACAGTGTTCACAATTTCCAATTTCACGGTACATTTGTCGCGTTTGACTGGTTGTTGTCGAGTCATCGAGGATCGCGCGCTCACGTAGTCTACGGGGTTCTTTACTCTAAGATTTCTAAGGGAAATTGAATGGAAAATTTGCACGAAAATTGTTTGTTTTTAAATGGGTTGCGTTTGTAAAGGAAGTTAATTGTCACAAATTGATTGCCTTAACGTTCTCTATTTATTTTTTCATTGTTAAGTAAATTAGCATTTAACTTTTCTTACCTACCTATTAATGTTGAATTGACCTCAAAAAAATTATTAACGCTCAATTATTTTTTAAACCTGCAAAACATAAACTTTATGTATTTATTTATCGAAATAGCTAAGTCTATTGATTTAGGTAATATTGATAAGTTTTCCGGAACTAAGGACCGCCAGCAGCGGACTTATTCGGCTATTCTAGACTAAAATCTATCTCTGTGCCAAATTCCTTCCAGATCTGTTCAGCCGTTCTGGCGTGAAAGAGTTACAAACATCAATCCATCCATTCATCCAGTCTTACAAACTTTCGCGTTTATAATATTAGTAGGATAGTAGGATAGGATATTTTATGGTACAAACATCCTGAATCAGTATCAGATACATTGTAAAAGTTTACAACAAATAACGCAGTCAACGTAATTAGTAAACACTTATACTTACTTACTACATTACGAACCCATGCAAATATTGTTCTATCTCGATTACCTCGGTGGCTCAGTTGGTAGTGAACCTGCCTTCTGAGCTAGGGAGCGTGGGTTCGATTCCTACCCAGGACAAACATTCATGTGATGAACATTTGTGTTTGTTCTATGTCTGGGTGTTAATATCTATTTAAGTATGTATATAAATGTATGTATATCAATCTCTGGCCGCCATAGTATACAAGCTTTGCTTAGTTTGGGGTCGGACAACCGTGTGTTCAAGTGTCCCGAATATTTATTTATTTATTACCTATGCAACTATCTAAGGAGATCATTACATTATCCAATTTGCAGTACGCTAGCTGAGCTAGCGTGCTAAAAATTGGATAGTGTAATCCATTTGTATACAGATACAGACAGATAAGTAAACAGCAATCCATTTTTTTTTCTGTTGCTCGGGAGTAGCCACGCGAAGTTAGCATACTGCAAATTGGAAACGGTAATGGCTGCTTAAAGAAATTGGTCTAAGAAAATGTCACAGACTAAACACATGACGTATAAATCAAAGTCAAAGTCAAAATGTCTAATTCAATTTGGGTATCAAAGATAAACTTATGAACGTCAAAGTTATAAATTAGACTCGACCGCCTTGTTAGGAAAAATAACAATAACATATCTGAAGAAAGTAGCCAATAAAAGTGCATTTTTCATTAAGAGACAAGTAAACAGCGAGTAGCAGGCAATATATCCTAGGACCTCGGGCGGGTCTTCGTAACTGATACAGTCGGGCTTCAAATAAATCGGTGGTCGGCGCCGGCGGCCTATACTAGACTAGATAGGTCAGAAGGGACACGTACTTGACTAAGAAGTAACGTTGCCTACGAATCCTACGATGCGGAAACTTAATTAGCTATATAGAAAACAGCGATGTTGAAAAGACCTCAAAAGCTATTTTATAACCTTGCAATCTATACTTACCGTCGTACTTGCTATTCTACTAATATCCTACTAATATTATAAACGCGAAAGTTTGTAAGAATGGATGGATGGATGTTTGTTACTCTTTCACGCCAGAACGGCTAAACAGATCTGGATGAAATTTGGCACAGAGATAGGTTATAGTCTAGAATAGCTCATAGGATACTTTTTAACCGCGGGTGAAACCGCGGGGCGCAGCTAGTAATATAATAAAATCGAAAGTAACTCTGTCTGTCTGTCTGTTTGTAGGCTTTTCGGCTTAACTTAAGGCGCCATATGATCACGAAATCAAGGAAAACAAGTATTATGTTTGCACCTAGTTTGATATGAAGAACTATGATGATCAGGTGCAAAAAAATACAGCTGGTAGAAAAAACAACCAACTAAATTTTAACCGAAGAACAATTGTGAAAATCATTTTCATTTTGGAAAAAAAAAAACACAATAATATGTTCCTAAAAAAAACTGTTTGCGCGTAGTTCTCCAAATTTTCAGCGATTACAACACATTTTTTTTTTGATAATTAAATAGCCAGATTAGTCCTATAGTTTAACCGAGCAACTTTTTCGTATTTGTGTTCTTTTTACGATTAAATACCAATAGAAACGGCAAGAAAATTTAATTCTAGGCACCGATTTCATTTTACCATAAATATGATATGCGATTTTCAACATTAAATGAAGCTGCTTAGGTAAGAAATGGACTACGACATCCGATTTAGTCGTCGAGCAGCGCTCGACGTGAAAGGTCGTTCCCGGCCGCACTGTGCCACGATCCGGCGTATAATTTGATCACATAATTATACATCGTATATTAATTATAATAGAAAATTATAAATAACTTGAATATAGCAGATTGTAGGACGTTGTAAATAGTGACTTTATTATACATTTTACCAGTATGAAAATGACTTTGCACTTTAACACGCTATAAATAGAGTCCACATTGATTGTTTCAAAAGCATGAGCCGTCGCGTTGAGCAGGTCGAGCGCCGCCGTCGGCAGTATACGGTACGACAGTATATGCTACACTTTCAGATACATTATGATGACGTCATGTACCTCGTTGTTATTACCCAAGCTATGTTTTTTTAGTTCGGAGAAGCGAAAAATGACGGTACCAAATACTGATATTAGCCAACCAAGTACCTCAGAAGAACTAATGTAAAGACCAATGTAATGTATAGACTAATGTATAGACCTACGAGCCCAGACGAGCTAGCATTTATGAGCCTTGAAAATAATCCCTGTCAGCAATGTTATTACTCTGATTGCTTGCTTATCTAACCTTCAGGGGGGATCCTTGGTAGTCCACATTCAAAGTGGCAACCAAAGACTGCCGGTGCGGTAGCCGCCATCTTGAATTTAATGGGAAATATTTTTTTTATCGGATCGTTTTCAACAAAAAACAGGATTAAGTTGTTATAAATTTGATTCTTTCTACAGCTTTAGTTTTATTAACCATTTTTATCGTGCGATCGTTATTTTTCAAATAAAGCCAAAAAAGTATTAAAGTATGATCGAATAATTCGTTGATTATTCATTTTAGGACATGTTCAAAGTTGTGTAAAATAAACTAGATAGAGACACACTGCAACGTAAAATTTGTATCTTTATTGCGAATTTCTTTCGTTCGTCTTTAGTTACCTTTTTTTGTTGGGACTAAATTATAATGATTCAAATTTTAAGACCTCACGCATTTAACAAAAAAATAACTTTTTATATAATTTTAGGTCAAGCAATCAAGACTTAAGTTAAATAACGTCAATGGAACCAATTGTTGCTTATAATAATAATAATAATAAGTAAGTTTACGTTTTACATATTTAATTAAAAGTTCCCATTTAACCAATTTATATTAGAGTACTAGAAATTGCAAAAAGACAGTACACATCTCTATGTATCAAACGCGCACCGGCCCCGTCAAAGAAGCTACTACGTCGTTGTAAAGTCAAAGAAGCCGCCGTGGCCCGCTGCAGCTGTACTTTGCTTGTTTACGTACGCGACTTCGTACAACATGTGGTTTTCCTACTTAGAAATATATTTTCTAAAACTTTAATTTTTTTGGTGATGATTTTTATAATGAATCGCGCTCTGTTGGTAAAGTACACCTACTTTTGTAAATTTGGCGGAAATGCAAAACAACAGATTATAGAAAACCTCCTTGTACTTGCACAGAATATGAATACTCAGTACAAGTACCTGCTAAGGGATGCTTTTTTTTTGCTAAGGGATGCTAGGCGTAAATACTTATGAAGCACACCTTTGCGTAGTCGGATAGTTTGGCTTAATAATAAAAATAACTCAATGTTTTATACTTTTGTACCGTAAGCATCGAGCTCCCACCTTAAATAGTTTATTCGACAATCCCAGATGGTCCTATAAATCTTATCAGCAGTGAGTGAGTTTGCTTTATATAATACATATCTATACTCCTATCTGTATCTAATACATACATTTATTTATTTATTTATAATTATGATGACATAAAGTCGAGTTCTTCCAACTCTCATCAGCGTATACATTGATTATTGGTAATTTAATTCCTATTCTGCTACATTTATAACTGTGTCTACATCTATTTCATATTCTATATTAGGTTGAAGTAAAATAATGAAAAATATTAGTGACGATAATTCCCGAAATCCCCATTGGAGTAAGTAGTGAGGAATTCGGGAATGGCCCATTTTATCCTCTATCCTGCAAGAACGGTTATTGATTATGAAATCAATCAAAATATTTATCTGCATGTTTCACATATACTTTATGCAACGTTCCTTGTGAATAAATGTGAGTATAAGTGTGGACCTTATTGCGCGGCGATACGATTAGCGGTCGCGCAGCGTCGACAACAAAACGTAAGCATAAGATATCGTGGTAGGTCTCCAGATAGCTGTTGCACTACGTGCGCGCACCGTCGTCCGTGCGTTTCGCCAGTTCTATCCGCGTATGCGCAGGTAGAAAATGAAATTCGAATCGCGATTATACCGGGCCTTAACGGCTAAAATGCAAAATTCAGATCTCAGCCTCCCAAATCATACTCGTAGAACCAATTATTGCCAACATTCACCTACGAGTATGTATCGAATGTTGGCTACATTTAACAAGATATTTTGTAAAGACTTGGATATATTTCACACTACATCTAGTGACATCAATTTTTTTTTGTAGCTTGTGTAGCTGTGTGCAGTGTTTACATCAAGAAGGTCGTACATTAGTTTTACCCCATTACTCCAGTCATATAGCAGATGACATACAATACGCACATATGTTCACACAATGAACAAATTGGTTGCGTGCCGTCGGCTGGGTTCGAACCCGCTCCCTCTGGCTTGAGAAGCGGGCCTTCTGCAACTAGGCTATTATCGCTATCATCGCAAGTCGCACCTTAGTTAGCGCCTACATATTTATTTATTATTTAAAAAAAAAAGTGCTCCTCAGTTCCTTGCCCGTTCTTCTGAGCAGAGGCTCTTTATCCGAACAAGGCAGTCGAGTCTATTTAAATAACTTTGACGTTCATAAGTGTATCTTTGATCCCTAACTTAATAAAAACATTTTGACTTTGACTCAAAATTACTCTTACTTAGTCAGCACGTGGTACGTCGCAAACTACGCACAGTACCTACACAGTTTGCATAGTTCCAACGAAGCTTAAATTTCTAGGAAGCTGTTACCATATTAGTTTGTGCTCCAACAGCGCGTCCACTTCTGCGAAATACTCTTTGCTCCGCGGCTGTATTGATAAATTGAGCAATCGAGCGGCACGAAGGCGATCCTGCAAACGACATAATAATTTCCAGCGAGTGAAGATGAGAAATTCAATCTCTGATTTGTACGCGGTTTTTTTTTTTTACCTACTGTTGCGTTAATTGAGGTCGGTTTACGGTGCCAGGTGGCTTCTGCTTGGCTAATAGAATGTTTTTAAAAGGATGCTAGAATAAAGTGATGATAGCCTAGTTGGAGTAGGCCCGCCTCTCAACTCCCCCGAGGGTTCCCGCCTTGTCGTGGCGGGGGGGCTCAGTAGCCGTGGCTTCGGCAACCACGGTGAAGCCAAGAGGAATCCGAGGTGGGGCCGCTTCTTGGGGCTTTTAGCTCCAAAGCCCACATGGAAGCGGCCTAAGTAGGGTGTGGGTCTGTATGGGCAGACCCACAACTGAGGCGGGGTGCAGTGTCGCATGTGCAACACTGCAACCGAAGGCTGGGGGCCGCGGCGGGAGAGGACTGCTGGTGTGTCGTTGCCACTTTCCCTACCTTCCGCGGCCCAAACGGGGTCGCTACCGTTTGATGGCGGACGCGGTGGGGCCGCAGAGGAAGAGGCGTGTCGGTGTATCGTTGCCGCTCTCCCTATCCTCTGCGGCCGAAGTGGCAGGCGGCGGGGCCACTCATCTGACCCGTCGCATGGGGACCGTGGGCGCCTAGACACGGGTGCTGTCTGGCGCCCACGGGCAAATTGGTCCCCGAGGAGGTGGATGATGACGATGTGTCTGGTGTTCGATACATCGTCATCGAGGGGAAGAGAGCGTAAGCTCGAGGAGGTGCCCGAAAGGGCTAGCGCTGTCGGGGCCGCGGAAGAGTACGATAGTCCCCTTAGCCCCGACAATATGCGCCGAGGTGGAACACCCTTGGGTTTTTAGTGGGTAGGCCGTCAGTGGCGGGATTCCCACATAACCACTCTGTGCCCGCACCCGGGCTGTTGGTGGTATCCATAAAGAATTTTCCCAAGGTAAAAAAAAAAAAAAAAAAAGGCCCGCCTCTCAAGCCCGAGGGAGCGGGCTCAAACCCAGCCGACGGCACGCACTAATTTGTTAATTGTGTGAACATATGTGCGTATTGTACTCGTATGTCATCTGCTACATGTCTGGAGCCCGGTGTATGGATTTTTTCAAAAACTGACGAAGTAGGCGATATTGAAGACTATCATGACATCGTTTGGGCGAGTAGTGACGAAGAAAATGAAAATATCGACGACAACGAATAAATATTTTTTTACATGTAGTAATGCTTTTTTTTTGCAATAAAATGATAAAATTACACTTTTTAATTTTATATAACAAGGCTATGAACGTAATATATTTTTTTTATTGGATATCTTTAAAGATCGCAATCGACTAAGCGCTCGCGCTCGCACCTAGAGCGGACTTTCAATGTGTCTGGCAAGGTGTAAAAATCATTAAAACTGTCCGGTTTTTGAGGTAACATTTTTTCATAGGTCCCCAAGTAACATATATAAAATTTAGCTTTTATACTGTAACGAAAGTATAAGTAATTATAATTTATTAAAATTTAGCGGTGTCTGGCAGGGGGTAGCAACTGTCATAAGTGTCCGGCAATGAATGACGAGATTTCTAATGTTATCCCTAATAAAAAAAAAGAGCTTTATACTTTAACGAATATAAGGTACTATTTTATACACATTTACCACCTGTTACCTGCCCAAGTAACCACTACCCAAACTCTATAGTCCCTGATCGTTCTTACCTGTATAGGGGACACGCACAGAAGAACTTTCAGCTTTATTCAATAACAGAGGTCTGGTCTTCATGGGCTCTTATGCTATAAATAAAATGTTAACTTTATCTTAATTTGATTTCAATCGATATATAACCTTAATGGTTTCGTTAGGTCATTTTGCATACGCACGATGCCTGGAGTACAGAGGACTTGGGTACCTATCAACAGGAATATGTCAACGGTTCCTGAGGGATCACTTGTGAAACGAAGCAGAGCAACTATATAAGATAAGATAAGATAATTTATTTCCAAAAATACGAATTATTTACATTTTCACAGTTTATACATAAAATAAAAAAATCCTGAAAATAACAAGACAATTCCCAGATATACCTGCGGTCCCACACCTAGGCTTAGGGCCCGTAACGTGGAAACCAAGAGGTCGAAAATTGACTAAATTAAAGAGGTGTCCTAGCGAATATCTACAGTTATCAAAGTTTGAATTTAAGTTATAGTAATTTAAGGTTAAAAGTACAATTTTCCTAGTAAGTGTGTTTGGTGTGTGTGTGTGTGTGTGCGAGTGTGTGTGTGCGTGACTGAGTTTGAAATTGTGTAAAGGAATGTTGAAAATCGGGTATGCTCACTGCTCCGTACGAACAGGGGTAATTAAGTTTTCGGTGTCTTCGTAGGACAAAGTTAATAACCATTCACGGACTGCCCTCTTCACTTTCGACGACCTTTCGTTTTTCAATGTAGGGAGAACTTTAAGAGCTGCGTTGTATAGACGTGGAAGGAGGGAGTCTGGATGTCGGTTTGCAAAAGCAGAGCTTACACTAGCTATCGGCACCCTGAAAATTCGTCTCTTTACAAGATCAGCAAACTGGCTAGATTCCTTGGTGGAAATGTAAATTAATATGCTATAGCTGACCCTCCTAGCCTAGTCGGAGCTCGGTTGACCATAAGCAGGAGGTCCCGTGTTCGATTTCTGGCCGGGCAGATGTCTGAATGATGCATACATACATTTCGTCACGCCTTTCCCTTGAAGGGGCTACCAGAGGTGTAATACAACACCCACACTTTGCCGGATGATATTCAGTCACAAATGTGACAGGGGGCGAGCCTGTCGCCATACACCGGGCTCCATTCATATAGCAGATGACATACAATACGCACATATGCTCACACAATGAACAAGTTGGTGCATGCCGTCGGCTGGGTTTGAACCCGCTCCCATGGCTTGAGAGGCAGGCCTTCTCCAACTAGGCTATCATCGCTCTCTTTTTTTAATGATGCATTAATTTAAATATCTGTTCTGGGTCTGGGTGATAGTTGTCCATGTCTCTGTGTGTTCCATGGCGTCTCCGACACAGGAATCCTAGTGGGGTGCTATCATTTGAGTAAAATGTTATTAATATTATCATAGTTTTCGACGGTATGTATGTCAACCGTATTCCGAAAAGTCAAATAATAAACAGTTCATGTTACATTACGGCAACAATCCCAGCGTACGCTACGGTCAAGTGAATTCACGAGCAATCGGGTCGCCATGTCCGTCACCGCATGAAGCCGGGCCGAGACCCGACCGGGCCGCGGCTGTAAACTACAACGCAGTAACAAGTGTCCCGGAGCTCGAGTGATTTCATGTTTCAATGTTTATATGAAATATATCCTACTAATATTATAAACGCGAAAGTTTGTAAGAATGGATGGATAGATGGATGAATGGGTGGATAGTTGATTGAATCAGGCGTTACTTTGCGGAAGTTCATCTTCAAACTTGTTATTTGGACAATATCTAGTGTAATTCCGCTTTAACGTCGCATTAAGTACATCGAAGAACATGAATTTATTATTCTAATTCTGAAAAAATTGAAATTTAAAAGAATTAAACAAACCTGAAAAAATAATAATAATGAATGTACCTGAAAAAATTAAATTTTAAAAAGAATTAAATAAACCTGAAAAAATAAAAAATTAATGAATGTACCTGAAAAAATTAAATTAAATAAAAAAAAAAAATTAAAAAGAATTTAAACAAATCTGAAAAAATGAAATAATAATAAAAAATTATGAATGTATCTGAAAACTTTAAAATTTAAAAAACAATAAAAATCCCTGTTCTTCGAGCACTTCGTCGACACGTGTTTCGCCTCTCCACGAGGCATCCTCAGGACGTGTTGACTCTCCGAGCGCGTGGCCGAGAATGAGTCCGCTCCTTTTTTTTTTTTTTTATGGATGACTCTATGCTGTTGGCCACTGAGGCCTCGACAGCGTACCGGGCATTAGGCAAGCGCAGATGGCGCAGGGCCTCAAAAATGCTTACAAACTATGGGCGACGAGCGCAAGGGCACCTCTGAGGTACGGACTCGGCTTGGGCTGTCGCCGAGGGAGGGGCGTCGAATTGCCCTGGCAGCCCAGAAGGGGCTTGCTCTAGGGCCCTAACGGGGACGGTTGAAGTTAAGGTTAAAACAAAATAAATTATTATTAACAATGACTCGACCGCCTTGTTCGGAAAGGGAACCTCACCTCAGAAGAACAGGCAAGAAACTGAGGGGCGTAAAATAAGCGAACACTACGAGCTAACTAACCGATCTTCTAACAGACCTTGTAGGCAGTCTTCGACCTCGCCGGCGAGGTCGGTGTATGACAGTGTACCTTTGGTAACCGACGCCTATACCAAAAACTGAATACTTCCTGTTGCAAGGAGCTGCCGGGTCGGACGACCCCAGCGCCGCCGACGTGACGACGGCGATGGGGTCGTCCGGGTCGCCTAGGATGTTCCTAGGGCGCCTACGGAGAGGGGAAGGGTCTGTGGGATCTACGGAGTAGTCCACGGTGCGAGTGACAAGAGGGTTGGGGTGGTGAGGGGCTCTATCAAAGTAGCGCCGGGAGAGAAACTTGATGTACTGACGGATGGAGGGAAGTTCGAGATCGCAATGCAGGTCGGCGTTACGCTGGTACCAGCTAGCTCCGACTGCCTTGCGAATGAACCTATTCTGAAGGACCTGGAGCTTGTCCAGGTCTAGGGAGGAGGCATGAGCGAACACTACTGAAGCGTACGTCATGACGGGGCGGATGCACATTTTGTAAATAGTCACCTTATTCCTAAGGGACAATTTACTCCGTGTGCCTACGAGGTGGTGGAGTCGGCCTAGAATGAAGGCCGCTCGGTCCCGGACTATCTGGATGTGTTTCGAGAAGGTGAGTCGTCTATCGAGGGTCACGCCAAGGTACTTGGTGGAGGTAGCCCAAGGGACGGGCTGACCGTGAAGCACGAGTTGCTCCCGGTTAAAGGGCTTGGTGGGGTGAAAGTACATAGCTGCACTTTTGTCGGGATTGACCGTTATGGCCCACTTCTTGAACCAATCGCCAAGCTGGCGAAGGGCTCGCTGAAGTCGGCCACGCAGGTGGAGGGGATTCCAACCTCTGGTGTAGAGGGCAGTGTCGTCCGCGAAAAGCGCGAACTCTACTTTTGGAATCCGAGGGATGTCGTGAGTGTAGAGAGAGAAGAGGATAGGGGCTAGCGCTGAGCCCTGAGGGACGCCGGCGCTGATGGGATGAGGGGAGGAGCGAGTTCCATCGACGCGGTAGCGGAAGCTTCGATGGGTGAGATAGTCTTGGATGATGAGCACAAGACTGTCTGGGAATGCGAGTTGATATAGCTTGTATATCAACCCGTTGTGCCACACCTTATCGAAGGCTTTCGCGACGTCGAGGGAAACCGCTAGGGTCCCCTGGGGCTTGGGAGTGGTGAAGCCACAAGGTCTCTGATTGAAACCTTCTAGGATGTACTCCGTGATGCGGTGTACTTGTTGGACGCAAGAGTGTCTGGACCTAAATCCAAACTGCTCGTCTGGGAGATGAGTCCGCTCCACTGCCACGGGCGCTTATAGTATAGCCACTCGTGTGCGTCATCTCGGGGTGGGGGGACGCGCACCAAAGCATCGTATCAATGGCGATGTAACAGTAGTTTGGTCGTTCAGCAGTGAATAATCCATTCCCTCTTCTTTAAATATTTCTAACTGTTCCAGAACACTCATACGGAACCCTTTTTCACACACATGTAGGACCTTGAATGTGTTGTTATCTTGTAATACGTGACCGGTTTCTAATAGATGTTTTGCGAAATGCGACTTCTCTGGATGGTCATTTCTGTACGCGGAAATATGTTCTTTGTAGCGGGTTTGAAAGTTTCTCCCTGTTTGTCCAACGTAAACACCATTACACTCATCGCAGGTCAACTTGTAAACTCCTGACTTCCACTCTTTGTTGATGGTGTCTTTACCGTTACATAGTCTTCGCATATTATGGCTGGTCCGGAAAGCAACTTGTACGTTGTTCTTCTTTAGAATTTTTGCGACTTTTTCTGACGTTGGCCCCAGATATGTTAAACTACCCACATATTTGTTGATTCTTTCCGGTGGATAGGGGTATAGCATCGATCTTATTTTGATTTCTTGTTTCTTCCTGATTAAGTTATCAACCATTTTTCTGCTATATCCATTAGCTTTCGCAATGTGGTAAATTACATTTAACTCCTTTCTGTAGTTTTCTGGCGAAAGTGGAGTAGTTGTTAACCTGTGCACGTAACTCTTGAATGCTGCCAACTTGTGTTGTATGGGATGGTTGGATGATGCCGGGATTGCTATGTCCGTATGTGTTGGTTTTCGATAAATTTGGAAGTCCAATCCGTTGTCCGTTCTTGTTATTGACAAGTCCAAAAAATTAAGTGTTTGATTTTCTTCCATTTCTAGCTTAAACTTTATCTTCGGATGGATGTTGTTGATCTTGTTCAAAAAGATGTCTACTTGTCGTTGCGTTCCCTTCCAGCATATAATAATGTCGTCCACGTATCGGTAGTAGAAGTGGATACTTGGCTCGTTGACCATATGTTTGCACTCAAAATCATCCATAAAAACTTCGGCCATTTGTGGGCTTAATGGTGATCCCATCGCAAGACCTTCTTTCTGTGAGTAAAATTGATTATTGAACCGGAAGTAGTTTTGTTTCATACAAATGCTTGTTAACGTCATGAGATCTTCTATTTCTCCTGGGTGTAAACGCTGTTTGTCCAATTTACTACTCAATATTTTCATTGTTTCTTCGATTGGCACGTTGGTGAACAAACTTTCGACATCCAATGACATTAACTTAGCATTTGGTGGGATTCGTACTTCTTTTATCTTCTCTAATAGGTGTTGTGTATTTTTCAAACTATGTTTCGGTCTAAACGATGATTTTTCCTTGAGCAAATTATTCAGTTTTCTAGCGAGGTTGTAAGCAGGGGCTCCAATATAAGACACCACTGGCCGTATAGGAATGTTCTCCTTATGTAACTTAGGCAATCCGTATAAAAGTGGTGCCACTCGAGTGGTGACTTTTAGACGGATGTCGAAAGTTTGTTCACCAACGTGCCAATCGAAGAAACAATGAAAATATTGAGTAGTAAATTGGACAAACAGCGTTTACACCCAGGAGAAATAGAAGATCTCATGACGTTAACAAGCATTTGTATGAAACAAAACTACTTCCGGTTCAATAATCAATTTTACTCACAGAAAGAAGGTCTTGCGATGGGATCACCATTAAGCCCACAAATGGCCGAAGTTTTTATGGATGATTTTGAGTGCAAACATATGGTCAACGAGCCAAGTATCCACTTCTACTACCGATACGTGGACGACATTATTATATGCTGGAAGGGAACGCAACGACAAGTAGACATCTTTTTGAACAAGATCAACAACATCCATCCGAAGATAAAGTTTAAGCTAGAAATGGAAGAAAATCAAACACTTAATTTTTTGGACTTGTCAATAACAAGAACGGACAACGGATTGGACTTCCAAATTTATCGAAAACCAACACATACGGACATAGCAATCCCGGCATCATCCAACCATCCCATACAACACAAGTTGGCAGCATTCAAGAGTTACGTGCACAGGTTAACAACTACTCCACTTTCGCCAGAAAACTACAGAAAGGAGTTAAATGTAATTTACCACATTGCGAAAGCTAATGGATATAGCAGAAAAATGGTTGATAACTTAATCAGGAAGAAACAAGAAATCAAAATAAGATCGATGCTATACCCCTATCCACCGGAAAGAATCAACAAATATGTGGGTAGTTTAACATATCTGGGGCCAACGTCAGAAAAAGTCGCAAAAATTCTAAAGAAGAACAACGTACAAGTTGCTTTCCGGACCAGCCATAATATGCGAAGACTATGTAACGGTAAAGACACCATCAACAAAGAGTGGAAGTCAGGAGTTTACAAGTTGACCTGCGATGAGTGTAATGGTGTTTACGTTGGACAAACAGGGAGAAACTTTCAAACCCGCTACAAAGAACATATTTCCGCGTACAGAAATGACCATCCAGAGAAGTCGCATTTCGCAAAACATCTATTAGAAACCGGTCACGTATTACAAGATAACAACACATTCAAGGTCCTACATGTGTGTGAAAAAGGGTTCCGTATGAGTGTTCTGGAACAGTTAGAAATATTTAAAGAAGAGGGAATGGATTATTCACTGCTGAACGACCAAACTACTGTTACATCGCCATTGATACGATGCTTTGGTGCGCGTCCCCCCACCCCGAGATGACGCACACGAGTGGCTATATAAGCGCCCGTGGCAGTGGAGCGGACTCATACAGCAGTCAACTCTCCTCAGCAGTCAACTCTCCGATCCGTCGCACCGTACGGACGTCTCCGACTACCGTCCGCTGCCCGCTATCGCCATCCTGCTCAAGCCTGCTGTTGCTGTCTCCCTCAAGCCTGCTGTTGCTGTCGCCGCTGTTGCTGTCTCAACACAGCAAGCCCTGAGAAGACAGAAGCCGCAAGACTGCGACGTCCGATCCTCTGTTTCGGTCCCTCAACTTCGAGGTGTTAGCGTTGCCACGTATCTTCGCTAACACTATCGATTTCGTTGTATTAACGTGGTTTCAAACGTCCTCTGTTAATACAACGTACCGGGGTACCGACTGCAGGGATCGTCGTCTCGCCGTGTTCTCCGCCGGACGAAGAAAGCACGCCGTATCTTGATACGGCGTGATCAAACCGCTCTTTTCAGAGCGTCCTAATGTTTCATTGCAAAATCCACGCTTAGTGGTCGATCGGTGGATACTTATAACGGTGCCAACGAAGCCGATCGTGGTTAGGAGCGTGGACCCGGAGCGCTCGTTTTTCCTCCTTCTGAGGAACAACGGAATCCGGCTGGGCTTGGAACCACCGGCCTTGGGGACGCCCCTCGTCGACACCAAGCATCTCCCTCCCACCCTTCCCATCCTTTTTCCTATCCCTCGGGTGTGTGTTTGGCTTGGACGGCCGGTTTCCCCGGAGTCCCTGTCTCTCCCCCGGGGCAGCTAGGGCCGTAGGCACACAACCGGCTGCACAATAAGATCGGCAGCCGGGACACACTAGGGCTACACCTAGGTACACATCTCCCTGCCTATACCCGGCAGGGAGGCTCATGCCCTCTCTTTCCCGCCGGTGAAAATCCTTCACCGGCTGTCTCGCTCTCGCTCCCGTCGCTATGGAGCTTGCCGGGTCGGAGGCCAGTTTCGGCGCGGCTAACGCCATCGTCGAAAATGTTCTCCGAGCCATGTTAGCGTCCAATCCGAGTGCGTACGAGGATTTTGTACGCAACCCGGTAGCCGCTGCAGCCTCTCTGCTAGCGGCGGCCCCTCAGGCCTACCCCTCCCCCGCCCCTGCCCCTCAGGCAAAGCCCGCTAAGGCCCCTAAGGCCAAAAAATCCTCCAACCCTGCCCCTAAGGCCTCAGGCTCTGCGCCTAAGCCTTTACCGGGCACCTCCTCCTCCTCCGCTAAGCCCTCGCCCTCCCTCAGAGGGCCGACGGCCGTCCCGACCCCGAAGGCCCGCTCGCCCGTAAGAGAGCGTTCCTCGCACGAGGCACGATCTCGAAAAGGGCGAGAGGGCAATCGCCGCTCTCTCTCCCGTCATAGGAGTCGCTCGCGTCTCGCCCTGACCGTCAGGTCAGAGAGCGCGACCTCCTTGGCCTCTGCCGTCTCGACGGAGATGGACGTGGCCGGCCCAAGCGACGAGGGCTTCACCCTCGTTGCTCCCAAAGGGAAGAAGCGCCCCGCCGCTGCTTCCTCTCCCCCTCCCCCGTCCAAAGCCTCCTGCATCGCTGCAGGCACTCCTCCGTCTTCCGACGACTCGGACGAGATGGACGTGGCTCCCGCGCCCAGACCGCCGAGACCCCCCCGACCCTTTGTCCTTAGGGACAGGCAGCGCTGGCCGGAGATCTCTAAGATCTTCGCCGACCAGAGCATCAGGTGCTCTGGTAAGAGCCACAAGGACGGTATCTCCGTCGCCATCCCCTCCTCCGACGAGTACCGTCGCGCTACCCGTCTCCTACGTGAAGCTCAGATCCAGTTTCACGCCTTCCCCCTTGAGGACGAGAAAGTCCTTCGCGTAGTTATACGCGGCCTCCCCAAAGAGATCAGTACGGACCTCATCCGTACTGACCTCGAGTCCCAGGGCTTCCCGGTCCAACAGGTGCACCGTATGACCAACGGTCGCACCAAGGCCCCCATAGACCTCGTTCTGGTCATCCTCGACCGCAACCAGGAGGGCAAGAGAATCTTCTCAGTCGAGAAGGTACTCAACCTCTCCGGGCTTAAGGTCGAGGCTCCCCGATCCAAAGGCATTCCGGGTCAATGCCATCGCTGCCAGTTGTATGGCCACGCCGCGCGTTTTTGCGAAGCGGCCTTCCGCTGCGTAAAGTGCGCGGGTGACCATGCCACTGCAGCATGCAGCCGCAAGAAGGGGGATCCCAGTCCGCCCAGCTGCGTCCTCTGTGGGACGAAAGGGCACACTGCGAATTATCGCGGTTGCCCTAAGGCCCCGAAGGCCGCGGCTGGGTCGAAAAGGACCCCTCCTTCCCGCAACCCTCCCCGGTCCCAAGGCACCGGTGCCAAGCTCCGGGTAGCACCCGCCCCCGCTGCGCCGAAATTCGTCGACGCGCCCCGTCCCTCGACCAACGCTTGGTCGAAACCCCCATCCCTGCTCCAGACACCGGTGTCTCGCCCAGTGCAGCTCCCCTACCCCGCTGCTACCCCGAGCCGCCCGATCCCCCCACCCGTGGCTCCTGCACCCCGCATGCCCGCCCAAAGCCCTTCTGGCCTCACGGCGGATTTCCACCTTCTCACTGAGATCTCCTCGAGTTTTGACCTCGACGAGGTCCGCGCGGTGGCTCAACTCGTCCGTGAACGCCCTGGTGACCTACTGGTCATCATGGCTACTCACAGCGATCTCTTCCGCGCTCTGAAGCACTTCGCTCCCCGCGTCACTTCGTCGTAACTGTCATGGATAGTACAACGACGAAAGTGAAGCCGCGCGCGTTGACGTTGGCATTTTACAATGCCAACAGCCTCTCCTCGGGGAACTCACGTCCCCTCATCCACGAGTTCCTCACGACCCATCAGGTCGATGTCATGTTAGTGTGCGAGACCTTTCTAAAACCGAGCATGAGGGACCCTAGGGTCGCAAACTATGCTCTGGTTCGTAATGACAGGACTACCGCCCGCGGGGGTGGTACCCTGATCTATTACAAAAGATCTCTCCACTGCATTCCCATCGACACTCCTCCTCTCACGAACCTGGAGGCATCCTGTTGCCGCCTATCGATGACGGGCCATCAGTCCGTCATCATTGCGTCTTGTTACCACTCTGGTAACAAACCTCTCCTCAGAAGTGATCTCGAGGCACTTCTCTCCCTCGGAAGCGCCGTCATTCTGGCGGGCGACTTCAACAGCAAGCACACCATGTGGGGTTGCAACGCCACTAACACGAGAGGGTCCCTTATGGACACTCTCTCCACCGACTTGGGCTATGACGTCATTCCCCCGTCCTCCCCGACCCACTTCCCCTTCAACATTGACCTTAGGCCAGACATACTCGACATAGCACTTCTAAAAGGCATAGCGCTTCAGCTACGCTCGTTAGAAGTGCTACACGAGCTTGACTCTGACCACCGACCGGTTCTGATGTCCCTGGGCCCCGACTCAGCCATCAGTACCCCCCCGACTAGGACTGTGGTGAATTGGAAGCTTTTAGGTGAGAGCCTAAAGGAAACCAACTCACCCGACCTAGACCGAATCCCCGACGACATCGTCACCCCAGACGATGTCTCCCTCTCCCTCGATGCGCTCAATAGTCACCTTCACACCGCCATTGGCGGCTCCTCGAGACAGGTCCCAGTCGAGGGCGACCAACGCTGGGCCCTTCCCGAGGACGTGAGGGAGCTATTGAGAGCAAAACACTCTGCCATTAGGGCTTACGACTGGACTCCCACCGAAGAGAACAGAGTCACTATGCGGTATTACGAGCGTGCCGTAAAGACCCGCATACGTGAACTCCGTAATCAGAGGTGGGAGAAACTTCTTTCAGAGATCGAACCATCTCATCTGGCTTACTGGAAGTTGGTGCGATCTATGAAATCCGACAAGACGTCATCCATGCCCCCCCTGACACGACCCAATCTCCCACCCGCCTTCGAGGATGTGGAAAAGGCCGAGTGCCTGGCCCACAGCCTCGAGGCGCAGTGCAGCCCCAGTCTAGACCAAGTCGACCCCGCTCATCGCGAGTCGGTGGACGCGGTAGTCGACGAAGTCTCCTCCCTCCCTCCCCTCTCTTCCCTCGAGCCGGTCACGGCTTCGGAAGTTGAGTCGATCATCAAGGACCTCCACGCCAAGAAGTCCCCAGGTGCAGATGGTATCACCAACAGAGTGCTCAAACTCTTCCCCATTGCCCTTATCCATCTCTTAGTAAGCATCTTCAATGCCGCCATGACCAACTGCATCTTCCCCGACCCCTGGAAGACTGCCGATGTTATCGGCATTCGAAAACCAGGCAAGAAGGCTACCGAGCCTTCTAGTTACCGTCCCATCAGTCTTCTCAGCTCCATTGGGAAGATTTACGAGCGCATCCTTCTGAAGCGCATCTGGTCCCATGTCAGGGAGAATCACATTCTCCCAGACGAGCAGTTTGGATTTAGGTCCAGACACTCTTGCGTCCAACAAGTACACCGCATCACGGAGTACGTCCTAGAAGGTTTCAATCAGAGACCTTGTGGCTTCACCACTCCCAAGCCCCAGGGGACCCTAGCGGTTTTCCTCGACGTCGCGAAAGCCTTCGATAAGGTGTGGCACAACGGGTTGATATACAAGCTATATCAACTCGCGTTCCCAGACAGTCTTGTGCTCATCATCCAAGACTATCTCACCCATCGAAGCTTCCGCTACCGCGTCGATGGAACTCGCTCCTCCCCTCATCCCATCAGCGCCGGCGTCCCTCAGGGCTCAGCGCTAGCCCCTATCCTCTTCTCTCTCTACACTCACGACATCCCTCGGATTCCAAAAGTAGAGTTCGCGCTTTTCGCGGACGACACTGCCCTCTACACCAGAGGTTGGAATCCCCTCCACCTGCGTGGCCGACTTCAGCGAGCCCTTCGCCAGCTTGGCGATTGGTTCAAGAAGTGGGCCATAACGGTCAATCCCGACAAAAGTGCAGCTATGTACTTTCACCCCACCAAGCCCTTTAACCGGGAGCAACTCGTGCTTCACGGTCAGCCCGTCCCTTGGGCTACCTCCACCAAGTACCTTGGCGTGACCCTCGATAGACGACTCACCTTCTCGAAACACATCCAGATAGTCCGGGACCGAGCGGCCTTCATTCTAGGCCGACTCCACCACCTCGTAGGCGCACGGAGTAAATTGTCCCTTAGGAATAAGGTGACTATTTACAAAATGTGCATCCGCCCCGTCATGACGTACGCTTCAGTAGTGTTCGCTCATGCCTCCTCCCTAGACCTGGACAAGCTCCAGGTCCTTCAGAATAGGTTCATTCGCAAGGCAGTCGGAGCTAGCTGGTACCAGCGTAACGCCGACCTGCATTGCGATCTCGAACTTCCCTCCATCCGTCAGTACATCAAGTTTCTCTCCCGGCGCTACTTTGATAGAGCCCCTCACCACCCCAACCCTCTTGTCACTCGCACCGTGGACTACTCCGTAGATCCCACAGACCCTCCCCCTCTCCGTAGGCGCCCTAGGAACGTCCTAGGCGACCCGGACGACCCCATCGCCGTCGTCACGTCGGCGGCGCTGGGGTCGTCCGACCCGGCAGCTCCTTGCAACAGGAAGTATTCAGTTTTTGGTATAGGCGTCGGTTACCAAAGGTACACTGTCATACACCGACCTCGCCGGCGAGGTCGAAGACTGCCTACAAGGTCTGTTAGAAGATCGGTTAGTTAGCTCGTAGTGTTCGCTTATTTTACGCCCCTCAGTTTCTTGCCTGTTCTTCTGAGGTGAGGTTCCATTTCCGAACAAGGCGGTCGAGTCATTGTTAATAATAATTTATTTTGTTTTTAACCTTAACTTCAACCGTCCCCGTTAGGGCCCTAGAGCAAGCCCCTTCTGGGCTGCCAGGGCAATTCGACGCCCCTCCCTCGGCGACAGCCCAAGCCGAGGCCGTACCTCAGAGGTGCCCTTGCGCTCGTCGCCCATAGTTTGTAAGCATTTTTGAGGCCCTGCGCCATCTGCGCTTGCCTAATGCCCGGTACGCTGTCGAGGCCTCAGTGGCCAACAGCATAGAGTCATCCAAAAAAAAAAAAAAAAAAAAAAAAAAAAGGAGCGGACTCATTCTCGGCCACGCGCTCGGAGAGTCAACACGTCCTGAGGATGCCTCGTGGAGAGGCGAAACACGTGTCGACGAAGTGCTCGAAGAACAGGGATTTTTATTGTTTTTTAAATTTTAAAGTTTTCAGATACATTCATAATTTTTTATTATTATTTCATTTTTTCAGATTTGTTTAAATTCTTTTTAATTTTTTTTTTTTATTTAATTTAATTTTTTCAGGTACATTCATTAATTTTTTATTTTTTCAGGTTTATTTAATTCTTTTTAAAATTTAATTTTTTCAGGTACATTCATTATTATTATTTTTTCAGGTACATTCATTATTATTATTTTTTCAGGTTTGTTTAATTCTTTTAAATTTCAATTTTTTCAGAATTAGAATAATAAATTCATGTTCTTCGATGTACTTAATGCGACGTTAAAGCGGAATTACACTAGATATTGTCCAAATAACAAGTTTGAATGGGTGGATGTTTGTTACTCATTCACGCCAGAACGGCTGAACAGATCTGGATGAAATTTAGCACAGGGATATTATAAAAGCAAAAGTTTGTAAGAATGGATGGATGAATGGATCTTTGTTACTCTTTCACGCCAGAACGGCTGAACAGATCTGGATGAAATGTGGCACAGGGATAGATTATAGTCTAGAATAGCACATAGGATACTTTTTAACGGTGGGTGAAACCACGGGGGTGCAGTAATGTATAATGTAAGGTTTGAAAAATGACTTTGCCGACTATGATAAAACTAGATATATAGAGAATAGTATGTATTCATAAATATGATAAATTTAACACAAATGTTCAAGTTTTGTCAGGAACTGAGACGTGGTCGCTTACGATGGGCCTCATAAGAAGGCTTCATAAGAAGATCACCCAAGAGCAGTGGAGAGGGCTATGCTCGGAGTTTCCCTGCGAGATTGAATTAGAATTTAGAATTGATGAAATCTGCAGGCGAAACCAAATAACCGTCATAGCCCAAAGAATTACCAAACTGAAGTGGCAGTGGGCAGGGCACATCGCTCGTGGAACCGATGGCTGATGGGGCAGAAAGATTCTCGAGTGGCGACCACGAACTGGAAGACGCAGCGTGGGAAGGCCTCCCACTATGTGAACTGACGATCTGGTGAGGGTCGCGGGAAGCCGGGGGATGTGGACAGCGCAGGACTGGTCGTTGTGGAGATCGTTGGGGGAGGCCTTTGTCCAGCAGTGAACATCTTTCGGGCTGACATGATGATATTCGACTTTTCAGATAATAAGAAATAAATATTATAAGAAAGATATCTCTTAATTTTTATACAAGTAGATATGTAATTTATTAGAGAATAACCACATTTTGTAATAGTCAGTATCTCAGCCAAAAACGCCACCGTAGGAGACAAAGAGGCCTACTCCAAGGATCACCACAGATCATGCGCTTCCCGCATCTACCGCTTCCCTCAACCCTTATTAGATCATAATCCTCAGAATCCGCAATCCACCTTGTAAGGGGACTTCCACGCTGATTTTAACAAGCTTTTATTTAACTTGCAATGTAGGGTCAACTGGGGTAAACGCGTCTATGGGGCAATAGCGTCTTTCGAGAATTACTGACAAACCTTTCACAAATTAGGCGCCGCCTGTATCTTTTTTAAATCTTTAGTTGCAATAGTCTGTACAAGATGGCGTTAGTTGCGAAAGGTTGGTCAGTAATTCTCGAAAGACGCAATTGCCCCACAGACGCATTTACCTCAGTTGACCCTATGTATGTAACTATGTTTGTTCGTGTCACGGGTGGAAACTTGCAACTCAACTTTGAAGCAGATATCTTCAATCTTTAGATGACAATGCATGGTTAATTAAATAACGTCATTCTAAATTCAACATGGCGGCTCACCCAAAATGGAAGACAAGTTATTTCTAATGCACTCCTACGTTATGGGTATCATTTGAAAGGCCTTGCTGAGAGTAGTTTGAAAAATATATATTTTTAGCTCAATATAAGCTTGTTTTGAATAATACAGTTTTTAAACAAAAAACTGTTTTTTTATATCCATAAAGTTAAATTTTCGAAACGTCTCTTACCGCATTTTAGTGTACGACTTCCGCTACCGCTCGGGTTCGAACCCAACCAGTCCACCCGACCCAAACTAATAAACTACGCGAAATTAATTTTCCAACTCGCCGCTTAATGACCAACTGCCCCTTTTTTGTTTTACCCGCCTAAAATATACGCGTTTCTTGCTAAAATACCAACTACAGATGTATTTCGAATAATTAATGCTAATAAGGGAACCTCTATTTATCATGCTGCGGCCTCGACCGCCTGACACGAAAATCACAAATTAAGGGATTTATAATGGCGACCTAATGGCTCCCATTTGGAGGAACGTTAATCTTTATACATGTAAAATAGAATTAACATTAAGAGTCCGGCGACCACTTTAGACTAACTTCGCATTGGCTTAAGGTATTCTATAGCCATTTCGTCTAGAAGAAGAAGACTAGCGAAGAGAGCGAGTGATGATACTGACGAGCCTCTAAAGTTCCACACAGAGTGACAAAGTGCAATTTAAATTTTTTTTAATGACTTTTGCACTTCTGTAATCATTCTTAAATAACTATGAATTTCCCTTATATTATGGTTTCATTTAACAGTTAATGATGTAGACAACCTCCCTATGTAATGAAATTTTGATTTGGTTTGTCTATCTATTGAATAAATCAGTCAAAAGTGACTCCTTAAAAATGCGGAAATTTTTCATAGCTCTATTTCCCTTGAGAACGTTTTTAAAAAAACCAAGAACATAGGGGCGGAGACATTGTTAATTTAATTGTACATGCTAAACTTCATCATAATCTGACAAATGGGTTTTAAGAAATTTGAGTAGCGCGTTTGTATGGAGTTTCTAGAACGTTATTTTAGCTAAGTGTACGGTTACATGCACAGTAGTTCCAGTGGCCCTATTCGGAGATTTGAGATTTTCATCTCACTTTTCTTTGTCTTTGTTGCTCTCGTTTAAAACGTCATAGGTGTGAGA
The DNA here is from genome assembly GCA_911728515.1 of Peribatodes rhomboidaria. Taxonomy (NCBI): domain Eukaryota; kingdom Metazoa; phylum Arthropoda; class Insecta; order Lepidoptera; family Geometridae; genus Peribatodes; species Peribatodes rhomboidaria. The sequence continues at coordinate 15,246,464 of OU452174.1, read as the reverse complement.
GTGACCAAAATAAAATCTCATCTCATCTCACGCGCAGGAATAGCCCCCCAGGAAATGGACCAAAGCACTGAACAGAATTGCCGATATTGCGTTGCAAATCTCTACATGTAGGTTTAGTATAAAATAAAGTCGTTTTCCGCGTCTGTTTGTCTCTCTGTCTGTATTCAAGTCAAAGTCAAAATGTTTTTATTCAATTTGGGTATCAAAGATACACTTACGAGCGTCAAAGTTATTTAAATAAACTCGATCGCCTTGTTCTGATAAAGAGCCTCTACTCAGAAGAACAGGCAAGAAACTGAGGGGCATTATTTTTTCAAAGAATAAAAAAATAACAGTCTCACAATGTTGGCTTACAACTAGGTAATGTCTATACACACTAGTGGCTACTTGGCGGAAGTGGAAGGCTCCAGACATCTTTGTCTTATATTTCGCTAGGTAACTCTTGGTAGATATTTTTTCACGGCAGGCTTAGGCTGTGTTTCCACCAGATATGTACGAGGGATGTGTTTGTTAAGAACCAATAGAATCGCTTATTTCACACACACACATACAAATGTTTTATGTAACTTAAGATACAACTTTAGTTCTTGTTAATAATTTAAATCTTGCTTTAGGATTTAGCACAATGGATTGTTTTTAAACATTCATATCGTTACGCCGTTCCCCCGAGAGGGCTGGCTGAGGTAGAATACAACACCCATACTTCGCCAGACGATATTCAGTCCCAAATGTGACAGGGGGCGAGCCTGTCGCCATGCACGGGGCCATCCAATCATGTAGCAGATGACATACAATACGCACAAACGTTCACACAATCAACAAATTGGTGCGTGCCGTCGGCTGTGTTCGAACCCGCTCCCTCTGGCTTGAGAGGCGGGCCTTCTCCCAAATAGGCTGCCATCGCCATCGCCAATTTTTTTTAAATTGGAAGTAAATAAAATGTCTCCGGACAACGTGTATGTCAAAGCGTATGTGTATGTCAAAGGACATCCGCATACCAGAGTCCCAAGACACAGGCTTTTACTAGTTTAGGGCTCGCCGATAATTGAATTCAAGGCAAATGTTTTCTACAAAATAAAAATTAATAATAATAATAATAAATTCGGGACACTTCCACACACGGTCGCCTGACCCCAAACTAAGCAAAGCTTGTACTATGGCTGTCAGAGACTGATATACATACTTAGATATTTTTAAATACATACTTAAATAGATAATAAATAATTGTTTCATTTGTTTGTTTGTTTCATTTACCTAGCCTCGTTCAGATAAAGCGATTACTTAACTTAAAATTAGGTTCTTAAAAAATACATTCTTCTTAACAATTCCACGCACATCTATAGTGGAAACGCAGCTTCATTCAAATTCAAATTCAAATTATTTATTGACACAAAAACGATTACACAATTATGTACATTTATGTCACGCAATAATAAAAATAATAAATAATGATAATAATAATGTCAAATTCCAAGAAAATAATAAAGATTAAATTAAAAAATAAGTGGTAATGAAAATAGTGGCAAATTGTCAGCAAAAAACATCGTCAAAGTTATCTGAGCTGTCATTCTTAAAGCCGCTCCACTGACGCATACCCACCGTGCGAAGCCGAAGCGCGTCGCTAGTGTATCATAATTATGTTTTGGTCGATCGGTTCTTCGTGGAATTCTAGGCTTTGATGGTTGTTAGTTACAACAGTCTAATACTCTTGCTCGTTCCGTACGCTGCTGCTCTTACCTGTCTCTGTGAATGGCGCAAATTGTAGGTAAAGCTGGATTATTTCTAGGTAAAAGAGAAAATAACTAGAAGTATTCTGCTCAAAAGGAAAACAGTGGGTGAAACTCAAGGATTTATATTTTACTAGTTGCGCTACGCAGTTCCGTCCGCGAGCTCACAGAAACGTTATTTTTTCGGGGTGAACGGTACCCTATCCTTTTTGTGTTTCGGACAACGTGTATGCAGAATTTCATGATGATTGGTCGAGTAGTTATGGCGAGAAAGCGTAACAAACAAATAAAAAATGAATAGCTCACTTTTGCATTTATAATATTAATAGTTGCACCCGCGGTCTCCCGCGGTCCTGGGATTTACAGTACCCCATGTTCTCTTTTGCACGCTCTAACGATGTGTATGCAAAATTTCATGATAATAGGTATAGGTAAGGCGTGATACCGTAACAAACAAACAAACTCACCTTCGCATTTTTATATATCACTAGCTGCGACCCGTGGTTTCACCCACGGTCCCACAGGAACCGTTGATTTTTCCGGGATAAAAAGTACCCTATGTCCTTTTCTGTATCCTAAACAACATGTATGCAAAATTTTAAGACGATCGGTTGAGTAGTTCAGACGTGAAAGCGTTACAAAGAAACAAAGAAAATGAACAAAGACTCACTTTTTCATATTATCTGTAGTAGCTTTGATTTTAGTCTAACCTCAAAGCAAACACTCATTGACTTCGTGTTACTTAACAACGCCATCTGCTGTTGTGTCGTTAAAGCAATTAGTTGCTCACAAAAAATAGTATTATTATTCGCCAATAGATGTCAGGAAGAGTCAACGCCTCCCATTTGTTATTTTTCTTCCAAGTTTATGTTTAAGTTGATTATCGATAAAACACGAATAAAATGACATTTTCTAAAAATGATTTCTAGCTAGATCGATTTATCGCCCCCGAAACCCCCTATATACTAAATTGTATGAAAATCGTTGGAGCCGATTCCGAGATTCCAATTATATATATATATATATATATACAAGAATTGCTCATTTAAAGATATAAGATAAAATCATATCAAAAAAAAACAAACAGGCTATATAACTTGCATACAATGCAAGTTACAGAGGCCCGTGGAAAATAAATACTTTACAGACTAACATACATATAAATGAAATTAACTATGTCTTCTGAGCTTTTGCTCTCTGTGCCGGCTCCCAGCATCGTCGGAACACTAGCCCCTTTAGCCAGAACTCAGGCGAGAGTAGTAGCGCAGCCTTGTGCTTAGCTCGAACCCGGAGTTAGTATATAATAAGTAAATACTCGTAACATAGCTAAGTTAATGTCATCCTTACTATCATTTGATAGTAAGGATTTACCATTTATTACATGCCGTGAAATGACCTAGTCGTGTTTCGGGATGTAGTCCGGTGTAACCGTTCCGAAGACGGGTCTGAGCAGTAGCGCACTAGTAGCGCTTCACTCAACTGCCGTCTTTGTACTTCTTCAGTCTAGTAAACTTCAAGGCTAGAGTGAATAAGTACCTTATAGGTCGTCGTGCTCCATCTTAGACCACAACGTCGCTTAACATCAGGTGAGTTGGTGGTCAAACGCCGACTTATTGTACATAAAAAAAAAAAAAAACAGAATACGTATAATTATAGTCCCGCGCATTTTAGTCGAGTCTTTGATCGCTAGAATCGCCATGCACAAGGTCTATGCCATCTTGGTCTCTTATGTTCATAACGGACTAACACAAGGTACCGATGATAATGACAGCAGTATGTACTAATTATTTTCCAGCTTAGCCTTAAAACGCGTTCGATTACCAAACTTAATAAACTAAATGCTACACAAACTTTAATTATATTTAAGTCGACCTTGCTAAAATTAGTAAGCAATTTTCTTTGTTTGTTTTTGGTAGGTGTTTAGCTTAAAAGCCAGACCAGCAGGATGCTTCTAATAAGGGTTAATTTTACTAATTCTACTAAGTAGCTTCAACTAACAATGCTAAGTAGGTTTTAGAATGAATGTACTCGTAAATGTATAAATGTCTAAATCTTTATAACCATAATAATAATAATATTTGGAAAATAGATATTAAGAAAGATTGTGAGATTTTTTGCCCATGATTCATAGGGTGATTTAGGTTGCATTTGTTTTTGTTTCAAAAGTGTTGCAAATTACATTGTGACCTTTTAAATTACATTTTAATTGTAATTGAGGTCACGAGTAAACGGTTGTCAGTTAAGAAAAAGTTGTCGCACGCCCTTCGACATCGAAGGAATTTGCAGACTTGACCGGACCATGGTATAATAATATACTCCGCCAGGTATAGCATTCTGAGTCAATCGATGCTTTAGCAAGACCGAAATAAGTCATTTACAAATAGTTCGAAAGAGACGGATGATAATGATGAGTGACGTCATCACGTGTTGGCTCTCGGAATGCTAGACGTTGTTTTTTTGTATCATGGGACCATCAGAGTGACAGTCCCAAATACGAACCTGACACCACATTCACTGATGAATAAATTGGTGCGTGAATTTGTCTAGGATCGAACCCACACTCTATAGCTTGAGTGGCGAGCCTTCTTCTAACTAGGTTATCATCGCAGCCTAATTTTTTCTAAAAATGTGGAATACTCTGCCAGAGTGTGTGTTCCCTTACACTTTTAATCTGGGTGTCTTCAAATCTCGAGTGAATAGGTTTCTTCTAGGCAAGTGTGCTCCATCGTAGGCCGCATCACTGCTTATCTTCAGGCATGTTGACGGTCAAACGCAAGCCTACTAACTTTTATGTAACAAAAACGTGTCACAGCATTTCCGATCACCCGCTTCCTTCAAACTCACCATGTACTCAAAAACTCAATTCGTAACCAGTCCACTACCAGACTAATTTGGACTCGAAGCGTGAACTACAACTAATTAGGAACTAAAGGCTGGCTCAAGTAAAGTTATGAAATAGCCAGTTAATATGTCGAGGGCCATTGGGAAGTTAACGATAGTTTTAAATGGAATATTGATTTTACTTTGAGCGGCAGATGGTGATTGGTACGGCGCTGTTAAATTAATTATGAAGACTTGAAGGCGCAAATTACACTGGCCGGACGGAAGGCGAGCCTTCGTATGCCTATTCATATTCGTTTCATATGCCTTTTTGAAACTTGTTGATAATACTTGACATAAAATATTGACTGCCTCGGTGGCTCAGTTGGTAGTGAACCTGCCTTCTGAGCGTGGGGGCGTGGGTTCGATTCCCATCTAGGGCAAACATTCATGTGATGAACATTAATTGTGCTTGTCAGGTGTTAATATCTATTTATGTATGTATGTATTTAAAAATATTTAATTTATGTATATCAGCCTCTGTCAGCCGTAGTACAAGCTTTGATTACCTATTACATTACCCGCGACACAGTTTTTTAACTACTGCGGGTAGCATCGATACTCTGTTACTAATAATGTACCTTTATCATAATTCCAAATAAAGAATTTTGTAATTTTGTATTAGTTTGGGGTGAATATTTATTTATTTATATAAGTTTTATGAAAGCGAAGAGTTTTGATCGCTTGTGTATGCACAAGCAACATGGCTCAGGCGCGCTGCTGCACAGTGGACAACTTTGGAAGTGGACCAAACCGACCGGATGGATAGTTTTCACACCTGAATCGCGTCCGCGTCCGGCCTGTATGATTTGTATCGAAGGATGAAATATTTTCTTTATTATGCGGTTCCTCATTATTTGGTCAAAGGCTGTTCAGTCACATCGTTCCAAACTTGGAATCATCAAATGGTTGACCAATTGCGGTCAACCTTTTTTTACCTTATCTAGTTTTTTTTTTACTTTTACATGGATTAATTTTCTTATTATTCTTTTCTTACTTTACTTATCTATCTCTCATTATTTCCACACCAAATGACTTCTAAATCCAAACAGCTGTATTAGCTCGATATTTTTTTTTTAAATTAGGACAAAACTATGAAAACAAAATTATCATTTTTACCTTTTTTAAAAGTAGGCAATACAGCAATAGTCATTATTGGTATGCTAGTTCAATGGCAACAAAATCTTTTGACACATTATACTTGGTTAACTTCGGTCTTGGTTTCACGGCTTCAAACAACACGAGCGATACAATTTCGTGTCATTAGTTCCAAAGGCGAGTTGGCAACTTACACAGACAACGAGTAGCTCAACAAACTACAGAATACCAACTAGATACGTTACATTTAAAAATTGATACAAAAAAGAAAGAAAAAATATTAAGGGTCCGGCGACCACTTTAGACTAACTTCGCATTGGCTAAAGGTTTTCTATTGCCATTTCGTCTAGAAGAAGACGACGAGCGAAGAGAGCAAGTAACTGTTATCTACAGAGTGACAGAATGCAATTTCAATATTTTTTCATGACTTTTGCAACTTTTATAATGTTTCTTAAATAACTGAAAATTTTCATTGCATTATGTATTACTTTAAAAGCTGTAGATAATGTAACGATAAGATGTAGACAACCTCTCTATGTAAAGGGATTTTAGATTTGATTTGTCTATTTTTTAAATAAATCAGTCAAAAGTGTCCCCTTACGAATGCGGATATTTTTCATACCTCTATTTTCTCTTGGGGCTGTTTTAAAAAAAAAAACAAGAACATAGTGGCGGAGATATAGTGCATTTAATTGTACATGCCAAATTTTACAATAATCAGACAAATAGTTTCCAAGAAATTTGACAAGCACGTTTGTATGGAAAATTCAGAGCATCGCGAAACCGTTAACAGGTGTTTACTATAAGTTTATTTTACTAAGTACAGTAGAACGCTGATTATCCGAATTAATAATATCTGGATAATCGGTCATAGACTGGTAATAAAGACAAACGAACTGTCACACATAGAATAAACTTTATTAAGTTTAACAAACACAGTTCTACAATTTATAACGCTCACTTGAACATCTCGATCAGAGTAAGTTGCAACCCCATCAGGCCTTAACAAAAATACAAAGTACAAATAAACTCATGTTGTGTATATTATTTCAACCATAACAATTAAAATATATCTGGACTCCAACGAGTTCCAATTGTTACAACAGAACAAAACAAAAATTACTTGGTTTTAATTTTTTTTATATTACGACCCATTCGGATCAAATTCAAAGTCAAAGTCAAAATGTTTTTATTCAATTTAGGTATCAAAGATACACTTATGAACGTCAAAGTTATTTAAATAGACTCGACCGCCTTGTTCGGACAAAAAGCGTCTACTCAGAAGAACAGGCAAGAAACTGAGGGGCATTATTTTTTCAAATAATGAATAAATTACAGTCTCACAAATTTTGGCTTACAACTAGGTAATATCTATAAATACTAGTGGCTACTTGGCGGAAGTGGAAGGCTCCAGACATCTTTATCTTCTAAATAATTCTTAACCTTATAATATCCTCTTTTCATTAATGTAGTTTTTACATGTGATTTGAATTTTCCCTCGGTGAGCCCTGTTATATTTTTCGGGATTTTATTGTAAAAACTAACGCAGTTGCCTAAAATGACTTTTTTGTCTTAGTCAGTCTAAATCTCGGTACAGCTATCCTATCCTTATTTCTAGTGTTATAATTGTGATAGTCACTGTTCAATTTAAATTTATGTAGATTTTTGCGAACGTGCATAATATTTTCAAAGATATACAAAGAAGGTAAAGTTAATATATTTATTTCTTTAAATAAATCTCTCAATGATTCACGGGGACCCAATTGGGGATAATTGGCAATTCGGTTAATCAGCGTACGGATAATAATCAGCGTTCTACTGTACTACTTATTGTAGAAACTGTTATAATTAACTCTACGACCGAAACCATCGATCTTACGGTTATCTGATCATCAAAAAAGTTGTTAGAGGCACAGAAATATACATTACTTTGGGTACATTTCAACCGCAGGTCGCAGCTAGCATACTTATCTTATCTTATATCTTTAAATGAGCAATTCTTGTATGTATAAATATAATTGGAATCTCGGAATCGGCTCCAACGATTTTCATACAATTTAGTATATAGGGGGTTTCGGGGGCGATAAATCGATCTAGCTAGGAATAATTCTTAGAAAATGTCATTTTATTCGTGTTTTATCGATAATCAACTTAAACATAAACTTGGAAGAAAAATAACAAAAAGAAGGCGTTTGAGTAGTCTCAACTGAAAAATATGACTCTTCCTGACATCTATTGGCGAATAATAATACTATTTTTTGTGAGCAACTAATTGCTTTAACGACACAACAGCAGATGGCGTTGTTAAGTAACACGAAGTCAATGAGTGTTTGCTTTGAGGTTAGACTAAAATCGAAGGTACTACATATAAAATGAAAAAGTGAGTCTTTGTTCATTTTCTTTGTTTCTTAGTAACGCTTTCACGTCTGAACTACTCAACCGATCGTCTTAAAATTTTCCAACATGCCTGATGATAAGCGGTGATGCGGCCTACGATGGAGCACGCTTGCCTAGAAGAAACCGATTCACTCGAGACTTGAAGACACCCAGATTATAAGTGTCAGGGAACACACACTCTGGCAGAGTATTAGGTAAAGTCAGATCAAGTTTTTGTTTCTGTGTCGTCTTATATTCACAATTACACTCGTTATAAATTGTATCAAAAGCTGGAGCAGAGATAAACTACGGCTATATTTCAAAGCGTCGCGGTTTCGGGTTCAGTTTTAACCCTCACTCTGTTAACTGGTGTAGGTTAGGAGATTAATGCTTCGTTATCATTTTAATCGAATTGTATTCGAAAAACAATTACTTAGAAAAACAAAAAAAGCTGTTTAGTTTTTAATCCCCGACGCAAAAAGAAGGATGTTACTTATAAGTTTGACGTGTGTGTGTACATATATGTGTGTCTGACTGTGGGATCTCTCCTGAACTGTTAAACTGATTTTGATTTAATATAATATTTATATTTAATTTATTTATTCATTATATTTAATTTAATTGCTTAATATCTTTTTAAGTATGTTTTTAAAAGTATATATGCATGTATATCAGTATCTGGCCGCCATAGTACAAAATTTGCTGAATTTGGGATCAGACGACCGTGTGTTCAAGTGTCCCTAATATTTGTTTATTTATTTAGTTTTTGTCTAACAGGTAACTTCATCACGAGTGTTCATGGCTATAATTGTTTTTTTTACACTTTACCACACTTTACCGGTGATACAAATTATTGCCTGTGTTACTAAAATCTTAGTAGAGCTGCTGTCGTAGTACCACGGACGATGGAGTGATAGCTGAGTGTTGACACTGTTGCCCGCCATGCAGCCAAACATGAATGATACTCTCATGTCTTACGCCAGTTTCAACTCACGGAGCGATTTCCGCCCGGGCCCGCCCCGGTTCCAAGTTCGCCGGTTTGCTTCAAAACTCATGGCACCGCAAATTTTTGCAGTCCTGCAGCCACAGCGAGCACGGCACAGCCGCTCGTGAACTCGACAGCACTCTGCCAACCTCAGTTCTTAATTTCTGTCAACTTAACGTTCTGTCGACATCAGTTTCTTAGCTTGCGGGTACGGTACCCAAGCAAGTGCTTGATTGTCTATCGCGCGGTAACCGCAGCGGGGCGGTGAGCAACCGCGCCCGGTCGCGGACGTAAATCGTGTCGTGAGCTCTGATTTTTTTACATTTCGGTATTCTTAGAAGTCCGCGGGTCCGCAACCGTGGCGGGCGCGGCTAAAAATCACTCTGCGAGTTTCCTTAGTAGGCATCTCAAAGGCCGGTTTTGCCACCAATGGGTGTAGTTTGTCAAGTTGCGATGAAATTTCACGTTTCAGCCCTCAGCGACAAGTGTTAGTTCCAGTTGTTTACTTGTTTCATTATTTTGGGCGAAATGTTGAGACTCGGGAATTTTGATCGCGTTGAGGAATTAAGGACGGGCGCGCACTTGAAAGTTAAGATTGAAAGTTTTATGGTGCGTACACTGAAATTGAGTGGCGTTCTATAGCATTGTTAGTAAATAGTTTGTCACTCAATGTTTTAGAAGTTAGAAAGGTTAAGTAGATTCAATACTCAATACTCAATAATTTACTGCTTCGATTATGGTACATGCAGTTCTTAAAGGTAAATTACATGAAAATATATCACATAATGACCCTGATGTATAGGGTATGGCAACATTGTTCGGACTGGATTTATTCTATTAAATATTTTTGTCAGTTAAAAATTCGTCTAGAGTATAAAAACATTTTTTTATCAATATATCTTTTAACGTTTTAATAAATTTAACCTCATCTTCTATGTTTCCCCCCACATATGAGGCTCTCTCCTTCAGGCTCACATAGATCCTGTCAGTTCATGGCTGTTTTGGCAGATACCTGGCACAGAATAGCCGAGAGAGAGCCGCCACCAATATGTCACCAATGTGGCGGTGCCGAGCATACGGCGCAACACACGCTGGAGGCGTCTCTAGCGTGGAACAGCGAGCGCTCCAGCTAGTGGCAGAGGTCGAGCTGACCTTTCACTACCAGCTGGCTGTACCGGCTATGACGGCCAGTGAGTCGGTCTGGGAGCAAGTTTGTGACTTCTGCGAAGAAGTCATAGAAAACAAGATGGCAGAGCGCATGAAGGAGACTGATGCATTGAGTCACCCTATGCGTAAAAGGAGAGACGGACGCAGGCGACTGGCGCACGAGCGCCGAATGCCTTCGTAATGGGGGAGTCTGGGTGGCAGGCTCAGGGCCTGTCACCCGATTTGAGAGTTGCCCCGAGGTGGCATAATGTGTGTGAGATGCTTCCACACATCGTGAATAAGGGCGGAACGAGCAAAAGCTCCTCGAATATCTAGAGTAGCCACGATGAAACCTGCATCGTGGCTATTCTAGAAATAAGAGAAATAAGTTTTTTGTAGAAAAATGTATTTTTTAAAACAATTTAGCTTTTATTGCACTAAAAAGAATATTATTCGAACTCTCAGCAAGCCCTTTCATTTGATACCCATATTGTGGGAGTGCGTTAAAATTACTTGAAAAACCTTACCGCCATGGTGAGTGTTCTCTGTGTGTGTGGTGGATCTCTGTCCGACCGACAAAGATCCAAACCTGTGTAGAAGAGTAACCGTCGGTCGCGAGGTCTATAGCTCTCAAAGTTAATGTGACCTTAGACATTCATTGTGATGGGAACTTAGACATTCATAGACATCTTGACATTGTCTATTGAAGCTAAATTATTTGCAAATTGAAGTGTCGGAATTAATTTCAAATTATAAGACAATTGTTGAAGAATAATTTCTTTGTTACTCAGAACTTGTATTTTAAATTGAATTTGCGTAATTGTTTCTGAGAAAATATTTTCAGCCTGAAATCTTTTTTCTACCTTGTACTAAAGTATCCATAGGCTACGGTGATCTCTTGCCATCAGACCGCCCGTCAGCTTGCTTGTCACATATGACATAAAAGTAAGGTGAAATTAAAATAAAACTGCCAGTTCATTACAACAGTCAAGACTGTTTTAAACTAATTCAGCCACTTCCCGACACTACAGTGGCTTTACGAAGCTTGAAGCTCAAACAAAGGGTGCAAAAGTCAAACTTACAAATTTATAATTCCGTCGTAAATCCTCGAGAGCATTAATTTTATAAGTTTCTAAGCGCGAGGAAAGATAGGAGAGGCTGCATTCGTGATGAACTCGAATGAGTTCGCATACTCAAATAGCAGAAAGGAACGAATACCGGATTCCACTATATTAATCCTAGCATCTAAATTCTAATCCTGCAGGCCTAGCATGGGCAACGGTATTTTGAATCTTTTTATCGAGACAGACATATGTTTACACATAGTCTTGTCACGTTCTCACACGACAAAAAGTGACGAGGAGAATTTTGTAGCGCGTGTGCTAGGCCTCCTATTCTTAACTAATCCTACTTATTTAATATATGCGAAAGTTTGTGTGTATGTGTGTGTGTGTGTGTGTGTGTGTTTCTTTACGCTTAAATGGATGGACGGATTTGGAAGTTTGTTAGGGAGGTAGTTTACACCTTGGATTGATGGATGATTGGCCATCGGGTGGCCTACAAAATCTGACTTCAGGGCTTGCCACTCGGTAGGCTACTTTTTAAACACGGGTAACACCACGTGGCGAAACTAGTATTATAAATGCGAAAGTAAGCTTCTTTGTTTTACACACTTTCACGCCTTAACTTCTGTACAAGACAATAGATAATCGTTTATGTACACTTTAAATTATATACCGGATTTTAATAAAATGCCTGAGCTGGATGGACTGCTTTTTTTGAATATTTCAAACCATTTTTTTTAAAACGATTATTTCATTAACGAAAAATCTTTAGACAATGCCGTCCTCGCCTGGATGGATTCGCATAGTCAAACGCTAGAGGACGGCGTGCCACGATAGTGAGACAGTAAATATTTATCGGGAATTAAGTCTAGTGTCTTGCGGACGGTGGCAGATAATAACGAGCGTTAAATTTGTACGTACGGGGAGCGCAGATGGAATTTGAAGCTTTGAAGTTGGAGCTTGAAGACATCCTGCAGGCATCCAAGGACCCTATTCGGAGATTTGAGATTTTCATCTCATTATTTTTCGTCCTTGTTGCTCTCGTTTGAACTGTCATAGATGTGAGAGTGACCAAGATAAAATCTCATCTCATCTCACGCGCAGGAATAGCCCCCCATATCTCAATCCCAACTAATATTATAAATGCGAGAGTAAGTTTGTGAGTTTGTTTATTTAATTATTAGATTATTTTTTTTATGTATGTGGTCGGCGTTTGACCACCAACTCGGCTGATGTTAAGCGACGTTGTGGTCTAAGATGGAGCACGACGACGATGATTCACTCTAGCCTAGAAGTTTTGTAGAGTGAAGAAGTACAAAGACGGCAGTTGAGTGAGGCGCTACAAGTGCGCTACTGCTCAGACCCGTCTTCGGAACTGTTACACCGGACTACATCCCGAAACACGACTAGGTCATTTCACGGCATGGCTTGGTCCGGTGGGTGGTAACTAGCCACGGCCGAAGCCTCCCACCAGTTTGATTTTTACGCGTCAACCGATCATAATGTGTAAATATTTTATACAAATAGTTAGAGGTACAGAAAAGGTCACAGGAATCGTAATTTTTTTAATCTCGGAAACATTAACGGTTCCTGTAGGGCCAAGGAGTAAAACCACGTGGTGCAGTTAGTTTATCTACATTATATGACAATAAATTTTAAAATATTTATTATTTACATAGCATAAAACAAATGCTTTCTGCGTCCGTCTCTCTGTCTGTGTCTCCACTAATTTCTCTCGCACAACGGATTTTGATGCGGTTTTCACCATCAGTTAGATAATTAATCACGGAAAGTTTATAGGTACCGTGCCAAGACGGGTCGGGTCGCTAGTTCACTATAACGTTAAAGGGAGTAGTTTATTGTTTTTTAATTTTAAGCTTTTAGGCAATAAAATACTAAAGTAACTATTAAGCCCTAAAATACTAAAATACTTTTACTACTAAGTACTAAATACTAAAATACTTTTACTGCTAAGTAACAAATACCAAAATACTTTTTTTAATAGTAGTAAAAGTTTATTGCAGTGGGTAAATACGAGCTGGTGATGATGATGATTGATAATAAATATTACTAGCTGCGCCCCACCGTTTCACCCGCGGTCCCACAGGAAGCGTTTATTTTTTCGAGATAAAAAGTACCCTATGTCCTTTTCTGTACAAAATACGATTCATAATACATACATAAAAATTTCATGAAGATCGGTTGATTAGTTAGGGTTAGAGCGTGAAAGCGTTACAAGCAAAGAAACAAACGAACAAACTCACTTTCACATTTATGATATTTGTTAGGATTAGGATTATGTTGACTGTAAAATTAAGCAAAAGATTATAATGTGTCATGTTGTGTTAATTAAAGGCCTATGTTTAGCACCGGACAGACAATAGATATACGGAAAATTATGATACGAGTAACTTAATTATGGTTTCATTATGTAAATTAGGAAATTGTAATATGCTGTGATGAGCAACCTCTTATTAGACTACATAATGTTTGTAATTAATTCAGCCCGTTAATTATAGTGCTACCTAATTTATCTTGAAAAGTGCTAAAGTGAGTCTATCCTTTTTTTTGCCTATGTCTGTCTATTGATTAGCAAGAAAGTTTTTATGAGGACCGACTTAAGCCTTAGGTACCTACCTACCCATTACTTACCTACTTTTTATCTAAAGAAAAGAACAAATAAATTGGACATTTGAACTTTTTGCGAATTGGATAATCCGCGAAAAGGACGTTTTGTGAATTGAACTTTTGCGCCTAAACGTTAAAAAAATGTTTGGGACTGCTGGTTTGCTGGTTTAAAAAAATGTAGATAAAAGCAGATAACACGACTGTTAACCCAATGGAAACTGTGTATTACTGTTTACTGTGCAAATAATTTTAAAAAACTTCGTACATATTTCACAACATTTAGTTCAACTTTTTAACTGTTCAGTAGACAACATTTAAGTTACACCAAAAACACGTTCCGAGAATTAATTCCATCCCGCCACATTTGGTGACTATTACCGAATAAACCGCAGCGCGGCTTTCGGACCAGAAGTCCGGAGCCCGATCCCGGAAAACTGAAATCTAGTTTGCAAGTTCTTGCATAACTCCTGCCACTGACTGGGGTTGTAGATTTGGTGGCGATGATATCAAATAATTTTTACTAGATACGTCATTGTATCAAGGAATAGAGGCGGTGAATTAAGGCTGGAGTCCACTCAATGCAAATACAGTCCGTGTGCATTCCAGTCCAGCAAAGTATTTATTTATTTGTAAATGCCTTATATGTAACTATTACTAGATACATATACCCTGTAAGGGTGTCGCATTATAAAACTAAATTAGACATTAAATCTTACAACGCTTAACTAAAAAAAAAAAAACAATTTCTAGGTTATAACAATAATATACGCGAGATTGAAATGCTAATCCTCTAAGTAATATTCAACTTTGTAATAACATTTTTGTATTAATATCTCTTTTAATTTTCTGTAGAATGTTGTTTCTTTAGTCTCTTGTCTTAAATGAATAGGTAATTTGTTGTAGATTTTGATAAGCATGTATTCCGAACTCCTTTTTACAAATTCTAATTTTGGTTCTGGTGCTATAATTTTGTCATGCGCCGAGGATTTGCACTGATTAAGTATTTGTAAAAATATTGGTATTATTTACTAGTGTATCTCATACTACACATCATTAAAAGATCAAGCTGTGGAAAAATCAAAATTTAAACAAAAATTACTGAAACCACATCACACGATATATTCTTAGACTGTATTACCTAAGCATTTAGTTTAAAAAAAATCACAACTTAAATTATATAATTCAAACATATTTTCTTTCATGACATATTAGATAATCGTCATAACCGACAATCAATCATCCATTTACAAAATCGTATTTCGAACCTAGAACAATTCTGACTATCAAAGTAGGTACACATTCTTGCGCCGTCTATCTTGTGGTGGACAAGCAAACTATGTTAGGGGAAAAACCGTAAAAGGATTGCGTGTTTCAGAGGAGCCTTCTGGTTAGTAGTAAGTGGAGTATGGTGGTTAAAGATGAGGCCATGATTTTAATTATCTATAGTTTATTTAATTTTATTCAGTTCAATTTTAGTCAATTTCTTACAATTTTACTAAATTTTATCCAATTTTATTCAATATGATATAGTTCGATTATGTTTTAATTTTTTACTTACTTTTTAAAAAATAAGTAGAAAATAAAAATACATTTAATATTTTAAATAATATTTATGATAGATGCAAATTTGGTAATACATAATTTCGGTTCATTTCATGTCTATAGGATTAGCGATAACTGGCAGCCGATTCAAAATTGTTGATCGCACGTTTTCAAAAGACATGGGCAGACTTTTAACCAAAAGTTGGATAGTCTAGATGAAAAGCAGTATTTGGACAGTTCGGTGATTAGTGTTATTACTAAAATTAATGTTGTCATAATGTCACTCCTCAAACAATATACTGTTTCGTTAGCAACATTTTTAATTTTTTACAACCACGTTGTAAAAACTTTATATTTATTACGTGAGTAGCACATCTATCTCACAGCATATCACTGGCCTTTAAGAGTTCTAGGTTCCACTTCTCGAACCGAAAGATGATTTCATTAAATCATATCTTTATGTAAGTTGAAGGAACTTGAAGTGTTCGGTTGAAGTGTGATAGCGATTAATTTACTAACTTCAACTTGTTATCTGCGAAGATTTTATTAACTAATGTAAAATGTTTCAATAGAACTCAAATGTGCTTTAGAATAAAGAATTTAGCAAGAACAAAGTAAAGATACTTTGTTATGATTTTAGTGTAATGTTGCTGAAAATCCAGCTACTATACTAACTTTACAAGGCGTCGCCGTTGCGTTATTGCGTTGTGGCTATGCTAATGCCGCAATATCGCTACGCTGATGCTACGCGCTACGCTACGTCACGCTACGCAAAACTTACGTCATTGTCTCGTCATCACTATGACTGATGCGACGTCATCGCTACGCTGGGACCAAGACACGTTCCAACTGCTTCCAAGTGATTGTTTCTTGAATCGCTGACGCTCGAACGCCAGCTGCTGATTCGACGAATACGAGCTTTGAAAATGTCACGCAATTGTATTTTCAACTTGTCCAATCAGCGGCTAGGTTCAAGCGTTAGGGGTTCTAAAAAAAATCGATTGGAAGTCATTGAAGCTTACTAGGGCCCCTGGTGTTAGGTTATTGCTACGCCGGTGCTATGTCAACTCTTTATTATGCTGATGCTACGTCATTACTACCCTATCATGTCATCACAACGTTCATGTTATGTCTTCACTACGCTCATGTTACGTCTTCGCTACGCTCATGTTACGTCTTGCCTACGCTGATCCCGTTATCTCTACGCTCAAGCTACGCTAAAGCTACATTGCTACAACACTACTACGTATCAACCACCTATCGCTACGTCATAAACCTTGCTTAGTTAAAGCTATGAGACCATTACGTCAGCAATGCATTATCGCTCCGTGACCACTACACCAATACTGCGTGACCGCTACGTAATAGCTGCAAGCACTATTTTAGTAATGTATAGTATACCATCAGTATTACACCCTGGAGCAATGATATACTTGTATATCATTTGAAAAACCACTCACGGTTAACCAGCTATGGCGTTAAAACTATGCGGCATGGATGAGTTAAGAAGATGAACTGAATTTTAACATATTGTCACGTCTTTCTCCCGAGGGGGCTGGCAGAGGTGTAATACAACACCCACATTTCGCCGGACGATATTCAGTCCCAAATGTGACAGGGGGCGAGCCTGTCGCCATACACCGGGCTCCAGTCATGTAGCAGATGACATACAATACGCACTTATGTTCACACAATGAACAAATTGGTTCGAACCCGTTCCCTCTGGCATGGGTTCCCTTCTCCCAACTAGGCTGCCATCGCAGCTTGAATTTTAGCATAGAAAAAAACAAATTTATTAGCATAACATGCTCGGCTTGACTGGCCTTACCAATAAACGTTGTATAGCCTCGGAATAGTTGTACAGTTTAGATTTTTTTTTGCTCTTTTATCAGTCGGTCCTAAAATGCAAATGTATTCGATCGACTTTAAAAATGTGCTGTGCAATAATTTCGAGGCTACACAACGTTTATTAAGAGGGGGATAGTTAATATATAGATTTTATTATTAAGATTAAGCTAGGCAATACAATTCTAGAGTCTAGCGGCTAATCAAGAGAAGTTGGACAAAATAAAATGGAACATAGCAATGAAGTCTAGCACCATTTCAAGTATGTAGTAGGTAAGTATATAGTACTCAATGGTTATTGGTAAAAATATTACTGAGAACATTAACCTCGTCTAGAGATCGTAATGGAAACGCCTGACGTAATAACTGATAATGCGATGAAAGGGTGACCATGATTAAGTACATCATGGTCACTAATACAAAAATACTAACAACTTAATCCTTTGCGTATATAGTCTAGGTTTAGCTTAGTGGAGATAGCTAGAATTTTATTTAAAAAAACCTTATGTATTTGTTTTTTAGTTACCTTTGGAATTGCAAGTGTAAGTGCAACTGCAATTAATCTATTATATATCAAACCAGTTTGACAAAAATAACTATTTTTGTTGTAAAATATTAGATTTTGTTCAATTCAGTTAGTTAGAGAAAATTTGTTTAGGAGCCATTTCTAAAGCCATGCTTGAAAATGTTTGCTAATTTCGTTCCATTAAACGCATGATCTAAAAGACAAGATTTTTAGCAAACACTTAATGACGTCATCATCATCTATCTCTTTTGAACTTGTTGTAAATTACTTATTTCGGTCTTGCCTAATCGTCGATTGACGTCACTAGGTGTCTCTGAATGCTATACCTGGCAAAGTATATTATTATACCATGGTTAAACGTGTCCATTGTCACCCGACTCCCATCCTCGTCATCACCCGCCGTAATGTCTCACATTCGCACGTGAACATTTTTACTATTCAGTCGCGGAATGTAAAGCGTTACTCGACTCGAGCATTACATTTTATGCGGGATCGAGTCGAGCTGGATGAGACGAGCTCTAGTTAAGTGTGCAGGTTTGATTATATCGTACGCTTATATTTTAACGATATTTAGAGATATCGTTTGGTAAACGTTTTAACAGTCGGCAAATAGACAAATGCAGGCTTGTATGAAGTAAGCAAGTAACATTATTGAAAGAAAAACCAAATAACCCGGCTTAAAAAAAGGTGTACCCTATGTCACTTCCACTATCAAGACGATTCAAATGACACCTCACATGTCGAAATCCATCAAGCTGTTAAGCTGTAGAGCGTGCCAAAGAGACTTCATACATACGAGTACACTCGAAAAACACAATCCCTTTTTATTGTGCAGTCGGGTAAAAGTGGGTGTTATAATACACCTTTGCTTTGCTTTGCTTTTGAGGGAAATGTGTGACGATTATGTTCTTTTTAAACAGAAAAACAAAATAATTAGGAAAAAATAACATATTTTAAGAGTCAAATTATTATTTGTGATTAGGTACTTTTTGTGCATAACAAGTATTTTTCTTTAATGTAACTGACTAATTGAATTTTTCTAAGACAACCATCTCTACAATCTAAAACAAAGTCGCTTTTCGCGTCTGTTTGTGTGTATATCTGCTAACTTCTATAGTCTAAACATACGGATTATGAAGCAATTTTCACCATCAGCTAGAACATTTTTCATGAAGGGTTTATAGGCACCGTGCAAAGCCAGCGCAGATCTCTAGTGGGCATCCAAATATGTATAGGTACTAAATGGAACACAAGGTTCGAAAAAATACAAAATACTAAAACAATTTAATAAGCCATCTTCCCAATACGCAAACAACCTGAGCAAAGAAGAACATTCGTGTTTTATTTCTCTCTTCAACAATATCTTTGCTCTTATTTTACAGTAGATACAATAATAATAAAATCATCGTGAGTGGAGGGTACTTCCGGGCGCCATGTTTGATTTACGCCATTTCCGGATTTCACTGTCTGTTGGTTCCGTGAAAAAGTGTTTTCCATTTTCTTTATTGTGGACTATTTAATGGAAAAGAAATCCTATTAGCTAAAAGTACTTTGAGTTATCAGGTAATTTTTGAAAGGGTTTTTGGGAAAACACAAAGATAAATTTGATATGATTTGGTGAATGGAGTCATGTTTTTGATATTAAATTAAGTCTATTAACGTTTTATTGAACCTATTTAATCAAGCGCTGTCTTATATAAAAGCTAGCTGTGTTCTGCGGTTTCACCCGCTGTCCCACAGAAGCCCTTAATTTTCGTGAGATGAAAAGTACCTATATACCCCATATTCTTTTCAGTACTTCTGGCAACGTATATGAAAAAAATGTAAGATGATCGGATGAGTAGTTAAGACGTGAAATTGTAGCAAACAAAATAACTATCGCATTTATAATTTCAATTAGATTAGCATGGTCGTGATTGAGCTCATTTTAATCAGCTCACGATTCTGGTACTAACTTCTTTAGGGTGTACTTCCGAAAAGCGCATACCGCCGATCGATCTGAAATTTGGTATAATAACGTATTTTGCCCTCCTAATTACGAATATCACTCCTACATTTTTGTAGGAGTGACGCCCTACAGTTCCTAATCTCCGCTGTACACACACGTATACCCTTTCTGGGGAAAGCTAAAATGGTCTACGTTAGGAATGCGCGATTATGCACACCGAACTAAAACAGCTTCTCCTCCGTTTTTCTTATTCAAAATGGCGTTTGCGCCAATTTTAGTTATGATATTCGTAATTAGGAGGTCAAAATACGTTATTATACCAAATTTCAGATCGATCGGCGGTATGCGCTTTTCGGAAGTTTATCCCTTTTTTTAAATCATCATCATTATAAGTCCGATGATCACTTCTTAAAAGCTGGTTTTGAAAAATACATTTTTCAACAAAAAACTTACTTATGTCGAGGGTTCCAAGTAAATTACGGACACATTCGCTGTAAGTACCTACTCGTAGCGGAAATCCTACGCATGACCGTACTTTGAAAATTAAACGACTAACATTTCTCAGAATCGTATCACTAGTTCACTGAATACTTGAAATGTTGGACTTCTGGATTTACGGAGATATTGGAATTTTCAAGTATGCTGTGGAACAAGTTTTACTTAAACTTAGTTAATAATTAAATAAATAAAAATAATAGTATTAAATAAATTCGGGACATTTTTCACACACGGTCACCTGGCCCCAAACTAAAGCTTGTACTATGGCTGCCAGAGACTGATATACGTACAAATATATTTTTAAATACATGCATAAATAGATATTAGCACCCAGACATAGAGCAAACACAAATGTCCATCACATGAATGTTTGCCCTAGGTGGGAATCGAACCCACGTCCCCACGCTCAAAAGGCAGGTTCACTACCAACTGAGCCACCGAGGCAGTCAATTATTTTAGGTACATATTTATTCAATTGTTTCAAATATCTACAGCGCTTAACTACTATTACAAGTAAAATTATTAAAAGAAAAACAAAAACCCGTTTGCAAAATGTTTCACTTCTATTATCAAGACAGTTCAAATGACACCTCACATGTCGAAATCCATCAAGCTGTTTAGGCTGTAGGGCGTACCAAAGAAACCTCAAATACACATACCCAAACATACTCGTACATAAACTCAGAAAACTAAACCCTCCTTCTTGCGACGACGGGTAATAAGAAAGTAAAATTTGTAAGTTTGTTGTATGTAGGGAGAATTTCCGAAATATTACACACTAACACACACACACAAACACATGTATAGTACACATAAGGATATCATTTTTTTTGAGAAAAAGCTACTGAATCATTTAGTCTACTGCCATAGAGCCATCATAGACCAGAGTAGGCAATGGTTTTGGTAAGTAATATTTTTTGTGTAAGTACCTACGTACATGGTTTAATTTTCATCATGAAAGTTGGCATACCTCTTAACGCTGTAAGAGGTACAGATAAGGGCAAAGAGTATTTTAAATTCTAAAAATAAAATGAACGATTCCCTTAGTACCGCGGGTGAAACCGCGGGGCGCAATAAGTAGTCTTAAATCCATACTTATACTATAAATTTGAAAGTAATGCAATCTGTTTGTAGGCTTTTCACAGCTCAACGGCTAAACAGATCTTGATGAAATTTGTTAATTAGTGACAACAACGGGGAAGGTTTTTGGATACAATTTTCTAAATAAATGCAAACGAAGTCGCGGATAACAGCTAGTACTTTATTTATAAATATTAAAATCTAAATCAAATTATAAACATTTCTGCAGCCTAAATCAGCTGATCAAATTATTCATTTAACCGTAAATATATTAATTACAATATGAAGCTCTACCGTGTCCTAATAAAGTGCTAATTGCAGCTAGACGAGCATGTTTCAGGTAAAATTGAAACGTACTCCTTGCGGCTCTGATTCAATTATGTTGCCTAACGAACTGTACCTAATGTCGCCCCTATGTTAGGGCTACCACTCAACATATAAATTTGAACAATCAATAGCTTTTTCAAATTGTCAAGTGATCAAGAAGAGTGTTGAATTCGTTGGTTGAAATTGGCCTAAATAACGTTATTATACTATTATTATTTTATTATTATTATACTTTATTTTTTCTTTGTTTAATCTGTCTGTTTTTTTTTAGTCTGATAAAAAATTTAAATGAGAATGTATTGTAGACAATTTTTACCCGTGATTTCCATTTTTTCTCATTTTTTTAATTTATTTAGGATCTGATGTATTCGCTACAAAGTAGACCTTACGGACCCAATGCAATAGTCCGAATTAACTTTAAAAGCCCTCTGCGTGCTTCAGATTATTTTAAATGTTTAGTAATGTAGTCAATAACAAATTTAAAGTGACATAAATACTTATTACTAACGAATTTAAAATTATTGGTGTGATTCGATAATTTAATCTATCAATTGCTTTTATGAATCTAATTTCCGCTGTCTATATTTTAAACTCAAACTCTGCAACTCTACATTAAAAATTATATCTTCAAAACTTGCACGTCATTTTGCAACTTTATTATTTAAAGGTTTTCAATTAAGTTGCCGGAAGCAGACATTTTTTTAGACCCCTCTGGTAACCCTACCGGAGTCGCAAGGAGGCTATTAGCAGAGTCATTACCTTCGATAATTGTCGTTCGAAACGAACTAGTGACGTCATGTTTGGAACTCTTTAATTTGACGCGGCTGGATAGTTTACAATTTCTTTAACGGTTATACAGGGTTACTTGACTACAAATATTGGCCATTTTGATCTAGGAATAGCTGAATAGTTTGATTTTATTTAATACTTGCCTACAGAGGTCGGACATTTTGATATTAATGATGTGTCTGGATAGTAACAACATGGTTTAACGGTTTTACAGGGTTATTGCTAATTTGAAACAAACTCTCAATGTTGCCATAGTACTTCTATTCGCTAGCTATAATAATATTTTTTTTTCACACAAAAAAAAGTTAATAATCTTAATAATTTTAATGTCTACGCAAAATCTAGCCATACACAGTTGCGCCGTAGTAAAGCAGAGAAAATAGTAGCGGCGGCGAAGAAGAGGGGTCAGGGCTAAGAATTTATAGAAATCTCCCTAAAGATTAAAAAATTGGTTGCCTGTAAAGTCGGTATACGGGCGAAAGTTTTACGTGACAACGACTTTTTATGTCTGTCTCTCTCGCTCTTAGGCGGGCTAACCTCGCGGGCGTGCCTCTCACTCGCTCTCATTGTGAGCGCATAACGTGAGCGGAGCGTAACGCAGTTTCTTGAAGTGTCACCCGGCAAACCAATTTATAAGACGTTGTCACGTCAAAAATATTTTTTAAGAATGCATTAATATTTTCCGCCAGGTATGGCATTTCGGTCACGTGGACAACACGTAGTGACGTCAATCGACGCTCAAGCAAGACCGACGTATGTCATGTAAACAATTTCGAAAGAGACGATGACAATGAAATGTGACGTCATTACGTGTTTGCTCCCGGAATGCCAGACCTTGTTTTTTTAGATCATGTTTTGACAAAGGTAAGCAGTAGAACAAAAGTTATTTGTCTTAGGGCCGATTTTTCAATGGTCAGAGAAACAAACAAATAGTGTTTATTGAACTGATAGCTAATTATTCTGTTTTTCAATGGTCAGGTATCATTTACTAGACGAATAACTCATCTATCTGAGGTATAACTTTATTTGTCGGTGGAACGGCCAGATAGCAGTTTATTCTATGGAATAAATTGTTGAGACTGTCTAAATGATGGTCTTATAGGTTGTCACTGTAAAAAAAGATTGATATTTCCGACACGCAGAAACTAAATTAATTTTAATTAAAAAAAAACTACCATGAACAAACTACGTGAGCTATTTACCATAGCCAAACCAGCCGACGACTTTTGCACAGATTAGTAGTACAGTGACGTTTAGACTAAGACTGACAAGACAGTGACATAAGCGAAAAGTGAAAATTCGAAGTCCTTTTCTAACGCGTGGATATATTTTTATAGTTTTGTTTCAACTGTCTGAAGTTAGCTTTTGTACACACTGACTATATAGTCAGATAGTTATTCCCAATTTATAATTGTATTGAAAAACCGAACACCGTTTATGAGTCGAATGAACAGATTAATAAAGTTATTGGCTCGGTAGGTTATTAGGCGAATAAAGTAAGGATTGAAAAATCGGCCCTTAACGTGCTAAAGTAGCTCTTAAAAGTTTTACGAAAGTTACCATTATCCTGTGCAATTAACTTTTCATTGAACGAGCCTTTTTTTTTGTTTAATCAACACAAAGTAAATGTTGTACAATTAAATGTTTTAGAAATACAAATAGGTAGATAACAAAAATACAAATGGCTTGTTTTTGTATCTAATCTTATCAAACACGCCCGCGCTGACAAAATCAATCAATCAATATATTTATCCATAATTAGGAGGATTACAATTAAGTAGGATTAAATAGTTGTAATACTTAATATACAAATATTAAGAACAACATAATAAAATTTGTTTGCTTGACGAATCCTCCAAGTAATGATGATCCATCTCCATGGAATTTTGCAGTCAAGTATTTCAATGCAATTTTAACGTTCAAATATGAGCGAAATCGGACGAGAAGTTATAAAGATATGGGAGGTCTCCGTTCGAGGTGAAGTAGTACCTACTAGCTAGTAAATTAGTGCTCTAAGTAGGCAATAAGATAATGCCTACACTAAATTATGTGCATGTCAAAATGATAACATTGATAATTCATACTATACAAACTAATATTTTGCACCCAGCGGTAAAAAGAACAAAACGTTACAAATCATCACGCTTATTCCCCGAAGGGGCTGGTGGAAGTGTACTACAACACCCACACTTCACCGGAAGATATCCAGTACGAAACGTGACAGGGGGCGAGCCTGTCGCCAAACACCAGGCTCCAGTCATGTAGCAGATGACATACTCGTACAATACGTAGCTTCGCGCAATGAACAAATAGGTGCTTGCCGTCGGCTGGGTTCGAATCCGCTCTCTTTGGCTTGAGAGGAGCGCCTTTTCCAAATAGGCTACCATCGTCTTTAAAACAGAAAAGATAGAAAAACAGTAAATTATCGCATGAAGCCCAGAATACTGCCCAACGAGGCGGCGCGGCGGCGATAAGGTTATAGCAATTAAAAAATTGGACACGGATCGTGAGCCAAGATCGCAAGGGGCTGTTTGACCCGGTCTTTAAATACCAGCCCGTAATTAACTGGACGGGTTATTAAGTTTTTGAATTAGTGCAAATTTTGCGTTTAGAGTTTGAGTTTGACTGGAGTTTGATTGGAACGAAGTTTAACTGCAAATTTCAGTCCGTTTCACGGTCCGGCGGTGGGCGGCAGCGCGTTTTTGAAGTGGTTTAGGACAGGTCTCCACTGACCAAAAATGCCTCGCGAGGCGCGCTACCATCTCGCTCTGGTGGCTAGGCTTACCACGCTATACAGACTGATACAGAAATTGGTTTCGCGTGGCATGCTGCGCCTTGCGGTTTCACCCGTGGTTAATAAGTATCCTATATGCTATTCTAAACTATAATAATGCCAAATTTCATCCAGATCTGTTCAGCCGTTCTGGCGTGAAAGAGTAACAAACATCCATCCATCCATTCTCACAAACTTTCGCGTTTATAATATTAGTAGGATTAATTATTACGACCGACTTCTATTATGAGGAAAAAAAGAAATCAGCTGTTCAGCAGCTGTCGACAAATTGTATGTTATATGTACAATTAGTAATTATATGTACAAATTGTACTGTTTTTTTTTCTCTATTTCAGGATTGGCCCATAGTAAAAAGTTGGTCATAATAATGAGTAAAATGATGTCTGTTGTTTAAAAGTACATAAGGTGTACAAAACACGCGCGATTTGACACACTGACAACGTATCTCCGCACGGGAGATTTGTCGGGTCTCACCATTGATATGTAAAAAAAAAGGTAGGTTCGTTGTTTATAAGTACTTTAGTTCCATCTTGACTTATTTCAACTCTTTTATATATAACCGACGCAAAAAAGACGGGAATATAAGTTTGACGTGTATGTGTGTGTGTGTCTGTGCCATCGTAGCTCTCGCTACGAATGAACAGATTTAGATATATTTTGTTTGCATAATAAATTATTATTGTTCTTAGCTAATTATGTAGGCCGCAGCCGAAGGATCCAAGAAAACCAAATTTAAACTATAATTATTTAATTAAGTAAAAATTAAATTACAACTAGGTACATGTGCGATTGCAACCGATGTTAGGAATACAATGTCCGATGGAGTCATCGGTTAAACACCAGGAAGAATGTGAGAACAAAAAGGTTGTGAAACTCGCGAGATTTGGAGAATCGATGGTGAGAACAAAATGTTGTGAAACTCGCGAGATTTGGAGAATCGATGGTGAGAACAAAAGGTTGTGAAACTCGCGAGATTTGGAGAATCGATGGTGAGAACAAAAAGTTGTGAAACTCGCGAGGTTTGGAGAATCGAAGCGCTGACTTGAAGAATTTGGTGGCCGGCGGTCTGAGAAGCGGTGATGTATCTCGATGGCGTAACAAGCTTGTCGAGGTTTTTTAAATTTAATTTTTAACTAATTATATTTTACTAATCAAATAAATAAGTATAATAATTATTTACAATATAAGCCTAAAATAAACCAAACAAAAATAACAAATTACAAATAATAAACAGAGCTCAAGTCAGTATCCGCGGGTAAAGTACCCAAAAGGCTGGCAACGTTACCTCGCTGAATAGCAATGCTAATTCGCTGACCGAGGTAAGCACCAGCCCTTTGGTCGTTTGTTCTCTCTATCAGACGCTTTGACAGCTCATTTTTAACTTGTTTGCTATTTATGTGTGTTTTGAATTGACTTAGAAATTTAACATAACATATCGTCACGCCTTTCCCCCGAGGGGGCTGGCAGAGGTGTAATACAACACCCACACTTTGCCGGACAATATTCAGTCCCAAATGTGACAGGGGGCGAGCCTGTCGCCATACACCGAGCTCCAGTCATATAGCAGATGACATACAATACGCACATATGCTTACACAATGAACAAATTGGTGCATGCCGTCGGCTGGGTTTGAACCCGCTCCCTCTGGCTTGAGAGGCGGACCTTCTCCCAACTAGGCTGCCATCGCTTGATTAGAAGATTAAACACGACCAAATTTCAGAAAATATTAAAATGAGTATGGTTTTAAGATTGTTTCTACATCATGAACAAATATTTTTTTCCAATGCAGTAAACATTAATAAAATGAAATAAAAATTCTCATGTTCACTGTCTGTCACAAACATAATAGAATATTATGATTTAAAACACGGGAATTACTCACGTACGATTCAGTCGATTATTCCGACTATAGTTTCAACCGCATTCGGCGGTCTTCATCAGGGCGAGTGCGCGCGCGCGGCTGCGTCTCGCATAGCACGTGAATCGTACGTGAGTAATTCCCGTGTTTTAAATCATAATGTGTGAAAACCACGTCAGTTTCCATAATATAATAGAATATCATTTTAAAAAACATAATTGTACATAAATTTATTGTAAAATTAAATTGTTGTAATTCATTTAATTTCCTCGGTGTTTGTTTTATAACAAAAAAGAAGCCCTCGACGGCTCAGAAACTCTGACACCAGGGCTAGCCACTCGGCCTGTACGAACTTGCTTGCATTAATAAAGATTTGTATAACAGCCTAAAGAGAAATTGAATCAAAAACAACCTGTTTCACTTTGATGTTTTTCTTTCAACATCACATCGCACATGTAGAGGGTCACATTACGAACGGAGAATAATCAAGTAGACTATGATCACAGATCTTTAAAATAAGGATAAGCCTATCTGGACATTTGAGTCTTACTGCGAAAATTGGCGCCATCTGTCGAAATCTCGTTGCGTTGCTTTCTTTTAACTATTAACTAACTTTTTTAACTACGTGTCACTCTGAAGTATATGAAAACATAAGCAAGACGATAGTATGTAGTAGACGAAATAGACGCATAGTGCGACTGGCCTAGGCTAGGCTTGTTTACTGTCTCCCCCGCGGGTTCCCGCCTTGTCGTGGCGGGGGGGGGGGGGGTCAGTAGCCGTGGCTTCGGCAACCACGGTGAAGCCAAGAGTAATCCGAGGGGCCGCTTCTTGGGGCTTTTAGCCCAAAGCCCATTTGGAAGCGGCCTAAGTAGGGTGTGGGTCTGTATTGCACATACAGACCCACAACTGAGGTGGGGTGCAGTGTCGCATGGGCGACACTGCAACCGAAGGCTGGGGGCCGCGGCGGGAGAGGACTGTTGGTGTGTCGTTGCCACTTTCCCTACCTTTCGCGGCCCAAACGGGGTCGCTACCGTTCGATGGCGGACGCGGTGGGGCCGCAGAGGAAGAGGCGTGTCGGTGTATTGTTGCCGCTCTCCCTATCCTCTGCGGCCGAAGTGGCAGGCGGCGGGGCCACTCATCTGACCCGTCGCATGGGGATCATGGGCGCCTAGACATGGGTGCTGTCTGGCGCCCATGGGCAAATTGGTCCCCGAGGTGGTGGATGATGACGTTGTGTCTGGTGTTCGACGTATCGTCATCGAGAGGGAGAGAGCGCAAGCTCGGGGTGGTGCCCGAAGGGGCTGGCGCTGTCGGGGCTGCGGAGGAGTCCGAAAGCGTACCCGTTGCCCCGACATTTTGCGCCGAGGTGGAACACCCTTGGGTTTTTAGTGGGTAGGCCGTCAGTGGCGGGATTCCCACATAACCACTCTGTGCCCGCACCCGGGCTGTTGGTGGTATCCATAAAGGATTTTCCCAAGTTGAAAAAAAAAAGGCTTGTTTACTGTATATTACATTTTATTACTTATATTACATATTATTACTATTATTATTATGTTACTTATTAGTACTGAATAATGTGTACGTGTGCCCTCTCGCTCGCTCGTATCACGGAAGGAAGTTGGTGCGACAGGAATGGCATGTGACGGCCGTTGGCATCAAGCTCACCCCAACAATAAGGCTATTAAAAAACCTTCTAACTTGGTTTGGCGATGGCAGCCTAGTTGGGAGAAGGCCCGCCTCTCAAGCCAGAGGGAGCGGGTTCGAACCCAGCCGACGGCACGCACCAATTTGTTCATTGAGCATATGTGCATATTGTATGTCATCTGCTACATAATTGGAGCCCGGTGCATGGCGACAGGCTCGCCCCCTGCTACATTTGGGACTGAATATCGTCCGGCGAAGTGTGGGTGTTGTATTACACCTCTGCCAGCCCCTTCGGAGGAAAGGCGTGACGATATGCTAATTTGGCCTTAATTCTTCTTTGGCCTAGGTGTTAGACCATTAGGCCTCAGATTTGAAGTCAGTGGCAGCGGCGGCGCAGCGACGCTGGTTCGCGGCTGCTTCCCGCGCCGCTGCCTTCGAGGCCAGCTCTATAACAGTCTATGTGCCGCAGCCAACTTGCTTAATCAGCTGTTCAATTAAGCGCCTTAGAATTCGTGGTTATTTTTTTAAAACAACCCGTAAACTCCCCTACTTAAATGACTTGGCTAGGCAAGTAGTCAACGTTGGCAATCCAAGTCATTTTGCCTAGCCGTTTGATTGAATGGCTGAACATCATTATGAAGCTAGTTGAACGACGCCGTTTAGTAAAGAGGCTAGGATGTTAATTGAACGGCAAATTAAGTTAGTATGCTTTGAAACGCACCGCTTCCCGCGCCGCCGCGCCGCCACCGCCACTCCTCAACTGCTGATTTGGACTCCGAGGTCTTAGAAGAAATTTTCAGGCCCCGTCCTTACAAACTTATGCATGTTAGTCTATGCCTTTGATCCATAAAGCAGAATGTACGTTATATCCGTACCTTATCCAGCCTTATCTCTAATTTTCGTACGGCACTCGCATTCCAAGTGATTTCACCCTCATCGAGAGGAGTGCTTCAAAGCGATACTTTCACTTGAGTTGTTATCTATCTCTTTCATCGCAATCGTCTTCCCATCTCTGTATATCACTCCTACGTGAAGGTCGAGATCAAAGCGATAGGTCAAACAATCTTCAGGTTGAGGCTGGGAGGTGGATGGTTTTAATGTTAGGGTCCAAAGTAGTGACGGAAGGAAGACACACTTTCATAATTCATTTTCATTTAATTTTCATAAATTCAGTTGAGTTAAGGTACGAGTAGTTTTCTCCGAGACAAAGACTTTTAAAAACATTTGTGCGAATCTGCTAAGTGGTGTATCTTCCGACGTTTTGTGCGTTTGTGATGAACAATGTGGTGCTGATTAAACGCAGGTATATGTTATTAATCGTATCTTTGAAATAATATTATAACGTTTCGGCTAGCCTATGGATGACAACCTAGTTGGAAAAAGCTCACCCCTCAAGCTAAAGGAAGGAAATGGTTTGATTCCATCCGAAAGCACGCACTGTGCATATTAATAACATTCTTCTGCTACATAACTGGAGCCCTGTGTATGGCTATGGACTCGCCTTCTGTCCGGCGAAGAGTGTGTGTTACAAAATACCTCTGCCAGCACGACGAGGAAAGGCGTTACAATATGATCGTACTAATATTATAAACGCGACAGTTTGTAAGAATGGATGGATGAATGTTTGTTGCTCTTTCACGCCGAAACGGCTGAACAGATCTGGATGAAATTTGGCACAGAGATAAACTACAGTCTATAATAGCACAAATGATACTTTTTAACCGCTTGTGAAATCGCGGATCGCAGCTAGTAGGTAATAAAACTGAAACATTTTTTTAAAGAGCCTAATCCAAAAAGATCCTAACTAAACCGTCCAAAACCTCCTCGCCCATGCATATCTTGGAGTTGTAAAGTGTGCTCTGCTGTGCCAGTTATTATTGGGAGGATATCCGTCGGGCATAAAAGAGGGTTTATTATATCTTTCGGAGTGTTTTTATCTTTTATCTGACTGTCTGCATCTTTCAGGACGCCTCAGAAGAAAGTGCTTTGACGATTATTCGCTGACGAGGAACGGTTGTATTGATTAGTGCCTTATTGGGAACGTTTTGGATTTAATGCTACGTCCAAAAACTTCAAAGATTTTTTTTTATTTTTTTTTATGTACAATAGGTCAGCGTTTGACCACCAACATGCCTGATGTTAAGCGACGTTGTGGTCTAAGATGGAGCACGACGACCTATAAGGTACTTATTCACTCTAGCCTTGAAGTTTTGTAGAGTGAAGAAGTACAAAGACGGCAGTTGAGTAAGGCGCTACAAGTGCGTTACTGCTCAGACACGTTCGGAACGGTTAGACCGGACCACATCCCGAAACACGACTAGGTAATTTCACGGCATGGCTTGGTCCGGTGGGTGGTAACTAGCCACGGCCGAAGCCTCCCACCAGATAATTATTTTGTCATTGTTTGTTTATTTATTAATATGAACGCATTTACGCAAATAATGTCAAAACTTTAGAATTAGAATCAGATTTCACATGATTACCATAAAATCTTAAATTATCAATAAAACTGTCAAAACTTAATTATTATAATTACAAAATGTCAAATAAAATTTTAAATCATAATACGTTTTGGTATAAAAGATTTGCAAAATGTCAACAATAAATTTACTATGCTAAGCCACTTATCGCTAAAAATGTCACAGTCCGGATACATACTAATGAACGCGTTGAGTTCACGCATGGCGCGGTGTGTCGGAGTAAGTTTCCGATGCTGTATACGATACCAGCCTGGGTTGAAGATCTTGGGTCTATGGCTAGGTCTATGGCGGGTGTACTTATCATGTATCATTCGTTACATGATAAGGACACATACGATTGTGCAGCTCCAGGGAATTTATAGTCATGCAAGAGTATAGAGTATTTATATTTAATAAAGTGCTAACGACCGGCTTCGCGCGATACCTATAAAGCTTCTGTGTAAAGTTATCTAACTGATGGTGAAAACCGCATCAAAATTCGTTGCGCGGTGGATGAGCTAGCGGATATACAGAGAGACAGACACGCGAAAAGCAACTTTGTTTCATACTATGTAAAGAAAAAATGTAGGAGAATGCCCACATTATTAGGAAAACTAATGAACAAGTGCTACGTTTTTACATTTTCATGAGGTAAAAAACATGATCCAAAAAAACAAGGTCTAGTATTCCGGTGGCTAACACGTAATGACGTCACTCGACATCGCCATCCGTCTCTTTCGAACTATTTGTAAATGACTTATTTCGGTCTTGCTTAAGCATGGATTGACGTCACTATGTGTTGCCGACGTGACCGGAATGGCTAATGGCCTGCCTATACGTGGCAGAGTAGGTATGTTATTATACCATGACATTCATTATATGTTAAAATATATTTTGGTTAAGACTACCAAAATTCAAGTAAGTAAAGTTATTTTCTGTTGCTCCACCCCTTGCCATCAACACAGTAAACGTAAGTAAAACATTTTCCTCAATAACATTCAAACAGATGAATAGATGATGAATTTGGCTTAATAGTTATGGTTTTCATTTAACTCTCTCTCTTCTTCTCTCTCTCTCTCTCTCTCTCTCTCTCTCTCTCTTTGGTCGATCCTTCATGGCTGAAGATCGCGATCACCATTTTCCTTCACCCAGCGGTTTGTCAGACTCCTCCACTTGTTCCGGTCTGTAGCCATTCGCACCACTTCCTCAAACCTGGCAAGCTATTTTGTTCGAGCTGGTCTGACCACCTCATCGGGGATCTACCACGTGATCTCTTGCCCTCTACGTTTACGCAGATGATCAGCTTCTCCAAATTCTCGTCCAGGCGTCTTATAAAGTGACTGAAATAGATGGGGATACGGGCAAATCATGGATTTGTCATTTAACTAATTTATCTAAAAAAAGGTAAAGAAAACCATTCATTCGTAGGTAAGTAAAATCCTCAAAAACGAACTGAACAGTATGTCCATCACTGCATCCTTTAGTTCCTCGTGTTTTTTCCAAACGATACATTTAACCAGTGCACATCTACGCTTCTCCTAAAAAAACAATACAGCTTTATTATGCGCTTTGTTACTTTTTATGGCTCACATGGCGGTGCTTTATTGCTCCATAAATAAACCTTCGCGTGGTTTAAAAGTTTTGCTATAGTTTTTGCTATTAAGGTATGCTCTGTTTGTCTAAAACTTTAACTTTGAGGCTGCCGTACATGAGAGGTTTTACCTTCAGTTTCGCTTGACCAGCTAATGTGTCGTGTATGGATGAAATGGCCTCAAGGACATCATGCTAGTATTTGGCTTTATGCACCGATTCGTTCAGTCCGAACTGACACAGTTTGATCCTTTTTTGTTTGTTTCTCCTATTATCCTATCTCTCTCTGTTATCCTAGTTTGCTTTGCCTGTTCAGTTTGATCTCATAGTGTGTAGTAGGCTTTAGCTACTACAGCTGCTGACATGACTTAGGATTAAGATCATTTGACTCACGGTTGTGCTCCGTTGGAATGTAAACGTCATTTGCAGTAATTAATTAAGCGGTCAAGTCAAAATATACTCATTACATTGTCAATAGCTAAACCAATCAGTTTTAGCTTTGTCAACAATTTCTAAAGATTAAAAACCAATCCTTAAAACGATTTCTGTCGCCATGTGGACACATTACCCTAGCTAATAAACGTTGTATAGCCTCGGAATAGTTACCAGTGGTTTGTCTCTTTCGATTCAGTTATAAATTTAAAAGAAAGACAAAGACAAGGCACTGATGTACAACAATTCCGAGGCTACACAACGTTTATTAGTAAGAAGTTTGATTGGTGACTGTGTAAGATGACCTGATAGTTTTATGAGTATGCGGTCCAATAAATACTAGGTACTTGAAAAATAAAAATAAAAATAAAAAATCCTACCAGATTTTAAAATGTTCACTACAAACAAGAATTTCAATAAAACTTAGTTCCTCAATCCATTGCTCATATTCAAACCTACTTCCTTTTGTCTCGACACTTGCTGACATCAGAAGCGGGATAAAAGGACCAGCGACAAATGTAGGCGAGCAGTAACTCAGTCCTGGCTGGCTGGTGGCCAAGCCACTCGGCTGGAATGTAAATCCAATACTGAATGTAACGAAGCCACTCAGCCGGACTAGTGTGAAAGAAGATGCATACCTATTGTCAGAATGTCCTTGGATACTGTGCTTAAAGCCTATACAAGACTATTGCCCTGAACGCTCGCGAAAGTGTTCCTATTGGTAAAAGCAAGCAGAAGGCCTACTATGACATTTTCTTTACCATGATGGTAACGTTTTGTTTTCGACGCTGCGCGACCATGGAACTTATTGCACGGAAATACGATTCGCGGTCGCGCAGCGTTAAAACATTACATATCGTCACGCCTTTCCCCCAAGAGGGCTTGCAGAGGCGTAATACAACACCCACACTTCGCCGGACGATATTCAGTCCCAAATGTGACAGGGGGCGAGCCTATCGCCATACACCGGGCTTCAGTCATGTAGCAGATGACATACAATACGCAGGTTCGTGCAATGAACAAATAGGTGCTTGCCTTCGGCTTGGTTCGAATCCGCTCTCTTTGGCTTTTGTTTTCAACGCATTTGTATGTCATACGTTTAAATGCGTTGAAAGCAAAACGTAATAATGGCTATATGAAGTCATGGTAGGCCCCCAGGTTCGTATAGGCCGAGTGGCTGGCCCTGAATTCAGAGTTGCCTATTGTTATGGCTTTTTGACCAATAGGAACAGCGTAACAGTGATTTCGCGAGAGTTCGCGGCTACAGTCTGGTTTATGAGCTTTGGTAAATGGTAAGACACAGCAGCTGTCTCGCTTGCTCACAACACTATTTTATTTATTTAATACTAGCTGTCACCCCGCGACTTCGGTCGCGTTTATTATTTATATATATATATATATATATGTGAGCTATCCTATCTGTTAAGTTAGATCGAACTGCACACGGTGTGCAAATTTGATTGAAATCGGGTAGTTTAGGAGTCTATAGCGGACAAACAACGTGACACGTAATTTATATATATTAAGATATGTGAGCTATCCTATCTGTTAAGTTAGATCGAACTGCACACGGTGTGCACATTTGATTGAAATTGGTTAAGTAGTTTAGGAGTCTATAGCGGACAAACAACGTGACAAGTAATTTATTTAAATTAAGATAAAGTTACATATCATTCTTTCGAAAAATATAATTTTGGAAGATTGCAATTTTGTGAGTAGTTTCAATAATTACCTATTTTGAATTTGCGGAAATATGATTTTAGATCCAAAAAAAACATATCTCTATTGGACCTACTCACAAAATTTCAAGATAATCAGTTGAGAAATACGACCTGTAGACGAAGACATACGAAATCATTTAAGTCGTAGCTGAAGCATAGACGCTTCGCTCGCTAATGATTAATCGGTCGATTTTACAAAAAAAAAAATGTAAGTACAGGCAAGTAAAACTACGGTAACAAATAAACACTTTAAAAAAAAAAATAGAAATTATCACAGCTACTCTAGATTGAAAAACAGATTGAAATCGAGTACCTAAGTCTGTCAGCTGCTGTGCTCTACAAGAA
Organism: Peribatodes rhomboidaria; assembly: GCA_911728515.1. NCBI lineage: Eukaryota > Metazoa > Arthropoda > Insecta > Lepidoptera > Geometridae > Peribatodes > Peribatodes rhomboidaria. Next base: position 15,211,161 of record OU452174.1, on the reverse strand, counting down.
CCAAAAACATTTCTCAAAAGTCGTCCCTAAACTGCCTTCATTTTGGTAAACCCTTTTATCTAGGTACTTCACCGAAATTCTCTAATCTAGCTTAAGCACTCAAATCTTTAAAAAAAATATAGTAAAACCGAACCAAAAAAGCAGCAATAACCACTTTATCCCCTTCCAATCTTCCTTACACATGACTTAGTATAAATATCCTAAAAAAACTGCGGTTGAACTTAGCAAAAATGTCGAACGTTGTGGCCGCATAAAATCATGTTTTACGATATTCCGCAGACACTTCAAAGAGGCTTTAATCTGAAAGTATATGGCACTCTGTCACGAAAAAACGCTATTTCTATGGGTCACTCGAGAACGGTTGTAATAGCAATAGTTCCAATGATCAAAGACGCCTTTGGCTGCCCGTCAGAGACGGACCTTCGAAAACGGGTCGGGGTTTGCTGAGACGCGAAATCGACTCCAAAATATTAATGTTGAACCAACTTCTTTGAATGGACTCGATGGAAAGATCAAAGCAATCAAAGAGTAGCTCACTTATTTTATAAGCGTAATGGCAAAGGTCATCGTGTGCTCTCACGCTTGCGCGTATGATGCAAGTAGTTAGAGCGAGCGGGATGACACGCGTAGACCGTTGTCATTACGCTTATAAAATAAGGCCTCTGGAGCCTATCATGGAATCTATTGCTATGTTAATTACGTTGTGTTTTCGACCTTATTGCGCAGCGATACGATTAGCCGTCGCACAGCGTCGACAGCAAAACGTAACCATCATGGCAACTAAATTTCATGGTACTTGTTTGTCATGCTGATTCTGATGTAGCACGTGGTCACAGATTGCGGCAAAGTGCGACGTGTGACGCCAAAAACTACTAACAAATTAATAATAAATAAATAAATAAAATAAAAAGCCTTTTATTACTTACAGCTTATAAAATAAGAAGTTAGATTCGATTAAGTTTACTTTTAAGCAATTATTAGTTTTGTTAGTAATTTAGTTTGGTTCATAAATTTAGTTGTGTTAGTTTCTCCTTAATCCTATACTATTATACTATATTTCTTCATTCTGTAATAACTCCTCTGTAGGTGAAGGCCTCCTCCAAAGATAGCCAGTCTTCTCTAGATTGGGCTGTTTGAATCCAGTTGGGGCCAAAACAAATTAAGGTATTATGCTATACGAGGTGTTTCCATCATGATTATAGTGTAACACTTAGTGCTTTCCTAAACATAATCAGATTCATTTGAAATTGTTTTCTATTAATTGCATTATGAAGTGTGATTTGGGGCAAACTGACACTGTGTAATTCAATTAGCTGGTACTCAACTATTCCACTTTATTTTTTTCGACTTCAATACATTTCCACATCTGCTTTAAATCTTGCAGAATATTTAATTATATACAACTCGCTCCGCTTATCACCACAGCCGTGGTCATTACAAATAGTCATAGAATATGAATAGTAGGGTCTATAAGCATTGAATCGAATATAATATTTCAGACGCTTCGAAGATCACAGAGTAAAATTATATTGCAGCGTTGACATTTTTTCAGAGCTCGTATAAAAAGAAAATGGTTTCTATTTGAATATAGATAGAGCTCGTATTTTATTAGCTTTATCAGTAAGTATATTTCTATACTGCTAAATGTAGTTAGGATTCGTTAAAGCAGTAACATTAATACTAGAATGTACCCCTATGTATGTGTATCGGGCTCATACAATTCCGTTTTTTGCTCTGTGTTTGTGCCGGTGTGTGTTTAGTTTTTTGAAGAATTTGAAGAATAAAAGAAAACGTGAGAAACGAAAAGATTCTTAAAATACCTATATTTTTTATTATCGCTGTATTGGAGTAATCCCCATGGATTTAAATACTCATCCAACTACCTACAATCACGTAAGTACATAAAAACCAAGAACTCAATTAAAAAGCTTTATTTTTATATACAGCGCTTAAAATTTATATGCTTATTACTATATTTATGGTAGGTACATAGCATTATAAAAACCTTAAAAAGAATATATACTCCTGGAACATAATTTAAGGCTTTGTTAAGAATTTAATCTACTTATTCTTTTGTTGTAGCCACCCGTCAAGCTGAGCCATATGTGGTGTAGTCTCGAAGTCCTGACCTTCTTCCGTGCAGCCTTTGCTTCTGTTTTGAAGAGGATCCAGTTCTTTCTTTCGATGGGTGACCGAGGACCCCACGTCGACTTCGTTCGGAACGCTTTCTTGACAGTCTGAGAATTTAATTTTCATTTAGAATATGCTCACAGCACAGTAATAATTAAACATAGCATTACATAACCCGCTCCCTCTGGCTGGCTTTAATAATTTATAGAAATAAGTAGTAAGATGTTTAAAGAAGGCTATTAGAAGGTTTAAAGAAGAACCTTGACGTTAATGCCCGAAATGAGCTGGCTGAAGACAGAGAACTTCTTGGTTAACAGAGGCCAAGACGTCTTAGGCATCTATCATATTTTAAGCAGGATATCTGTTCATCTCGCAGTCACGTTACTTTCAAATATTGCATTCTCAAAAAAAAAAAAAAAAAATTCTCGGTTCTATGTTATGGAATTTATTATAAATAAACAAACTCACTTCAATGAAGTTTCCAGTCCTGTATTTAAAGATCGTGACCCCGATGAAGGTTGGCACGACGACAACACCAGCCAACAGTATGAGGTATCCGCATACTGGAAAGAAAACCAAATTAACAAGCAGAAAAGAAGAAGAGATAGTGGCAAACTGCAGTAACTTCCAACGAGCCCAAGCACAACGAGAATAACTTGTTCGGTTTCGGAGATCCCACCACCTTTGACTACATCATCGGACCAGCTCAATGGCCATATTCTTCTATTGTCACCAATGTTAATCATGGTATACCAAATTTCAACTCAATCTAACACCGAAAAGTGATTTAGAGTACATCGCACTTCATACTAATAATAATTATTATACATATAAATGCGAAAGTTCAGATAGATGAATGAGTGTTTGTTATTCAATCACGCCAGAACGGCTGAACGGATCTGATGAAATTTGGCACAGAGATAGTTGTAGTCTGGAATACCACCTAATATACTTTTTACCCACAGGTGAAATTGCGAGTCGCAGCTAGTATACATATACTAATACCAAATATACACAAAATTCCGTATGGCATAAATATTCCAAGACGTTAAATACAATTTCGAAAAAAATACGTTTGTTTCTCACATTATTTCTGCTAAAGTACTCACCATATCCAATAGTAGGGTAGGTATAGCCGCCATAAACAAGGTTCTCAAAGGATAAGAGTTCGAAGAAGAAGACAGTCAACATCATAGCCGGCGCGATGAGACCCCAGCAGAAACGCCAGTACATTGACGACCTTCCAGAGCCCAGCATGAATTCGATGTCTAGAGTTATGTTCTCCAAGCCTGGTAAATAAAGATTAAACATAAAATAAGAAATTAGTCTGATAACTCCACAGTATTACTCCTTGGACCAATCTAAGGATTGCCTGGTAATTTCATCAAACTGCTCCAGCCGTTTTGGGGCCCTTAAGGAACATACATAAGTACATAAAAACATACATCGATATGATAATAATAATAATAATAATAATAAATCGATAAAGGAGCGCTTCTTTTGTCGCTTGACAAAAGTACTTAATAGTCTTTTGTCGGGCGGCAATAAGATGCGTGCCTTTAACGGTTGGGTGATGCCACTACTGATATACTCCTTTGGCATACTTAGGTGGACTCAGACTGAGCTGGACGCCCTGGATAGAAGGGTCCGTCAACTGCTCACAACACACCGCATGCTACACCCACGGTCGTCTGTTATGAGACTGTACATTCCGCGGAAGTGGGGAGGTCGTGGCATATTAAATGCCAAGAACCTCCACAACCGCGAAGTGTACAGGCTCCGGAGTTTTTTCCGCAACAACGACTGTGGGATGCATTGCGATGTTGTAGCAGTTGACAAGGGCCTGACGCCGCTCTCCTTGGCAAACGAGAACTGGCGCCAACCATCGGTGCTGAGCACCGAGGACCGCAAAAACGTATGGAAGGGCAAGGAGCTGCATGGGAGGTTCTATCGGGCCTTAACAGGGCCCGATGTAGACCTCCTAGCGTCGGTGAACTGGCTACGCTTCGGTGACCTATTTGGGGAAACCGAGGGTTTTGCCTGTGCGATTGCTGATGAAGTTATCAAGACGAACAACTATCGGAAATATATCCTGAAGGACGGTACGGTCGACATTTGTCGGGCATGCCACCGTCCCGGAGAGTCACTCAGGCATATCATTTCCGGTTGTTCGCATCTTGCTAACGGCGAGTACTTGCACAGGCACAACCAAGTAGCCAGGATCATCCACCAGCAACTTGCCCTTCAATACGGTCTTGTCGAGTCCGAGGTGCCGTACTATAAGTACGCACCAGCGTCAGTTCTCGAGAATGGCCGTGCTTTGCTCTACTGGGACCGCTCTATCATCACGGACAGGACTATTGTTGCCAATAAGCCTGATATCGTGCTGGTCGACCGGTCCCAGCGCCGGGCAGTGCTCGTCGATATCACCATCCCACATGACGAGAACCTCGTGAAGGCCGAGAAGGACAAACTCTGCAAGTACCTTGACTTGGCTCACGAGGTAACCGCCATGTGGGATGTTGACTCGACGATCATTGTCCCGATAGTCGTCACGGTGAACGGTCTCATAGCGAAGAGCCTCGACCAACATCTTAAGAGGCTCTCGTTAGACGGTTGGATCAAGGGCCAGATACAAAAGGCAGTGATCCTAGACACGTGCCGTATTGTCAGGAGGTTCCTCACTCTGCAGCCCTAACCACCGGTAGCTTGGGCCTCGCCCCGCTGCTGGTGGCACCCTAGTTTTTAAGTTTTTTATAGTATTTGTTTTTTATATTCATTTATTGTAAAAAACTTAGGAATTAAGAAGACAAATAAATATCTTTGAATAATAATAATAATAATAAGTTTATTCAAAATCTGTACAGAGGTGTTGGTAACATTATTTTCTTTTCTTAACAGTGTGTTAATATGGGTACCATATGAGTCGCTGTGCCCTGCACTAGGTCTCGTCAGAGCCTGTATTGCAGAGTACAGTTCCTTTTGGCCCTCTGGCCACTGAGTACAGAGTACAGTTCCTTTTGGCACTCTGGGATATTTCGATATTTAATGATAATAAATATCAAACATCGTCACGCCTTTCCCCCGAGGGAGCTGGCAGAGGTGTAATACAACTCCCACATTTCGCCGGACGATATTCCCAAATGTGACAGTGGGCGTGCCTGTCGCCATACACCGGTCTCCAGTCATGTAGCAGATGCCATACAATACGCACATTTGTTCACACAATTAACAAATTGGTGCGTGCCAATGGCTGGGTTCGAACCCGCTCTCTCTGGCTTGAGAGGCGGGCCTTCTTCCAACTAGGCTGTCATCGCTTAATAAATATCAAAATATATTAAAACGTCACTTACCATAAATCCAAAAGACGCCCATGATTTCGCAAATGGCACAGAAGAGAGCTAAGAATGTCCCACCATAGTGGTCGACCAGCTCCAATATGTATTGCCCGCCCTGAAATTTGAAAAGCCATCGTTTGCATGAAGAAGGACATTAAATAGAATACTAACGCTTACTCAGGCCTGAATCAGTAAGTAGGGTTAAGCGAACTAACACAGTAAACTAAAAAAAAATCATTAAAATGTGAACCTTGTTAAAATTCAATTTATGAGTTAACTTTTGATTGACAAACTTACCGGAGTAACGTAGACCAATCCGACAAGGAAGCCCGTAGTACAGCAAATGGCTGAGATGAAGACAGTGCGCACTTTAGGGAACGAGTCCAGAACAATCGTGTTGATGGTAGACAGCAGGGCAACTGCCGAGCCCACTCCAAGCACTGACATCATCAGGAAGAAGAGTACTGAGAATAACTGAAACGAAGGAAAAAAAATAAAAATTGAGCTGATGATGATCATTGAGTGTTTTATTTATGCGTAATTCGTTGCATTAACTTGCGTTAAACACTTTGCGATTGACGTGTATTATATTTTATTATTTAGATAAAGCAATTACTACGCATTGATTACGATATTGTGAACTGAATTCGAAAGGAATTAGTCTATTAATTAGTTTAGTCTATTGTCTATTTTATTGTCTTATTGAACTCGGAACACACAACGCCTATCCTCCATCGTTTACGCTCCCATCCTTACTTTCTTTGGGCGTGTATCGCGACATAATAGAATGCCTTGTGGTGCAGGGTAAGATGTAGGGGACGAAAGCACGCAGCAAATTGCTATTTACGGTGGACAGACCGCATAAAAGCCAACGGTCCCCTGGATATGTATTCTTACGAGAAAGGCACGTGAAGAATGACGACAGATTGTAAAGCTACCACCCTAACAGATGATCACGACACAACCACTCTGCCAAGACTGCTAACGCTTAAGAAGAAGACGAATTGATTCTTAAGTTAACCGAAGGGAATCGCAGCGGGAGACATTTCGTAAGACATTTTCGACATTTCATCACACATTTTCGACGTAGCAGCAATCGGAGTGCGTTTTCCTTGCGTTTTTCGCAACGAATTCCGCGCAAACAAAGGAAAATAAGATAACAGGAATCTTTACCTCAAGGACTTCGTTACTAAGGACATTTTGTTGCCACTTATTTAAAGACGGTAATTCCAGAATTCGGCTTAGCAATAGCATAGATAATAGTAATCATGTACCTAATCAGCTTAGTAATAGTTATCTAGTAATTATTGCTAATTGTAATGATAATAAGATAACCAAGAGAGGAGTTTGTTAAGTGTTTATTGATTTTAATTACAACACCCGGATAGTGTCTTGCATGAATCAATCTGTACTTTGTTCATCTCCGTTCTAATGTATTTCCCCTATATCTTTGTTGTGTTTATTTGCACCTAAGCAGGTTTATTTCGTAGTGAAATAATTGATGTATAATTCGAATTCAAATAATTTATTTCAATATTTCAATAATAGCGTAATTTAGTGAAAATATTTATATGTAATTATGTTTAAGAATTTGTGATGTTTGATTTGGGGTTTATATGGTATGTTTGTTATAATAAAATAGGTATATAACAAATAAACCAATCGGAATAAATTTTAACTCTGGTGCATTTAACCTTTTAACCGTCCAACTCAGATTTAACAGACAAAAGATTTAGATTAGATTTTAAATCTATTAATAGTAGATATTACTGCAGGCATGACCATACAAAAGCGTGTCAGCAAAGTCAAGATATCGCGCGTACCCTTGTTCTTAAATAATGCAACAGGAAGTGATAAAATGCGTTCGTTTTGATGAATGATATCGACAAGCTTACAGTTTTATAAAATAAACCAATGTACTTATTTAAAATTTAAATAACTTTTATTTATATCTAAGTAGTTAGTTGTTTTATATATTTATATTAGCAAAAATATAAATTTAAAATTTAAATAACCCCTGCCACTGGTTTTCATCACCTCTCAAACTAACAAAAAAACAAAATCAAAATCAGTTCATCTGTTCGGGACCTACTATGCTACTGTGCCACAGACAGACACACACACACGCAAACATACAGACACGTCAAACTTATAACAGCCTGTCGTTTTTGCGTCGACGCTAAAAAAATAAATGATTTACTTCATGCTACGCATGAGTTGCTAGCTCTAACCAGTTTATTATCGATAAGCGAGTTCCTCTCTACCGGTTTTTATCGATATGATACCGTACGTCCGTAATATGATTTACAGGCACTTGTCTGACTACTGGCGATGAGCGAGTAGCAAGTAGCGAGTGTTTTACATTCATTTATTTACGGCCTTATGTTCCCCACCTGCAGCGATCTTTTGAATGGAGTATAGACGGCGAAGATATTTGACAAAAAAAAAACGTCTTAGGGGTTAAATACAATGTTTTTGATCAATGAATATATTTCTAGAAGATAGCATATGAAATTACACTATCCTAATCCTAACTAATATTATAAATGCGAAAGTGAGTTTGTTCGTTTGTTTGTAACGCTTTCACGCACTAGCTACTCAACCAATCGTCATGAAATTTTGCATTTACATTGTCTGGATTGCAGAAGAGGACCTAAGGTACTTTTAATCCCGAAAAAAATAACGGTTCCTATAGGACCGCGGGTGAAACCGGAAGGCACTGCTAACACATATACTGGATAGCTGGCAAAACCGTGGAGCTGACCAACTCACTGAGAATGACTAGCGGCAATACATTGCGTATTATATCAACTGATATTTGACTGGCTGGTGAACCTGCTCTCTGAGCTTGGGGCGTGGGTTCGATACCCACCTAGGTCAAACATTTATGTCAAGTACATTTGTGTTTGTTTTATGCCTGAGTGTTAATATTTATTTAAGTGTGTATTTAAAAATATTTATAAATATACCTCTCTGGCAGCCATAGTACAAGCTTTGATTAGTTTGGGGTCAGGTGACCGTGGGCGAAGTGATAGAAGTTTCACTTCAATAAATTATGTGACATCCAACAAGGTAAACGCTTAACGCTCCTGGGGAGGGGGAATAGAAAGAGACAGAGCGAGAGAGAGTGCGTGGCAATCGAACGCATGCGCGGAGTATAGCTGTTTCAGGCCAGCCCGAGCGTCTGCGACGAGTAGCGTCCAATATTCCAACGCAAGAGCGAGAGAGAAAGAAAGATACACAGAAGTTTCTTCTTCCGCGCGGAGGGACGCACTATTTATTTATTTATATTTACCTGGGGCATGAAAGTTTTAGCAATAGCATCTGGATAAGAGATGAAGGCCAGTCCAGTTCCACCGGTCCCCACCACATTGTCCACGCTGGTGTTAAGCTCGTGTGCCAGATTCCCCAAGATCCCGAAAATGGTGAACCCTGACAGAAGGCTCGTAAAGGTGTCCAGAGTCGTCACTATCATAGCATCTCTGCAAAATAACATCAACATTTTTGATTTGATTGGTAAGGCCCGAATTATGCAGAACGGATGTAAGGCGAGAATGCGGTGCAAAGTACAACTTCCTAACTCTTTCGCCTATAATTTTTATTTTTTATGTAGAAAAGGTTTTGACCACCAACTCGCCCGATGTTAAGCGACGTTGTGGTCTAAGATGGAGCACGACGATCTATAAGGTACTTATTCACTCTAGCCTTGAAGATTCCCAGTTTGCAGTTAGTCGGGAATACAGACGATGGCAAGGTGTTCCATTCCCCAGCGGTTCGTATCAGAAAGGAGGCAAACCGTTTAGTACGAGTTGGTGGAATGTCGACTAAGTAGGAATGGTATGTATGCGTTTTTCGACTTGTTCTGCTGTAAAAAAGGTTTAGGTCATGCGAAAAATGGCGGATTTGGACTTAAAGTGCGAAAAAACTTGGTTTTGCAATCGTAGCTGGCGTAATCGCAAAACGATTATGGCCCCCCATAGGTAAAAACACATTAATTATAATGACGACGCTATAAAAATAGATAAAATATTATTTGTTTGCTAGTAATTAAAACCTTTATCGTTGTCTTACAAAACATACTCATTACTAATAACTTATCATAATATGATGATAGCGAACGTTTGTGAATAAGTGTGTAGGTATGCTACTTTTTACGTTGAAACGGCTTGACAGATTTCGATGAGCCTTTGTATGGAAGTGTAAGTGCGTATTTTTATATACTCTGCGTGCTAATGTAAGATAAGTAGGTACATATATTTTTGCAGGGTGTGCTTTCTTCGTTAATTAATTTTTCATATCTTATTATTGAAGCTAGTTAGGCATATTTGTTTTTAATTTGTTTGTGTACTTAGTTTACTCTTAGACCGCCGTTTGTTTTCCTACCTAATATCCTACTTAATTCCTATTAATCATAAATAAATCCACACTAATATCATAAAATCGAAACCAACTCTGTCTGTCAGTCTGTCTGTAGGATTTTAACGGCTAAACAGCTGAACGAACTTTGGTGAAATTTGATAATTAGTTTCAATATTTCACGAGGAAGGTCTTTGGATACTATTTTTTGAACAAACGCGAACGAAGTCGCGGGTAACAGTTAGTAAGAAAATAAATAAATAAATATTTTTCAAAAAAAAAATACCTGGAGGATGTCGGATGAAACCGCGGGAAGCAACTAACATAAACGACTTCACCGGAAATGAGCAGTGTTTAGATTAACACGATACAATAAAACAAAAGGAATGTGAAATTCTAGATCACGTACGCAAGGATCGATTAGATTACGAGAACTAATTATTGGAATTATTATTTATTACCCGACTGCGCAAGAAGGAAGGTTATGTTTTTCGAATGTATGTGTATATTTAAGAGGGCCGCGACGCTCTAAAATTTCCATACAAACGCGCTAATCAAATTTCTTGAAAACCATTTGTCAGATTTTGAAATTTAGCATGTACAATTAAATTAACAATATATCCGCCCCTATGTTCTTGGTTTTTTTAAAAACGTTCTCAAGCTAAAATAGAGGTATGAAAAATATCCGCATTTTAAGTGGTCACTTTTGACTGATTTATTCAATAAATAGACAAAGCAAATCATAAATTCCATTACATAGGGAGGTTGTCTACATCATTAGCTGTTAAATGAATCTATAATACATGGGAAATTATTAGTTACTTCAGAATGATTACAGAAGTGCAAAAGTCATAAAAAAAAATTAAATTGCACTTTGTCACTTTGTAGGTAACTTTAGAGGCTCGTCAGTATCATTACTCGCTCTCTTCGCTTGTCTTCTTTTTCTAGACGAAATGGCTATAGAATACCTTAAGTCAATGCGAAGTTCACCTAGGTCGCAGTTAGTTAGGTCGCCGGAGTCTTAAGTATGTGTGTATGAGGCTTTTTGGCACGCCCTACAGCCTAAACAGCTTAATGGATGATGATTAAAAATGATGTTACATTTGAATCGTCTTGGTAGTGAAAGTGACATAGGGTACAACATTTTACAGTCGGGTTTTTATTTTTCTTTTAATAATGGTACTTATTTACCTGTATACGTTCTGTCTAAACCCGTTGTATGAAGAGAACATGATGATGGCTCCAGTGCAGACAGATAAAGAGAAGAATACCTGAGTGACTGCAGCGTACCATACCTGAAATAATATTGATAAACACAGTGTTTACAAAAAAATTGAGAATCTCTTAATCTATTTTGCAACATTTATACAAGAGGATGAGCTGAAGACTTCGCCAGTCTCATATCTCCGCCAAATTTTTTTTTTAAAAAAAGGCCTAATTGAATCCAGGTAATTACTGAACCTGCCCACAAAATTTCACGACAATCATTCATAATTGCGTCCTGTAGAACAACCTGTCCTGTCCTGTGAGTCCTGGAGAAAAGCCGGCCATTCGGACAACCGGACGCCGAACATACCAAAGCATTTTTGCCGACGCTGAGACGGAGACACATGGCTCGCGCTTCGCTAGCTCGGTCAACAATACATTAAGGATATACTCACGTCGAGCTCTATGAGTTTGTCCCATTGAGGAGTGATGAAAAACAGGATCCCATCACCAGCTCCTGGTAAAATCACCGTCCTGTAACATGACAGAAAATATTATTTATTATAATACACATAAGTTGTAGTTTAAATTGCCGAACAAATTTTATTTAAATGCTCGCCAGTTATTTTTCCAACAGAAAATCTCACAAACAATCAAAAACTTCGCAGTACTAAAATCCTTACAATCTCTTCAAGACAACAATTGCATGGAAATAATTACAAAAGTATTGACGGGATAAATTAACCTTTTAATTACGTAATAAAAGAAAAAAATAGAAAAAAAGTAATTAATTCTAGATTATGAAACATTTTAGGCAAAGAAAAAAAAATACACGACAATTATAAAACAACTACTTACACGAAAGTTACAAAAAAATACGCGAAACGTACATAAAAGTTACACAAATAATACATACGTGATCAGAAGAGTGAACATGACGACGTAAGGGAAGAGGGCCAGGAAGTAAGCAGCCTTGCCGGAACTCTTGACTCCTCTTGCCACGATCAGGAATATGACAATCCAGGACGCCAGCAGGCAGAGGGTCAGATACCAGATGGGCGTTCCTGAAAATAAATAACTAATATTACTGCTGCGCTTGGCTTAAGCTTCGTCCTGACTAAGTAAACTGTGAACTGTTAACTACCAACAACTATAATTTTCAATTATTATTATTTTTATATTTTTTTTTATATATTTTACGAAGCCCCTATATACAGCTGACTTAGAATTAGATTTATTTGAATTTATTTTACAGTCGTAGTTAGAATACCTAGTCTGGATACCCGCGCAATATTGTCGTTGTCATTTTTTGAGGGAGACACAAGACTTTAATAATACCTATTACCAAATGCTTTTGTAATTGTTTGTAATTACATTTTTGACGAGTCCATTATAGGAGCATCCTTAATTATTTTTTTAGCTAAAATTGTTAAGGAACTGTTACTTAATGACAATAAAAATTATTCTATACTATTCTGTTCTATCTGCTCACTGATTTTGAGTCGTGTAGTAGGCAAACTCAATGTTAAGGAAACGGCGCACTGCAAATGCGAAATGTGATCACTGATTACGTCAGCAAGCGATACGCTGCAAACGGCTTACAGTACACGTGGTTCGGACATTCCATTTACAATATAAAGTGTGGCTAACTGACAGCAAACAGTCCCGCTCACAGATTGCTTATTTAGAACAAAGCCTTAAATAAAAATTTGAGAAAGGTGGTTCTTGTAAACTTTCTTATTCTTGATTAGAATTTTGAACGTGAATCTGAAATGTTACTTACCCAAACCACCTTCAATTCCGTCGCTCTTTTGTAACACCGTCACGCTGAAAATGATAAAAGTCATTAATCACTGACTTAGGATTACCAGAGTACTAAAGCTTTCCTGTTAATTTTGTGATGTGAATTACAACTGTATATCTTGCTGTAAGACACGTAACTATGTTATAATACTGTCGTAAATCTTGTGTCTACAATAATAAGGGTAAGGTTGAGGTCAATAATTATTGTTGTGGTATTGTTACGAATGCATGTATATAAATGAATCTATGCATGTTCGAGTACAATTTAAGTATGTATGCTTGGCTAAGTCTGATGAGTACAATAAGTCAGGAATTTAAAGCACATTAAAAAAGCTGCCAAGACAGCTGGTTTAAATTTGTGGATCAAACGGATTGTGATTTTTAAGGGAATCATCTTACTCACGTAAAATACAGTTCAGCACTGCTAGTTGCGTTTACCGGAGGCTGACCAACTTGTAGGGATGGATCAGAAGGCACGCAGGCGATCCACGCTGGATCGCAGATAGCCCACGGAAGCGTGGACTGGAAGCTCATGGACAGATAGTAGAGGCACAGAGCTATGATCACCACGTAGTATGAGAGGATATACGCGCAGCTGAGCGCTTGTGCATAACCGGTACCTGAAATATCATGGCTGGTTAGTTGGCAAATTTTTAGTAGCTCATGATTAATGCTGGTCTAAAATATAGGTAGCAACGTAACTGACTTCTTTAATCGTTCTGATTCGCATTGGTGTAATATGACGTCAATAACTTTATCAGAAATTAGCACTAAATTCCGAATTTCGTTATGTTTTGTGTTTTTTCCTTCTTCTAAGCAGAAAAATCAATGCTTTTATAGCTTATTTAAAATATTTTGAATTCAACCTGCAATCAGTCCGAGCTACAGTAAGACGGTACACGAAATTATGCGAGTATAATTTTCTTAATGACACATTTTAATATTGCTCTGAAAGTGATTTTCAGCTGGAAGGCGTCCACTGCTGGACATGGCCTCTCCCAATGATCTCCACATCGACCGGTCCTGCCCTGCTCGCATCCAGCGGCTAACCACCAGCCTTATCAGGTCGTCAGGCCTTGTTTGAGGCCTTTCCAAGCTGCATCTTTGCTGTGTTATTGAAAATGTGATGAGTACGAATAGCAAACAGTTTCCTTACCTTTCATAGCAGGTGCCATCGACCAAACTCTAACCGAGTTCTTCGAACTGAATTGTCCCAGCACGCACTCTAAGTAGTACATAGGCTTTCCTATGAGGAACAGTACTATGAGGTAAGGAATGAGAAACGCTCCTCCACCGTTCTCGTATGCTATGAAAGGGAACCGCCAGACATTGCCGAGACCGACCGAGGCGGCTATGCAGGACATGAGGAACTCGACCTGGTTTCCCCACATGGGTCGCTCAGGAGGTTCTTTGGTTTGAGGGTCCTCCTCAGAGACGGAGAGCCTCCGTTCTGCATCTTGAGGTTCCTGAAAGTTTTTATTTAGTTGCACTAAATATTTATACTTACCTACAATTTATTAAACCTATAAGCACATAAACAGCTTGAATAGGTACTTAATCACAAAATATGTTTTTTTTTAAATTATCTAAAACGTTTGAGCTGGTTCCATCCCACTGTCTTTCTTCTTACAATATTTTTTTTCAACCAAATTTTAAAGTGTAGTAATTACCTATACTTACTATTTATCCGTTTTTTTACTTCTTTTAATTTTAATTTTTATAAATAAAATAGCAAGCAAGAAATTACCATTTCGTTTGTCTGTGAAGTTATATTAAAAACTATCATTCATAAAATCGAACTCGTGAAGCAGTTCGTGGAAATTAATTACACAAAAGCAGTATCATAGTCCGTTATCGTACACTAAGCCCTGCAATTATTTATCCTTATAACCTCATTCGAATTAAACTTGAATTAAACGATTAACTACGCATTAAAAGAAATCGTTAATCACTTACCATGGTAACGTCCGTCATTGCACTTTCTTTAATGAAATAGTCACTAACACCCAAAACGGATTACCAACTGAGTGAGCGCCGTGTCATATGACAATTAGAATTAATAAAGCTTCCACGGCCGGTTTATATATATAAGTATGAAAAAATTAAAGATTAACCTTATCTATGTTGACGTCCTGATCGCTACTAATCTTTACGGACACAATAAATAATTATCATTATCATCGCCTATCATTTGGGCTATACGGTCCATGCATATGGGTACGCCAAAGTTATCTTTCATGTTACCTACTTTTGTTCGTCTTTATCGCTAAATACCTAGTGTTTTGAAAATATCGATAAGTGATTATGTCAATACATTCCTACTGATGTCAAGTCGACATGTACGGCAAAATATTATTCAGATACTGATCTTAATCTAGCGATTTGGAAGTAATCGTGACAATTGCTAATTAATCGATTCGACTGGGAACTTTACATGCCATGGAATTGAAATCAGAACTTTGTTTTTCGTCACTATCTCGTCTAGACAATTTTTGAAGAGAAATCAGTTAAATGACGGCATACGACGGCTGATCTAAGATTTTGAAATAGTCTAGACTGGTAAAGAATGATAATATAGATATACTTAAGTCGAGACTTAAATGATGTTGTTTTTAATAACATGATCGCAACTTATTACCTAAGCTGTCTAGCCTTATTTTGGCGAGACTGCCTGTTTGTTCGGTTCCTATCAGATTGGGTTTTATTGTCAATTATTACATAGAAATGTATGACGTACATCTTGATCTTGCATAATATTTGAACACGAACGCTTTTGAGTGTACTTTTCCTTACTCTGTGCTAGACACTTACCTTGTCTTGCATTCCGTTGACCAAAAAATTTAGCAAAAGCTTATTATGATACTAGCTTGCACCGTACTGCAGCTTAAAAGGCCTCTTTTCCATCCCTCTATTACTGTCTATTCTGTGCAACTGGGGTCCAATGGTTCAAATAGGAGTTGAATTCATCCACGTGTTTAAAAAATATATGCAAACACTTTAATCTAACTGTTTTGAAAAATATTAAAATTACTTAAATAAAACCAATATCTTAATTTTTGCAACAATACGAATGACGTTAAAAAGGTGAGTAAGTATAGATATATGGAAAACTTTTGTTAGAAAGTCAAGCATACTGTGTCATTTTGGGAAATACCTATACGCATATGCGTCACAAAATATCCAGTTACAAAGATAGGGATGGTTAAAGTCAAGAGCAGGAAGCGTTGTGACTTATTTTTTGATAAATACTTAAGAAATGGAAAATAATTTGAATTGAAACTGGGATAATTTTCCACTTTTATTTGTCGACTGATACAAACTATTACTAATGCTAGTTGCTTGTGCAGAATTGCCAAACCGAAGTGGCAATGGGCAGGGCACATCGCTCATAGAACCGACGGCCGATGAGGCAGAATTATCGAGTGGCGATCACGAACCGGAAGACGCAGTGTGGGAAGACCTCCCGCAAGATGGACTCGATCTGGTGAGCGTCGCGGGAAGTCGCTGGATGCGGGCAGCGCAGGACGTGGAGATCATTGGTGGAGGCCTTTGTTCAGCAGAGGTCTTCTTACGGGCTGTCATGATGAGTTGCTCATTCAGGAATTGTTTTATTCGTTTACCCTCAAGAGCAAAACGGGCACCCAAAACGTAGGCAGCCTGATATTTGACATTGTAGATACGATATAAAAAAGTACTTTACGGTTACGATTTTACTATTACGAAGTTTACGATATTGTTTTTTACGATAAAGCTGCAAAGCTTATATTTCCTCATAGGCTTTATTGTCGCCCCGCATATTCATAGGAAATTTACAATAAATAATCATAACTTCCTAATTAATATTATACATGCGAAATTGAGTTTGTTTATTGGTTTGTTACACTTTCATGCTTAACTTCTCAATCGAACATCATGAAATTTTGCATACACGTTGTCAAGGGTGCAGAAAAGGACATGAGGTACTTTTTATCCTGAAAAAACTACCGGTTCTTGTTGGACCCCGGGCCCAGCTAGTTTTTTTATGAATAATTATGTATGAATGACATTTTCTCTTAAGGCTCGGTCATAAGAATAAATTACTAAATTAAACTTTAGAGAACTAATCTGGCTATTCAATTATATCGAAAAAATAAAATGTTTTGTAATCGCTGTAATATAATAATGTATATAATAATTCTACTTCGGTTAAACTGATATTCGTTGTTTTTTTCTACCAGCTGTATTTTTGCACCTGATTATCAGAACTCTACATATCAAACTAGGCGAAAAAAAAAACTTGTTTTCATTCGTTCATTGTTCATTGATTCCGTGTAGTACCGGGTCTAGATTTGCGCGGCGACACTAAAGCCATTGATGGAATTGAGCCCTAACTGCCACCTGTTACTTGTACCATACTCGTCTCAGGTGAAACAGATGTCCGAAGTTTTATACCCTTGTCAAGTCCGGGTAAAGTGTCGTGTATACTTTTATTGTGGCGTATCGCGACACCACTTACGTGCGATATATTTCCTACCTTTTTTCCCATCAGAAGTTTGTCTGGAAGAGATCGCTCTTAGCTGTAAGACGTTTTTGCTTAAATGCCTACTTGATTTTGCTATCCATGTTTTATTATGTGTATGTTTTCTTTTTTGTGATTCTAATAGGTGTAAGGTTTTGCTGTAATATAATACAATATATAAGTACAGTATTTAATTGCACTTACTTTAAATTAAGGAAGTGAGAAGAAAAAAAAAATTGTTAAAAAAGTTAATCACCCAAATATAATTTTAAATCTGTGGTTTAACTCACACTTTAATTAAATTTATTTAAATGCAATTGTTTTACACCATCATGTAACAATATATCATAAAACCTAATTTACTAACAAACGTTGTATAGCCTCAGAATTATAGTTATAAGTACCTACAGTGCTTATTTTTTTCGATGGAGTTAAAGGTTCCGCGACGCTCTGAATTTTTCCAAACAAACGCGCTTGTCAATTTTCTTGGAAACCATACGTCAGATCATGACGAAGTTTGGCATTTACAATTAAATGAACTACGTACCCACAACTATATTCTGTTAAAAAAAAAAACGTCCTTAATAGAAAACAGGGCTATGAATAATATCCGTATTTGGAAGGGGTCACTTTTGACTGATTTATTTAATAGATAGACAAAGCAAATGAAAAATCCTCTTAACTTAAGGTAGTAAGTAGTAAGTTGTCTACAGCGTCGGCTTTAATATTAATACATAATACAAGCGTAATTTTAAGTTATTTCAGAATAATTAGCGAAGTACAAAAGTTATAAAAAATTATTTAAATTGCACTTTGTCACTCTGTGGATAACTTTAAAGGCTCGTAAGTATCTTTACTTGCTTTCTTTGCTCGTAGTCTTCTTCTAGACGAAATGGCAATAGAAAACCTTTAGCCAATGCGAAGTCAGTTTAAAGTAGTCGCCGGACCCTTAAAAATTGTAACTACTATGTTTAGTCTTTTCCTATCAAATTAAATATTTCAATGAAAGAAAAAGACAAAATAATGTATAACTATTCCGTAACTTTACAACGTTTATTAAAGTAAATAAGGTAGAAAAAGTTTGAAAGCAAAAACTTGTATCGACTTATTTTTCTTGTTTTTCACGGAAAGTTGTTATTTTAGTGCTTACGGCTATCGTACCCCGAAGTGTCAATAGGGTCCCAGTCTGTTCTCCAACGGTATTCATAGCGGTACCTCGGACGGGGGAACACTGGAAGCACGACCGCGTTCGTTATTGGATCCGTTTTGACAGGTGACGCCGGAAAAAATGTCTTGACAGGGGAAAAACGTTCAAGTGCTGGAAATTAAAAAGAAATACAGACTGTACGCGGTTTTTTTTAAATTGTTACTTGAGAGTAATCGTTATCCTACAGCATAAAAAGAAGTCTAAGTAAATCATTAGTGTAAATAGTCACTACAGACTTGATGTTACGTACCAAATAGGTATACGCTCTCAGGAGTGTGCAAGATATAAGTATAACACTATTGGTTACCAATAACTTACCATCAATTGACGTGTCTGCTTAAAACGTGACGTGCCGCATTAAAAAAATTTAAATTTACACAAAGTCACTAACAAAAAAATATAAATGTTGCGGTTCAATTGCAGAATTCGACATATTACATAATGGCTAGCCTTTTTTTTAAGCTGGGACGTTTTGCACTTTCTTTTAATAGAAAATTCTGCAACTTGACCGCGATATTAATAAATTGTTAGCAAAAACAACAAAAAAATACAAATAGCTGTCAAATCAGGTCCTTACTGTAATACTTCTTTCCAGTTTCCTGCTGCACGTAAGTTAACTGGCTAATGTCAAATACTTTGGGATCATCTAGGTAAATAAAAAAAAGATTATTATAAAATCACAATATATTATAAAAACTGGAAATATTTATTTTATTTAACTTACTCTGGTACAGCATAGAATCACGGTCAAAAAAACGATTTATTGAAAAAACGTTTTTGATTGTGGCCCATGAAGATGAAAAGGCACCCTGGAATAAAGCAAAACTATACAGTAACCTATACCAGATTATCAGGAATGGGTGTACTAAACTGAAAGGGGGTCATTATACTCATAATTATGCACAACCTTTACTTTTGAGCCAACACTAAAATAGCAAAAAAAAAAAAAAAACAGCTGTTCCATACATTTTGTCGACGATCGATTAACTAGGTATTTATGTTTTAATTATTTTTTTTCGCGGTTTTAGGAATTACTCCATAGTAAAAGTAACATATCGTCACGCCTTTCATGATGACATGCAATTTGCACATATGTTCACATAATGAACAAATTGGTGCGTGCCGTCGGCTGAGTTCGAACCCGCTTCCTCTGGCTTGAGAGGCGGGCCTTCTCCCAACTAGGCTGTCATCGCTTAATTCGGCTGGTAAATCACATCAGCATTAAATGCTGATGCTGACGGCACTCACCATTATTTTTTCCGGAAAGTCGTGTATGAAGTTGGTAAATGAACCATTAACGCCGACAAGGACGAATAGACTCGTTACATACACAAGTAGGCACACTTTCACACCGCACATCGTATGTACATTATTTCGCTTCTGAGTTTCAGATTCTTTGCCAGCTTTGTTTCAATCGAATCACAAAATCGATTTTTTTATTATTTATCAAAAGAAGGCACTTGCTGAACGTATGTATATCGGTGTATTTTACTTTTGTAGTTTAGATTTTATTATTGTTTTTGTTCACTTTTATTTATTTATTAAATCGATTTTTGAAATCGATTTTTTTGCGAGTTGACAAAGTCACATAGCCTACAGGATAAAATCGAGGTTCTATTTACATTTACATAATTTTCTTTGCAACTTTTTACCTTCACCAGTGTTATTATTTTATTTGCTATTTTTTTAAATTTTAAACCTTTATCAATTTTTAAAACATTTTTTTAGAAACTAGAGCCGAATAAAAATACGTGGCTTGACAACAAAATGTTTCAATGTGTCATTAGGTGAAATAAAACTAGTACTACTGGATGGTTAACTAAGTAGTGAGTATAGGGTTTATAAACATTTAAGCATGTCGCACGGTCATATAATAATTTTTGACACGGACGTATCTAGGGTAGAATCAAGAAGAAAAGAGGCGAGGGGGGGGAACTACCCTTTTTGACTAACCTATCTGTACTGTCAATTTGAAAAAATTTGCACAATTTTTTACTTAACTAACGAATACTAAATTTTACAATTTTTAGTTATTTTTTTACAATTTTTATTTTATTTGAAGTAAAATGGGGTTTACCCAGGCATAATTTCGTTTTGCCTGGTGTTTTAATTTTGCCCTTAGGTATCTACATTTACTATAATGACTGTTGCAGCACTGCAACGCAAAATAGTCTGCATTGCTCTTCTTCACTAAAAAAGTGTAACCACTTGTCTATTTAAGAAAATATGGCCCACCAGTCCCAACTTATTACGGCCCCAACTCAATATAAAAACAATTTAATTAAATCAAAACATCACATGTGAAGATAGTTTAGTTCACATAATACAATTTTAATTATTTTGTTCTGTAGTGTTATGTTACCGGAAATGTATGAAAGTTTGGTTATTACTAGCTGGTCCCTGTTGTTTTCAGTCCTTTTGCCTTGGGATCTGTTAATTTGTCTAGGATATATAATGTATAGTTTTTGTTGTGTATAGTATAAGCACTTTCTATTTACTACTCTGACTTTTGCAAAGCTTTAGCAGTCGCTTTTATTTTGCAAATGATATTTTCAATCGTTTGGAGTTTAATGGAGTTAACACATTTTTGGCTACAAGTACATTACCTGCTGAGTAGTTATGAGTTTAAATTACTTAAAATGCCCAAGGGAAATGTAGTTTAATTACGAGGATTCAATTTGTACATTCGGTACGTAGACATTTTCAGCATTGCAAACTAAACCTGGGCATTGTGTATAATGTCGAATTTAACGCTTTCCAGTAGCTTTTACAATGTACAATGCTTACATATCACTTGTCTTGTTGTTCAGCATAACTTTAGTAGGTCACTAACATTGAAATAATATGTACGTAAGGTATAATAATATAGTTTTTGGAACTGTGACCACAAATGGCATTTATAACTCGGCATTATAATCTGTAAGTAGCAATATACCTTTTTTTTCTCTAACCATGGAGTTTCGTTATCTAGATCCAATTCAAGTCACTAGTTTTAAAAATTCCGAAGATAATCTTCTTTTTTATACAGACAGACGATCACCATTTACCCAGGGATTTCCACTCACCATTTTGGCACAGAGCCCTAAAAAGATCATATTTAACCACATTTAGACACAGCTCGAAAGATTTCTGTCCTTAAATGAAGGTAAGCGCTCATTGCACTATCCAATTTGCAGTATGCTAATTTAGGATGGCAGTGCCTTGCAGTGCCACAGAAATAAATTGGATTGCTAACAGCTGTCTAACTGCCATTACACCACCCAAATTTAGCACCCTAGCAAACGTAGCGTACTGCAAATTGGATAATGCAAAAACAGCTTTAATTTAATCAAATAAAAACAACCTCTTAAGAATAAAAATAGAATTCGTTTATTTAGTTCTGAATCAAGTCATTGTTGTTAACAGGTTTGTAAAGTTTGTTTTTTGGATAAGCTGTTTTCGGAACGACAAGAAGCCACTTCTTCTGTATGGGCCTAGAGGGCGCTGTGGTTTTTGGGGTTCGAGTAGGTAGCTCGATGTGCTTCATCCATTTCAATACTTGCTGCTTTTTAAATTCGTTGTCCGAACCTGTAAGTATTTTACAATGAGTAGGTAGTAGATAATAGCATGGTATAATAATATGCTCCGCGAGGTATAGTATTCCAAGTCAAAAATGGTCACATGGACAACTCGTAGTGACGTCAGGCACGATGCTTAAGCAAGACCGAAATAAGTCATTTATAACAAGTTCGAAAGATATCGGTGACGATGACAAGTGACGTCATCCCGTGTTGGCTCCCTGAATCCTTGCTTTTTTGGATCATGCATTTTTGGTTGAATAACGTATTTTTTAAAAACAAGCTTTTAAAAAATATACCTATTTACATCTGACTAACGAGGATGATGATGCTAACGTTTGTAGCAGATCTGTAAGTTGATCAAAATGAATCCAAGCAGGTTTACTATTAACTAAAATTGAATGAAATCTCAGCATACGGGCACTGTAAAAATACTTTATTCGAAAATGTAACTGGGCACCAAGAAAAAAAGAACGCAGCTGGGCCATGAGCTGCACGAAAATTAAAACAAAAGACGGTGTTAGGTGTAACATGTTTTCACAGACCCTGTTTATCGCAGAAAGTTTGAAAAGTAGAGTAGGTATTCACCTCTGGGAAAAAGCAGTGTCTGTCTTGGGTGGCTCAAATCCCTTGCTTCACCCAGGACTCCACATTCTCCCTCGCTGTGCTCAGGAGCTAACTCTAGAGTCCTTTGTTCCCCAAGCAATAGATACAACTGGGTCTCTTCAAGACAAGAGGCAAGATAGGCACCTTATGGGCAAGCTTGATCCTTTTTAAATCGCAGCGTTACTTTCCATCAGGTGTGTTGTGGTTAAACATGGGCCCATTTAATCATAAAAAAGGTCTGTTGTTACGCTCAGGGTTCAATAAGCTGCCCACGACGTAAAACACTATTTTGTCCCCTCGGTGCATAATCTACTATTCCGGGTTGGCAGCGCATTAACTGCACCGCTAGTGTTGCAGGGGCCCAAGAGAAGTTGCAACTAAAGGAGATGACAATAATATGATCACGTGAAATTTTTCTGGAATCGCTTGGAAGAGATTGAAACTTGTCAAGGGCTCCTGGTGTTCAAAGGCGGTGGATTCCGTTTACTATAAGGCGAGGTCTGCTTGCTTGCCAGTTTTCTTCTAAAAAAAATATACAGGTTACCTTCTGGCAGTGCATAAAGTGGAAGCTGCAGCATATACCAATGGTCAAGACCTTGCCACTCCGGAGCCGTGAGCAGAGGCAGCGGGACTTTACTGGCCAGCTTATAAACTGGACTGGTGTCCATCGGGAGTAATGGTGTTGTTGTCGTGATTGTTGTCGTCTTTCTTCTACTTCTTCTACGTCCTGTTTTTATTTTAAAGTAAAGGGTATAATTAGTATCTGAAGTTAAAAACGAAGAGTGTGTGGTCGACGAGGTGGATGGTGGAGGCGGGATTTAAAATTTATCGACAAACTTTTTATACTAGCTGTTACCCGCGACTTCGTTCACGTTTATTCAAGAAAACCATCCTTGTGATATCTTGTAACTAATAATTAAATTTCATCAAGACCCATTCAGACGTTTAGCCGTGAAAAGCTTACAAACAGACATACAGTATTAGTAATAAGGATTAATAAATTAAATACCTTGTCCCCGCCGTCCTTCGGCTTATATTGACTCTGTACAAGTATATAACCTCCGACGTCAAAAGCGGTGTTGATATAGAATAATGTATAATGTAATTTGTCTGTGGTTACATGACTCCCAGACAGGTTTATTTAGTTAGGTACTAAAATCAATTTTATTACAAGTCGCTGACAGTCTATATTTATTTAACCCTGACCGCATCAGTCTGTGAGAGCGGCCACACGGCCACATACATTTTCACATTAATTTCTTTTTTTTTTTTCAGAAAAATTTTAGGAGTTTGGATTTTTTTGATAGTTTCATGATTTGTTACCACAGTTCAGTTCAGATGAATTGATGGAAGAGAAAGAAAGAAAGAAGGACATTTATTTTGAAACACATTAAGTAATAATATAAATAATAAAAGTAATGATTATAGTACTTTTTTTTATTCAATAATAATTTTAATTATGTGTTCCTAAAATGCTTCACAAAAGAAAAGAAATAGAAAAGACGATCCAAAACAAAGTTCAAAAGGCTTAATTGACCTCTGTACCATTCTGCCTACCGTTCATTGTTGATTGAGACAAACGTTTATTGACCCTTTTTCCGGCACATCAGTCTCAAATTTATCACACATTTTTTTTAAATAGTATTCATTTTAAAATAATATTTTTTTTCGATCTATTGGAACCGAACTAAATATTTATTTTAGTAGGGAGCTCGCGTCTGTACAAATAGTGAGTGTTGGTGTATTTTGGTTGATACCAATCGGTCCGAGAGACCGATACGGGTATGCACATTGAAGCTTAAATTTTTAACCGGCTTCCAAAAAAGAGGAGGTTTTCAATTTGACTGTATGTTTTTTTTAGTTGTATGCATGTTATGCGATTACTCAGCCAATTGTAAATCGATTGTAATAATTCTTTTTTTGTTTGATGGATCATACTTTACAGGTGGTACATTTTGAACGAAATCGGTCAGTTTTTATTTTATTAACAAAAAATAAAAATAAATGTTAACATGGATGACGGCCCAGCGGAAATTCGGTTTTTTAAGGTTTGCTTTCTATGTTATTTAAATTGGAGTTTATGGCATAAAATCCAAATATTTTTTTGTCATCACATTATCGTCGTCACCTTTCTTCTGGAGGTGTTGGCATAGGTGTATTACCAAAGTCAAAGTCAAAGTGACTGCCTCGGTGGCTCAGGTGGTAGTGAACCTGCCTTCTGAGCTTGGGGGCGTGGGTTCGATTCCCACCTAGGGCAAACATTTATGTGATGAACATTTGTGTTTGTTCTATGTCTGGGTGTTAATATGTGTTTAAAAATATCTAAGTATTTATCAGTCTCTGGCAGCCATAGTACAAGCTTTGCTTAGTTTGAGGTCAGGTGACCGTGTGTAGAGGTGCCCAGAATTTATTATTATTATTAAAGTCAAAATGTTTTTATTCAATTTGGGTATCAAAGACACACTTATGAACGTCAAAGTTTTTTAAATAGAGTCGACCGCCTTGTTCTGATAACTTCGCCTCTACTTGGAAGAACAGGCAAGAAACTGAGGGGCGTTATTTTTTCAAAGTACCCACGTACACTTGGCCGGACGACATTCAGTTTAAAATGTGACAGAGAGCGAGCCTGTCGCCACAAACCGTGCTCTAGTTATATGGCATATGATGACATTAAATACGCACTCAAATTCACACAATGAACAAATTGGTGCGTGCTCTCACGCGTCGGCTGGGATCGAACCTGCATCCTCTGTCTTGAGAGATGAGCCGTTTTCCAACTAGGCTATCGGCGCATTCATTTGCATACTACGTTATTTTAGTTTTCATGGTATCATTGTTATCTTTAAAACCTAAAAGATATTTTTTATCGCAAGGATAAAAATTAGAGCGGTTTTTCTGAGCCATGACAAAAACTTATCATTTTTGAAGGCTGTAAAATAAAAATTGATAGTCAGTAAAATAATAAACAGTTATTTAAATAATGTGCAATTAAGTAGTTAATTTCTTTATTTTATCCTCTTGTCTGTCCGGCTGTCTACATCAGGTATCTCTTTAGCTCATATTTGTAAACCGATTCACGTGTTTTGTGAGCAGGTTTGTTAATTATTGTTTCTTAAAATTTTGTCAAGCCACTTTTATGAACATTTTTAAAATGGCGGAGATATGTTACACCTTGGCGTTTTTTTTTTTACATTTTGATAGGTCTATAAACAGCTCGTAGAGCCATTAGTGTAATAGGGATTTATCCACACTAATATTGTAAAATCTAATTAATGTAACTTTGACTGTCTGTTCACAGCTTTTCACGGCTGAAAGGCTGAATAGGTCTTGATGAAATTTGATAATTAGTTACAGTATATCACGAGGAAACTTTTTGGATACTATTTTCTAAGTAAACGAGAACGTGGTTGTGGATAACAGCTAGTTTTTTTATAAATATTTTAGTATGTATTTGGAATAAAATATTTTTAAAAAGATTCTACTTTTGTCATGAAAAAAAAAAAAAAAATAAAACAATTACATTGTGATTGACATCAAATTTAATTCTCAATTTTTTTGTTTTTTGAGTTTCTCATGTTTTCATGTTGCTCGTCTGATGATCATATTTCAACTTACTTCCGCCGCGTCCCATACGTCTTATAGTAAACGGTCTTTTGATTGCCTTCCATGTTGACTGGAATGCATTCTGAAAAACAAGGAACATTAATTAAAGAAAAACAAAATCCCGTCTGCAATGTTCTGCCTATATACCATATGTCACTTCCACTATCAAGACGATTCAAATGACACCTCACATGTCGAAATCCATCGAGCTGTTTAGGCTGTAGGCCGTGCCAAAGAAACCTCTTACATACATACATACACATATACATATGTACTTACATACATACACTCGAAAAACATAACCTTCCTTCTTGCGCAATCGGGTCAAAAAGTCCTTATTTTTAAATCATACAGGGTGCATTTTTAAACGTCGGACACTTTCTCGGATGTCATTGTACTGTGGTAAAATGATATACTCCGCCAGGTATAGCATTCCGAATCAAAAATGGTCACGTGGGCAACACGAAGTGACGTCATCGATGATAAAAGCAAGACCAGAATATGTCGTTTACAAATAGTTCGAAAGAGACGATGAGACGATGAAGTGCCTCCATTACATATTGGCTCCCGAAATGTTAGACCTTCTTTTTTTGAGAACATGATTGTACTCATCACTATGACCATCTTTTAATAGAGAACCAGTACAATAATCGCAAAAAATAACAGCCGTTGGACACAAATTTAAAAGACTAAAATATCCTGTAAGTGCCTAAAATTGTTAAAATAAACGAAAATGTAGAAAATGTTCACTACGCAAAAAACAAAAGCAAAAAAAAAGCCTAAAGATAAAGATAGGTACATTTATTTGCTTTAAACACGAGTAATAAATATTGTTGTTACAGTAAATTAGAAACGAGCTTCATGTTATGCCTAAAGAGGCGTGAAAAATTTGGAGAGATGGATAATTCTAGAAAAAAAAAAAATTTAATTGTCAAGGCTAATTGAATTTAAATGAATCTATACTACAAATTAAATGTCAAAATTAAAGTTGAAATGTCAGCGTTTGAACATAGGTACAACATAACAGTTCTTAGGGAATTTAATTTCAATTTCGATTAATTTCGCCATGTATTCACGCGGTCACAACTCGAGTGGAATTAAAATTGACCAATTCACGATAAAACACTTGCGTTAACGTATTAATTTAATTAACCAATTGTTTTTAACAACCATTTAATCACAGTAATATTATAAAGGCGAAAGTTTGTGGCTGTGTATTTTAGTCAGTATGGACTGTTTAGTTTGGATGGATGGAATTTGATGAAATTTGGTATGGAGGTAGCTTATAAACTGGAACAACACGTATGCTACTTTGAAATCGCATGTAAAACCGTGGGACGCAGCTAGTTAACTAAAAACCAAGGTTCGCTAAAACTTGACCAGCCAATCTAACTTTTTACCAACCGAACTCTATCAGATAATAAGTTTATAATAATGATAACTGATACGCATTAGATTAGATTAATCAATGACAAAGTACTGATAGAGAAAAGTGGCGCAGTTCAGCACAGACAGCGAGTAGCCAGTCTGTCCATTTTTTGCCGCCTTCATTTTGGAGAATGTGCACAGGAGTTGCACGAGCTGATACCAACGTCTGATTTCCGCTACAGGTCATAGAAGCACACATTCCATCCATATTATGGATGTCCATCCAAAGGTTGCCTGGAAGAAATCGCTTTAGGCGATAAGGCCGCCCTTGTACTGCCGAATGATATTTTATTTTTAATATTCTCTTTATGTTTGTTTTACTTTGTATTTTTGGTGTGCAATAAAGATGTATTGTATTGTATTGTATTATGTCGTTAGCTTCAATAAACTCCGCACGAAGCGATTTCAGAACTCCTTCCTAATAGGAACTGCCAAGGAGTGCACTGTTCCCCAGCACTAGTTACAACTTGGCTCTTTTCAAGACAAGAGTCAATAGGCACCTCATGGGCAAGCGTGCTTCATCTTAGACCGCATCGTCACTTTCCATCAGGTGTGTTGTGGTCAAACGTAGGCCCATTTAGTCATTAAAAAAGCAGAGATCAAACTACGTAGAGTAAAATTACCTAAACTTACATAATATGTTCTTATTATGAGAATACAACCTCGGAAATCCCGGGATTTAAGAATCAGGAAAAAAAATTCAAATCAACGCTTTTAAAATTTAAAAGACACTAATAACTAACCATGATAGGTAATGTATTGTCATTTAGTTTACATATATTATACTTACCAAATTTCAGCTCAATCAAACATCAGAGAGTTATTTAAATCTTTATTTTTAAAGATGTTCATTAATCAATTTACATATTTACATTCCTACTAACCAAATCGAAAGTAAAGTTCGAAGCAAGCGAATAATCAAAAAACAAATTCTGGTTACCATAACATATCATTAAGAAAATTATTTTACTATGGAAACTGTCATTGAAATCAGTGAAATCATGTTGTATGAGCACGTGGTCCCCACACAATATTATGTTTTTATAAAACGGGAATTACTCACGCGATTTGAGTCGGTTAATCCGACAATAGTTTTCACGGCATTCGGCGGTCTTCATCAAGGAGACACTAACATACAATTGTACTTAAACTAAAACTTAACTTACTTTAAGCTTATCCGGGACTGACTTTACAAAATTCCCCAGATCATCTCCTATATGACAATAATACTCTTGAACTAATAATAGAAATATCACAAAAACTCCAGCAGAAGCCGTGTTCATGGTCACTGGCAAAACGACAAGTGACTTCATCTAATCACGCTGGCACTACTATGCTTAGTTTTGTACAGAGTGTGGCTTAATGTAAATATTATTCTCAACATCTTTTAGAGAATATACAGCGTCCGCCCCGGCTTCGCACGGTAACTAGAAACCATACGGAAAAACTTTTCTGAGTGATAGTTAGTTACATTAAATTTATAGAGTGGTTTAGGAGGAGTTGGCGGATATACATAATAGAGAGACACGGAGAGCGACTTTGTTTTATTTTTTGTAGAGAAGAGAAGAAGATCAAGAAGAGAAGCGTACGTACTAGGGAGGTGTGCGCAGCAGACGCTCGTAGGTGCATGAGACGGACGCCTGTAATGTTGCGTACAGACCAAAGCAAACGAAGGCCAACGTGATATGCTGTGTCTCGTTTTATTTTATATAAAAGGAACGAGACGCAGCGTATTCTCTGGTATTAGTTAGTCTGTACCTAGCATGACGAACACGCGCTGTGCTTGAACGTGGGAACGCATGCGGCTAGCGCTTGAAGCAGATAATTATAGGATTATTTCTTATTTAATATTTAAATAAGAGAGAAGAAACGGTACAAAAACCTATAAGTGGACCGCTTAAATTAGGTGCTGCACACAATTCGCCGTAATTACAAACAAACACAAGCAGTCGCAACAATGATAAAATTATTGTTGTCTCGTTCTCATTATAGTCTCTTGTTCTACTTGTGTATTGTCTCTTTGTCTTGGTTATTGCTACACGTAACATAATACTGTCAACGGAGTTGTGTAGTGTCCGTTTGCTTGTAGTTCTATTGGGCCCACGTACTGTGTACTAAAGATTAGACTCGTGCCGCTTCTTCCGTATATTATTTCGATGAATGTATGTATGTATGTGGGCATGTCTATATAATAGATGAAGTTTCTCTGCCGCCGCCACTGCAATTTTCAATGCTGCTAAGTTGGCTCTGGTCTAAGTAAATGAAAACTACATATGTGAAATAAATTAGATTATTTGAAAAATCATAAACTCTATGAATAGTAATAAAAAAAAGTATTGTTACTATTAAAAATAAATGTAAATCGACTTGTAAACCTTCTCCGTTTCGTCGGTTAAAAAATATAAGTAAACTACATACCTACCACATAAATAAAATTGAATTTAAAACGTTTTATGACTTGCTTTTCACTTTTCGGTAACAATCTTAGAATACAGTCGGGTTTTAGAGTTTTTTTAATTTAATTTATTTTTTATGTTAACAATTTCCAAATCGTATAAAAACTCAATCTCATCTATTTTAACATACAGCCTTAGAAATAAAAAAATGCATAAACATCTGCTAAACAAATGTTCAGTTAGACATTGAGTAGTCAGTAAATAGCGCTACACAAACGTGTAACTATTGTTTGAGCAATAAAGTGTGAATCGGCATTGGGTATTTACATATATGCTTAACACTTTTTTCTTTTTCGTCTGGCAACTTTTGGTAAATTCGTTTAGAAACTTTTTCGTCCAAATAATTTTTTAGTAATTCTTTTTTAAGAAAGCTCCCTAATTTTTAATATTGCACGTAAAATTTACGTTTTAGGGAAAGGAATATTAATAAACTATGTTGTTTTTTGAATCTCTTGTCCAAAATTCGTCGATATAAACTATTTTAGAGGAATCATTTTCTTTTGGATATAGTGGGAGACTAACAACAAATTTCTGAACGGAACAATCAATGTCAACACTACAATGTGTCTAATGTCACACTACCAATTATATACGTTTTTATTTTGACATAAAAAAACATTACACAGTTTCTATCATAGTTACTGAGTCTAGATCAGCTGTTATAGTAAAATCCGCCATCTTGACCCCGTACACACCCGCTAAACAAGGGTACCCGGCCGTGTAACGAATGTTTAATTTCCTTTGATTTTGTTACATCTGTACACGAACTGTACACAACGTTTAAGTCAAAAATATTTTTATTTTTCAGCTTTTGTGTTACACAATGTGTGTACACATGTTTTAATACTTTATTTCTAAGGCTGTTAATGTTTCCCTAAATCCTACTATTATTGTTAATGTAAATGTGATTTTGTTTGTTTGTTACACTTATTTATTTATATATTTACAGGACCTTCAGAGAATACTACAATATCATTTATAAAGTTAAAAAAAAAAAAAACATAAAACGGCTATCATGAAATTTTGCGTACACGTTAGTCAGGGATACAGAAAAGTTACCTACGATTCCGGATAATATTGTGGTTCCTTTATTTTCTTAGTTTTAATTTAATTGTTAATAATAATGTGCCAATGCCCGTACAGACTCTATATTTTTAAACCAATAGAAATTAATTATCAAAGAAAATTACAAAATTAGTTCCATGTTACGCAAACACTACAACCATTAGGGATCCGTACCAAAATGGCAAAAAAACCTCATGAGGAGACTAGTGTTGAGTAACGTAACTTTTGAATAGGTAATACTTGTGTGACGTTCGTTTGAACGACACTTAGCAGTGGAAATATTATTGGTAGAGTAACAACGCTCTTGACTAGACAGAACTTTGCGCGCTGGCGACTTTTCTAGGCAAATAGTTTCTCTCATTGAGATCAGAGATCGGAACGCGGTGGTGATGGAGGCTCTGAGTCGGGAGGAGGCCGTGATGTTATGTTAATAAAAATTGTAATAATTTCGCGTTTTATAGAAATTGTGGGTCCATCTCGAGCATTCATGCTTACTATCGAATGCACCTTCTTGCCTCTCTTCTGATCTCTTCTCATCTCTTCCCTCAAATATGGTTGAAGACCCAAAACCAGCACCCTGTATAATTTTACAGTAACCTAAATAGATACATGAGTAAATTATTATTTTAACCATTACGTTAGTCGAGTTGCGTTACAGTACATACTAGTTAGAAGATCCAAGTTGTGATAATATTTAACTTGCCGAATTTATAAACCTGCTCTTTCAATGCTCTATCAAAAAATAAACAGCCTTGTCTAGAGCAGCAGATATCAAAATGTTAGCACAGAGTTAAAAAATAATGGTATTGTGCTAGGTTTGATCAAAGGTTTATTAATGTAAATAATAAAAACATAACTATTACGAAAATTTAACTGACCAATTTGA
Source organism: Peribatodes rhomboidaria (assembly GCA_911728515.1). NCBI lineage: Eukaryota > Metazoa > Arthropoda > Insecta > Lepidoptera > Geometridae > Peribatodes > Peribatodes rhomboidaria. The sequence continues at coordinate 15,179,022 of OU452174.1, read as the reverse complement.
CAGGAACAAAAAGTCCATATGTGTCTATGATGTTTGATTAAAATATGATAGACTATATTAATACTTTTTACTATTTAATATTTTTTATTTTTTTGTGTTGACATTTTATGTATTGTTTTTTAATGTAATTTAATTTATTCTGTTTTGAACATGCATTGTTGACACATAGACATAAAGGAAAGACCCCTAATCGGTCAAAAATAATGATTCCAAAAAATGTCAACCAAACAATTGCAAGTCAAAATTCACTAGTCAGTCTTCGATGTCATCCAGTAGCGCTTACGTCTCCCTTTTAACTAACAAAAATGGTCAATTGTGTAGTCAATTTATGCCGAAATTACATAATATCTACAAGAGTAAAAAAAGGCAACGTCTCATATCACCGGTAAGTCTTATATATATTTTTATGTGCTTTATAAAGCTAATAATTGTAATTAATTCTAAATGTCAACAGCGCGAAAAGTTGCTGAAAAAAGTGTTGCCACAAGGTATTTTTAAATTTTCCCAATAAATTATTTAGCTTTCCTAGGGATCCAGAAATAGCCGATCAGTGGACAAAAAAAACTCGCCAGGTTAATAATGATAATTATTATTGGTGAACACCTCATCGCCATTCTACAATTTGCTCTGCGCACTTTCGCAGCGAAGAAAGACATTTAGCAAGAAGTGGCCTCCATAGGTTAAAACATGGAGTGATACCTTCAAAGGTTATTTTTAGTATCAAAATAGTAGTTCGTTTTAGTAGACTGTGCCTATTGTTGGTAACCATTGGATAGGTTAATATTAGCAGTAGTTAGATGTGAAATGTATGTAGTTATTTGCAACATCAATAATGGCTATTAGTGCTGTTGGGTTAGTTGGGAAATTTTACTGTTGTAACTTGCGCGCATGATCATTTAACTGACGTTTCAAATCTTCAAATTCGGTATTTTCCATACAAATTTGTTGATTTAGTCGATTTGAAATGCTTTTAAATGTCCTTGCTCCCACCGTTATTGTTGTAATTTCATTGTTGTTTAAAGCTGTAGCACACCAAATGCAGGTGCAGTTCGTGTCCATTCCGATTTAATTCTGTTCTTGAGATTTAGCTGTAGCTGTAGCTGTAATTCTTACCTTTTACCTACTCCAGTTTTAGTTACGGCTTACATACAATGCAATATTAACAATATAATATTAGTTTGTGGTAAAGTGTCTTTAGCTCTAGAATAAGCTGGCCTAATACTTTGTTTTCGGTCTTGTGATTCCTTTGAAATAACTCTGATCGTTGTATAATTTACCCTACTGAATCGGGTAACCACTTTTTTATGGCAAGTTCATCACGTATAAAACAAAAAAAATGTCTATGGTACAAAAATGTATTTGACACGTTTAAAAATCGTGTTTTGTATGAAGACTATCCTTCTGGACCTATATAATAGGGCGTATTCTGTGTGTTGACATAGATGTTAGTGGATGTGTCCGTTTTTATGTCATTAAACAATTTGAATTTGAATTTGAACTACATCCTACTTGCGAAGTAGGGTAAAAACAGCGAGAGTTTCTTACAAAATTTAGTCAGTTTTAAAAAAGTATGACAATCTTTTTACTTAAGACAAAAATTATAGGAAACTTGATTGTCCTAGATTTTTTAAAGAAAAGGTAAGGAAGTTCAACCCGACTGATATCATACATACGAATTTGAGTTTGTATACGTTTGTATGCCTTTTCACGCCTTAACTATTCGACCCATCATTATAATTTTTTGCATAATGAGTTGTCAGGGGTACAAAAGGACAATGTACTTTCCTACCATTCTTTCTGAAAAAATGACAGTTTTGTAGGACCGTAAATGAAAACCGCGAGGCACGACTAGTATTTATACATGAAGAAGACTTTGTGAATTAAAAAAAAAAACCCGTCACCGATTTTCATCAAACATAGCTAAGAACACGCCCGGCTAATTCATCTTCCAAACAAAAAAAAAAAAAAAAAAACAAAAAAAAAAATCGGTTCAACCGTTCGGGAGCTACGATGCCACATATAGACACACACACCCAAACACAGATACGTCAAACTTATAACACCCCATCGTTTTTGCGTCAGGGGTTAAAAATCGTACTGCTTATATTATAACATTCTACAAAAATAATGCGAAGTCAATTCAAATCGTTACATTACATCACGTTACATTACACAGTGAATTACATTACACGTTACACTCGTCTGGACCCGGCTTTAAGTCTGTGTGTGACCTCTACAACTTTTTGGGGGTCAACTTTAAAATATGCTAAGCTTTTTAGACAAGTTCCGTCTAAGTCATAACTTTTGGCCTTAAAAGGATCTTCAGAGAGCCTTTGCATTATCCAACATCAAATATATTCAAATCTACTATCCTGATAGTCGAGAAGTAGCTGGACATTTTAGTTACAAGTGATTTACGCAGGCAGTTCGCTTGTTTACAGTCGTATGTGTAATCAGTTGGAAAAAAAGATGGTATTAACAAAATAAAATTACGCTTAAAGAATCTTACAAAATAAATAAACAATAAAAATGAAAATTTATCAAAAATGTATTTATTATTGTAATTGTATTTCAATGACATTTTAAGTCACTCACATTGTAGTGTGTAGTCGATAGAAAACAAATAATATCCTACATCCTAATCAAATTTCTGCATAAACTTGCAGTAGATTTTTTTAAAATGCGCACAAATTATACAAATCTAAATATATAAGTCCCCGTCCACCGTTCAAAGTTAAAATTTTGAACTCTAGGAAATATGTTTTGAGAGCGTTCCCAAAAATAGTTTTAATGCACCTGTGATTCCTGTGTAATTTACTTTTCGTTACTAAAATTATCTTTATCTTAATATCTTCATCTTTGTCTTCGTGATTAAAACGGTTACTAGCTCCTAACCTACAAAAGTAGGTAGCATGACATGCAGGTTTCTAAGTTTGCAAAGCGTTCCCAAAATAGTTTTAAGCAACTGTAATTCCTGTGTAAATTTATTACGTTACTAAAATGATCTATTTCTTTTTTTTAATTATCTGGATCTTTATCTTCGTTATTATAACGCTCACTAGCTCCTAACCTATGAAAGTAGGTAGCATGACATGCAGGTTTCCAAGTTCGCAAGTCGAGGAGTGTCATCGACTCCAGTTACGAGCCAGTTTTGGGCTGACTCATCGTACAGTGGTACACGGAGAGTACTTCAGTAACGTAGTTACTAGTTAGTGAGTTTAGTTTTGGCTCAGATTAGCGAAGAAGTTTAGCAAGATTTAGCAAGGAATAAAATGAAAAGCACAGCTTACAAAACCGACTTCAGCAGCCATGTTAACAGTTTTTAGACTTTTGTTTATATTTTTATAACTTCTTGACTAACTGTCGAAAAAATTTATTTGAGACCACCTCTAAAGTGTGATCTACCAAGCAAAAAGAAAAATCATTAAAATTAATTAAAAATTGACAGAGTAATCGCGTTACATACATACAAAATAAAACCATACGGACGAATTGAAAACCTCCTCATTTTTTAAAGTCGGTTAAAAGAAAAAAGTTAAATGTTTACCACGTGGTCACCACCCAAACATACGTGAAACAGACCTTAGATTAAGACTTAATAACTAACCCCCTCTACCTTTATTTCCCTTAAATAATAATTTATGATTTATGTTAACAAAAGTCACGGTCCCCGGAGTCCGTGGAGTGAAATTTTAAAATAATAAAAAAACAGACGTGGTTTTGGCTCACTTACTTTAGTTAAATTACTGAGCGCTACCGTGGCTCGGATGACACATTAAATTGTAAGCCCCAGTTGTTTGTTCTATAAGAACAATCGTCAAGACATGTCAGAGGCCTTCGGGCGGCCTAGAAACTCGGACAGGGCTAGCCACTCGGCCTATACGAACTTGCTTGCTTGCTAATTATATAAGACTACTCTTTTTTTGAGTCGGTTGGATACTAAACAAAACAAAAAATTACATATACCTATTCATTATACACAACTTTACTTACTACGGTACTTTACCCGCGAATACTGACTTGAGCCCTGTTTATTATTTGTAATTTGTTATTTTTGTTTATTGTTTTGGCTTATATTGTTATTTAAGTGTGTTTAGTTAAAGTCTTTAAAAAATATACACAACCAGCGTACAGTACATACATAGCTATCTACATCACACAAATATTATAAATGAGAAAGTTTGGATGAAGGGATGGATGTTTGTTACTCAATAACGCCAGCACGGCTTATCGGATCTGGATCAAATTTGACACGGAGATAGATTATAGTCTGGAAAAGCACATAGAATAGGTACTTTTTAACCGTAGGTAACACTGCGGGTGCAGCTAGTACATTCTATTTTTATATTTGTTTTAAAAAAATACTTATCCAAATTTCATGAAATTGATTGCGTAAAGACAAAACATCGGCGATAATCTAGACTAGACGTCAAGGATAATATTCACAAAAATGCGATATAGATAAGCGATAAGTTTTGTCAACCTGTAAACAGTGATGTCATCTTAGTGCCGACGAAACGTCTCATACAAAAAAAAACATAGTGTTAGCAACACATACAAAAAAAATGCAGTCTATGCTCCAACTAAGTATATGACGTTTTCCGAGCGAACTGTCAAAGGAATGTCAGTGGGTTAGCGCCTGAGTCGCCCGCCGCCCAACCGGCACTTTTCGCTGGAGCACGGAAGAGGACGGACCTCGTATTGTTTTTCTTTGGCGTTTTTCTGTCGTATTGATCTTGGTGTTCATTTAATTCATACTGAATTACCCACATATTGTACATGTTTTAGATTATTAGAAGTAATAGTTGTTTACATTTACATTAATGTTGTCTTAAATACCCCCCTTTCAGAAAAAGTTTACAATGGAATCAGTTTCCAAAATCATTTTATTTTTTTCTTGTAGCCACGGATACCGGAATCAGTAGATAATATATTAATTGATTTTTTTGTTGGAAACTGATCCCGGGATCGGTTGAGGCAATGCGCCGGGAGCCGTGGCTAATTAATATGATCCCGGGATCGGTAGAGACAACGCGCCGGGATCCGTGGCTAATTCAATCTTAACCCGGGATCTATTGAGACGACGTGCCGGAATATGTGGCTTATTTAATCTGATCCCGGGATCGACAACAAAACAAATGACAACAAGAGCTAAGTCTTTTAGTCTTGTCACTTGTCAACGTATCGACTCACTAAACGGAACTTAGTGCTATCGCTGTCTTTTACAAATAAATATATAAATAAATATTTGTCTATTGTCTATTGTCTATTTACCAATTAGAAACAAAAGATGAATTTTAGTAGTCAGTTTAGCTTAGTGAGTTTGAATCGGAATCGCTATCAAAAGCTATTGTTTTATCATCAAACTTTGACCACCATCTGTCAGCAACCACTCAAGGAGACCAATCTAACGAGTCTAAATACGGTATGGCTATCTTGTTTCGTTGGTGAGTTCCTATGGCCATTGACCACCTTTCAAATGCATCACCAGACCACCATGGTTCCATATTGCATCATCATCAAAGTTACATACCTATACAACATTTCAGCTCAATCGGTTACTGAAAAGTGTTTTTTTGGTGTCTCATTGAACTAAAATCGCAACTTGAACTAAACATATACACATACTTACATACAAAATGTGAAGCGAAATAAAAGCTTAAGAGTCCGGCGACCACTTTGGACTAACTTCGCATTGGCTTAAGGTTTTCCATAACCATTTCATCTAGAAGCAGATGACGAGCAAGTAAAGATACTGACGAGTCTTTAAAGTTACCTACAGAGTGACAAAGTGCAATTTAATTTTTTTTTATGACTTTTGCACTTCTGTAATCATTCTAAAATAACTAAGAATTTCCCTTGTATTATGGATTCATTTAACAGCTAATGGTGTAGACAACCTCCATATGTAATGGAATTTTTGATTTTCTTTGTCTACTTATTGAATAAATCAGTCAAAAGTGACCCCTTAAAAATGCGGATATTTTTCATTAAAAAAACCAAGAACATAGGGGCGGAGAATTATAGTTCATTTAATTGTACTTGCTAAATTTTATCATAATCTGACAAATGGTTTTCAAGAAATTTGAGCGCGTTTGTATGGAAATTTCAGAGCGTCGCGGCCCTCTTAATATAAAAAAAAAGAAACATGACGTGCCAAAAAAAAAGCAAATTATAAAACTGTTTTTCTTTAAACCCCAATAAGTTGGAGTAAAATAACCAGTTCATTACTTAAACTCAGCCTTCAATACGACAGACGGTATCTCGTAAAAACACTCAGTGTGCCCCCTCCCTTTAATCCACTCTCCCTCTCAACTAGTGGGGAGTGACTGTCAGTTCTGAAGTACGACGCCCTCGGAAGGGAAAACTTTAGTAAAAAATAATCAGTGGCGCCGTTTGTAAGGTATTCGATGGTTTTTAACTTTTGACCTAATTTATTTTTGACCTCGCGGCCGACGTTTGTCTCCTCTACAGGTTGCAATCTATAACTGATTCTCGTGAAATTTTTCGAGCAGTGGCCCTATTCGGAGATTTGAGATTTTCATCTCACTTTTTTTCGTTCTTGTTGCTCTCGTTTGAAACGTCATAGGTGTGAGAGTGACCAAGATTAAATCTCATCTCATCTCACGCGTAGGAATAGCCCCGCAGGTCCGATAATAATGTAAACATTCGAGTCAGTTTTTGGAAATTTTGAAAATGTTTTTTTTTTTTTGGTTGAATCTACTCATAAAACGTCACGAGTACCGATGAAGACCTGTAGAGGAAGACAAAGACAAGGACAGAGATCCGGAGATAGGTACGTAAGAATTTTTGTCGTAGCTGAAGCATAAACATTCCAAGGATAATTAGCCGAGAATACTCCGGATTAATTAACTTATCAAACAACAAAAACGGTTCATTCGTTCGGGAGCTACGCTGCCACAGATACACACACACACACACACAAACTTACAGAGACATCAAACTTAGTTTGTATGGAGAACTAGCTGCGCCCCGAAGTTTCACCCGTGGTCCCACAGGAACCGTTCATTTTTTCGGGATAAACAGTACCCTATATCCTTTTCTGTACCCCAGACAACATGCATGCAAAATTTCAAAACGACTGGTTTAGTAGTTGAGACGTGAAAGCGTTGCAAACAAACAAACAAATGAACAAACTCACTTTCGCATTTCTAATATTAGTTAGGATTGCATCTTGTGCCCCTCTCAAAAGCCGCCTGCGAAAAGCTTTAGACAAATTAAAAATAACCCTGCACAAGAAAACTTACAAAAGCAGTCTACTAAATAATGTCTCTTGCCATATTTTAAAACAGCAACACTTTTCTATTGTCTGTTCGAATGACAATTACAATGTTAACTTGGCTCGCGCGAGACACCGACATCGGAACGCTTTCAACACATTGAATAATTTACTACGGCGTGTCCTGCTTATTATGACGGTGGACGTTGTAGAAGCCGTTACCACGAGCGATTGGCACGTCTTTAAGAGCCACTCGCACAAGTCATCATTCGCAAATACAAGTTCAAACCATTTATTGATAACTAGCTGCGCCCCACGGTTTCACCCGCGGTTAAAAAGTATTATATGTGCTATTCCAGACTATAACCTATCTCTGTGCCAAGTTTCATCCAGATCTGTTCAGCCATTCTAACGTAAAAGAATAACAAACATCCATCCATCCATTCTTACAAACTTTCGCGTTTATAATATTAGTAGAATGCCAAATTTTAAGAAAATTTAAAAAGAAGAATCGTTTGCTTCTCACAGCTGATTGATTTGCCTTTAGAGTCTGTAGCATTACGATTTATAAAACAGGAATTACTCACGTACAATTTAGTCAATTATTCCGACTATAGGTATACTCGTAGCTATGCGAGACGCAGCCGCGCGCGCGCACTCGCCTTGATGAAGACCGCCGAATGCGGTTGAAACTATAGTCGGAATAATCGACTAAATCTTACGTGAGTAATTCCCGTTTTATAAATCATGTGTGAAAACCACGTCAGTTTCCATAGTAAAAAGTGTGTAGCGTGTTAATTTCCAGGTTTCCCACATTCCGTGTGCCCATAAACAGGACTAATTTACTTAAGTTTGCTTCTACGTCGCGCGGTTTAATGATACTAATTAAGATCGCTATAAATATTGATATTTTTAATTGTGATCTGGCAGAATTTACGGTAGAGGCTCACAGACTCGGTGAATACAATATTTGAATAAGTAGTTATGTTATAATTATCAATGTAAGTAACTAACATTTAATTTGTATGTTTTAATGGCACCGCCTTGGTCTTTGAAATGTTAGGGAGCTTTATGCAATTTCGAATAAATAAATAAATTATTAAATAAATAAAATTGTTCTTACCTCATGGTAGTATATAAAAACTTGCCTTCCGCGTCTTTCTGGAAGACAGACAAGAAGGAAGGCGACAAAGGAAATTTCCACGACGACGTCTCTCACTTAAGGCGAGGCTTTCCCAGAACTTTAGGTATTTTACTCTACCTCAGGCCGCACTTTTTGGGAGCGCGACGTATTCATTCACGCGACACAAAAGTTGTGTGCGATGCGCCGCGCGCACGTCTTTCACCCGTCAGTCACGTTATGGTATCGAGTACCTAAACACCCATTTTTAGGAAATCGATAAAATAATCCGTCCGTCATTGTACTCATCCATTTTATGAACATTTTTTATTTGATGCCAAACAAAAAAAAAATCTAAAAAATGCCGTTCAAGCCAATATAGGTACAACCAATCTCATGTCCACGAGTTGTTGTATTTTTGATGTGTGAGCAGTCGTGGCATTAGTTTCATTTTACCGGTAGTGTCATATTTCCATTTTATCACACTTCACACTCATAAATACAAAAGATTGCGATTGTGTGTGGAAGTTAGGTACTTACTCGTATTTCACTTATTCACACCTAAACGGCTAGACGGATGAGGATCATATTTGGAACGGAGTTAGCTTATGCCCTGGATTGACACATAGGCTACTTGTTATCCTTATTAGGACAAATATTTATACAGGGTGTTGGAATGATTGTGTAACTACCGGTATTCATTAAATAATACAACATAGTAAATTTCATTATTTTTGGGTATATTGTATAACAATGGTAATAACAATTTTAATTACCTTACTTTACCATTAGGTGCGTACTAATAATATTGTATGGTTTGTTAAATGTTACAAAGTTAAAAAACTACACGATTGAGATATAATTTTGAACAATAATTATGAAAGAATCGAGTAAACTTATACCGGATATACAGGGTGTAAGGAGACCGTTCTCGAAGCCGAAACGCCGTTATTATACTATCTATACACAACCCGAAACCACTAACTATTAGCCATATAACTGTTATTTTAAACTTTTAGAAATTTGCAAACCAGCAATGTAACGCGTTTATATCGGGGGGGTCAATGGTCGGCGCCAGTACCTACCGAAAGTGCGACGACGCACCGCGCGGCGCGCGGTGTGCGACGCGTGATTCAAATCGGTAGAAGTTATTATCTACTAGGTAGGTAGGTAATAGGTAGGTTGAATTCAATCAATCGGTTTAAAATGCTTTACCTAATCGCAGATGTGTGAGATAGGGCTCAAACTCGCACTCCCGATCTTACAAAATCACTTACCTAGTCTGTGTTTTCATTCGCCTTCTGCGGTGCTATTCACAATCATTCGGAAACGTTTCCGATCGGATCCCACAAATTTCAAACTCAAATTGTTCGAATCTCAGTCTCCTTATACAACGTACTGGTTTTGGGTGTAGTAATACTGAAACGGCACATGCCGAGACTGATTTAGAATTAAACCTGCAAGGTCTCCTTGTCCTGAACACGATAGATTTTAAGTTATCACAACTTAAACTTTTACGTAAATTTGACCTGCAGCAACCCTAATAAGCTCACAAACAGCTGTTCGGTTGATGACCGGTCTTGCCGACAAAGACTACTAAGTGCGCAGAAAGAATATTATCTTTACCTACAAAACACAGAATGGAGTAAATGTCCCTGTTTTTTAAGAACTATTTTAAACAGAAACAAAAGCAAGATATCTTTTAGATACTTAAATGGTTACATACATATCTAGTCAACGACATGAATAAAGTGAACGTAAACTCGCCGAAAACGCAACGAAAACCCTGAGTTTAGCAGCCATATCATGATGGAGTTTAGAACAGGCTATTACCATTAAATGCATTAGCAAAATTTTGAGTCCGTGCTGTTCCCCGTTGAAGAGTTCCTCTACCCACCTCCTGACTCCATCATCTCCATCAGATCATCTCGGTGGCACCAGGTTGTTGCATAGTCACTCAACTTACATAAGTACATAAAACATTTAAGTTCAATCGGAAACCAAAGAGTAGGCATTTAACGTGAAAGATTTAATTAAGTACTGACAGACACCATAGGTACATGCGAAAATAAAATAAAAGCTCGTCAAAAGATAAATTGTGCATACTGCATAATAAAATTATTCTTTGCCATTTCGCGAAAACATCAAAACATTTGTCGGCAAAAGACAAAGAGCTTACAGAGAGCCGCCAAAGCGTACCGCGGGACAATTGGCAACAAGCGGTGTTTTAAACAAAATAGGCAAGGAACTACCATGAGTGTATTTATGCAAGTTCGACAAAATTCTTCTCGTCACTTTTTGTCAAGCGAGAACGTGAGATAAGAAGACTATGTGTAAACATAATATGTCTGTCTCGATAATAAGAGGCGACTAGCTTTAGCGCGTTGCGCATGGTAGGCCAGCAAGACACTTGTTGTATTAGGAGTTATTATTGTAATTTTAGTTTTTTTTAATTATCATGGCACACATTTTCCAACGCTCACATGCTTAGAAAACCGGATTCGTCACTTCGCTGTTAGCAAAATTCTTTATTTGGTTTACCAACAAACAACTCATTGGACCAGCGTTGTGGACACTTACGACTTGTGTGCCTTAAGCTTCTCACAATGAGAAGATGGCTCATATCTCATGGCCCATCTCCAGCCGTAGGACAGTTTGAACCGAACGTGATTTAGGCAATTACCGAAGAGAATGCAATAGCCACGTAGGTAGTTAGATCTGTACGAATAGCGGGAGGACGTCTCGTACCGCGCCGCCGCGGCCCGCGCGCGCGCCGAGACAGCGGCGGGCGCGCGGCGGGGGGTGGGGGGGCGGGGTAGCGGCGCGGCTCCTTGCGAGGTCGCGACCGCGCGCAGCTGTGTGCGGGCGTTCACCTCTAGCGTCAGCTGTTAGTCATTTGTTTTAGATTGCCGTTAAGGTAATTTTTTTTTTTTTTGGTAATTGGTGTTTAAACTAGCACTTTAAAGCTTGTATAACTTGTGTCGATGTTAAAATATCAGTATTAAAGTTTAAAAAAAAAACCTTTTTTTCGCGTTTTTTTAGTCGCTTTGTATTAGTAATCCCCACCACTATTCCCAGTTTTCGTTTTCGAGAGGGGTCCACTAACTCCCTGTATAGGTATACATACCCTGGGTACGAAGTGGCGGACATTCTGCTAGTATTAACAAAACATCCAATACAAAAATATACATTCACAATATTTACATTTATAAATACAATTGAGCTATAGGTACGTAGTATTATTATTTGTTCTGTGATATAGTTGTAGAATCGATGGCAGCCTAGTTGGGAGTGGCAATTTTGCTCTGCTGGGTTTGAACCCAGCCGACGGCACGCACCAATTTGTTCATTGTGTGAACATATGTGCGTATTGTGTGTCATATGCTACATAACTGGAGCCCGGTGTATGACGACAGGCTCGCCCCCTGTCACATTTGGGACTGAATATCGTCCGGCGAAATGTGGGTGTTGTATTACACCTCTGCCAGCCCCCTCGGGGAAAAGCGTGACGATATGTATGCATGTCTAGCCATAAGTTCTGTTACAAATGAAAATGCATTTATTTTTTTATACAGTAATGTAATGTTAATAAAAGTTATATTTACATATGTATTGAAGTCTTAACAAAAATATGACTATTATTTTATTCAAAATTACCACATTTGGCCTTGATAGTGGCCTTTAGTCGGTCTGGCCAAGAATCTATGGATTTACGGACTGTTTCCATGGGAAATTTAGCCACTGCTTGCTTCAAAGATTTCTTAAGTGACTCTATGTCGGCGTGTCGTTTAGAGCAGGCCATGCCCTCTAAACCTGACCATAATTTGTAGTCCAGGGGGTTTTGATCTGGGCTAGAGGAGGGCCAGTCTTCAGCCCTTATAAAGTCCGGAACAAGGCTTGGGTAGTTCGCGCCTTGTGACCATGTGCAGAGTCTAGTTGGAAACTCCACGGTAGATTTTTAAAAAGTGTATTGCTAAGGGGTTGTACAACACCATATAAGACGGTCTCTTGATACACTTTGGCAGAAGTTTTAACCCCCTTTTCACAAAAACTAAGCTTTGTGACGCCGTGATAGGATACCCCCCCACCAAACCATGACTGACGCAGGATGATGACCACGCTGAGTGAAACAGGGTCAATGTCATCCACGTGCCTAAAACAAAATAAAAATAAATATTTATAAGTATGATGTCCAAAAGTTCAAAATATAAAAATTCTAAAAAACCGACCAAGTTCGAGTCGGACTCGCGCACGGAAGCTGTCGTTCAAGCTTGTTGATATGTATGTACATAATTATATAACAACTACATTATAAATAAATGAGCTTTCAAATGACACCTCAAACAACTGATTTGATGAGATAGAACTCGAGATATAAGCAATAATCTACAACGGTCGGCGGCCATCTTTGTGACGTATATACATAGCTTCGCCTGTCCCCGCTATCGCTTCTTACAACCGGCAGTTTCGAATTTCAAAGGCAACGACGAACACATCCATACCAGTCGTAGGTTTATAAAAGCCGTACTTACAAGATTTACCGAAATGCTCGATTTTCGCTAATCGTTAAAAACGAATATACAACTTTACGAGTTTTCTTCAAAACAGCCAAAATCACGTTGCAGTACTAATCAGGCCTAGATGTGTTCAAATCATACGGCTATAACTCAAACGCTACCAAACACTCGTGTAGTACAGATTGTTCAGTCAAAAATGAAAGTATGAACGACTTCCCCTATCTCACCTAACACCCTATATAATTTACATACATACAGTACAGTCAAAACTTAGCGAAGATCCGCCACCTTGCATGTTACAAAAAGAAGGTAGGTACTTACGTTTCGTCAATTGCAATGTCATGAGAGTTTATTACATTCTCTTGAAGTACTCTTCTGCAAAAAAAAAACGAAGATAAGTATTCATGTAGGTAAGTATAACTACGTAAATATCACTACTAGATATACCACTAGGCCGGGTATTTACTCGTTGTGCAGTTCAGATTGCTCAGTAAAAATGAAAGTATGAACGTCGTCCCGTATCTTACCTAACATCCTGTATAGTTAAAACTTAGCGAAGATCCGCCGCCCTGCATGTTACAAAAGGTAGGTAGGTACTTACGTTTCGTCAATTCCAATGTCATCGGAGTTTATTAAATTTGGTTGTAGTACTCTTCTGAAAAAAAAAAAAACAAAACTGTAAGATAGGTATTCGTGTAAGTAGGTATAACTATATAAATATAAATATCACTGGTATGCCACTAGGGCGGGTATTTACTCGTTGCAGTCAAAACTTCGCAGAACACCCGCCTCCCTGCGTGGTACAAAAGGTAGGTAGGTACTTACGTTTCGTCAATTCCAAAGTCATTGGAGTTTGTTACGTAGTAGTCTTCTGCAAAAAAAAACTGTAACTGTAGGTAGGTATAACTACATAAATATCACTAGTAGGTATACCACTAGGCCGGGTATTTACATCGTGAATACACGTAACGAGACAAAAAAGTATCTATGATGATGAGTATGATATTTGAAAACACTAAAACGAATATAAGTAGGTACTAATAGATTTGTTGATACATCATCTGACTACAAAAAGCAATGCAAGAAATGTCGATTCTAGTAAATAAAAACAATGATTACCAATTTAATCTAGTAGAAGTTTATCTACTTACCGACGTTTGCTCCTTGACTCGTACGATTTTCTAAAAGTCAGACTTGAGCATTTTTTTCGTTTATTATGTTTGTTACCCATTATGGCAAAACTAAATGCTTGGTTGGTGTTGGTGTGTGCGGCACTGCGGAGATCACAAAAATTTGGCACACGTCCGGCGTCGACGGGGTCTGCGGGCGGACTGGCGGCCACGCAAACGTGCCTTTTTACCATGAATTCGTGATAAAAAAATCATATAAAATTACCATGTTAACTTTTTAACATTTTTATTTATGATTCCATTTTTTTATTGCATTGTAATTCGTAAAAAAAATAAAAAAGCAATATGATTTGTAAAAATGAAGTCGCAAATCGTGTTTAAAATACCAAATAGAGGTGACTTTGGATTTTTTTTCTATCGAGTGAAGTTATTCATAACATGTATCAGATTTATGATTCCACTTATAAACATGCTTAAGAATAACATATTTTTTTTACACAGTAAAAACCATGGTTTATCTTAGAGGAAAGTTGATTCTTGCTAGACGTTTTCTGGCCAGGCTCGCCTTAACCACGCACCAGATTATTATAATTACTTGGCTCACTGAGGGAAAATTCATATCACATGTAAAAACTAAATTAATGAACAGAGGGTATTATATGGTTAAGAATTATTTAGAAGACAAAGATGTCTGTAGCCTTCCACTTCCGCCAAGTAGCCACTAGTATTTATAGATACCTACTACCTAGTTGTAAGCCAAAATTTGTGAGACTGTAATTTATTTATTCTTAAAAAAAATAACGCCCCTCAGTTTCTTGCCTGTTCTTTTGAGTTTGAGCTCTTTATCCGAACAAGGCGATCGAGTCTTTTAAAAAATAACTTTGACGTTCATAAGTGTATCTTTGATACCTAAATTGAATAAAAACATTTTGATTTTGACTTTGACTTTGACTTTGCTCTGTGAGCTGTAGACCTCACTGGCGATGTTTGTCCTCCCCTACAGGTTGCATTCCTCGAATGATCCTCATATTTTTTTGCGAGCAGGCTCGATCATTTTACAGATTTTTTTGCCGAACCAGTTTTGGAAATGTTTCGAAATTGCGGAGATTTTTTCCTAAATAAATCATATCTCTGGAATTATATGCCTGGAAGAGATCGCTTTTAGTGATAAGGCCGCCAGTTGTTACACTATTTAATAAGTTTTATCATTATTTTTCTCTTGTTGTTTTGTTATCTGTGGTGTGAACAATAAAGAGTTTTTCTATCTATCTATCTATCTATCTCCTCCATTTTGAAGAAAGCCCAAAAACGGACTCAACAAAAAAACCTAAATAATTATCGAACCTAATCACAAAATTTCAAGAGAGTCGGCTAAGAAATGCGATCTGTATAGTAGTGTAGAGGAGGGAAAGATCCGGACAAAATTCGGACATACAAATAATTTTTGTCGAAGCTGAATCATAGACGCTTCGCTCCGTCAATTATAACTGGGATTAAAAACCTATGCTGTTTTAATAAATAAACAAAAATGCATAAAAAGTTTCAGAAAAATTTACTGCGCGCGACTTTGCTGGAAAATAAGATAAACTATACCTATATATTGTTTACTCAATCAACTGACAGCCTTATCGCTGAGAGTAAGTATGTTGTAGCTACCTAGTTTATAATTATTTACGTAGATGAGTCAACATCAACATTTAAAAAAAAAGTACAGCTGTAATTACTGATTAAATATTTCTGTAATCGACTGAACAATTCAACATTTTGATATAAAAACATTGTTTAAAACACTTCCAAAATATAGATAATGATTGTTTGTCTATATTATTTACTAGATGCGCCCCGCGGTTTCACCCGCAGTTAAAAAGTATCCTATGTGCTATTCTAGACTAAAATCTATCTCTGTGCCAAATTTCATCCAGATCTGTTCGGCCGTTCTGGCGTGAAAGAGTAACAAACATCCATCCATCCTCAATTTTTACAAACTTTCGCGTTTATAGTATTAGTAGGATTTAACAAGAGAGACATCTTCGATTATATCGTACTGAGCACTCAAGTAAAACAATCAAAACTTTTTGAAACAGGTTTGATATTTCAAGAAACGATATCATTTTTAACCAATATCAAAAAGGAGGAGGTTATCAATTCGGTTGTATGCTATTTTTTTAATGTGTGTTACCGCATAACTCCCTTTTTTATGAACCGATTTTGAAAATTATTTTCTTTATTTGGAAGGAAATACTAACAGACTGGTTCCATTATTTTTTATATTCAATTCGTATGACGGAAGGTTCGTTTTTTTTTATCACTTCACCTGATCGACAATTATACATACATTATATATTTATTAATTAATTATGATAAATAAATAATAAATAAATTCGGGACACTTCCACACACGGTCGCCTGAACCCAAACTAAGCAAAGCTTGTACTATGGCTGCCAGATACTGATATACATACTTAGATATTTTTAAATACATACTTAAATAGATATTAACACCCAGACATAGAACAAACACAAATGTTTATCACATAAATGTTTGCCTTAGGTGGGAATCGAACCCACGCCCCCAAGCTCAGAAGGAAACAATAATTTTAATAATATAATGTATAGTTTTGGATTTACCAATAGTCTCCGCCGCGCGCACTGGGATGTAATATATATCCAGTGGTCCAACTACCGGTTACCCAAAAATGTATTTAGAAGGTTCGCGGGTAAAACCAGAAAGCGAAGCTAGTCATAATCTATGTTTTTATGTCAAATTACTTTTGATAATATCAATTTAATGTAATGGTATCTACGTGTTAAAATTTCCAGATTGTATCAGTGATTAGCTAGGAAGATAAATAAATATACTATTGACATATTAGTTCTCTACGTACTAGAGTAGGCTCCGCAATAGATTGCTATGTCCCATTCAATTGTGGCAAGTGGCAACTATGGGACATCATATACTGTGTTACGCTTTACTCAGCGCGGTTCACTATTCGCTTACTGAGTGTTGTTATAAGGATTTTTTTTTATATAGACTAGGTCGGCGTTTGACCACTAACTCGCCTGATGTTAAGCGACGTTGTGGTCTAAGATAGAGCACGACGACCTATAAGGTACTTATTCACTCTAGCCTTGAAGTTTTGTAGAGTGAAGAAGTACAAAGACGGCAGTTGAGTGAGGCGCTACAAGTGCGCTACTGCTCAGACCCGCTCTTCGGAACGGTTACACCGGACTTCATCCCGAAACACGACTAGGTCATTTCACGGCATAGCTTAGTTGGTTGCATTTAGTATTTAGTATACTACAAAATGTATCTGTGATCAATAAATTGGATTTTTGTTACGATGTGACACAATTGAATAGGGCAAGCAACGTATTTTGAAGCTCTAGTGCAGGAATTCCCAAAGTGGTCGATATTGGTTTCCTAGGGGTCGACATAAACGAAAACTGATTTTGGGGGTCGACGAGGTCTAAAAACCGACCCCTTAAGGCGAGGCTTTCCCAGAACTTTAGGTATTTTACTCTACCTCAGGCCGCACTTTTTGGGAGCGCGACGTATTCATTCACGCGACACAAAAGTTGTGTGCGATGCGCCGCGCGCACACGTCTTTCACCCGTCAGTCACGTTATGGTATCGAGTACCTAAACACCCATTTTTAGGAAATCGATAAAATAATCCGTCCGTCATTGTACTCATCCATTTTATGAACATTTTTTATTTGATGCCAAACAAAAAAAAAATCTAAAAAATGCCGTTCAAGCCAATATAGGTACAACCAATCTCATGTCCACGAGTTGTTGTATTTTTGATGTGTGAGCAGTCGTGGCATTAGTTTCATTTTACCGGTAGTGTCATATTTCCATTTTATCACACTTCACACTCATAAATACAAAAGATTGCGATTGTGTGTGGAAGTTAGGTACTTACTCGTATTTCACTTATTCACACCTAAACGGCTAGACGGATGAGGATCATATTTGGAACGGAGTTAGCTTATGCCCTGGATTGACACATAGGCTACTTGTTATCCTTATTAGGACAAATATTTATACAGGGTGTTGGAATGATTGTGTAACTACCGGTATTCATTAAATAATACAACATAGTAAATTTCATTATTTTTGGGTATATTGTATAACAATGGTAATAACAATTTTAATTACCTTACTTTACCATTAGGTGCGTACTAATAATATTGTATGGTTTGTTAAATGTTACAAAGTTAAAAAACTACACGATTCAGATATAATTTTGAACAATAATTACGAAAGAATCGAGTAAACTTATACCGGATATATAGGTATACATACCCTGGGTACGAAGTGGCGGACATTCTGCTAGTACTAACAAAACATCCAATACAAAAATATACATTCACAATATTTACATTTAAATATACAATTGAGCTATAGGTACGTAGTATTATTATTTGTTCTGTGATATAGTTGTAGAATCGATGGCAGCCTAGTTGGGAGTGGCAATTTTGCTCTGCTGGGTTCGAACCCAGCCGACGGCACGCACCAATTTGTTCATTGTGTGAACATATGTGCATCATATGTGTGTCATCTGCTACATAACTGGAGCCCGGTGTATGGCGACAGGCTCGCCCCCTGTCACATTTGGGACTGAATATCGTCCGGCGAAATGTGGGTGTTGTATTACACCTCTGCCAGCCCCCTCGGGGAAAAGCGTGACGATATGTATGCATGTCTAGTCATAAGTTCTGTTACAAATGAAAATGCATTTATTTTTTTATACAGTAATGTAATGTTCATAAAAGTTATATTTACACATGTATTGAAGTCTTAACAAAAATATAACTATTATTTTATTCAAAATTACCACATTTGGCCTTGATAGAGGCCTTTAGTCGGTCTGGCCAAGAATCTATGGATTTACGGACTGTTTCCATGGGAAATTTAGCCACTGCTTGCTTCAAAGATTTCTTAAGTGACTCTATGTCGGCGTGTCGTTTAGAGCAGGCCATGCCCTCTAAACCTGACCATAATTTGTAGTCCAGGGGGTTTTGATCTGGGCTAGAGGAGGGCCAGTCTTCAGCCCTTATAAAGTCCGGAACATTGGCTTCCAGCCAGGCTTGGGTAGTTCGCGCCTTGTGACCATGTGCTGAGTCTAGTTGGAAACTCCACGGTAGATTTTTAAAAAGTGTATTGCTAAGGGGTTGTACAACACCATATAAGACGGTCTCTTGATACACTTTGGCAAAAGTTTTAACCCCCTTTTCACAAAAACTAAGCTTTGTGACGCCGTGATAGGATACCCCCCACCAAACCATGACTGACGCAGGATGATGACCACGCTGAGTGAAACAGGGTCAATGTCATCCACGTGCCTAAAACAAAATAAAATAAATATTTATAAGTATGATGTCCAAAAGTTCAAAATATAAAAATTCTAAAAAACCGACCAAGTTCGAGTCGGACTCGCGCACGGAAGCTGTCGTTCAAGCTTGTTGATATGTATGTACATAATTATATAACAACTACATTATAAATAAATGAGCTTTCAAATGACACCTCAAACAACTGATTTGATGGGATAGAACTCGAGATATTATATAGGCAATAATCTACAACGGTCGGCGGCCATCTTTGTGACGTATATACATAGCTTCGCCTGTCCCCGCTATCGCTTCTTACAACCGGCAGTTTCGAATTTCAAAGGCAACGACGAACACATCCATACCAGTCGTAGGTTTATAAAAGCCGTACTTACAAGATTTACCGAAATGCTCGATTTTCGCTAATCGTTAAAAACGAATATACAACTTTACGAGTTTTCTTCAAAACAGCCAAAATCATGTTGCAGTACTAATCAGGCCTAGATGTGTTCAAATCATACGGCTATAACTCAAACGCTACCAAACACTCGTGTAGTACAGATTGTTCAGTCAAAAATTAAAGTATGAACAGCGTCCCCTATCTCACCTAATACCCTATATAATTTACATACATACAGTACAGTCAAAACTTAGCGAAGATCCGCCACCTTGCATGTTACAAAAAGAAGGTAGGTACTTACGTTTCGTCAATTGCAATGTCATCAGAGTTCATTACATTCTCTTGAAGTACTCTTCTGCAAAAAAAAAACGAAGATAAGTATTCATGTAGGTAAGTATAACTACGTAAATATCACTACTAGATATACCACTAGGCCGGGTATTTACTCGTTGTGCAGTTCAGATTGCTCAGTAAAAATGAAAGTATGAACGTCGTCCCGTATCTTACCTAACATCCTGTATAGTTAAAACTTAGCGAAGATCCGCCGCCCTGCATGTTACAAAAGGTAGGTAGGTACTTACGTTTCGTCAATTCCAATGTCATCGGAGTTTATTACATTTAGTTGTAGTACTCTTCTGAAAAAAAAAACAAAACTGTAAGATAGGTATTCGTGTAAGTAGGTATAACTATATAAATATAAATATCACTGGTATGCCACTAGGTCGGGTATTTACTCGTTGTGCAGTTCAGATTGCTCAGTAAAAATGAAAGTATGAACGTCGTCCCGTATCTCACCTAACATCCTACATACCTACGAGTATATAGTCAAAACTTAGCGAAGATCCGCAGCCCTGCATGTTACAAAAGGTAGGTAGGTACTTACGTTTCGTCAATTCCAATGTCATCGGAGTTTATTAAATTTGGTTGTAGTACTCTTCTGAAAAAAAAAAACAAAACTGTAAGATAGGTATTCGTGTAAGTAGGTATAACTATATAAATATAAATATCACTGGTATGCCACTAGGGCGGGTATTTACTCGTTGTGCAGTTTAGAATGCTCAGGAAAAATTAAAGTATGAACGTCGCTCCGTATCCGTATCTCACAAGTTGTCTGGGTGAAATAATAAATGGTGACCGACATAGTCAAAACTTCGCAGAACACCCGCCTCCCTGCGTGGTACAAAAGGTAGGTAGGTAGGTACTTACGTTTCGTCAATTCCAAAGTCATTGGAGTTTGTTACGTAGTAGTCTTCTGCAAAAAAAAACTGTTAGGTAGGTATAACTACATAAATATCACTAGTAGGTATACCACTAGGCCGGGTAGGTATTTACATCGTGAATACACGTAACGAGACAAAGAAGTATCTATGATGATGAGTATGATATTTGAAAACACTAAAACGAATATAAGTAGGTAGTTATGCATCCCCCTGCCCCTACTTGCTTAGACTAAGAGTCGGGAATGCCTTCGTCAGCGTCTAGACGCGGCCGCACCGGTGCGAGCCTTATCAGCGCCGAGTCGGCATTCTCGCAGCCGGACCACCGGCCTAGTTGTAAGTCTGCCTTTGGGCTCTAGTTTTAAGTTTTCATTATTATATTCCTTGCCTCAGAATCGGCAACACTACTCTACTAGTTTTATTTTAGTTTTTAAAAAACATATTTAGTGCTCCCGAAATTTAACTGGCGCAGCCGGTAGGATAACTGGCTAAACTAGTGCGGTTATATACGCTTGAAGACGAGCTTCCGCGTTAGTACGGCAAAGTGCGGTTTGCCTATATAGGTAAAGTGCCGAACAGTTATCCCACGAACCAAATAAATAAGTTGAAGAGAACGGGACACCGGTATGGAAGCGGTCGGCTGGTGAGTACAACTTTTCGCCATCCTTGCCAATTCCCTACCCTCCATGAAAATTGTTATTATCGAAATAAGTCTTCTTTTGATATAACGTGTGACCTAGGTGACTAGATATATAACTCTATTTAGTGTGCCTCTTACTTTAAGTTTTACTTTAAAATTAAAAATTTTAATCTCAAAATCGATTAAATTTTTAAGTGAATTAGTGTAATTAACAAAGAAATATACAATTCTATTTCTTATACTCTAAAAATAAGTAAAAAATTTAAATTTTAATTTCAAAATCAATTAAATTTTTAAATATTAAATAAGTGTTAATTTAGGTTAGTTAATAACGTACGTATTTTAATTTTAATAAGCCTATTGTAATTGTCTCGTGTTTTTTCATACCTGTGTACTACATATCTATACAATGGAACAAATAACTGCAATCCCCCGCGAAATTTTAAACCTTATCCCTATTTTTGGTGGGGATAAGACCCATTTAAATTTATATATCAGAAAAAGCGAGTATGTAATAAACAGGTACAGAGGAGACGCTGCACAAAATCTATATGTATTCCAATCAGTAACTAGCCGATTAAATGATAAGGCAGCGGCTCTACTTTCGGAAAGGGAGGACATAGAGTCGTGGAGCCAATTAAAAGAATTACTAAAACAACACTTCGGAGACCCACGTAGTGAACAATGTATTGCAATAGAATTAGAATCAATAAAAATCAAATCCAACGAAAGTTATCTAGAATTCTGCAACCGTATCCAGAGCGTCCGTTCATTACTGATGTCTAAAGTAAACATGTTAAGCGACGTAGAACTCAAACGAGCTAAAGCAATTATATACAATAATACATCACTAAACGTTTTTCTGTATAATTTACCAGAGGACATGGTAAGAATAGTCAGACTTAAATCACCCGCGACCCTAGAAGACGCCCTTAGCGTAGTTTTAGAGGAGGTAAACTTTTCCGATCAATATAATATGCGTAGGCGAATTTACGACGCCCGTAATAATAACCATAGTCATAATGCCCCATTTAAACAAACCACGCAACAAACCCCTCCTCAAGGATTTAAATTTGGGATTAACCCAAACCAGCCCTCATTTAAACCAACGTCATTAATACCAAACGCCACACCTAAAATTTTTGGAAATCAACCTACATTAACTAAGCCGCAGGCTCCAATACAACCATTCGGTTACCGCCCTCAATTCGGTTACCGCCCTCAACTCGGTTACCAACCTCAACTCGGTTACCGCCCACAGTTTGGCACTGGACATCAGCCAACGGGCTACAGGCCTAATTTCACCCAACAACCCCTTCAAGGGATGACACAACAGCAGCCGATGGGCTACAGACCCAATTTACCCCAAATCAACCCTCCGCATCTACAAGCGTCCGATGCGACAATGAGGACAGCACTGAAACCGCGAGAAGGATTCAAGGTGAACGAGATCTACGACACGACAGGCTACGAAGACTTCTACGGCTACAACCCCGACATGTACGAGGTAGCTGAAGACGCGTACGAAACTGAAGCTGAAGCATATACAGACATGCCACAAATGGAAACCCTTCAGGAATCCCTGGAAAATTTTCATACACCGGCCTCTACGGAACAGAGACCATAGAACTGAATTGCGACCCCACTTTGAAACTACCCCATATTTATATACCTGAAATAGACGCAAAATTGATGATAGACACCGGGAGTACGCGCTCGTTCATAAGCCCCCGAAAAGCTTACGAGTTTTTCTATTACCACCTCCGGCATGAACCCTTCCAAGTAGTTAGCACGCACGCATCAAGCAACCACAGCGAGGTCATAGAAATTCCGCTTTTACCGACTTTCCAAAGCAACGAGTACCATAAATTTTACGTCTATGACGTCGACCAACGCTATGACGGATTAATAGGAAACGACCTATTAGAACAATTGCATGCAATAATAGATTTGAAAAATTCGGTTCTGAAAACAAATACTACCATTATTCCAATTATAAATAAAAATTTAAATTACGAAGTGAAAATTCAAGCCCGAACTGAAAAACGCGTGAAACTACCCATAGACCAATATTCAGGCAACGCAATACTTGACTACAGAAAATTCGGCCCTGGCGTACGTATGCCCAGCGCCTTAGTAAACTGCGTTAACGGATACGCTACCACAGTTATCCAAAACACCTCAAACGAACCAGTGAAAATAACAGTGAAGCAACCCTTAAAAGTGGTTAATTACCACCCGGAAGCGAAGTATAATATTAACCTTACTACAAACAATCGCGGAATAGAAATAGAGAAAATATTAGAAGAAAACCTAAAGAAAATTAGACTAGACCACATGAATAAAGAAGAAAAAGAGAAAATCTTCAAACTCTGCAAAGAATACAAAAACATCTTCCATTGCGAACAACTACCGCTGACCTTTACAAACCAAGTTAAACATAATATACGGACTAAGAATAAAGACCCAATCTATGTAAGACCATATAGACTAGCCCCGACACAAGCCCAAGAAATAAACCGTCAAGTAACAAAAATGTTACAAGATAACGTAATTCAGGAATCTCATTCCCCTTGGAATGCCCCAGTCCACTTAGTACCCAAGAAATTAGATGCGTCAGGAGAAAGAAAATACAGAATGGTCGTTGATTACAGACGCCTTAACGAGATAACGATAGACGATAAATACCCCCTACCAAATATAAACGACTTACTTGACAAACTAGGAAAAAGTGCTTACTTCACAACAATAGATTTAGCAAGTGGCTATCACCAGATAGAAGTTGAAGAAGAAGACAGACAAAAGACTGCTTTCAGTACTCAAAACGGACATTTCGAATTTCTAAGAATGCCATTTGGCTTGAAAACAGCCCCCGCTACTTTCCAGCGAACTATGGACCATGTTCTTCGTGGACTGCAAGGGCTACATTGCATGGTGTACTTGGATGACGTCATCATCTTCTCATCCAGTCTAGAAGAACATATCCAAAAACTACGTCTAGTTTTTGACCGACTCAGACAGACCAACCTGAAAATACAGTTAGATAAATCAGAATTCTTACGAAAAGAAGTGCTATATCTTGGACACACAATTACAAGAGACGGACTAAAACCTAATAACGACAAGATAGAAGCAGTGTTAAATTTCCCGATCCCAAAAACTACCACGGAAATTAAAAGTTTCCTCGGACTAGTAGGTTATTACCGACGCTTTATTCCGAATTTCGCAAAAATTACCCAGCCTCTAACAGCCTGTTTAAAAAAACGAAATAGAATTATAATTGATCAAAATTACATCGACGCTTTTAATAAATTTAAAGAGCTACTCACTCACGCACCGCTCTTACAATACCCCGACTTTGAAAAGCCATTCATTCTAACCACTGATGCTTCCAACGTAGCCCTAGGAGCCGTACTCTCTCAAGGACAAGTTGGCAGCGATAAACCAATAGCATACGCAAGTAGAACCCTGAGCGACACAGAGTTTAGATACAGTACAATAGAAAAAGAACTGTTGGCCATTATCTGGGCAACAAAACACTTCCGACCATATCTCTATGGAAAAAAATTCTATATATACACTGATCACCGACCCCTAGCATGGTTGAACTCCCTTAAGGACCCAAACAGTAAGCTCACACGCTGGAGACTACGCCTTCAGGACTTCGACTTTGAAATTATCTACAAAAACGGCAAACAGAATACAAATGCAGATGCCTTAAGCAGAATTAAGCTCAACGTCTTAGAAGAAGAAGAAGGAAACTCAATGGCAGTAAACGTAGACCAAAACAAGAAGAAACAGAAAAAGAAAATTAGAGAACTCCAAAGAAGTAACTCTTCCACAACGTCCGCTAGCTCTATCACAATATCGGATTCAGACACAGACACAGCAGAACTTCCTGAACTCTCAATTGAAAGACCAATCATTCCTTCTGCATCTGGAAGCAGCAAAACGCAGACTATCCATTCAGCAGACGACTTAGAATCAACTGGAATACCCATATTACATGAAGCTATCGACACCAAGCCGAATCAAATTCTCGTATTTTCATGGTTTAAAAATGAAACTCAAGTTAAGGATATTTCCCACAACAAACATAAAATTTTAGAAGTTTTTCTTCCCACAAACAATCCAGAATTAGTCAAAGAATTTCTCAAGGAGTACATAAGACCCAAAATAAAGTATTTTATTTATTTTGAAGAAAATCAACATCGCCGACAATTTAGTAATATAGTAATTTCCTTATTCAAGAAAGACACGATAAAACTCTACGAGTGTACAGAACGAGTAGTATACGTGGAAGATGAGAATGAGCAGAAAGAAATAGTTCTAAAATATCACCAAGGAAAGACGTGCCACAGAGGAATCAAAGAGACACTGGTAAGACTAAAAAGAAGTTACTTCTGGAACAAAATGGAAGAAACTACCTCAGCCATTATTAACTCCTGTGACGCATGCAGAAAAATGAAATACGATAGAAAACCGATTAAACCCTTCCTACAACTCACCCAGACACAGGATGCCCCTTTTCAGGAACTTTTTATGGACTTATTCACCATAGAAGGCAAATATTATCTCACCCTCATAGACGCTTTCAGCAAACTAGGACAAGCCATGGAAATTCCTAACAAATCTACCCCTGAAGTTGTGAGAGCTCTCATGAAATACTTTTCCTTCTACGGAATCCCCAAGAAAATTAGTTCAGATCCGGGAATGGAGTTTAACAACGAGTTAATGAAGGATTTCCTTAGCCTACATAAAATAGAACGTCACATAGGTACGGTTAACAACCCTAACTCAATGGGACTCATCGAGCGGTTCCATTCGACCCTTATTGAAATATATAGATTAGCTAAGTACGAACAGAAATGCACAGACGCCGCATCAATTATGACATACTCGATTATGGCATACAACCATACTATACATACAGCCACAGGGCTAACACCATTTGAAGTAGTCTTTGGACACACAGACTCCGACAACCCCTTCAACGTAGAGTTTCAGAAAGTATACACCCAACAGTTAGTTAAAGACCACGAAAAGCGTACAAAATTCTTATACAAATATTTGGCGAAAAATATGGCAACAAAAAAGAATAAAGTTAGGGAAAAACGAGAAGGAGAAAAAGACAAGGAATTTCCTCACGGAGAAACGGTTTACGTAAAAGACATAAATAAAAGAAAAAGCAAAGACAAGGCGAGGTACAAAAAGGCAAAAGTAATAGGAAACATAGAAAAGAACATTGTTCCGATCAAAGTAGAGACGGAGAAAAAGAAAACAAGTGCGCCAATAAAAAACATAAAACGTCCTCCACAGGTGGTGGTTCCTGTTGATAGCGACACCAGCGACAGTCGCACTTCATCTGCGATGTCTTAGGGAAAACCCGGGAATCTTACCAGTCAAGGAAGGACAAGCATACATTCAGCTCGATAATTGGACCATTTTAAAAACTGTCAGATTAGATAATGTGTATACCGACTTGAAAGTAGTTATAACCAAATTTTCAGAATTTCAAAATTTAATTTCCCGTAACAAAATTCTTCCCCATGATTTCGTCAGCGCACTTATGCACGCAGAGCACCTGCGAGACATAACACTAAACAAATTTCATCAACTAATTCCCCAACGTTCAAAGCGAGGGATAATTAACCCCCTAGGTTCCATGATTAAAATAATAACAGGAAATTTAGACCATGACGACGCCATTAAATATGATAAAATAATATCAGAAACAACTAAAGACCAAATAATTAACTCAAAGAAAATCATTGTTATTTCCAAAATGATAGACAGCCTTATAAACGTAACCGAATTAATCCGTCAAGATACCTTAACTCTTGACGCACGTATGAAAAATCTAGAAACTGCTCTTAAAGAAACTGTTGTTAAGGGTAATAACTTAATTATATCCTCATATATATTAAATATGTATAATTTATTCATGCACAACTTCCGCACGATATTTATTAAGTTAAGTGAAATTGAGACCGCTATAGCATTAAGTAGGAACTCGATATTACATCCGTCAATTGTAAACTCTACTGAATTATTGTATCACCTACAATTAATAGCTAGAACAGGAAACCTAGTTTATACTCCTAACGAATCGAATTTAGTTAAGATAGAAGAAACTATTTCAGTAAAATCATTTGTAAAGAAAAACCAGGTCACATTTATAATGGAGGTACCGATAACTGATAATTATACATATAACTATTATAAAATGTACACTGTTCCCATTTCCAAAGACAACCAAACCCTAGCGATAGTTCCTACCTACCCCTACCTATTGGCGAAAGGGTTGAAATACCAGCCGATTTCAACACCGTGTCGACCACTCGCCGCCGGAGACCAATTTTTATGCAACAGTGACAACAGGGCCTTAAACAATGGGCCTACCTGCGAGGAGCAACTCCTCCGATACGACGGCGACCTCAGCTGCTGTAAGCAGCACCCTGTCTACGTGGAAGATGTAAAACTCCAGAAGATCAACTATGACAGTTGGATACTCTTTACCAGAAAAGAGACAATACTTACCAAAATATGCACCGAAGACACTTACAAATATCCGGTGCACGGAACATACGTAATTACCCTTGACGAGCCATGTGACCTCGAGATCAACGGGATGAAGCTGTATCACCACCAGATCTACACAGAGACAGACGCCGTGACTCCGTTACCCGTTATCAGCCTTCCAGCATTCCAGACGAATACAAATCTATCAAGTGCACCTACACTTAACATACGCGATACAAACCTCGACGACCTAAAGTATTTGTCATTTGTGTTAAAAAACAGTGAAGTGTTTGAACCCAAAAGAGAAATGGACTCTAATAGTGTTTTAGTTTACGCCATTTCCGGCTTTCTAGTATTAAGCATATGTGTAAGTCTTCTATATGTTTTTCGCAAAAATATAATTCATGTTTTACGAAATTACCGGAAAAGTTCTCCAATCGAACATTCCGATAATTTCTCTCTTAGGGATGGAGGAGTTATGCATCCCCCTGCCCCTACTTGCTTAGACTAAGAGTCGGGAATGCCTTCGTCAGCGTCTAGACGCGGCCGCACCGGTGCGAGCCTTATCAGCGCCGAGTCGGCATTCTCGCAGCCGGACCACCGGCCTAGTTGTAAGTCTGCCTTTGGGCTCTAGTTTTAAGTTTTCATTATTATATTCCTTGCCTCAGAATCGGCAACACTACTCTACTAGTTTTATTTTAGTTTTTAAAAAACATATTTAGTGCTCCCGAAATTTAACTAGGTACTAATAGATTTGTTGATACATCACCTGACTACAAAAAGCAATGCAAGAAATGTCGATTCTAGTAAATAAAAACAATGATTACCAATTTAATCTAGTAGAAGTTTATCTACTTACCGACGTTTGCTCCTTGACTCGTACGATTTTCTAAAAGTCAGACTTGAGCATTTTTTTCGTTTATTATGTTTGTTACCCATTATGGCAAAACTAAATGCTTGGTTGGTGTTGGTGTGTGCGGCACTGCGGGGATCACAAAAATTTGGCACACGTCCGGCGTCGACGGGGTCTGCGGGCGGACTGGCGGTCACGCAAACGTGCCTTTTTACCATGAATTCGTGATAAAAAAATCATATAAAATTACCATGTTAACTTTTTAACATTTTTATTTATGATTCCATTTTTTTATTGCATTGTAATTCGTAAAAAAAATAAAAAAACAATATGATTTGTAAAAATTAAGTCGCAAATCGTATTTAAAATACCAAATAGAGGTGACTTTGGATTTTTTTTCTATCGAGTGAAGTTATTCATTACATGTATCAGATTTATGATTCCACTTAAAAACATGCTTAAGAATAACATATTTTTTTTTACACAGTAAAAACCATGGTTTATCTTAGAGGAAAGTTGATTCTTGCTAGACGTTTTCTGGCCAGGCTCGCCTTAGCAAGTTCTTAACTAACTTAGCACTTAGCTTTAAGCTAACTTAAAGCATTGCTAATTCTCACTCTGTCTTCTTCCTACTTCTTCGACCTATCGTTTATCTATCGTTTTAAGTTAGCGGACCATTATGAATAAGGGGGTTGATCTTAAAAGTAGGTAATTTGGACATGGGGGTCTGAGGTCAGTCCATTTTGGAAAAGGGGTCACTTGTCCAAAATAGTTTGGGGATCCCATGCTCTAGTGCATAGTTGCTGCATGGTTATTTTAAATTTTTTTATGTGTAGGTACTGAAGTTGTCAAATTTTCATTTTGTTAATTTTATTGTCTGTTCAGTTGTCTGACTGTTCGTCTGTTTGTCTATTAGTCGACTCCAGTGCCACTATTGAACTGAAGAGTGCAGGAGTCTTGCGAGGTAAAGACTGACAGCTCGAAGTGTGAGCTATTCTCAAAATATGTAAATCAAAAAACAAGATCTATTGTAAAAACACTAGGTGCCTCTGTGACATAGAGACCTCACGGCCGTCGTCTGCTCTCCTCTACAAGTCACATTTCTTAACCGATTCTCGTGAAATTTTGTGAGCAGGTTCGATAATTATACAGAGTTTTTTTTTGGCCAACTAGTTTTGTAAATTTTTCAAAATGGCCGAGATATGTTTTTTTTTTAAACTGGTAAATCGGAAATCGGAAAAGAATCGGTTTAGAAAATGCGACCAGGGGGGCTATTCCTGCGCGTGAGATGAGATGAGATTTTATCTTGGTCACTCTCACACCTAGGACGTTTCAAACGAGAGCAACAAGGACGCAAAAAGTGAGATGAAAATCTTAAATCTCCGAATAGGGCCACTGTAGAGAAAGACCGATCCGGACAGAACCCAGACAATCGAAAGCAATTTTTTGTCAAAGCTGAGCATAGACGCTTCACTCGCTCAGTCGAAAATTCACCATTCACAGTCACAGTTTAAACTCAATTTCCAATAATTTATACGGCAATAAAAGTCGCGAGTCGCACTTGAGAGACAAACAAATATCTCGATAAATTAAACTCGGAGATAAAATGAAAATATCGAGTAAAATATCGAATGACTCAAGTTCAGTTGAAAGCGTTTTCGTGTAAATACGAATGGCCGTGGAGTGCGCAAACACTTGTGACGGGAGGAGTGTGTTGTGACTTTATTTATGGGGTGAAGTAATGGGAATAATATATGTACTCGTAATCGATGTTTTGTCTGTTTCACGTTGCGAGCGATTGTAGAGACGTAGGCTGTGTCAATGGAAATTAAGCAACCCTTTTTACCCGACTGCGCAAGAAGGAGGGTTATGTTTTTCGAGTATGACCTATGTATGTAGTCCTACTAATGTTATAAACGCGAAAGTTTGTAAGAATGGATGGATGTTTGTTACTCTTTTACGCCAGAACGGCTGAACAGATCTAGATGAAATTTGGTACAGTAGATAGATTATAGTCTAGAATAGAACATACAAAGGATACTTTTCAACGCAGGTGAAACCGCAGGGCGCAGCTAGTATGTATATATGAGGTTTCTTTGGTATGCCCTACAGCCTAAACAGCTTGATGTATTTCGACGTGTGAGGTGTCATTTCGTCTTGATAGTGGAAGTGACACAGACCGTGGAGGGGTGCAAAAACTACCAAATACAAAAAAAAATACAAAGATTTATTTCCAAAGAGACAATTACAATTAACCAGATAAAAGTTTTATGTACCTAGAGCTTACCTAAACGGAAATGGTTATAAAGTTGCTTGTGGTCCTGCACTAAGAGACCTGTATCGCAGGGACCAACATAGGAGCAACCAGGAGGTAGGTACCAAGTTTACGGTCCTGGATTGAAAAATTTATCACTTTTATTGTGCGAACCGCTATAGTGAAGAAAATTCTACCTGAGTGGATGTTCGATTGTTTAGTTCTGGTGTCTTCATATATCAAAGTCAAAGTCAAAATGTTTTTATTAAAATGGGTTTCAAAGATACGGTGATGAACTTCAAAGTTTTATAGTGGACTTGACCGTCTTGTTCAGAAAAATAGCCACTACTCAGAAGATCAAACAAGAAACTGAGAGGCATTTTTTTTTTGTCGTAATGAGTGAATCTGTTTATTTTAAGCATGCGTGCTCCATCATACACCGCATCATTGTTTACGCGCAAAAAGCTCGAAATATAAAATAATAATAAAAAAGTATTGGGAACATTTTTGCACACACAGTTGCCTGACCCCAAACTAAGCAAAACTTGCACTATGGGTGCCAGAGACTGATATTATATACAAATGTCTTATTTTTGTTTGTTTTTTAAATACATACTTATATAGATATTGACACCCAGACATAGACCAAATACAAGAATTCATCACAAAAAATGTTTGCTCTAGGTGAGAATTGAACCCACGCTCATAGGCTCAGAAGACAGGTTCACTAGCAATTGAGCTACGAGTACCAAGGCAGTCAATAAAATACTAGTTTCGGTACTGCTTCTGTCTCCCACTGTTCACTGTTACGTATAATATACTTGACAAACATTGGCTGACGATAATGCTGATGGTATTTGAATGATCCAAAAACAGCTATTACAAAGGAGTGAGAAAGGAGTACAAAATCAATAAAGCGGGCGCTATTTTAAGCTACCCTTATTTATTTTCTCGACATGTCAAAAGATACCGTCAACCGGTGAATAATATAGGGTTCCAGGAATGTTCACATTTAGATAATTCCGAGTTAAAACGTTTTAACCAGCTAAAGAAGTCTTTAGGAAGAAAACGCCTGTAATTTTTAGCATGGTTTCAGTCAATTTTTAATATTTGTTTCATACTAGCGGCCCGCCCTGGCTTTGCTCAGTATCTATATATTTTTCGTGAAAAACTGTCTAACTGATGGGGAAAACCGCATCAAATTCCGTTGTGTGGTTGAAGAGGAGTTGGCTTACAGACAAAGAGCCAGATGTGACAAGAGACTTTGTTTTATACTGTGTAGAGATTTTAAACTTGTATTATTTGGGTTTTGATATAACAGATTTAAAAGTAAGTGGGCCGCGACGTTCTGAAATTTCCATTCAAACGCACTACTCAAATTTCTTGAAAACCGTTGGTCAGATTATAATGAAATTTAGCATGTACAATTAAATTAACAATATCTCCGCCCCTATGTTCTTGTTTTTTTTTAAAAACGTTCTCAAGCTATGAAAAATTTCCGCATTTTAAGGGGTCACTTTTGACTGATTTATTCAATAGGTAGACAAAGCAAATCAAAAATTCCATTACATAGGGAGGTTGTCTACATCATTAGCTGTTAAATGAATCAATAATACAAGGGAAATTCTTAGTTACTTAAGAATGATTACAGTAGTGCAAAAGTCTTAAAAAAAACCTAGGTCGAAATTAGTTAGGTCGTCGGACTCTTAAACAATTGCGTTATGAAATTTTACAAAGATTTTCATATTATTACGACGTAGTTGCGTACTCTGTGCTATTTAACAGACTTCATTTTTACAAGGTCTATTTGGAATCTCTTTATTAAGTATCTGTGATAAATATACATATTTACTTCTATACCCTTTACTAATAAATGTTCTATAGCATCGGAATAGTTATATCCATGGTATAATAATATACTCCGCCGCATTCAGAAACACGCAGTGACGTCAATCAATTCTTAAGCAAGACCAAAATAAGTCATGTATAACAAGTTCGAAAGAGACGTCACTACGTGTTTCTGAATGCTATTCCTGGCGGATTATTTTATTTGTTTTTATTGTACATAAAACAATACTTTTTTTGCTTAATAGTCTTAATTATGAAGAAAAAGAAACTATACTACTTTTCCTTATAAGTAAGTATATGTAAGTATTTACTAATTAGGAATATTTAGATTAAAAATGACAACAATTTCAGACTCAAATCTTCACAAGCAATACTCCGAGTTAGGGTGTATAGAATATTAGACATATTCTATGCACCCCTAACACAAAAACATATGGATAATATATTTTATATTGTTGGAAAATTTCTTATCTCACGGTAGCTCGTTATTAGTTTGCAGAAAAACTAATTAATCTCCAACTAAAATAAACATTCTGTTATTTCTATTCATTGCGAAACCATACTCAAGCTCGTTACGGTCTAACTTTTATCCTAAATAGTTACGTATCGAGACTACAATCAGTACATCATTATGTAGATATAGTAAGGACTTGCGCGCTAAACTGTACTAAGAGATAAATATAAAACTAAAAAAAAAAAAAAAAACAGAAAAATCAAAACATAAAAGTAAAACGCGCTATCTTTCGGCTGCTAAACTGTGCAATCGATTTAGGGTCAACTGGGGAAATTGCGTCTTTCGAGAATTACTGACAAAAGTATATTAGTACCTTCATGAATTAGGCGCCACCTACATCTTTCTTCTATCGTTAGGTGCAATAATCTGTACAAGATGGCGTTAGTTGCCTAATTTGTGAATAGTAATTCTCGAAAGACGCAATTGCCCCACAGACGCATTTGCCCCAAGTGACCCTACATGTTTAAGTACTAAGCGATCTCTTAGTAACTGCTGGTAGACCAGGTTCTATAGAACTCTCGCTCTGATGCTTGAGAAATGGAATACGGCGTCAGCATCCCCTCCCTGTATTGAGAACAAGTCTGTGTCCAGGGGTAACTGGAGGTGGAAGCCTGGGAAACCTAGGGATGATCACAATGATCGGTGACACATGTACTTAATCTTAGGCGCTGGCTAGACAGGAAGACGAAGAAAAGGACATGGCACTATCATACAAAACGAGAAGCGTCGCGTACGCGTCCCGTCTGCGCCCCCTCTTGTATGTGTTGCGTCGAGTTTCTTCCATACATTTTGTATGGAAGTACACTGAAGGGACCGCGTCTGCGTCTCATCTGTGTCTCTTCCTCATTTTACGT
The DNA here is from genome assembly GCA_911728515.1 of Peribatodes rhomboidaria. NCBI lineage: Eukaryota > Metazoa > Arthropoda > Insecta > Lepidoptera > Geometridae > Peribatodes > Peribatodes rhomboidaria. Next base: position 15,144,577 of record OU452174.1, on the reverse strand, counting down.
CTTTTCTATCAACGCACAATGGCATAATCAAGTAGCTAAGTGCGAAAAACGCCCCGCTAAACAAACAAACACGTCTTTTCTATCTCTGGCTTGCCGTTGGTTTTACTATTAGTCCATATTCTAGTTAGTCACTTTTTATTCCAGCAAATAAAAATTCTAATAAGTAGGTCCCAAAATATTAATTTCACTATTTTTTAAAGAACCTGAGAAGAATAAAGTGATGAATCCATACTGCACGAATAATCACGTAGTTACGAAAATTAAGCAAATATTTCTATGGCCCAGTGCAAACAGTACCTAACTTTGGGCAAATGCGGTCGGAATACTAATACCAACACATATTGCCCAGGATAAGCTTTTAAGCTAAGTAAATTTATGTGCGGGTACTAGGTATCGGATTAAAATTTATGCTTCAGAAAGTATTGGGGAATATTTCAAGGGTTGTTTATTTCGGTTTGAGATATTTAGGTTTGAAGGTTGGGGTAAAGTTTTAGTTTGCAAAAATGTAAGCAATTTAATATGTAAGCATTTTTATTTGATGGTACTTAGAATAATTTTGTTAAAAGTAAGTATTACATACAGGTCTGAGGTTTAGGTAGGTATCATTTATGATCTATAATCATAATAATAAATCTGATAGGTTATGGCAATATTGTGCGAAGCTGAATAATTTTATTTTCTAACAATTGCTTCATCTAAAAACATAACCCTCCTTCTTGCGCAGTCGGGTAAAAGTAATTTGTCCATAGTGTCATGCATCGTTGGCTTAAAAGTCATGTTACTAATTTTTAAGAGATACCAGTTTATCAGTAGTAGTAACTTTCGTCAGAAATACGTAGTACGTTTGTTCAATTGAAAAATGTACGAAAAATGGAAGATATTTTTTTCCATTTATGTTTACGCTTGATAGAATATCGATACTATCAGGCGCTAATCGAAACTGCACTTTTCATTCCGTTTTCTATGACGTCAAACTTTCTTTTGCAGTCTTTGCGTTAACATTGTCTTTTATAATTTTTTTTAAGTGATTTATTAACCGAGCTTTTTTTTTAATTGAAAGGTGAATTAGTCAGGAGTGTCTTTAGCTACGAGTATGTTTGATAAAAATCAGTGTTGAGGGTTTTTATTTATTTTAATTTTTACTTTATAGATTTTTTTTTATAGAAAAATGAAAGAAAAGTGCAGTTTCGACGTCACCGTCTTCGTATTTTGCAGCTTTTGCGTTAATATTGTTTTTAAAGCTTCTGCCTTAAAAATGATCATTCACGGTTTTCCGCGAAGCCCCGAGTGAAGGTCGTCTTTCAAGATTGGAACTCAAAAATAGTATTTGCATGAACTACTCGCCTGAAACATGATAAACTGAACATTATGAAGATCAAACCAAACGTACAAATAAATGATTTGTCCCAGTATAAACTCTGAAGACCATGCTTTCGCTTGGTCAGAAAAGTTGAGTACCTGCCTGCTTCGATTTCCTGATTGAAGTGTACCTGACAACTCAAAGCGAGGAGTTCTGCCCTAACGATCAATCTTGATTGATCAAGCTGCCACACGACGCCGTATAGACATGCAGCGTATAATGAGCTCAGATACTAACGAGACGCCGCCGTGTGCCTGACGAGGCAATGCGCAATCGGGCTGATCTGACGAGTACAAGAGGTCTTGGTTAGTTTAGCCACGAAATATGCTGCATATATATTCTACTAGCTGCGTCCTGCGGTTTCACCCGCGGTTAAAAAGTATCCTAAGTGCTATTCTAGACTATAATCTATCTCTGTGCCAAATTTCATCCAAATCTATTCAGCCGTTCTGGCGTGAAAGAGTAACAAACATCCATCCATCCATACATACAAACTTTCGCGTTTATAATATTAGCAGGATTTTTTGACTGCCTCGATGGCTCAGTTGGTAGTGAACCTGTCTTCTGAGCTTGGGGGCGTGGGTTTGATTCCCACTTAGGGCAGACATTTATGTAACAAACATTTGTGTTTGTTCTATGTCTGGGTGTTAATATCTATTAAAGTACGTATTTAAAAATATCTAAGTATGTATATAAGTCTCTGGCAGCCATAGTACAAGCTTTGCTTAGTTTGGGGTCAGGCGACCGTATGTGGAAGTGTGCCGAATTTATTTATTATTCTAATTGAATTCCAAAATGAGTTTGTTGTTCAATTGTTTTTTTGTTACGCTTAATTGCTCCCTTTACTATTCAACCGATCATTGTTAAATTTTGCATACATGTTATCAGGGGTACAGCAAAGGGTATAGGGGTATCCTTTATGTCGAAAAAATAATCGTTGCTCTGGGACCGCGGGCGAAACCGCGGGGCACACCTAGTAGCACAATATGTTTTATTGGGTTCATTCTCGCTGGTCACCTTTACCCAGCTTTTGTCCCCATGAAGACCAGTGTGATTGTTGACTAGTTGATCAAAAATACATTTGGCGTTCGCCCTAAATTAGACCTCACGATTGTCAAATATCAACCCGTTGTCCGGCTTGACTCATACTCGAAATTAAACATGTATAACAAGTATAAATTAAAAAAAATTAAATCCCCCGAGATGATTTTTTCAAATACAACTAAGAACACTTCCGACTAGTTCACCTTTCAAACAAAATAAAAATCGGTTCAAACGTTAGGGAGCTACGATGCCACACACACACACACACACACACACACACACACACAAGACACGTACTGCGTTGGGGGTTCAAAATAAACTAAATGGTTGCAAAATTTTGTAAAGTTCGGTTCAACGGTACACAATTATCGTTGGACAAATATATACATAATAAATATGAACATACATGTGTATGTACAAACACACGTAGAGTTGTGCCAGTGGACTCTGAGACCATACTATTATAATAATCATAATTATATCAGTCGTTTGGTCACCTGTGTATTTCCCGACGCGCTGATGTAGTGGCCCGACTATCCCGTCAATCATCCGCTCCTAATCCGGTTATCCGGCCGCCTCGCAGTATCTACACGTGTCCCGTTATCTTAACGCTTAACGGAATAACGACGTTAACGATCCGTTGCGTCTCGGAAGTCGAGTGCCGGCTTCGGCTTGTCGGATTGAGATGGTAAGGCGGTAATTGTTTTAATGTCGTTAGGTGAAGGCGTGAATACGGCAATTATAGAATAGAATATTTTTATTGCATAAACTGTGTAGGTACATAAAGTGTTCTTAATTTAAGGTTCAGAGTTTCAACAGTTTGCCCATCGCGGGCGTGCAATATGAGGCTATACCTAACTATGTTTACTTATTTTATTTATTTACACTAAGGTTTACATTTCAAATTTAACCAGCCTAATCTTAATCATAATTAAAGAGAGCTTTCTTAAAATTTTCTACTTACATTTCTAACTTTATGATAAATTATCATGTATCATCATTAAAATATTCTTTTAGGTTATAATACACCTTTGAAGCTAACCAAATTTTTAATTGAATTTTAAATTGTGATGTGTTTAATGATTTGAAGACAATAGGTAAGTGGTTGTATGTTTTTATGGCAGTATAAAATGAACTGTTATAGAACATGGCATTGTTGACTTGACGAATACAAATATTGTACTTATGTTTAGAGCGCAAGATTTCCGCACGACTTGAGCTTACATTAAAAAAGTAACTTTCGTTATTTCGAATAAATAAACACATTTCTAAAATAAATATTCCAGTTAGGGTTAGGAAGCCGTTTTCTCTAAATATACAACGCAGAGTATCCGTACTATTTAGATTAAATATAATACGAAGACATTTCTTCTGTAACAGAAAGGTCGACTCTACGTCCACAGAGTTCCCCCAAAAGATAACCCCGTAGCTTAAATGAGGATAAACATTACCATAGTAGGCATTTGTAGCTATGGCTTTGCATGTTGCATTTTTAATTATGGATAAAGCATAGCAGTATTGAGCGATTTTAGCGTTTATTTTGTATATATGTTGTTTCCAATTTAGATTGGTGTCTAAAGTTACTCCTAGGAAATTCGTTTCGTCTACTAATTTTACTGTATTATTTTTATTTCTTATATTTAACTGTAAGGTTTTTTGCTTGTAATTCTTAAAGTGCATTAATTTTGTTTTGTCAATATTTACTTTTAGATTTAAGTTGTTTAGCCAGTTTGCAATGTTTTCCAATGTATTATTGATTTCTATTTCAAAATTTGTGATGTTTTGTGAGCCTTGTGGAATATAAATGGTTGCATCATCAGCAAACATAACACTTAGATGCTTTGTAACCAATGGTAGTTCGTTTATATAAATTAGGAAAAATAGCGGCCCCAGTATACTGCCTTGTGGCACTCCTATTGTTATATTCATGTAATTTGATAATTTTTGTTTTACTGTTTTTGTATTTTTACTATAAGATTGAATGGATACTGCCTGGACTCTGTTATTCAAATATGATTCAATGAGTCTATGAGCTTGTCCTCTAATACCAATATGTTCCAATTTATCCAATAATGTTTTGTGTACCACGCAGTCGAAGGCTTTAGAAAGGTCTAAAAATAATGCCACCCCTGGTTTTTTGATATTAATATCATCCCATACCTGCTTGAGCATTTTGAAAATAGCTAAGGTTGTGTTCTTGCCTTTTTGAAAGCCAAATTGGTTCATGTTAAGAATATTGTTTGCGGTAAGAAATGACTCTAGTCTATTGTACATAACTTTTTCAAATATTTTAGAGAAACATGGTAGCAATGCAATGGGTCTATAGTTATTTATATTGTTTTTGGGTCCTTTTTTATATATTGGTTTTATTATGCCTCTTTTTAACTCGTCAGGAAAATAGCCAGTAGAAATAGATAGATTCACTAAATATACGAGAGGATCGACGATAGAATCAATGCAGTTTTTTATTAACTGCATTGAAATATTGTCATGTCCGGAAGATTTCTTGTTTTTGAGTTTTCTTACAATATTTTTAATTTCTAGTCTGTCTACTGGGGCCAGAAAAATTGTTTTAGGGTTTGTTTGTGTTAGAGTTAAGTTTTTATTGTTTATTTCGTTACCTATTGACACGCTAGGAAGTAGAGTTTTATTTATATTTACAAAGTGATGGTTCATTTTTTCAGCTATAAGTAATTGATCCGTTATATTTTCATTATCTATTGTTAAATGATCTATACTAGTGTTAATATTATTAACAGGACAAGTATATTGTTTTATTATACCCCATGTTGCTTTAGTTCTATTTGTACTTCTTTTTATATATTTTATATTAGTTGCTTTTTTTGAGTACCGTATTAGTTGTTTTAGTGTTTTCGAGTATCTTTTGTATTTATTTATGTTTTCTTTAGTATTTTTAGAGCACATTTTTAAATATAATTCTTTTTTTGTTTTACTGGATATTACAATACCTGCAGTTTTCCAATTTGGTTTCTTTTTATGAAACATTTTAATTTTTTGCACTGGTATACATAAATTTAATATCATAGTAAATAATTCAATGAATTCCCCATAAGCTTTATTGACATCGGTTTGAGCGTAAACATCAGAAAAACTTAATTTAGCTATATGATTTAAAAATATATTTAAGTTCATATCTATGTTTCTTTTTTCTTCAAACCAATACTTTTCATTAAAACTAATATTTGTTTTTATTTTGATTTTTTGTGCTGTATGATCTGTCAGGTCTTTTTGAACGTGAATTATTTCGCTTTTGTATTGTTTTGTATTTGTCAAAATATTATCAATACATGTTTGGGAATGGCTCGTGATTCTAGTAGGTTCCGCAATAGCAGGATGCATTTTGAATGAAGTCAATGTATTTTTAAATGTTTCACTAGTTTTGTTATTTTCTAGTAGATTTATATTAAAGTCCCCTAATATAAAAACTTTTTTCTTATTGTGTCTGGCCCTGACAGTTAATTTATGTAACATCGTTTCAAGAGTTTGTAAAAAAAGCTTAAAATTGCTTTTTGGAGCTCTATAATTACTAACAACAATAATATTTAACTCAGGTATGAGTATTCCACAACATTCAAAGTGACTTTCTATTGACATTTCAGAAATCCAATCAAGTTTTTTGTAGTTTATGGAATTTTTAACATAGATAGCAACTCCACCTTGTTTTTTGTTTTTTCTTGAGAAGTGAGCAGCTTTTTTATATCCGTCAATTTGTAATATATTAGTTTCACTATCACGTAAATGAGTTTCAGTAAAACAGCATACATCGGGTTTGTGCTCACTATTTAGTAATTCAATTTCGTCCACTTTGTTTCTCATACTACGTGTATTTAAATGCATAATAATGAATGTATTGGCATCATTATTTGCTAAGAAAAAACTGAGATTCTCTTTGAGTGTTTTTAGAGTTTGAGGCACTGTTAATTTTTTTGTTTTGTTGTTTTGTAAAATAAAAAGGTATTTTCCCTGGTCTGCATTTGTCGTCGTGTGCATTTATGGTGTTTTGAGCAGATTTATTGGTAATTGTCATTTCTATACCCATTTTATTGAAGTAATAAGGTATGGTTCCTGGTTTAGGTTTGCTAGTAGTCTTAGAGCTAGTAAGACAAGTGATGTTTTTGTCGAGGTATGATGAAGCATAGTCAACTGTATTTATCAGATTGTTGATCAATTTGGATAAGTGATGTGAGTTTTTTGAGGAGTTTCTGGGGTAGCTCTGCATTAGCGCACTTTGCAGGTATTTACAGTTGTTAAACTTGTTCATAATGTTTTTGAGATTTGAGTTGAGTTTATCCTCATTTAAGTACCGATTTGCTGCTACTCCTACTACTATAACATTTTGGTACTTTAGTATTTTTAAAGCATTTGCCATTGCTGTAAGCAGTTTAGTAGGGTTAGAATCATTTGATCCTACACTTATTACAACCCAATCGTTTTTTTGTACATTCAATTTATCAAAATCAGTGTTTTGTAGTATGTAGTCTCCCGGTGCTCCAGGATGCGTAAAATTTATGACGCTGTAGTTTCTTGCATTTTTGTGTTCATATCGCAGGCTTAATAGAAGTGCTGATATTTCTTTGCAGGTTTCATCGCCGATTGTCACTATTTTCGGTGTTTTATCAGGAGTTTTATTTGTTTCGGGGTTATTATTACACTTTGTAGTTTTGGCAGCTGGTGTTATAGTATTTTTCTGTATCTGTTTCTTTAAAACTGCAGTTGGTTTCTCATTATATGATTTGTCACTATTTTGCTTGCTAGTTTGTTTGTCTTTTTGGTCATTACCGTTGAATGTGGTGTTTTGTACTTGGATAGGAGTTGAAGATGTCATCACTTTCTTGCTAAGGGCGTTTTCTTGTTCAATCATACTTCGAGGTGCAGATGTAATATCTACACTATGTTTTTTATTTTTCTTTGGTATCTTATTGACATTGTTTTTTGAAGTAATATTATCACGGGTTAAAAGGGATTCTTTCAGTGCTAGGTTTTCCGCGTATAGTTTATTAATTTCTTCTTTGGCTGTGAGTAGTTGGTTGGTTAATTCTTCAATTTCTAATTTGAAATGTTGCTCGTGTTTGATATCATGGATATTCGTATCGTTTATGTGTGTTAAACTATCCTCTGTAAGGGTTGGATCTTCAGTGGTTTGGTTCAGCAGTGAAGTTTCATCCATTGATATTTGCAAGTTAAGCGCTTTGGGTTTTCTTATAGTAACATAGTCATTTGTATTTTTATTTGTATGATGGTAACTACCGACAGGGGTGTTTGAGTTATCACCTCTTGGTTTTGTGCTGCAGATGCATGCCTGACATTTCCAGGTCACCTTTTTTTCAGGTTCCATGATATAAAATCTTGTTGTTGAGACGTTTCCGCAAATTAAATCATAAGTTAGGTTACATGAAGAGCATTGCAAGTACTGTCTGTCGGTTATTTTATTAGGGCAACCTCCACAATCCAATGATATCACTTTCTTTTTTACTGGTGTATGTTCCATTTTGAAATTATATTTTATCAGAATTCGTTTTCCATAGATAATATTCGTGAATTAATTCTTAATAATCAGTGTTTATTCTAATCTAATTCAAACTTTATGCAATTAAGTCAGGTCGAAATGGCGCATCTGTATTTGGAGATCTTTGGAAATTTTGCGCAGCCGCGAGGTCATCAGGGGTCAGGTGTCAGGAGCGCGCGCGCTCGCGCCGCGAATGAAAGCAAGTTTAGAAAAAATGGCGGATTCACTGTCACTTTAAAACTTTTGATTAATTCACTTTATTTCTGCAGAGTTTGACATAAATAACACTCACGCTTATTTATTGTAATATGAGAATGATAGTTATTTTACTGTTTGCGCGTTTGTGATTGTTATAGTATTTTTAATTTACATTTTATACGGAGTATAATTTACATTGTATATAATTGATTTCTTGACTAGTCGGTTTAAAAAACAGTTGGCGTTACGACCCAGACATTAGTGCCGCCATCTTGCTCTCTAATTTCTACACTTAGGTAGGTACGTAAATCGCTTATTACACTTAACTTTTTTTTAAATGTAGAATAGGTCGACGTTTGACCACCAACTCGCCTGATGTTAAGCGACGTTGTGGTCTAAGATGGAGCACGACGACCTATGAGGTACTTATTCACTCTAGCCTTGAAGTTTTGTAGAGTGAAGAAGTACAAAGACGGCAGTTGAGTGAGGCGCTACAAGTGCGCTACTGCTCAGACCCGTCTTCGGAACGGTTACACCGGATTACATCCCGAAACACGACTAAAACTGAAACTAATAACTAATAACTGAAATTAGTGTTAGCAACACATACAAAAAAATGCAGTCAATGCTCTGCTGTGTGACGTTTCCTACTGAACTGTTAAAGGAATGTCAGTAGGGTAGCGCCTGAGTCGCCCGCCCCGCCAACCGGCACTTTTCGCTGAAGCACGGAAGAGGACGGATCTCGTATTGTTTTTCTTTGGCGTCTTTCTGTCGTATTGATCTTGGTGTCCATTTGATTTTTACTAAAATTACCCACATTTTCTACATGGTTTGGATTATTAGAGTATTAGTTGTTTACATTTACAGTAAGGTTGTTTTCAATACTCTCCCTTGAGAAATAGTTTACATTAGTCATCATAATTCGGTTGTTATTGAATTTAGTCCAGTGTAATAGCATTCAGGAACCTAGCATCTTAAATTCAGAAGCAAGGATGGCTTGTGATGGACTAAATAGTTTAGAAACTTCGAAATTTAGATGACTGAATTCAGCGAAGTGTAATAAGCGCTAATGTCTTAGAATAACGACGTATAGAAGGTAGGTTTCTAAACAATTCCTTCTCAAAACGCGAGTCACAAATTCGTTAAGCGTTCTGTGCTTATTTGCCTAGTCACACACAGACGCAAACATGATAATGTAAATAAACATAAATAAGTTTAATGTTTTCGCTCTATAAGTTAGACAATTGATTGATTGGTAAAATTTGCTTCATAAATTGATTAAAAAGGAAGGATGTGCTCTATTCATAGGCGTCGTACGGTGCCATTTCCAGCACCAATTTAATGGCTTACATTTCGAATGTATTGAGTTTTTAAAGGTAAGTAGTTATTCCAAGAGGTAAGTTTAAAATCACTGATGATAGTTATGAAAATTTGAAATCGGTCAAGTTTCTAAAAAAAATAATTACAAGCCTTCAGAAAAAATACAATTTTGTTACAAAGAAATTTCTGTATCTCAAAATGGTATTTTATGTTTTGCCTATTTTCATGTACCTTTACTTTAAAATTTTTGGATGAAAATAGTATTTATAGTATCCCTTAGATCAGCGGTTCTCAAACTTTTTTGATGACAGAACCGTTTTGGAAAGCGAAATACTTGACGGAACACTACAATATAACAAACATGTTTTTATGTGTATTCCTTATTAATCCTACTAATATTATATACGCGAAAGTTTGTAAGAATAGATGGATGGATGGATGGATGTTTGTTACTCTTTAACGTCAGAACGGCTGAACAAATCTGGATGAAATTTGGCACAGAGATCGATTATGGTCTAAAATAGCACATAGGATACTTTTTAACCGCGGGTGAAACCGCAGGGCGCAGCTAGTAAGCATAATACGAGTACAATGTAACAGGTAATTATTAATAATTACTGTAGTAATCACGAGACGCTTAAGCGTCTCGTGATAAACCGCGTCAACAGTCGCCTGAATGCATGTATCGTGGAACGGTTGACCAGAGAGAGAGAGAGGTGTTTTTAATATTGATTAAATTATTACGGAGCCCCTGTAGGGGTTTCGTGGAACCCTAGGGTTCCGCGGAAAACACTTTGAGTATGGCTGCCTTAGATACATAGAAAGTGAAAAATCAATTTTCATTTCAATCAGCAAAGTGTTTTTTTTTTCTCGCAGAAAAAAATATAAATACGCCTACTAAAACATAAAAGTTACTCGAATAAAAATGCAATAAAAACACCAAAAGGTAATATTGTATATTCAGAAAACGATAAAATAAATGGATTTTGAAATTTATGATTTAGCAATTTTCTATACGATAGATAAATGGCGGGTTTGAATCGTAAAAATAACATAAAACAAAATGAAATTCAATGTTTTATGCTCTAATGTTTTCCTGTTAAGTGGTACTTTGTGTGTCGAAAATGATGGTAGTTCTTGCTGTTTTTTGTAGTAAGTTTTAAATGGTTACTTATTTTCCAGCGTCAAGAACTCTTAGGATCGTATGCCAAAACGCGCCCAGTCATAAATCTCGATTTAAAACTGTTAAAATACATGAAAACAGCTTTAAATCGCGATACAGGACTGAGCGTCGTTTAACCATACAGGCTTTGGAGTTAACATACCAAACTGCGAATCCGCGTAATGCGAATTCGCGACGCGAATAGCTGCAATACAATTCGTGCAGCAAGGCTCACTGTTAGGCCTAAATTATACAGGAGGGACGCAAAGCGAGGATGCGGCGTGGACACGGTTCAGACGTGAAAACTGTGAAGCGGCGTACCAACGCCGCGTCGCTTGTGTAATTTACAAGTATAAATAAAAAATAAAAAAATCAAATTAAAATCGTTCATTCGTTCGGGTGCCGGGATGCCACAGACACACACACACACACACACACCAAGAGAGAGAGAGAGAGAGAGAGAGAGAGAGAGAGAGAGAGTGACACGGCAAATTTATAACACCCCTAAAAATACGTTGCTTTCATTTATTTTTTATGAACAAGTTTTGAAGCCACGCCGCATCCTCGAATTACCTCCGGTGCGTATAATTAGGGCCCTTTCGGTTTGGATTACTGATGCTTATCAACTCGCAAGTCCTTACGATGCGTTGTGCGATGCGCGAAAATTTCTGCGATGCGACGCCTCATCGCAGTTAGTGACCCTTCTCATAGCTGCTGCTTTGAACCTCACAACGGTGCCCACAATGTTTTTGAAATCCCATCCGCAAGAAAACCAATTCTATAGCTAGATAAGAAAATAAAAGCATTTTTTTTAAAGAATTTACCACAACCTCTACCACTGCTGATTATACATTAAAAAAAAATGTAAATTACATTTTTTTCTTTTCATTTCAGTCATAGCAATATCGCTTTCCAACGCTAATCTCCGAAAGAAACCGAACATCGACATATTTGAAATAAGCGAAAACCAGCTCACCAAAAAACTTCAAGTCCAACCAGTCAAGCTACAATACGACTTAGAAAGCGAAGAAAAAGATCCCCAACCTTCAGTACTAAGTAAACTTCTACTAACTTACAAAAAGAAGAAGATTGAAGATGCAACTAAGGATATCATAAAGAATATTCAGAAGGGTTTTCAGCTATCTGAAAAGAAGCAGAAACTGCCTGTTATGATGATAGTTTCACCTGAGTACTTGGATATATTGGACGCTCATTATCATTCAGATCAGGATAGTACGATGAGCAGTTTTCTTGATAAAACTAGGACCCATAATGTGAAGAGGCCGGGTTCTGAAGTCGTCTTTGAGATGTGAGTGCAGCTGTGGTATTTGTCTGTTTTCTCTTTTGCTTACTACCAGCTCCCAGCGGTTTTTAGGTATCCTACTGCAACCGTTACCTTTTACAAGATTTTTTTACCCAACTGCGCATGAAGGAGGGTTATGTTATTCGAGTGTATGTATGTATGTGGGTATGTATGTATGAGGTTTCTTTGGTACAGTCTACAGCCTGAACAGCTTGATGGATTTCGACATGTGAGGTGTCATTTGAATCGTCATGACAGTGGAAGTGAACAAAGTATACAACATTTTAATTACGAGTATATGCGAAGTGTCAGACTACGTTTTGCAGGCGGGTTCTTTACCCGATTGCGCAAGAATGAGGGTTATTTTTTCAATTGTATGTATGTATGTATGAGGTTTCTTTGGTATAGCCTACAGCCTAAACAGCTTGATGGATTTCGACATGTGAGGTGTCATTTGAATCGTCTTGATAGTGGAAGTGACATAGGGTACAATATTTTGCAGCTGGGGTTTTTGTTTTTCTATAGATAATGTCAATTGTTTGATTTTAGAGTTCCACCGACAAAGGCAAAGAAGGCATTGAGGCAACAACAATGGGTGGAAAATTTGAGAAACAATAATGGAATCGAGGGTAAGACTGAACAAAACATCTTTTTAGAGTTTCGTAGCAGTAATAAGGAGCTCTGATAAGAATGGAAGAATGATAAGATCATTGTGCCCATTTGTCTGTCAGTCCATCTAAACCCCTATTCTTGACAAGTCAAAGTCAAAATGTTTTTATTCAATTTACGTATCAAAGATACACTTTATGGACGTCAAAGTTATTTAAATAGACTCGACCGCCTTGTTCGGATAAAGAGCCTCTACCCAGAAGAACAGGTAAGAAACTGAGGGGCATTATTTTTTCAAATAGAGTGAGATGTTTCTTGGTCATTTTCACTCCTGTGACTTTTAAAACGAGAAAGGCACTTAAAAATAAAACCGGCCAAATGCGAGTCAGGCTCGCGTACCGAGGGTTCCGTACGAACCTGTAAGTATTCATGAGGAAAGGGGTAGTAAGTTTGCAATTATTCAGTATTTTTATTATACGATGTAGCTAAAAAAAATTGCCTTTCGTAATTTTTCCCTGTGGTATAAGACGTTGCTTCGTTCCAAATTCAAGATTCTGAGTTCACGGGAAGTACCCTGTAGATTTTGATTCTTCAAAAAGGGTCTTGACAGACAGACAGACGGACAACAAAGTGATCCTAAAAGAATTCCGTTTTTTTCCTTTTGAGGTGCGGAACCCCAAAAATAACTCGACTTGTAAGAATAGTCTGTTAGCCTGGTCTGTCAAAGCATCGTTATTTTTCATATTTATATACCAAAATACTAATCGTAAATCAAATTTTGCATTACGATTATCTATATGTAAAATTTGATTGATTTATAAATTATGTGGATGTAATAAGTCGTTTTTAATGTTATAATTATAAAAAATTACATATAACAAGAGCTGCCCCCCTGGTTTTACTCGCGGTTTTTTTTGGAATTTCCCTATAAGTAACCTTTTCTGTGCCCCTGACAAATGTATGCAAAATTTCATGAAAACCATTTGAGTAGCTAAGGCGTGATAATTCAAAAAATGAACAAACTATCTAACTTTCGCATTTATAATATTATTTAGGAGTTAGGATTAAGATGTGTGGCTGCGCCTAAAAAAATAAATAAATGATACCTATTTGTTTGAATATTATAATGGATATTTAATTTTGCAGATAGAACTGCTCCTCCAAGAGGGCCCCACGCCTACGACGATGAGAACTACAGTTGAAATATCTATAAGCAATGAAATAAATAAAAAACGTGTAGTTTTATTTTGACATTCGTTTGAGTACATTTTCAAGTATAGTTTAAATTTAAAAGTTTTCAAGTTCAGTTAATGTCATCTGCTACATAACTGGAGCCCGATTTTTGGCGACATGCTCGCCCTCTGTCACATTTCGGGACTAAATATCGTCCAGCGAAGTATAAGTGTTGTACATATTTTCTGCCAGCCTCTGAACTTTTATATACACATCTTCACGCCTTTCCCCGAAGGCGTGAAGATGTGCATATAAAAGTTCACTATCAAAGTTGAATCTTTACCATTTATCAAAATTAAGTAGACAGTTGTAATTTGTTGTCATTCGTTTGTGACATATTGAATTGAAAATACCGGGAAAATACAGGGATATTTTGGCATTTAAGGTTAAGGGCGCGGGTGACGTTTTAGTAGGTATAATATCTTTAATTAATGGGGAAAAGAACGTACCCATTAAAAAAATATATATTTTGGGATTTTTAGATATAGGTATAATGTCATATTATAGGACACTGTTGATGTCAATAGTATTATTTACATTCTTAATAATTTCAATCGTTAGTTTCGGCTTCGGCCACTTGACAAAATATTTTTGTAGATGCAGATAATTTAATTTTGTTCCCGTCAACCTTAATTAGTTTAGTGCACTCAGTTACCCACTGCACTACAGAATCGACAACTTAATTTTTCACTGAACTGCCATTAAAATAAGCTTAGACACTAAAAAGTTATTTTTCCAGGTGGACAAAGTTAAACAATTTTACTATAGTACTTTTAGTACAAAAATAACTACATAAATAATAAACACAAAAGTTTGTGCCAGTATGTTTTTTTGTTACTTTTTCACGCTCAAACAGATTAACGGATTTGGAGAAAAATTCAGAACGGATATATGTAGCTCATACCTTGGATTAAAACTATAATACTTTTTTATATCTCTAGTGTATTTCCGATCTAACTAATTAGAAAGAGCGGAAATACACTAGAGATTTGCTAAGGTAACGGTTTTGAAGATGAACTTCCGCAAAGTAACGCCTGATTCAATCACCTACCTTGGATTAACACATAGGCTGCTTTGAAATCGTGGCTAGCACATTTAAAGTGACGTTTTGAATTGAATAAATTCGTAATCAGCCAACACAAATACTGCTCGCCACATTCTCAGAAACAAGAGTTGTTCATACATGGAATAGGTTGCCTGAGGATGTGGTCACTGCTAAATCCATCAATGCATTTAAGAACCGGCTTGATGGCTGGTTGCACCAAAAGCAAATGTCTCTGACAGACATTTGAATGTGGATAAAACAATATTTGTGCGAACTTTTAGTGAATTTGGACAATTGTAATTCAACACAGTGTGATGTAGGCACATCAGCCCTAGGCTACTCGCCTATAATTAAATAAATAAATAAATTTGTAAGGAAATTGCCGATTTTGTCAATTTGAAACGTAGTATAAAGTAGTCCGTGTTCGCATCCCAGGTATCATATAAAAATAACTTATGTGATAAAGTATCTGAAGTATTCAAACGCCAGTAGACAAGCTGTCCCGCCCATCCCGGGATCCGGAATCCCGCTAATTCAATTAGTAACCGGGATCGGGCGCTATTACAGTATTGTGACGTCATTGGGATTTATCGTGTTACCTTCCGGGTTTAGAGGTTTGCGGGTTCTATTGGACGGTTTGTTTACTAATTTATCGTCTTATAGTAGTGGAAATGACATATAAACCTGAGATATACAGGGTGCTACCCGTACAAAATTCTAAAAATAACAAGTCTTTTACAAAATTGATTACGTGACTAGTTATTTTGTGTGGAGACTCGATTATTTTTATTAAAAATTAATGAGCTTTGATGCAAAAATACCAAAAATAGGCATGTTAACAAAAGCAAGAGTTAAACGGTTTAAGAACGAACGCAAGAATTTATTTTTTTACGAAAATGTTAACAAAACTGTATCATTTATGTTAGCTTTTATTCTAAGAAGTAGCGGCACGACGCGATTAGTGGCTGCATTCGCGCTTTTTGGAGGGCGAAGTGCGATGTGTGTACAATTTTTTAATAGTCAATATTTAATTTAAACTATCATAATTGCGTCTTCCAGTCAATACTGGATGCGCACCTCGCTGATATATCAGGGTTTTTGGAATACTCTGTATAATACATTTTCGGGACATTGTTCACACACGGTCGTCTGACCCCAAACTAAGTAAAGCTTGTAATGTGAATGTCAGAGACTGATAAACGTACATATTATAAATTAAATTGAGTCCACATTTACAAACATTTCAATAAAATTTAATAGGGTAGGTAGTAGATACAACTGCGGGACCTCATTAGTTAAATAATACAAGTGTGAAGTCTTCTGAATGAAATTAAATGAATAAGGTCACCAATAAATCCTTTAATAATAATCCTGTAATAATAGATACACTATTAAAAAAACACGTTACAGTTACAGGTATCTTCTAGTAAAGATAGTTTTTTTGTTTGCATTTTTAGACATTTAACCTTTTATCACTAATAATCTTTATTTATAAACGTTGTATAAATTAGAATAGCAAAGTGTTTTGTCTTTTAAATTTACAACTCGATCGAAAAAGACAAAACACTGTAATACTATTTCGAGGCTTTAAAACGCTTATTCTTAGTTAGGAGGAAAATATACTGAGTATAAACCCAAACGATCAATCCAAGTTTGTGCAATATCATCGCATATCATTCCACAAAGTACACAGGACCCCGCACCGCATGGCAGACGGGCAAAAACAATAAACCGCTACGTCCAGCCCCGGTCACGTCCCGGATCCGATTTCATTACCGGGTCTAACGAACTGAACTCGCACCGCTGCAATTGATTCTACAATCCGGCTGGACAATCAGGGCGAACTGAAAGCCGTGGGAATATTAATCAGATGTGCATAGTGTTTAAAGAATAGTTCTGAGCACAGTAATTTTTATGTACTTGTAGAAGCGTAATCGAATTCGTTAATCAATTTGAGAGCGTTATAGCATAGCATTCCGAGCGTAGCGATAGCATAGCGATATTGATACTTTTTAATTTAAATTTTCTGAACTGAAATAATCGCAAAACCTATTAAAGTACCACAACACAATGTAAAGTGCAGCGCCACAATCCGTGCAGAACGCAACGCATCGATGCGTATAGCCGAGTGGGGATTTACAGAGTAGCGTAGCGCATGGTAGAGGAGCGTAGCGCATTGCATAAGAGCGTAGCGCATTGTAGAGGAGCGTATTGCATCGTAGAAGAGCGTAGCGCATTGTAGAGGAGCGTATCACATCGTAGAAGAGCGTAGCGCATCGTAGAGGAGCGTATCACATCGTAGAAGAGCGTAGCGCATCGTAGAGGAACGTAGTGCATCGTCAAGTAGCGTAGCACATTGTAGAGAAGCGTAGCACGTTGTAGAGAAGCGTAGCGCCTCGATAAACAGCGTAGAATAGAGACATAGCGCATCATAACAGAGCACGTCAATGCAACCGGACCAAGCCATGCCGTGAAATGACCTAGTCGTGTTTCGGGATGTAGTCCGGTGTAACCGTTCCGAAGACGGGTCTGAGCAGTAGCGCACTTGTAGCGCCTCACTCAACTGCCGTCTTTGTACTTCTTCACTCTACAAAACTTCAAGGCTAGAGTGAATAAGTACCTAATAGGTCGTCGTGCTCCATCTTAGACCACAACGTCGCTTAACATCAGGCGAGTTGGTGGTCAAAAGTCGACCTACTTTACATAAAAAAAAAAAAAAAAAAAACAAAATGCAGGGCAACGTAGCATATCATAGCGTAGCGTAGCGCAGTAGAGTTGCAACGTACCAAAGCAAGCTGAATTTCAAGAAAGTTTCCTTACTTTTCTCCAACTAAGCACAAAGCTTTTTTAAATGAAACAAAAAAATTCAATTACGCTCAAAACGTTCCATGTTTTCTACTTCTCAGTTTTAAAAGAACTCTTTGCTTTTGTCTCTGTCTAATAGCAAATAGTTCTGTGCAGACTCTGAATAACTGTTCGCTATAGAGAAACGTTTTAAAGCTTTCATTCTATAAAAGAAAACAGGAGAGTACTTTAGAGTTGCTTTAGAACAATTATTTCTTCTTGTTTATAGTTTTTTTTTGTGATAAATAGATGTAGCAAGAGTGACATCATAATGTTTTAATAACTCTTCCAGGATACTCACCAGCCAAAACAGTCCTTCTGATTAGCACCCCAAGTACTTACGTCTTCAGTAAGAACAAGTCCATTATAGAGCTTACCATTAACCTTGAGGTCAGAAGTCCTTCGATACTAAACTCTGCGACTTACAAGCAATTAGTTTGTTAAGCTGTTGAGTTGTTAGTTACATTGTCTGATGCCAAAGATAAAGTACTAACCCTTTTTGTATATTCAGTGAATATAACATAAATAACTGGAAAAGATGTTTTCAGAGTGACTAGCGCAGTGGATGCTTTTGTACTATTGAAGATCAAGATTCTTGCTTGCACTGAATTGTGTTCCTAGCATTTCTGTCGGAATACACTCTTTAGCAGGGTTTATTTGATATGAACAAAGACAGAAGAAAATGGAAAGCTAAAGAAAGAAAGAAAGAAAGTTAAAGGAGACCTTTGTCAAAGGATAAGACTGTAAAAATGGTTAAATATAGTCAAGTAAACAATTTATTGCATTTATTCATAGACTTGGTTGTTACAGCAATAATAGCTAGTTTTTTTTATAATAAAACAGAACTTAACATTTTTACATCCAAGATCACCTCTTGGATGTAAAAATGTTAAGTTTTGTTATCCAAACTTAAATCAATCATTTTTTGCCACGAATACGAGCAAAGAATTTTCTGACAGATATCAATGTTATATATGCTAGTAACTAGTAATAGTAATAATGTTATCTATGTTATTATATGCTAGATGTATACTGTTAATGATAAGCGTTACGATTACTAAAAGTTTCTAAAACATACTGCAGCAGATCTCTAAATCTAACTACCCATAACCATAAGTCCCTTTTAACCGGTTCTCACAAAAAATATAAAGCTACACTGAAAATACTAAAGCAGTGTTCTAAAATCCCGGGTTCAAGGTCGTCCCTAATGAACCCTGTTTTAAGTTAGGCGCTGGTCAGACAGAAAAAACGTCGTACGCGGGGACGAAACACGGACGGAGCGGAGAGACACCTTCCAAAAAGAGGAACGTCGTGCCCGCGCCCCTTCTGTGTCCGCGTACGTCTGCCGTCTGCTTTCTGTCTGCTGTGTATTCTCTGTATTTGTATAGCATCGAGCTTCTTCTACAGAGGTAGGGTCAACTGGAGCAAATGCGTCTGTGAAGCAATTGCGTCTTTCGAGAATTACTGAAAAACCCTTCACAAATTAGGCAACTAACGCCATCTTGTACAGATTATTGTAACTAAAGATAAAAAATGTAGGTGGCGCCTAATTTGTGAAGGGTTTGTCAGTAATTCTCGAAAGACGCAACTGTCTCACAGACGCATTTGCCCCAGTTGACTCTCCATCCTAAGGTTGCCTGGAAGAGATCGCTTTTAGTGATAAGTAATGAATATGGAAGAAAGAGACTGGATATCGCGACACAGGTTTGCCTAGTGCGAAATCTAGGGTACTTAAGTCATATTGTCTCCCTTTACTGGAACCTTCATACTTAGATATACATTATATTTGTACCTACTTACTATGTTTATTAAATAAATAAATAAATAACAATAAATAAGGCCGCCAGTTGTTACAGTATTTAATAAGTTTATCATTATTTTTCTCTTGTTGTTTTGTTATCTGTGGTGTGAACAATATAGAGTTTATCTATCTATCTATCATTATGAAATTTTATTACTAATTACTTAATATTAACCTTATATTTTCATACGTTGTATATTTTCATACGTTTTATAAAAATAAATTGAACGAACGCCGCCGCATCTGCGTTTCTTCCATTTCTCGTCATCGTCTTACGTCTTTTCTGTCTGGCTTACCATATGCTTCTACGAATGAACTTGCCTGCGCAGTCTAGTCCCAAGCAATTAGTTAAAAAGCTCCGACCGTTAATTATAAGCACTTGTCCACATTAATTATCCAAACGAACGGGCACCATTCTAACCCTGCGACATTGCTTCGATCTCAGTCACTCTCTCCAGAAATGTCGTAAGAGCGACAGAGACCGCGATAATGTCAAACGCTCCAGAATAGGGTCCAGCAAAACGGCGGCCATTTCAACGTTTATATCGTCTTTTCATGAAACTTATTCATTAGTTAATTGCCAAAGCACTTATATTAATACAAGAAAATAGAAGTTCGAAGTTAATTAGAAAACAAGCTCTTGGAATGAAAATAATTGACCTCGATACCCTTGGGACGAGACTGATTAATTTTAGGATTTTTCTAATAGAAATCTAATTTAGAACCTTAAGTAGACTTTCCACTTTCTTCGTTTAGAGAAATGAGACTCTTAAGTTTCTACTTCGAAAACATAAAAAAATACTTTAGATTTAGTGAGTTAATTAAATTCAAGTCTAGCTGCGCTCTGCAGGTTTGCTCGCGTCTTTTTCAATGAAACTGCGTTTTAAAACCCGTAGAGAAATTATGTATGGCACTCTTTAAACCCACTTTAAAGTTAGTACCATTAACATTCGTGGTGTAATTCTTACACTAGTGAATAACTACCTACCTAGTACTTCGCCTCGAACGGTGATCTCGCTGTGGAAGTATTTCATAACTTCTCGTCCAATATCGCTCATGTTGAAATCCAAAAATTATATTTGCATGAACTACTTGCCGGCAAAGTTTCATGAAAATTGGATCAGCGATACTCAAGTTACAATTTTTAAATATACAGGGTGCTGGTTTTGGGTGTAGTATAACTTTAGAGTATTGCTCTACCCGTCAAAGTGAACAACTTTTAGAATATCAGTTTGAAAAATTCGAGAAAAAAAAAGTTCTTCGTACAAAATTGATCACGTGAGTAGTTATTTAGTATGGAGACTCGGTTATTTTTCTTACGATTTTTAAAAACTTATGTCACAAAAGTTGTTCACTTTGATGGGTATAACAACACCCTGAAATATTATTGCACCCCCAAAACCAGCACCTTGTATAATTATACTCGAAAAACAAATGCAAGATGTCCCATTAGACTAAATCTTAAGCGTTTCAAGTCAACTTTTCTTGTAAGAACTGCAGAGGTGTGGAACTCGTTGCCTGCGTCTGTCTTTCCACCTAAATACAATCCGAGGGTGTTCAAGAGTAAAGTGAATAGGTATCTCCTAGGCAAGCGTGTTACACCTTTGATCACGGCAACGCTTCCCATCAGGCGAGTCAGCGGTCAAACGCATGCCTAGTTTGTTATTAAAAAAAAAGACTGAGACCTCGCTACCTTTGGTCGATTACTTGGTTAATTATATAGTCAACTAGCTGCGCCCCGCGGTTTCATTCGCGGTTAAAAAGTATCCTATATGCTATTCTAGATTATAATCTATCTATGTGCCAAATTTCATCCAGATCTGTTCAGCCGTTCTGACGTGAAAGAGTATCCATCCATTCTTAGAAACTTTCGCGTTTATAATATTAGTAGGATTATAATATTTCGAACTGAAGACAAGACTTTAAGGTTCCATTGACAACTGGTTTCAATAAACTTGTCACAAACAAAAAATACCGTCATACACGAAAGGAGAGACCACAATTCCACGAGACCATACATATACCGTCACGCCTTTCCCTCGAGGGGGCTGGCAGAGGTGTAATATAATTATAATCCATTTATTTCAGCCAATATAACTTGCATACAATGCAAGTTGCAGAGGCCCATAGGAAATAAATACCTTACAGACTAACAAACATATAAATAACATCAAAAAAATGAACTAAATCTTCTGGGCTTTTGCTCCCTGTGCGGCCTCCCAGTAGCACCGTAATACAACACCCACATTTCGCCGGACGACATTCAGTCCCAAATGTGACAGGGGGAGAGCCAATCGCCATACACCGGGCTCCAGTCAGGTAGCAGATGACATACAATACGCACATATGTTCACACAACGAACAAATTGGTGCGTGCCGTCGGCTGGGTTCGAACGCCTCTGGCTTGAGAGGCGGATCTTCTCCAAACTAGGTTGTCATCGCTTGTTGACACAATACTTGTCACAAATAAAAAATACCGTCGTACACGAAAACAGGAGAGACCACAATTCCACGAAACCACATAAAATGAAACAGACAAACGAAGCATCATCACAATTATATTGAAACAAAACAAAGGCCGTAAAAAGTAAAAAAAGTGAAATAAACAAAGAGGCGGGAAAGTCTCACATTTACAATTCAAGGAGGTTCAAACTTCCCTAATTGATTGTTTCGGGGGTCCCCTAAGTCTGCTTTCAGACGAAAAAATATATGAAAAAAGAAAAAAGACTGAGTCAAGTGTGAGACGGATTCGTATGCAAAGGGTTTGAATAAATTCACGAGGTTATTTTTTTGTTTTCGTTTTGCATTTTTTGTTCTCTATCTTTTAGGTTATGAAGCTGTGCTGTTTAATCTTGTGAGATAACACAAAATTCAATTAAGCTCTTAAGTATAATACAACAAAAATTCGGGGCGCGCTCTCCAAGCGTGACCATCGCACGTTCCGAGAGCTCCTCATCAAAATAAAAGTATTGTGTAAAATTATAAATATTATTAAGCAACTTATCATACCAAGAACCTGGAGGCTTACAACGGGTTTTGATAGTTAACGAAAACTTTTTTCGTTTTTGTTTGGCTCCATACATCCAGCTTAGCTCCTTAACGTTTCCGCCAAGGGTGCTTTATTGAAATGTATGGAGCCAAACGAAAACGAGAAAGTTTTCGTACCTATAAAAACTCATGGTAAGCCCTTGCTGCGCTGCGGACGCTTGCTGTAAACTAGCTGCGCCCCGCGGTTTCACCCGCGGTCCCACAAGAACCGTTTATTTTTTCGGAATAAAAAGAACCCTATGTCCTTTTCTTTACCCAGACAACATGTATGCAAAATTTTAAGACGATTGGTTGAGTAGTTGAGACGTGAAAACTTTACAAGCAAACAAAAAAACGAACAAATTCACTTTCGCATCTATAATATTAGTTAGGATAATAACAATTTTCTCACTTGTAACTCCCTAAGTCTCTTCTTAATTTCCCTGTGTCAGGAATGCCATGGCACATACAAAAACAAGTAACATCCAAGATAGACATCGAAATTAGTCATTCAAACATGTACCTGCTGCCCAGAATAAAACCGGAGTTCTCCTGCTTTGGAAGCAGCCGTATTCCGTCTATGCTAGGATGACGTCTACGGGTATATTCTGATTCCGTTGCATATAGATTTTTACATGTTTGCAAAGGCACGCTCGGAGCGCATCCGGAGCGCATCGATAGACTCCACAAGCGCTGGTTCCAACTAGTTCCATACTGTACCTCTGTCGCATCGATCCGCCATTACCAAACGCGGAACTCCAAAAAAGAACTTTTTCAATCAAGCCGTTCCATGTCTTAAGAGCACGAACAAAATCGGTATTAACTTAATTTGGAGGGCGATGCCGTTCCGAACTTATTAAGCCGTCTATTTTTTAAATTTACTTAGTTCTTTTTAGATTGCATTCATTAACTCAAGTCGGAGACAACTTCAAGGCTTTTTGAGTTCTGTAGAGAACTGGGAATATGCAAACCGTGCGAAGCCAAAATCGAAAAAAAAACTCAAACTATTGGTCCTTACGTATGAAATTAGCGTTTTGTCGTACTGATCAATTTGATCTGAAATATCTCCTCTTTGGTTAAGAATTCGAAATTCAAATTAATAAATTCATTAAGCTGGTTTTTTTTTCTTTGGAATACAGTCATTCATTTGTTATTTTCCTCATTTTTTTTTCTTTGGCGTCGCTTATTACCGCGCAATGGAAAACATGAAATATCGGTATATTTACGAGTACGAGTTCTACCGTGGCACCAGTGCTGCAGAAACAGCTCGAAGAATTAATGATGTGTACGGCGCTGGTGTCGCTAAAGACAGCACGGTACGTTTTTGGTTTCAACGTTTTCGTTCTGGAAATTTCGACCTTAAGAACCAACCCCGTGGACGGCCGGAGATCAAAGTGAAAAACGAAGAATTAAAGGCTATTGTGGAAGCGGATCCATCACAAAGCACTTCAGAGATAGCAGCAGGCTTCGGGGCAAGTGACAAAACTGTATTAATCCACTTGAAGCAAATCGGGAAAGTAAGAAAACTCGAACGATGGGTACCTCATGAATTGAGTGAATCGAACTTGCAAACACGGGTCGCCTGCTGTGTTACTTTGCTCAACCGACACAATAATGAAGGGATTTTAAATTGAATCATTACTTGTGATGAAAAGTGGATATTGTACGATAATCGAAAGCGCTCATCGCAATGGCTGAACCCTGAAGACCCAGCCAAATCCTGCCCTAAACGAAAATTGACTCAGAAAAAGTTACTTGTAAGTGTTTGGTGGACTAGCGCCGGTGTCGTTCACTACAGCTTTCTTAAATCTGGCCAAACGATTATGGCAGATATCTATTGTCAGCAACTGCAAACCATGAAGGAAGAACTAGCTGTTAAACAACCGAGATTGGTCAATCGCTCTAGGCCACTGCTGCTTCACGACAACGCAAGACCACACACTGCACAACAAACAACCACTAAGTAAGCTGAGCTACAATTGGAATGTCTGCGACATCCACCGTACTCCCCGGACCTTGCTCCAACAGATTACCATTTCTTCCGGAATTTGGACAACTTCTTACAAGGAAAAAAATTCCACTCCGATGCAGTAGTCCAAACCGCCTTCAAAGAGTTTATTGATTCTCGCCCCCATGGTTTTTATAGTAAAGGGATCAATGAACTACCCATAAGATGCCAAAAGTGCATAGATAACAACGGTGCATACTTTGATTAATTAAATATATTTTACAAAAAAAAAATCGACTTTTTATTCCTCCCGTACAAAACGCCAATTTCATACGTAAGGACCTAATATTATTGGTAATCAATATCTTCAATACATTCTGCGTCCTCGCTCTTTACAAGCAATAAATGTAGCCTAAACTAGCCGCATATTATATTAGGTAATAACCACTTCTCCTAAGTGGCAATGCCATAAACTTGACACTAATGTGGCTGTCGAAATAGGACACTAAACTTAGTGATGAGGCAAACCAATAGACAAATGGGTGGAGGCTATAATTATTGTTGGCTAATTTAATTAGTCTAAAGCAATTAAACAAGGTGATTTCAGGTGATTGATGCATGTAATAGGTATCAGCTATATTTTATGACGATAATTTCAGCTCGAATAGTGTTAGTTTCACTAGTAGAGATACGGAATTACGGAGTAACATTTTTTTAAGCACAGGGTTTAATTAACTCAGAGATAAAATGTTATAAGTGTCATTCTGTTATACTGTTATCTCGAGGTTAGCGTCTCACTCTTGGTGGCGCAAGATAATTATCAGTTAAACCTCTGATGAACAGCTAACTTCGAGTCAAAAGATAACCCGATCTTCTGCGAGTTGCCCCTAGCATTGCATGTACTCGTACTTGTTTAATACTTATGTTAAAAAAAGTTGCAACCTTAAAATGTACACTATTTGCTCTTTAGTATGGTACGGGTCACTCCTCCACTAATTTTAATTTATTCATTCACAGTCAGTCATTGTTGATGATCTTAGTGTTGTGATAATAAAAGTATATTTGCAATAAAATATATAGTATAATAAAAAAAATATTTGTAAATCGTGGCATATTTCAAGTTAAAGGTTTTTTGCCTCTTCTTCTAGGTAGTGACTTGTAGGTAGTTTACATTGCTAACAACGCTGATTTGCATCGCACAGACGCGCGTTACAAACGCGATCGAAGAGCGTTTGAAGCGCCACAGATACGTGTTCACGTAACGCGTTTCAAAATTGGTTGTGGACGATCTCCCTAAGGTCCTAAATTTCATCCCCTATATTTCGAAATTAACGAAAACAAGCATATTGTTGACACCTACTCGTAGTTTGATATGAAGAATTGTTATAATCATGTGTATGTTAGTTATACATATAGGTAGATGCGCGCACGGCTGCGACCGGCGCGTCCCGTCAGTCGATTACACTACTTGTTAGCGAACCGCTGTGTTGTTATTTCCGCGCCTGCGCCTTCCGATCAACAAATGGCGA
Organism: Peribatodes rhomboidaria; assembly: GCA_911728515.1. Classification (NCBI taxonomy): domain Eukaryota; kingdom Metazoa; phylum Arthropoda; class Insecta; order Lepidoptera; family Geometridae; genus Peribatodes; species Peribatodes rhomboidaria. Next base: position 15,118,627 of record OU452174.1, on the reverse strand, counting down.
CGAGAACGTTCCTTACACGCGTTTAGTGCTTGTTTCTGTTTAGTACTACTTTTGATTGCGTACTATGGCTATGGCAAAGGTAACTGTGGGGACCTTGAGCACCTTTAACCATGAAGTTCAAGACTGGATGATTTATAAGGACAGATTAGAGCAGTGGTTCCTCGCAAATGATATCGATGTCGGCGAAAAGGTGCAGGTTAAGCGAAGAGCTATACTAGTGAGCAGCTTAGCGGAAAACACCTACAAATTGGTTCGGGATTTAGCGCTTCCGGCCAACATTACAACGCTGACTTACGAGCAGCTCGTTGAATTATTAGATAGCCATTTTAAGCCAGTACGTTGCGGGTTCGCGGAAAGGTACCTATTTCACGCATCGACTCAACGTGAAAATGAAACCCTGACGGAATGGGCAGCTCGAGTGAGAAGTCTCGCGGCTGAATGCGATTTTCCGGCCACGATGCTGACTGAAGTATTACGTGACCGGTTCGTGCTTGGTATGTCACCGGGCCCAGAGAGGGACAAGCTGTTCACGAAAGAAATGTCGAAACTGACGCTGACTGAGGCGATACGAACAGCTGAAGCTATTCGCTGTGCCAGGCTAGGAGCTCAAACAGGCGCCAAGCCAATCGCCACGACTTCGCTACTCAAGATGGCGGCCGCGCCAACGCAGTCTCCAGCCCCCGGGACAATAAAGCTACATCGCCGCGTTCTCGGGATCTTTCGCTGCGCTGCACTGCCTGTGGTTTTCGAGGGCATGAAATTTCGACGTGCAAGTTCGTCAAGTACAAGTGTTCAGTGTGCGGTGTTGTAGGTCACTTAAAACGAGTGTGTCCTAATAAGTGCGTCAAACATAATTTCGTCGAATGTAGCAACAATGATGACGGTGAGGTACCGAACGACGATGACGGTGAGCTCATTTTAGCAAATATTAAAACGGTGAACGGGGAACCCATGCTCGAATCCGTTCTTGTTGATGGTCTCAGTGTAAACTTTGAACTTGACTGTGGCTCACCCATCACGATTATCTCGCGAGATTTGTATAGTAAACATTTCACAAACCATCAACTTAACCCTAGCAAGTTATTATTAAGCGCCTATAATGGAAGCACTATCCAAGTTTTAGGTTATTTTAAGGTGTCGGTGATGTACGGTTCAAAGGTTAACGATATAAATGTGTATGTAGCGGAGACGGGGGGAGTGCCCTTGTTGGGGCGTGATTTTTTCTCCAAGTTTAATTTGCAAATTTCGATGGTAAACTCCTGTAGTTCGGTTAATGAGTACATACAAAAGTATCCCCACTTATTTTCAGATAATCTCGGTTGTTATCGGAATACTGAAGTCAAATTGACTCCAAAGGAGGGTGCTAGGCCTATATTTTATAAAGCTAGACCTGTACCGTTCGCACTCCGCGACGCGGTAGAACGAGAAATAAATCGGCTCGTTAGTGTAGGTATATTAGTGCCGGTCAGTTTTTCTGAATATGCCAGCCCTGTAGTTCCTGTGTTAAAGCACGACGGGAGCATTCGCCTGTGTGCAGACTTCTCGGTCACTCTCAATAAACAGCTGATTATTGATAAATACCCACTGCCGCGTATAGAAGAGTTGTTTGCTCAGCTTCACGGTGGACAAAAGTTTTCCAAGCTAGATCTTTCTCAGGCCTATGCGCAGCTCAAATTAGAGGGGGGGTCTCAAATGCTCACATGCATCAACACTCACAAGGGCTTGTATAAATTCACTCGTTTAGTATATGGTTTATCTTGTGCGGCGGCAATATTTCAAAAAACAATGGAAACTATCTTGTCGGGCATAGACGGCGTTCATATTTTCCAAGACGACATTTTGATAACTGCTAGTACGGACATTCTTCATAAAAAGAGATTAGAAGAAGTGTTTTCAAGGCTGCAAGACGCCGGGCTAGTGCTCCAAAAAGAAAAATGTTTTCTTTTTCAAGATTCGGTGTCATACTTAGGCTTTGTTATCGACAAACACGGCCTTCACAAGAGTCCGGATAAAGTAAACGCGATTCTGAATGCTAGAACTCCAACCAGTGTTTCAGAATTAAAATCATTTCTAGGACTAGTAAATTATTACCGTAATTTTGTCAAGAATGCGTCCTCAATATTAAGCCCGTTGCACGGGTTATTGCAGAAAGATATATCGTGGCATTGGTCCGAAAAACACGATTTTGCAGTCACTTATGTGAAAAAGGTACTTTCCTCTGAGGAAACTCTGGCTCACTTTAACCCCAACGCCAAGGTCATCCTGACTGTTGATGCATCGCATACAGGTTTAGGAGCGATTTTATCTCAGATAGAAAATGGCATCGAAAGGCCAATTTCGTATGCGTCCCGTTCTCTTTCGAAAGCCGAGCGAAGCTATAGCCAAATTCAAAAAGAGGCTACGGCTATCATATTTGGTGTTCGCAAGTTTCATCAATATTTATACGGCCGTTCTATACCGTTTATTCTTAGAACCGATCATAAGCCGCTCTTATCAATTTTTAGTCCAGATAAAGGAGTACCGGAGGTCACGGCAAACAGGTTGCAGCGGTACGCGATTTACCTAAATTCATATAACTTCGAAATCGAATATGTGTCGAGCGCTTTGAATGCAGCAGATTTTTTAAGTAGATCAACAAGTGGTCAATCAACTGAAATTGACGACCAATACATAGATAAAGCGACATATATGAATTTTGTGTTCGGTCAAACCGCTGAAGAACTAGTAAGTTTAAGTAAGATAGAAGTAGCGACCAAGTCGGACCCGGTGCTTTCGCAAGTATGCGAATATGTTATTAAAGGTTGGCCCTCTAAACTATGTGATGATAGGTTAAAACCTTTTCGATCTTGTAGTCAGGAACTGTCAGTCGAAAGGTCATTGTTACTTAGAGGTCATAAAATGGTAATTCCGTCGTCCTGTCGAAGTCAATTGCTGAGCGAGCTTCATTCGGGGCATTTAGGCTCATATAAAATGAAGTGTGAATCTAGGTCTAGATTTTGGTGGCCGCGGATGTCAGCGGACATAGATGAGTATGTTGCAGAGTGTAATATTTGCGCGAGAGCACGACCCGCCCCGCCCCGCGCACCTCTCGCGCCCTGGCCTTACCCGCCGCAGCCGTGGTATCGTGTTCACATAGATTTTTTAGGTCCAATTAACAACCGAACTTATCTAATTGTCGTAGATGCCTACTCTAAGTGGGTCGAATGTTTCGACGTTTCGTCTGGTTACAGTACTCGAGTCGTTATCGATAAGCTATGTGAAGTAATGTCAAGATTTGGTCTATTTCATACCATAGTCTCGGACAATGGCACCTCATACGTCTCCGATGAATTTAAACTGTTCTGTAGCAGGAATGGTATCGAGCATGTGACATCCCCGACTTATAACCCAATCAGCAACGGGCAGGCAGAGAGTTTCGTAAAAATCGTAAAAAGAGCAATCAAAAATATTATATCAACCGGCACTAGCCAGCGTGATTTTAATGTAAAGTTAAACGAATTTTTATTTAATTATAGAAATTCAATTCATAGTACTACAAACAAATCACCTGCCGAGTTAGTGTTCGGTCATAAATTGAGATGTAGATTAGATCTTATTGATCTCCGTACACCGTCGTCACGTGATGCTACACTCGACGCGTTAGTGAAAGAAAAACAGTGCTCGCAGTCTAGGTCCTACGGCGGTAAACGCAATGTGATTTTCTGCGACAAAGAAGTCGTACTAGTGAGAGTGTACAATAATCAAAAACCGAACTGGGTAAAAGCGTATATTGTGAAACGGCTGGGAAAGACATTATATTTAGTGAAAATTTGTGACACAGATTCCTTAGTAAAAAAACACACTAATCAACTCCTGAAGCTCAAAGGGGAGAAGTGGCTTATGGAGCATGATAAGCCTGAGAGCTGCAGTTCAAGAAACCACGTCACGCCTGTTTGCGACAGAGGCCAGTCTTCGGTGCTACCAGTGGTGGTATTGCCAGAGCGCCCGGTCACGCCTGCGCCACTCGCCACGCTGCCGCTTTCGCCGGTTACTGCATCTGCGCTTTCGCCGATCGACGCATCATCGCCTTCGCCGAGTGCCGCGCCTGCATCGGCGCCACCCGCACTGGATATCCCAGAAGCACCTATGCCTGCAGGGGCAGTTTCAGAGCCACAATCGGGTCCGACACGCCAGCCGGTTCCTGCATCTTCTAGCCCGGCTACGCCGGCCCAATTAGCGCGTTCGCGCAAAAGAATAGATTATAAACGATTCCTTTAGTATACTACTTTATACCTATACACACTAAGGTTGATTCATGTTATATTTCATAGATTAAGGTGGAGGGATGTTAGTTATACATATAGGTAGATGCGCGCACGGCTGCGACCGGCGCGTCCCGTCAGTCGATTACACTACTTGTTAGCGAACCGCTGTGTTGTTATTTCCGCGCCTGCGCCTTCCGATCAACAGTGTAAAAAAACAGCTGGTAGAAAAAACAACCAAAAACATATTAACGGGAGTAGAAGTATAAAAATCATTCTGATTTTGGAAAAACAAAACACAAAGAGTATCTTCTACAAAAAACTGTTTGAGCGTGGTTCTCTATATGTTCAGCTATTACAACACATATTTTTGCAATAATTAATTGCTAGATAGATTCGTTCTATAAAGCCTAATCTAGTAATTTATACTTATATGTGTGCTTATTACGAATATTTTTTTTTTATAACAAACTAGGCATGCGTTTGACCACTGACTGCCTGGTGGGAAGCGTTGCCGTGATCGAAGGTGTAACACGCTTGCCTAGGAGATACCTATTCACTTTACTCTTAAACACCCCCGGATTGTATTTAGGTTCCGTTTTGTTGGTTTAATACCAACAAAACGGAAAGAAAATGTAATTCTATGCGCCGATCTCATTTTCCCATCAAATATGATTTACGATTTTCAACTCTAAATGAAGCGACTTAAGTAAACGTGTGTGCGGTTGGGAAATTGTGGTGAGACCGTGTCATAATGAAATGTCTCGCGTCAGTTACCGCGCAGTGGCCCTATTCGGAGATCTGAGATTTTCATCTCACCTTTTTTCGTCCTTGTTGCTCTCGTTTGAAACGTCATAGGTGTGAGAGTGACCAAGATAATATCTAATCTCATCTCACGCGCAGGAATAGGCCCCCTATATACTATACACTTGTCATGTGACAAACTGTACCTCTAAGATACTTGTATGATTCATTATGTTAATAAAGCCTTAAGCTTGATAGATAGGTACCTACGCTCATCGCCTGGCCCAGATATCACAAATTCCCTAACTCCTCCTAAGTCCCGAGAAACGGCGGCAAAATCCCCCACTTTTATGCAAGTTATTAAGGAGATTACCCGCAGGTAAGTTCGTGGACTGTAAAAGATTATTGGGGCGAAATTTCACCTTCCTCAGGGAGTTTACCAAATAAGGCCATTAGTAGGGTAATTTTTATCGATAAGTTTGAGGTTTAAGTTACATCCCTATCGACTTGCGGGCAAGTTTTTGAAACGATAAAAGTCTTATTAAAGTCATCTTTGCTTAATAAGATGAATTATAATTGTGTCATATCGTCACGCCTTTCCCCCGAGGGCGATGGCAGAGGTGTAATACAACACCTACACTTCGCCGGATGATATTCAGTCCCAAATATGACAGGGGGCGAGCCTGTCGCCATACACCGGGCTCCAGTCATGTAGCAGATGACATACAATACGCACATATGTTCACACAATGAACAAATATCTGGAGAAATACATTTTTAAACTAGTAGGCTATGCTCATTTTTTTAATTACCGATATCATATTTGTAGTAACTTTATAAAATAACACCCCAGTGTTTATTTAAACAAGCCATAAGTAACTTAGCATGAAACTGCGCCAAATTCCCATACAACCTAGATTGCATTCCAGTTTAATCCGACAAAAACCAGTATTTAAGGTGCAGACACGCCTACGCGATTAAAACGACTGCGATATAGGAGCGTCAGTTGCACAGTGGTTCTTTATCGTTTATTCTAAATTCAAATGAGCCAGCTATTTAACCCAGTTTAAAAGTTAAGAACGTTTGTTAGCTCTGAAAGTTTAAATGCGAGCTGCAATGCGTCAAACACATTGCCATTGATGCGCACTGTTTTAATTTATACAAAGCAATTACTATGCATCGATTTTTATACGTTTCACGTTGCGGAAATCACAGCGCGAAACATACCTCTATTTTTTAGCTACCTAATCGCGATAAATAGAGTGTGCTTGCAGCCTTCGGCAAGCACACTCTTTCTTCCAAAAGGAAGAAAGAAAGAAAGAAGAGTGAGAAAAATCTCACTCTTCTTTCTCGTCTTCTTCCGCATCAAATGTCGCATAAAAAAAGAGGTCCGCTTTTGCGCCGCGTCACGCGCCATGCGACCGCCCGCCGTCGCTTTGCCTACGCCTACGTTCAGGTTTGACCTCAGCTTTACCGGACGAGTCGTGTTATTCCTTGTTTTTTGTGTTGCTCCATTTAATCTCGCGGATAAAGTGTACCTGTAAACGTAATGAACTCTCCTTATTTAGTCGTTGAAGGTTGCGAAAAAATGCTTGCTTAAAAAATGTAATTCCGCTTCTTGGTTATATTTGGAGAAATGTTTTTAAGTCACCTGCGTTTGTTAAGTACTTGGCAAGTGGTTTTGTGTTTGCTGTGAAAAACGAAAAATTGCCGTCTTTGTGAGCGAGTTTCGACGTAGCAGCTACGTAGAAACTGCTACGCTCGCTCGCGTAGACGGCGACTGCTACGTCGTAGTTTTTATAGTCCTATCGTCCTCGGTGGCTCAGTTGGTAGTGAACCTGCCTTCTGAGCTTGGGGGCGTGGGTTCGATTCCCACCTAGGGCAAACATTTTTTATGTGGTGAACATTTGTGTTTGTTCTATGTCTGGGTGTTAAATATCTATTTAAGTATGTATTTAAAAATATATATATGTACGTATATCAGTCTCTGGCTGCCATAGTACAAGCTTTGCTTAGTTTGGGGTCAGGTGACCGTGTGTGGAAAAGTCCCGAATTTATATATTTATTATTTATTATTAACACATTGTCCATGCGCAATGTTCATATGCAACAAGTTAAAATATTAATTATTTTGGTATGTATCCTATTCCGTCTCAACGGTAAACAAAGGCCTCCTATCCCTCCGAGTCCTCCTATCCCTATACTCGTTCCACTTTTTTTCCGATTAGAACTCTTTTTGGTACAATTAGTACATAAGGAGTAGCAGTTAATACTATGTAATACCTATATAAGTAAAGACTGGCTCTGTGAGCTGTAGTCCTCGCGACCTAAGTCTGTCCTCCTCTACAGGTCGTCGCATTCCTCAACCGATTCTCGTGACATTTTGTGAACAGATATCTCCGCAATTTTGAAAAAAAATCCGACTAACTTTCTTGGCAAAATAATCTGTATAAATATCGTACCTACTGAAATTTTTTTAAAAAGGTTAAGAATAGCGACATGTAGAAAAAGACAGAGATCTGGACAAAGATCCGGACAAAGATCCGGACAGAGATCCGGGCAAAAATCCGGACAGAATTCGGACATACGAAAGCATATTGCCAAAGCAAAGCACGTGAAGCAAAGACGTTTCGCTCACTAACTCTCGCTCGGTCGATAAAATAAATAGAGCACAATATATCGATATATTTTAGATAATTATTTCAAAAGAATGGAATCATCAAGTCTACAGAGCATTATCTAGCTTTGAACTGCAGAACAAAGTGTTCTGGCGGCTGCGTCCTTTGAGGGCCGCCGCGACCGCATTGTGTTTCAAGTACTCTCGCGAGTGTGTTGTGACGGAGTCTCAAATGAAAGCTTACAGCGATTGTTACTGGTCGGGAATTTTTAAGTTGTAACATTTCCCAGCGAGTAAACGTCAAGTAGCAGTGTTACTGGTTAGGAATTTTTAAGTTGTAACATTGCCCAGCGAGTAAAAGTCAGGTAGCAGTGTTACTGGTTGGGAATTTTTAAGTTGTAACATTTCCCAGCGAGTAACAGTTTACTGGTTGGGAAATTGTAAGATTTCCCAGCGAGTAACGGTCAGGTAACAGTGTTACTGGTTGGTTTATTGAGTACCAGTTTTACAGTTGAGGGTGTTTCTTAGGAATCAGAATTTATTGGTAACTCGTATATTTACTCATTGGGAAAAAACATTTCAAGTAGTATCACATAACGTCAGCTTTGGCGAATACGTTTTCTGTCATTTCTATTAGAAGGAGACGGTTTATTAGACAAAGTTTCTTAACCAAGTCAAAGCCGTTTTAAAGAAAGGCCAGGTCAGGAGTACCGACGAGCGTGTATAAAAGGCTAGTGGAAGTAGAAGGAGCGAAAGATGTATGCCAAGATCCTAGCAAGTGGAGCGAAGTGGTCTCTGCCTACCCCTATGGGAAACAGGTGTGACTATATATATATATGTATGTTTTACTGAAACACGTTGCTCTGCAAATTTTTATTTTATGCCATGACATTTTTTTTTGGTAAATGCTGATCATTACCATAGAATACTCCCTATTACATAGGGCAATCTTAACAAATGAAACTTTTGAAGTCAACTAAAATGCACTAGCAGAAATGGTTCCTGGCACTTCCTGGCGGCAACTCACTCGACTGCACTTAGAACAGAATAATAATAAATTAAATATTTAAAAAACCCCCGACACAGATTTAAAAAAAAAACATAGCTAAGAACACTTCCCACTAATTCACCTTTCAAACAAAAAGCAAAATCAAAATCGTCGTAGCTCCCGAATGAACCTAATAACCTAGCTCACTCGTTTGGGAGCTGACATGCCACAGACAGACACAAACACACACACACACACACACACACACACACGCACACGCAAATACACACAGACACTTCAAACTTATAACACCCCGTCGCTTTTGCGTCGGGGCTTAATAAAACGAACTCTAAAAATGTCTTCGCATCTTTGTCTTTGAGTTATTATTCTATGTCTTGTTCCAAGACCTCCGTACAAGAGTAGCAGCGCGTCGCCTTAGAGCTGCATTGAGGCTCAACGATGCAAATTATGAGTTGGGCACACACGGTGGTGCCTCGTACGACGACTATGACAGTAGAAAACTTACAGAGAAACAGTTCCTAAAGGTACTGACACGCTCAAAATGAAGCTTGCTGATAAGCATGCTTGAAAGTGGTGAGCTCAACTAAACCAAACAAAATGTAATCAAAAAAGCAAGCAAATTCGTACAGGCCGAGTGGCTAACCCTAGAGTTAGAGAGAGGCCGGCCTAGAGTTTCTAGGGCGCCCAAAGGCCTCAAAATAAAACCAAAAAAAAAATTATTAAAACAAATCGTCACGCTTTTCCCCCGAGGGGGCTGGCAGAGGTGTAATACAACACCCACACTTCGCCGGACGATATTCAGTCCCAAATGTGACAGGGGGCGAGCCTGTCGCCATACACTGGGCTCCAGTCATGTAGCAGATGACATTAAATACGCGCAAAATATGTTCATAATATGTTGCCCTGGATGCAGGCCGCTACCAACCGGTCATATTCTTCCGGAGATCTATGGAGGAGGCTTATGTCCAGCAGTGGACGTCCCATGGCTGATGGATGGATGGATGGATAATATGTTCACACAATGGATAATCATAGGACTAAAGCATTACGAATTAATTATGTTGCGAGTTGAGATTTGTGAAACACTAAATTTGTGATGCACTAGATTTGCCACGTCACGTCACGTCACAGTTATGCATACTGGACTTATTTTATTTTTCGCTTAGTTTTTCTCTAAATTCGACTTCTGACAGTCAAATAACCATCATATACATATTTCCCTTGTAAGTAGGAGATATATGTAGTTGTTCCTTTGCAAATTTTCTATTTAGCATTGGTCCTCTGTAGGACGACTGCACTGCATCGCCTCTAAGAAATGTGGTAGCGGTTTTTCTGTACAGTGTGTTCTTTGAAACGATGTTTTTCTTAGAAATTATGGTTTGTTCAGATATTTCTGAGGAGGACGAGTACCTAGTAAAAGCGAAGTTTTTAGAAGGGTTGTGCTTACGTTTCTCTACTTCCTGGTATCAGACTTTATGGAAAATATTTGTTATATTTGAAAAATAAGGAAGTAATTTTATTAGTTCTCTGTTATTTTTATTTGAAAAGCAATTGTTTTTACTCGTAGTAGGTACTGATTTATTCACTGTCTACTAAAATTAGTTAACTAACTAATTACTGCCTAGTAATTTTTTTTGTACACAAATAAGGAACGAATAAAGATGAAATTCCAAAATAAGATTAACTCTAGAAGCACTTTAGAGCCAAGTTTGTGTTTCAAGCTATTTTGAGAACTCAATTTGTTATTAATTATTTGAATGGAAATAGATTTTCGGCATACTTTGATCTCAAACTTACCATTTCCCAATTTGCTAAAACAGGGTCAAACGCTTATTGGAGAAATTGAAATGAGTATTTGATCTGAAAATGTCGCGATTTGAGTTTATTTTGATTTAGTTGAGCTTTGATGTAATAAGTAACTAGAATTATTATGTTATAATTTATAGAGAACTAGCTGTTGCTCGCAACTTCGTTCGCGTATATTCATAAAAAATAGTATCCATAAACCCTCGTTTTAATATACTGTAACTAATTATCAAATTATGAATAATAATCCGTTACCAAAGAGATCAGATTCCAACATTTAAAAAAAATACTGGCTGGTTTTGAGCCGAGTTTTAATTTTAGCTGTCAGTTGTTATTTTAGTACCAACTACGTACTATTATGTGATGTTGTCTGACGCATTTGGTAAGCGGCGCGTATTTTTTATTAATTTACAGAATTTCATGACAAAAAGATTTATACATTCAGAAAAAAGTATCCAAAAACCTTTCTTGTGGCATACTGCAACTATTTATCAAATTTCATCAAGATACGTTCAACCGTTTAGCCGCGAATAGCCTACAAACAGACAGACAGAGATAGTTACTTTCGATTATATAATTAGTAAGGATAAGGATAAATAACAGAATAAATGATAAAAATAGCGAAGTTTTTTCTTTGTCACAAACCAGGGTGCGGTTCCACTGAAGCAGAGCTGAGCGGAGCGGTGCATCACATTGACCAATCACATTGCGTACACTGAAGTGAAGCGGAGATTTCGAGCGTTGTCATTGTTCAGCTATGTACTGCTCCGCTCAGCTCCGCCTCAATGGAAACGCAGTCTTACTCAGTATGATGGCGGTTAAAAGTATATTTTTAATAGCTCTATTAAGAAGCTAGCCATCCTAAGGCGCGAACTATACAGGCTAGACGCAAGGCGAGGATGCAGCGCAGACGAGGTCAGGCGCAGTACCGCTTAAAATTAATTTCTATGAAACTAGACGCGCCCCGCGGTTTCACGCGAGGTTAAAAAGTATCCTATGTGCTATTCTAGACTATAATCTATATTTCATCTAAATCTGTTCAGCCGTTCTGGCGTGAAAGAGTAACAAACATCCATCCATCCATTCTTACAAACTTTTGCGTTTATAATATTAGTAAGATAGTAGGATTTATAAGCAACGTGTTGCAAATTATACACAAGAGACACGGCGCAGGCACACCGCTTCACAATTCACACTTTTCACGCCTGAATCGTCTCTGCGCCATATCTTTGCCTTAGGTCCGGTCTGTAAGTAAAATTCAGATACTTACCACACAATTGGCTACTTGCACTGAATATAGGCATTGCATAAGTCCTTGCTTAACTAGTTTTAAACTACTCCTAGCGGAATGTGCGCTATTAAAGTTAAGGTTCTCTTTAAAGTTAATAAATAAATAAATATTCGGGACACTTTTTGCACACACGGTCATCTGACCCCAAACTAAGCAAAGCTGGTACTATGGCTGCCAAAGACTGATAAACATACATAATTTATTTTTATCAGTCTTTGGCAGCCATCCGCCACTGTCATCAGCCACCATCATCGCCATCAGCCACCGTCTGGGTGTTATTATCTTATATTTAAGTATGTATTTAAGTATCTTAAAAATAAGATGATAACACCCAGACGGTGTTAGTATCTTATATTTAAGTATGTTTAGAACAAACAGAATGGCTATGGCTTAAGGTTCGTGTAAGAAAATTTAGACATGAGCTAGCTAGGAGTAGGTAGATTAAACTACAAAAAAGTAGTTAAGCAAGGACTAAGGCAATTCTTATATTTAGTGCAAGTGGCCATATGTTTTGCAAGCAAGAAATTACTCTTACAAATCCCACCACTAACTGAGTATAGGTAGTAGGTATTATATACCTACTTCTCTCTAGCGCTTGACCGACTAGCCAACTGAAAGCCATTCACAAACTGACTCATAAGATTTAGATGTAGAGTCAACTGGGGCAAATGCGTCTGTGGGGCAATTGCGTCTTTCGAGAATTACTGATAAGCCCTTCACAAGTTACCCCTTACAGGTTTGTAAGGAACCCTCGCTGCGCGAGTTCGTCTCACACTTGGCCGGTTTTTATTTTATAAAAGAGTTGGTTTAAGTGAGTAACTAACTTACTAAAGCTGAGTATCCACCGGAGATTTGCCAGGGAGATGAGATTTGCGTGAGAAAAAGATCCACCAAGCAATGCAATGGGATTACTTCGCCGTGTAAATAAAGAGGAAAAGCCACCTTTTGGATAATAGGTGGATTTTCGTCACGCTCCGCTCATCTTCCAAATCCACCAATAGGTTTTTGCTGTGTAAATGAAGTGATCCCACTGTTGGTTTTTTTATCACATCGCTTATCTTCCTTGCACATATTCACTGGAAACGCAGCCTTATGCCGCGTCCACACATTGGTTTTATTTGCACCAATCTAGATCTTGGAGTCAAGACACTAATGTGTTAGTTAATTGAATCAGGCGTTACTTTGCGGGAGTTCATCTTTAAATCTGTTTCTTCAATCAATCTCTAGTGTATTTCCGCTCTAACGTCGCATTAAGTACGTGAAGGAATATGTTTTTTTTTTTCTAGTTTTAATTTAGAATATTTTGAATTAGTTTAATGAAATTTACTAGAAAACTGTAAACGATTTGACATTTGAAGCAAATTTAAACTTTATACAATTTGAAATTTAAAGCTAATTTAATAAAGCATTTAACAGAACTAATTTAAAGAAAATTAACAACAAAATTTGAACAAACGTAAAATACAATGTTAAAATTAATCAAAAAAAAAATTCAATGAAAAAATTATGCAATAAAAAGATCCTTTTGCTTCGAGCACTTATAACTCACACACTAATGTGTGTTTCAGTCTTTAGACCCAAAGCTGATGTTGAAGGCAATGTGTAGGGTAAGGTTCAATATTGGCCATTTCAAATTGAAACCAGGCTTGGGTCAAAAGTTAAACCAACGGCATTGGCCACCCCTTTACGTTAGTAAAGTCTTCTTTGTCAAGTCAGTAATCTAATTTCAAACTGGACTTCAGAAGCGAAGTTCCTCAGGAAATGGGTCTCGAGAGACCTTATTAAAGTTTGTTGGGACATTAACAAGGAATTTTACGCGTGGCCGTAAACAATAAGTTGTAATTTGTTTGGATACTTACTTGGTTAATGATGATTTAGGTAAGTTAGTGCTGTGCAGCTTATGTCGGATTTTACGATCGGTGCTAACGTTTTAGACGCGGCTTAGCTGAATCAAATCATCAGATTTTTCATTGATAACTTGTCAGTTAAATAAAAAAAAATATAATTTTTTTTTACCTCATTTCAATTTGAAATTTGTTATTTACTTCTCGTAAGTACAAATTTAAAATTAAAAAAAAAATATTTTTGGACACAAAACCATTTTACCCTAAAAAAGTAACGGCAAAGAAATTTCAAATTCAATAGAAACCAAGTAATAGTAACTTTTCAAAACAATTATTAGACTTACTCAAAAATAACAAACAGTAAAACTTTTGAAGTAGATATTGGGCTCACTCAACCATTTAAATTTATTCACAAGTTTCACATTTACAAAATAATCCATCCGCATATCAAAAACTCCAAATATATAAGTTCTTCTTGTTCCCAAATCTGTGTCTGGCTCCAATTAGTGGGGCTTATCGCTAATCCTGCAGAACAAGCCGAAAATAACAACACCATGTGAGCACACCCTGTACATGTAGCGTAAATAAATTGGACCAGAAAGAATACTTTCGTAATGATTTGTAAATGTGTTATTATCATTATATTTTTACCCTTATGAGAATGATATTATATAGAAGAAAAATTAAAAATTTAAGGGTCCAACGATTACTTTAGACTAACTTCGCATTGGCTAAAGGTTTTCTATTGCCATTTCGTCTAGACGAAGACGACGAGCGAAGAGAGCATGTAAAGATACTGACGAGCCTCTTAAGTTGACTACAGAGTGAAGAAGTGCAATTTCAATTATTTTTATGACTTTTGCACTTCTCTAATCATTCTTAGATAACTAAAAATTTCCTTTGTAATATGCATTAATTTAAAAGCAAATGATGTAAACAACCTCCCTATCTAAAGTGATTTTTGATTTGTTCTGTCTATCTATTCAATAAATCAGTCAAAAGTGACCCCTTACAAATGCGGATATTTTTCATGGCTCTATTTTCTCTTGAGGACGTTTTTTTAAGAAATACAAGAAATTTAGTTTATATAATTGTACTTACCATGTCAAATTTCATCATAGTCTGACAAATGGTTTCCAAAAAATTTTACAAGCGCGTTTGTATGGAAAATTCAGAGCGTCACGGAACCCTTACGTTACTTGCTGGCGCAGCGACGTAAACCGTGTCTTGGCCTCCTATACTAAGACGCATTACCGACGCACGGAACCCTTAAGAAGGTAAAATCTCTAAGCTTTCTCAGTCCTTAAAGTAACAATAATTGTATCTGCTCATATCCTACTAATATTATAAACGCGAAAGTTTGTAAGAATGGATGGATGGATGTTTGTTACTCTTTCACGCCAGAACGGGTTTGAATAAACTTTGGCACAGAGATAGATTATAGGCTATATATACCACATAGGATACTTTTTGTACGCGGGTGAAACCACGGGGCGCAGCTAGTACAATTATATACCTATGTATGTGTTCACACACAAAAATACCTACGACCCCTGAGAAACACTCTCATTAGGCAAAACCTGATTTCGGAACAGACTAGATGGACCTACGGTGAACTAATTACTCGTACTTGGTTTTGAGTTTTGTTAGCCAATGAGGCTAAATTTGAGGAAGGTTTTTTGACATAGATTGACTAAACACTCCAGCTTCAATGGAAATCTCATCATGAATAATCCTGAGTAATCATGACTGTCTAATATTATTAATCGATTCTTTTTCTAAATGGCGATAACAGCCTAGTTAGAGAAGGCCCGCCTCTCAAGCCAGAGGGAGCGTGTCCAAACCCAGCCGAAGGCACGCACCAATTTATTCATTGTTTGAACATATATGTGCGTATTGTATGTCATCTGCTACGTAACTAGAGTCCGGTGTGTATGGCGACAGGCTCGCCCTCTGTCACATTTGGGACTGAATATCGTCCGGCGAAATGTGGGAGTTGTACACCCCTGCCAGCCCCCTCGGGGGAAAGGCGTGACGATGTTTTTCATAAATCGAGACAAAGGTATAAACAATTTGTTAAGGCAATTTCATTAACAATATCTTGACGCTCATTTTGGCATTAGACGACAGAATTAAGATTTCAAGCATTTGTTCTTACTACATCATTTACACTGTGGCACATCGCAGGATTAGGAGAATGCTCCCGAATTTATTTTAATTACATACCTATTTGTATAGTTTAACGGATTTCGGGACAGCAATGTATGTTCTTAGGGTTCCGTATAAGACATCTGAGACTTTATAAAAGCTTGGTTTGCCTATGGCTTTTATTCGTAACATAACATAACACTGAACACATCGTCACGATTTTTCCCCGAAAGGGCTAGCAGAGGTGTAATACAAGATCCAATATTCAAGCGACGATAGGTTAGTTGGAGAAGGCCCGCCTCTCAAGCCAGAGGGAGCGGATTCGATCTCAGCCGATGGCACGCATTAATTTGTTCATTGTGTGCACATTTGTGAGTATTTTATGTCATCTGCTACGTGACTGGAGCCCGGTGTGAGGCGAATGAATGAATATCGTCCGATGAAGTGTAGGTGGGTGGGTGTTTTATTCGTAAAACGCAAAAATAATGGTATTAAACATAAAACAAATATATAGAAATAAAAAAAACTTAAATACAACATTTTTTTTGCTGTCATTACTTTTAAAACCCACACAAAAGCAGTAAAGTTTGATTTAGAATATCTGAAGTAAATTTTCTGTACGGAATCCTAAGCTCAAGTTTTGTTTGCGCTTGTATGAATTCAACTGTTAAGACTTTTCGTCTAAAAGCGTTTTATGAGGATTTATTAGGTGTCCACGTACTGATTAGGAATAAAGTGGTGCACAGTATAATACATATCGTCATAACATATCGCCACGCCTTTCCCCCGAAGGGGTTAGCAGAGGTGTACAACACCCACACTGCGCTGGATGATATTCAGTCCCAAATGTGACAGGGGGCGAGCCTATTGCTGTACACCTGGTTCCAGTTATGTAGCAGATGACATTAAATACACACATATGGTCACACAATGAACAAATTTTTAAGTGCCTTTAGCTGGGTCTTAACCTACTCCTTTTTGCTCGAGAGGCAAGCCATCTCCGACTAGGCTATCATCGCTGTAATTATACAAAAGTAGGTATGTTACGCCATCGAGATACATCACCGCTTCTCAGACCGCCGGCCACCAAATTCTTCAAGTCAGCGCTTCGATTCTCCAAATCTCGCGAGTTTCACAACCTTTTGTTCTCACCATCGATTCTCCAAATCTCGCAAGTTTCACAACCTTTTTATTCTCACCTTCTTCCTGGTGTTTAACCGATGACATTGTATTCCTAACATCGGTTGCAATCGCACATGTACCTAGTTGTAATTTAATTTTTACTTAATTATATAATTATAGTTTAAATTTGGTTTTCTTGGATCCTTCGGCTGCGGCCTACATAATTGGTATAATAATATATAAATCATAATGTTATAATACACAATTATTGTTGACCAATCCAGCGAGGTCTCGGACTCTTCCACCCCTGCTTTAACTATGATTGTACGTCATCAGTACCGGAATGACATTAAACCTCAACACCCCTTTGATGGAATCCTAACGAGCGCATAGCATGACGATAATTGGTATCCGACAACTACAACAACCACGTACACGCATGTAATTTGATACTAAACTAACTACTTTTGTTGTTTGGCCAAATCGTGGCTCATTTTGGAATGGCTTTTCGTTGTCAAAGGAAAATTACTCATGTTATTACACTACAGGCTTGTGGTTACCTATAAAGTTACTACTAGTACTTACATGTAAAAGTTTTGTAACAATCTGGTTCAATTTATGGTTTTCCTTAGCAGTAGAAAGTAGGCGAGTACTGGCGAGGCGAGTGACTGGTACGGATATGTGATGAGGCAAGATGATGCCCACATGACTAAGAGGGTCATAAATATAGAAGATAGAAAAAAAGGCCCGGGACGACCACCAATAACCTGGCTACAATTTTGAAGGACATGATAGTGAGCAGCAAAACAATCGAGACAACCCACAACAACAAGGTGTGGCGCAAATACTAGGAGGACTGACCCCAAATAAATTGGGATAATAGGGAGCAAGAGGGAGTAGAAGTAGAAAATAGGCGGGTATGGTTTATTTACTTAGCTTTAGCCCGTGGTTTTATCTGCTGTCTTAGTAGATACGAGTATTTCTATCTTATCGCTAGAGTGTGGAATGCTCTACCTGAGCGGGTGTTTCCCGATGTTTAAAGTCTGAGTATCTTCAAGTCTCGATTGCATTAATTTCTCCAATATAGGCATAATTGCTCAACATTAAGCAAGATGGCGTCCAAGGGAAAGCCTATACTTAATTGAATTAAAAAAACTGAACTGTTATTTTTACTTTGATGTTATGTAACCTATAATAATATACATGGGCTACGTTATGAGAAATATAAATTTAAACAAACTTTTTAAAATGCAAATCACCGACCAGGAAAACATGGGTTCGGTTCGCGTGCACCTGCCCCCGACATCGAGCAGTATGTCAATAACCCATCCCCTACCTAAAAAATCTGTTTGTCCCCATTAAAAAATCCGTGGTGTCAGTGATTAGTCACCGTCTACTGTCTACCGTCATCCATCATTCATAAGTGAGGAGCTTTCAGACTACGGTATAATAATGATATCGCGTGATCTAGCCAAGTGGAAGTAAAATCTTTGCTGCCAACTAGTGGAAAAGATACATATCAAAGCCACGAAGTCTAATGTTCTCGCATCACTGCAGTTGCTGTCAAAAATAGACATGCATTATGAGATGAGCCCTGCAAAAGATTATAGCGAATTAAACACAACCACTCAGGCAAGAGGTGCAATTTCATCAATTTCGTGCAAAGCATTTTATAGTACCGAAATTTCAAAACAGCCTTTTCTGTACTGTAGGTAGTGTATGTAGTGTCATTATCTCTTTCCACACTAACAGTGTGTAATGGTAAGTAGAGATAAAGTGCACGCGAAGTATTTCACTATTGAAATTTTGCAATATCACAGTTCTGAAAACAGCTGTAGAATTTTATTGATCATAGAACAAATAGTGCAACGTTAAGCTACGAAGCAATCGTATACGATATTGTATGCTTAGGTATCTATGATATTCCGCCTCGATGCTCTACCGCCTCCGGGCCAGCACCAACACCATCCTGCACGTTGTAGCTGCCCGCATTAATTGTGCGATATTAATGCATGCTACGCGGGTACAGTCATGACGTTTGTGTTTAATTATTGTTAATTTTTTATCTGCATAACATATCGTCATGCCTTTCCCCCGAGGGAGCTGGCAGAGGTGTAAAAAAACCCACACCTCGCCGGACGATATTCAGTTCCAAATATGACAGGAGGCGAGCCTGTCGCTATACACTGGGCTCCAGTTATGTAGCAGATGACATACAATACACACACACAATTACCACATTTTTTATCCAAGGTATACGAGGTATATGTAACTTTGTGACTTTAGATAAGTTTAGATTAGGTGACCATTATTTTATTTTATGTACCTTTATTGGCTTTTAATTTTTATTGTTGTATGATGCATTTTTGTATGGACACTGACTGAAATAAAATGATTTTGATTTGATTTTGATCTAGTTTACGCAGCACAGTGACGACCTTACTCTCTTTGCCACCGTAATGTTCTGCTACATAATGTACCTAATTACTTCTTTTGTGTTTTGCTTTACTTTGGCAAAAAAATATTTTTTTGACTTTTCATTTTTATTTAATTTAATTTTCATTTTATATGATCCATTTTCCTCAGTACCTTCTATATTGTGTGCTTGCCTATGGTGCTTAGTCTGAAGGCTCCTCGAGCGTGGATAATGTTCTTTGTACAGCGTTATGACAGCACACCTGCTACCTACTGTCCTGTTTGGGGAGATTTGTTGCCGATCGATTTTGGGTCAGGTTTTTTGGCATCGTATACTGATTTCCGTTTTACCCGAGTGAGCAGAAATAAATGAAAACGATGGAAAGATTTCACTTTTAGTTTTGAGCGTTATTCTTGTGTGCTTTCTTTTTTTTGGAGCCAACAATAGACAGTTTGTCTATCTATTTGCTTTTTAAGTTAAAAGGCTAAACAATTAGCCGCAGCTCGGCTGGTAGTAAATGTCGGTGAAGATGAGAATGGAAGCATGCCATGACAATCTGTTTCTTGCATGCTTTCAAATAAGGCTCTAGAATTTATATACTACAAGTACTGTAACTGTGAATTTTGACTATACAATGTTTTTACCATAGTTTTACAGGTCGAAACATTATTTCACACACGTTCGTCTGACCTCAAACTAAGCGAAGCACAAGCTTCGCTTTGACTGCCAGAGACTGATGAAACTGAAGGTACGAGTAGGAAGAAGTCTGCTTCGGTAATCAGGTTTACTTGTCCGGAGTTCGACGCACTTATATTATCTTGTATCCCTATATTTTGGCTTAATAAAATGTATTATCTATTATCATTATTATTAATTACTCGTACATAATAATACTCTGTGTAATAATAGTGACTCTGTGAGCTGGAAACCACGCAGCCGGCGTTTGTCTACAAGTCGCATTCCTCAGCCGATTTTGGTGAAATTTTGTGAGTAGGTTCGATAACTATATCATCACCCGCTGTTAAAAAGTATCCTATGTGCTCTTCTAGACTATAATCTATCTCTGTGCCAAATTTCATCCATATCTGTTCAGCCGTTCTGGCCTGAAACAGTAACAAACGTCCATCCATCCATTCTTACAAACTTTCGCGTTTATAATATTAGTAGGATAGGATAGGATTTTTTTCGAAGCTGTGTTGGAATATTTTTTTATGGCTGAGTAAATTTTATTTAAAAAAGATCATAACTAAGTAGACGAAGACAAAGTTCTGGGGGACTATTCCTACGCGTGAAATGAGATGAGACTTTATTGTGGTCTCACACCTATGATGTTTCAAACGAGAGCAACAAGGACAAAATAAGGTGAGATGAGAATCTCAAATCTCCAAATAGGGTCCCTGGACAGAGATCCAGACAGAATTTGGAGATACAAAAGCATTTTTGTTGAACCTGAAGCATAAACGCTTCGTTCGCTAACGCTCGCTCGGTCTTCTCAGCAATAGTGTTTTTAAACTAAACAAAAAATAACCAACCAACCAGCGTTCGAGAAACCTATCTAGAGTAAATTTCTCGTTTAGTTCCCCAACAGTGTTAAGCATAAACTTCGGTAACTGTGCCAGTGTTGCCTGTATTGGATACTTATTATTTATTGGCCCGTAAATCACGCGCGCACAAAGTTGCCAGCATACCGGAACGGGCTAATACATTGTTGATTGCGGATGGTAACACTCGTTCGGGAAACCATGTTTGCATTCACTGTGGCTTCGACTTTACTTAGCAAACTGAGCGGCTGGGCAACCACTGGTCGACTCTGAGTCGCATATTGGGAAAACTCAATGTTGAGACCCCAGCAAACTGTAGTACAAAGAAGAGAACAAAAAAGAAGAAGAGAAGAAAAACAAAAATCACCGCTGCAAAATGTTGTACCCTATATCACTTCCACTATCAAGACCAAGATCTTTTTTTTAATTTAGAATAGGTCGGCGTTTGACCACCAACTCGCCTGATGTTAAGCGACGTTGTGGTCTAAGATGGAGCACGACGACCTGAAAGGTACTTATTCACTCTAGCCTTGAAGTTTTGTAGAGTGAAGAAGTACAAAGACGGCAGTTGAGTGAGGCGCTACAAGTGCGCTACTGCTCAGACCCGTCTTCGGAACGGTTACACCGGACTACACCCCGAAACACGACTAGGTCATTTCACGGCATGGCTTGGTCCGGTGGGTGGTAACTAGCCACGGCCGAAGCCTCCCACCAGAGTTTGCTACCCGGTTAGCACTACCCGGGGACCACATGTAGGGACTCAGAATAGAGTACACTCCTACGGACGTGGGTAGCTCAGCCCCCAAACAACTCACATGTCGAAATCCATCAAGCTGTTTAGGCCGTAGAGCGTGCCAAAGAAACCTCATACAAACTTATCCACAAACATACGAGTACATACATGCACTCGAAAAAACCCTCCTTCTTGCCCAGTCGGACTAAAATGTGAATTGGCCTCTCACCAAATGATTCAGTAAACGATGGCCCGTAAACTGCGTACATTACGCGCTGTACACTGCATTTGAATGATTTATAAAATGTTATATAACTGTATAGTCTATATAGGCAAACAGTCAGGCACTCTAAGTTTGCTTAGTTTTAACTAAGCATAAGTTCGATGAGATTCATTTTAGTTAAATTTAATATGTCTATAATTTCTGTATTTTATCCTAACGCAAAACAATAAGGCTTATGAGTTTAAAGCGCGTATCTGTAGTATCGTCGCAAAGTTCGTAGCTCCTAAACAGATAAACCGATTTTAATTTAGTTTTTTTTTGTTTAAAAGGTGACGTATTCGAGATTGTTCTATCTGATTGTCGGGGTATTTAAAAAAGTTTAACTGTTTTTTTTTAATTTTCACAAATCAATTTACTGCAATTAAAATTGATGTTTTTAAAATATATACAGGCGGGCATAAAACCTCTTGCTTTTTTGAAGCCGATTCAGTTTCAAAATATCTTTAATTAGTCATGAACATAACTATATTGTCACGCCTTTTCCCCAAAAGGGCTGGCAGAGGTGTAAAACAACACTCACACTTCGCTGGACGATATTCAGTCCCAAATGAGTCCGGAGGTTAGCCTGTCGCCATACACTGGGCTTCAGTCATGTAGCAGTGTGTCATGAACATAAAGTAATCTAAGCAAGGATTTGACTAGTAGGTTAAATCCTAGTTCAAGGTTTGTTTTGTGACCAAGCTGATTTGAACTTGAAGCCGATTAAAACCTATGCTAGACTGCTAAGTAGTAGGAGTGAAACTTAAAAAATATCTTATTGACAAGGCATACTACGAGTATTCTATTGACAAATATTATATTTGAAGGACACTGACATTGATTTTATACAGGTATAATATCTTTACTTTGACATTAATCCAGTCTAAATACTATTTTTTTTCTGCATTATAAAAACTTTTATGTACTTTTGCATAAGCGGTTGTCAAGCGGTTAAACCGTGGCAAACTAATTTTATGAACAAGAAATATCTGTAACCTATATATTTATAATATATATATAAATAATATATATATTATATATATATATATATTTATATATATATATATAAATAATATATATATTATATATATATATCTATATATATGTAATCTGTGTATGTTTTGCAAAATAAAGTATTTGATTTTATTTAAGTAATTAAAAGACCCAAAGAGTTAAAAGTTAAAACACAGTAAAACTTCCTAATTGTCTCAAGAAAACCTTCCCAAAAAGTAAGTTTTACTATCGCAAATGGAAGATAAGGCGTAACGAATTTATAGCTTGAGATTGTGACTATGAATATTCAAGACAAGAAACACCTGTGCGGATATTCAGCTTTGCGATTCAACGTTTACAACATGTACGCGAAGTACTGGAGTCGGCAGTACACTAGATCAAGCTGGATTGACAGGTCATGTGAATTGTACTTACAACATAACATATCGTTACGCCTTTCCCCCAAAAAGGCTGGCAGAGGTGTAACACAACACTCGTACTTCTCCAGACGATATTCAGTCCCAAATGTGGCAGGGGGCGAGCCTGTCGCCATACACCGGGTTGCAGTCATGTAGCAGATGACACACGCATATAATTATGTTCAGACAATGAACAAATTGATGCGTGCCGTTGGCTGGGCTTGAACCCGCTCCCTCTGGCTTGAGAGGCGGGCATTCTCCAACTAGGTTATCATCGCTATACTCACATACTGATAGGTAATAATATGTCTATTTTCAAGTTCCGTTTGTATCTTAAATCATATATAGGCCTCTTGATGACATATGTCATGTCTGCCTCGATGGCTCAGTAGGTAGTGAACCTGCCTTCTGAGTTTAGGGGCGTGGGTTCGATTTCCACCTAGAGAGAAACGTTTATGTGATCAACTTTTGTGTTTGTTCTATGTCTGGGTGGGAATATCTTCATGTTTGCATTTAAGTATGTATTTAAAAATATTTATATTTTGTATTTTATTTTATGATATTTTATGACCATTCAAATTTAACTATCCACCTACTATTTCCTGATTTTTGCACGCTCCTTAGGGGTTGAATATAGTGAGACTTTTATTTATCACCGACTATCCTGTATGTACCTATATTTCTGCAAATAAATGATTTTGAATTTGAATTTGAATTTATGTATAGATATAAGTCTCTGGTAGCCATAGTACAAGCTTTGCTTAGTTTGCGGTCAGGTGACCGTGTGTGGAAAATGATCCGAATTTATTTATTTATAGGCTAGTCTTCTTCTTTCTACCAGGCACTTTAACACCAATCGTAGTTGCGTTGATGTATTTACAGTCTACTAGGAAGATTCTTTCGGCGTATCTATTTTCGTCGGGTACCAAAGTCGCAGCGGTTATAACCTAGAAGATTAGTGATAAAATATGTACTAATAATAATTATTCATGTAGGTATGTAGTTTACTATAATTCTCAAATTAGTAAGTTTATTTAACCTTAATTATTATTATTTTTCTTTAGCACACACCACCGTCCATGCTAAATCATAATGTTTTTATTCCATCCAAAGGTTGTCTGGAAGAGATCGCTCTTAAGCGATAAAACCGCCCATTGCGCCTTTATTTTTGAGTGTTTAGTTTAGATTTATTTGTATTTGGTGTCAATAAAGAGTTTTTGTATTGTATTGTATTGTAATTATATTCTATTCCATGTGATAGATAAGTCACTGTGTTGTAGTGTAAGGTAGACGTTTATTCGCACGTTTACGACCGGACTTGGATGTTTAGAGCGTTTTTTACGAGCGGCTGAAATTACTGGATACAATCGGCTCGAGTTTTGAGCGGTGGCTAGTAGTAGCAACTAGTAGTTAATAGTAGTCCTACTACCTTCTACTCCTACTAGTCCGAATAAACGTAGTCGACGATTCCTACGTGGAAGGGTACAGGAACAGTGTCAAGGGTACAGGACTATCACCTGAAGGTCTGACCACTAACCAGCCCCTCTATTTTGTAAGCGAATTGGCAATTGGTTATCGCGTGCTATCACGCTCGCTCGTAGGAAGAGAATCGTTGGTGCGAGAGGGATGACACCAGATTAGTATCATCATTACGCTTAGAAAATAAAACGCCTGGTCCGTATAAAACGAGTGATGTTTCACACTAATTTATAATCGATTGATATACGAATTTTTATTCTCTGACAATGTATAATGACACTTCTATATTATTTTTTAGCAAAGATAAACATATAAAATATATCGTCAGCTCTGCGTAATCTCCAGCGTACTCAGTAGATCACTGAGTATTAGCCCAATCACTAAACTAAAAATATGCTATTGCTGTTCTTAACTTTTGTTAATTGTTGTTTATTTTTAGATTTTGGCAGTAAATACTTTTTACCCGACTACGCCAGAAGGAGGGATGTGTTTTTCAAGTGTATGTATGTGGGTATGTATGTATTTTTGAGGTTTCTTTGGCACCCTCTACAGCCTAAGCAGCTTGATGAATTTCGACATGTGACGTGTTATTTAAAACGTCTTGATTGTAGAAGTGACATAGGGTACAGTATTTTTGTTTTTCGCTTAATGTTACTTGTTATTAAAAAAAATAAAAAGACCTGATCACAAAAGCCGCTACCGCCTGTGTCTCGTGACACACTTCACTACTGGGTCATTATAACATTGCTGAATCGGCAACATTAAATTTGAAGTCGCAGTAAATCCGCTGATTGTTTCTTCTGTTTCGCCGCTGATGTCGTGGGCTCAGATTACGCAATTCGGGAACTAGCCGGTAGTTGGACCACTGGCGTATAATATCCCAGCGCCCGGCGGAGACTAATGGTACTAAGACCACGGGAATATTTAGCGCCAGTGCACGCACTGACAAAATCCTGCCTCGACTAAGGGCTAGTAACCAATACTTACTTGTTACTTACTTACATGGACGGAGCGGAAACATGGCCTCCATGTTTCCGCTCCGTCCATGTTTTCCTCGTCCCACGTATTTTCTGTCTGGCCAGTGCCCTAGGCCTGCCTATGTTTCCCCTAATGTTATGTTTTTTGTTGTTGGTAGGTAGCTCTACTGAGGTGGTGGACCAAATAAATAAACTTTGTGAATTAAATATGTACTAAGTAAGGTATATATTTTATATTATTTTGTCAAAGTTTTAGTTCGTCAATATTTTTCATTTCAGATTATGATTATGTTGCCTTTTAAGGGCTACGCTATGTAGACGCGTAAAGAAGATTGGTTATTAATAATTTTCAGAATTAGGCTCTAATAAATAAATTATTAAACAAATAATTTGACTGTCTCGGTGGCTCAGTTGGTAGTGAACCTGCCTTCTGAGCTTGGGGCATGGGTTCGATTCCCACTTAAGGCAAACATTTATGTGATTATTGTAGTGTATGGCGGTAGGCATTGTCATTTATACCCGAATGTGGGTACGAGACGGTAAGCCGCGACGGGCGGCCTTTGTACATTCAGTCAAGAATAAACCTGTGCTACATCAACATTGTTTGCTTTCCCGCTCCCTGGCCCGGTATTTCCCAGTGGCGACGAGGATGGGATGTTTCACTCGTGTTTATTCAATGTCTGGGTGTTAATACATAATGTACTCGTATTTAAGAATCTATTTAAAAATATCTAAGTATGTATATCAGTCTCTGGCAACCATAGTACAAGCTTTGCTTAGTTTGTAGTCAGGTGACCGTGTGTGAAACTGTCCCGTATGAATATTATTATTATAATTATTAATTATTTACCAAGCTAATTAAATTACATTATTTGTCAATAATTTTTATGATTTTATGTAAATAGTATCACTATGTAAATATTCACACTGCGCAATGCACATTCCATTCCATGAAATGAGCGTAACTGACTTTGTCTACTTGCAGTATCTGTGTTACTTTACCTTAACGCTGAGCTGCTAAAATGATGCTTCTGGATTAGTAAAAAGTTACGATTTTCTTTGTTGTTGTTCTTGGAAAGTATTAGTATAAATTAATATATAAGTCTGGATATTATTATTCTGGGCTTTAGCTGTAGACAATAAGAAAATATGTATGTGTCATTTTCTGATTTCTTTTCCTTGTGAAACTAAATGAAATTTTAAAAAACGCCTTCTAATAACGGCTTTACCCAAATAGTAAACTAGATAATTATGCTGAGAAATAACCTTTACTCTTTAGGACCTACCGTTTATCTTTTTTTTTTTTCAAAGTCAGCTTGGTAAATCAATAAAGTAATCAGTTTAGACCTTTGTTGAAGCAGATCGCTACGTGGAACAACTTTTACCTCTCTGAACTAGCTGATTTATTTCGTACGTGGTGCTATTCGCCTTTGGCTTCTCATCATCTTGCCTCTACCTCTCTTCTATTATATTTTCAAAAACATTTTTCTACCACTAACCTACGCGTCATGTGAAATTTCATGATTCTAAACACTAGTGTTTTTAAAATAGTGAAACTTCGCCTATGCTCTGTTAGTCACGCAAACTTTACAATTATAATTATTAAATCTATTTAAGTATGTATTTAAAAATATCTAAGTATGTATATCAGTCTCTGGCATCCATAGTACAAGCTTTGCTTAGTTTGGTGTCAGGCGACCGTGTGTGGAAGTGTCCCGAATATATTTATTTATTTAAATAGATATAAAACTGAGTGTCGACAGCAGGAAATGTTACCAGGCAGAGGTGGAATAAAATGTTGACAGATGGGTGACCGCGTCGGCAAACGAAGCATTGCTCGACCTCCAGCACGTTGGGTCAACGATGTTGTAAATATCGCAAGTCGAATCTGGACACGATTGGCACAGGACCAGGATGAATGGCGTACGAGAAGAGAGGCCTATGATCAGCAGTGGGCGATTACGGGCTGATGATAATGAAGACGAAGTGTCTACTGTAGTGAATGGCGAATAGACCATTATCATTCACTGCTCTATGTGCAATGTGGTTATACTGCAATACAGAGACGATCATCCAAATGCCATCAATATTGGCAGTTTTAGCAATTTTGTGAGTGCAATATAGAACAAATCAATATCCACCAACCCATCGGGCGTTCAAACAACACATAGCACCAGCAACACAAAAATATACCTACTTGAAACTCCAAAAAACTAAAAGCAATTCAAACAGAATAGGGTACCGATCGATTGAACATTAAAAAGCGAGAATTAGGGCGCAGTTAGGTGAGCGACAATAAAAACAGAACGAGTACAGCCATGAATAGGAATTGCTATAATTGGAGTCTACCGGGAATTTTGAATGCCAGGAGCTGGCGGACTGTTCGAGAGACCTGTTTTTGGGCTGACCTACGTTGAGTTATTAATAATTAGTCAAACACACTTTATTGATAGAAAAAAAAGTAATGGTAATAGTTAAAAAGTATCCTATGTGAAATTCTGAGCTGTAATCTATCTCTGTCGCAAATTTCATCAAGATTCGTTCAGCCGTTCTGGCGTGATTGAGGAACAAACATCCCATTTGCATTTATAACATTAGTATGATGAAAAGATCAACGTTTGACCATCGATTTACCTGACGTAAAGCGACTTTGTGGCCTATTGGAACGTACCCATACTACGTGACCATTTCTTACAATTTTTAACCCCCTTCCCCTACCTCTCAGTCAACATCTGTACTCTATACTACTCTATTCTAAACATTAAAAAAATCGTACCCCCCCCCCCCTAAATGAGTCACGTAGTATAGGTACGTTCCCTAAGATGAAGCACGAAGGCTTTTCGAGAGACACTAGACTGGACTGACTTTTTGAAAATATTAAATGAAGTAAATTTATTCGTGGATTATCAATTAATAAACAAATTCTCTAAATAAACTAAAATACCGCCAAAATATTTAAGTTTCAGTAAATTTATATATTTTTTTAAACGAATAACATTTCATTTCAAACTAATTATGAAGCAATAACTTTTATAATTATTTAACTCTTTTAAATTCGAGAAATAGAAATCTATTAAATTTCACCCATAGTCCTGTCACATAAAGGCTTATGGTTAACATTATGGTAATGGTATGGTATGGTCGTGTGCGCTCTCGCTCGCTCCTACTATGTGAGCAAGTTAGTGCGAGTGTGAAAGCATCCAATGACCATTGCCATAACGCATGTACAAATAATAAATAACGTCGTCTCTAGATTACTTATTGTTTATACTACCAGGAAGCAGGTTCGGACCCAACCGAAGGCACGCACCAATTTGTTCGTTGTGTGAACATAAGTGCGTATTGTATGTCATCTGCTACATCATTGAAGCCCGGTGTGTGGCGACAGGCTCGCGCTCTGTCACATTTGGGACTGAATATCGTCCAGCGAAGTGTGGGCGAAGCTGGCAGAGGTGTACTAACACCTCTGCCAGCTTCTTTAGGGGAAAGACGTGACGATATAAAAAAAAATATACTTCAAAATATACTTCTGGTCGCGCTGTAAAATAAATATATGAGATAAAAATATTTTATTTTTAATTTTTTTTTGATGTTTTTAGAATATTAGTAAAAATGACAGCTCTCTCCGTTCTCTAGCAGTAAAATCGAAGGCACAGGTTTTGTTTCAGCTGGACCCATTTGCATAGGATTAACTGTTTTGAAGCTAAAATACGTGATAGGTACTATCTGGAGAGTTTTTTCAGCTAACTTATTGTATACCGTTGTTGGAATTTAAAATTGGCAAAGTCGTAAAAGTTCTGTTTAATTTTATTTTAATAGAAATGTACAATACAATTACTTAGCGTCATGTCTTTCCCCCGAGGGGGCTGGCATTGGTGTAATATAACACCCACCTCTTGCCCCCTGTCACATTTGGGAATGAATATTGAAAGTCGTCCGAAGAAGTGTGGGTATTGATAGCGCTTCCTCTGCCAGCCCCTTGGAGGGAAGGCGTGACGAAATGTTATGTTATGTTTTATGACTTAACAGCTTACCTAATTAATTTTGACGAAATAAAAAAGTTCTTGCTTTAAGTGTACAGTACCTGGATGTCCGAGCTTTGCTCGGTATTTTTTTTTTTTTGTGTTTTTTGGAAAATAAACAATTGATTTTAGTCTAACCTCAAAGCAAACACTCATTGACTTCGTGTTACTTAACAACGCCATCTGCTGTTGTGTCGTTAAAGCAATTAGTTGCTTTGCTCATAAAAAATAGTATTATTATTCGCCAATAGATGTCAGGAAGAGTCATATTTTTCAGTTGAGACTACTCAAACGCCTCCTTTTTGTTATTTTTCTTCCAAGTTTATGTTTAAGTTGATTATCGATAAAACAGGAATAAAATGACATTTTCTAAAAATGATTCCTAGCTAGATCGATTTATCGCCCCCGAAACCCCCTATATACTAAATTGTATGAAAATCGTTGGAGCCGATTCCGAGATTCCAATTATATATATATACTAGCTGCGCTCCGCGGTTTCACACGCGGTTAAAAAGTATCCTATCTCTCAAGTTGGATCGAACTGCACATGGTGTGCGAATTTTATTATAATCGGTTAAGTGGTGTAGGAGTTCATTGAGGACAAACATTGTGACACGAGATTTATATATATTAAGGCGAGGCTTTCCCAGAACTTTAGGTATTTTACTCTACCTCAGGCCGCACTTTTTGGGAGCGCGACGTATTCATTCACGCGACACAAAAGTTGTGTGCGATGCGCCGCGCGCACGTCTTTCACCCGTCAGTCACTTTATGGTATCGAGTACCTAAACACCCATTTTTAGGAAATCGATAAAATAATCCGTCCGTCATTGTACTCATCCATTTTATGAACATTTTTTATTTGATGCCAACCAAAAAAAAATCTAAAAAATGCCGTTCAAGCCAATATAGGTACAACCAATCTCATGTCCACGAGTTGTTGTATTTTTGATGTGTGAGCAGTCGTGGCATTAGTTTCATTTTACCGGTAGTGTCATATTTCCATTTTATCACACTTCACACTCATAAATACAAAAGATTGCGATTGTGTGTGGAAGTTAGGTACTTACTCGTATTTCACTTATTCACACCTAAACGGCTAGACGGATGAGGATCATATTTGGAACGGAGTTAGCTTATGCCCTGGATTGACACATAGGCTACTTGTTATCCTTATTATGACAAATATTTATACAGGGTGTTGGAATGATTGTGTAACTACCGGTATTCATTAAATAATACAACATAGTAAATTTCATTATTTTTGGGTATATTGTATAACAATGGTAATAACAATTTTAATTACCTTAATTTACCATTAGGTGCGTACTAATAATATTGTATGGTTTGTAAAATGTTACAAAGTTAAAAAACTACACGATTCAGATATTATTTTGAACAATAATTATGACAGAATCGAGTAAACTTATACCGGATATATACATACCCTGGGTACGAAGTGGCGGACATTCTGCTAGTACTAACAAAACATCCAATACAAAAATATACATTCACAATATTTACATTTATATATAAAATTGAGCTTTAGGTAGGTACGTAGTATTACTATCTGTTCTGTGATATAGTTGTAGAATCGATGGCAGCCTAGTTGGGAGTGGCAATTTTGCTCTGCTGGATTCGAACCCAGCCGACGGCACGCACCAATTTGTTCATTGTGTGAACATATGTGCGTATTGTGTGTCATCTGCTACATAACTGGAGCCCGGTGTATGGCGACAGGCTCGCCCCCTGTCACATTTGGGACTGAATATCGTCCGGCGAAATGTGGGTGTTGTATTACACCTCTGCCAGCCCCCTCGGGGAAAAGCGTGACGATATGTATGCATGTCTAGCCATAAGTTCTGTTACAAATGAAAATGCATTTATTTTTATATACAGTAATGTAATTTTAATAAAAGTTATATTTACATATATTGTATTGAAGTCTTAACAAAAATATAACTATTATTTTATTCAAAATTACCACATTTGGCCTTGATAGAGGCCTTTAGTCGGTCTGGCCAAGAATCTATGGATTTACGGACTGTTTCCATGAGAAATTTAGCCACTGCTTGCTTCAAAGATTTCTTAAGTGACTCTATGTCAGCGTGTCGTTTAGAGCAGGCCATGCCCTCTAAACCTGACCATAATTTGTAGTCCAGGGGGTTTTGATCTGGGCTAGAGGAGGGCCAGTCTTCAGTCCTTATAAAGTCCGGAACATTGGCTTCCAGCCAGGCTTGGGTAGTTCGCGCCTTGTGACCATGTGCAGAGTCTAGTTGGAAACTCCACGGTAGATTTTTAAAAAGTGTATTGCTAAGGGGTTCTACAACACCATATAAGACGGTCTCTTGATACACTTTGGCAGAAGTTTTAACCCCCTTTTCACAAAAACTAAGCTTTGTGACGCCGTGATAGGATACCCCCCACCAAACCATGACTGACGCAGGATGATGACCACGCTGAGTGAAACAGGGTCAATGTCATCCCCGTGCCTAAAACAAAATAATAAATAAATATTTATAAGTATGATGTCCAAAAGATCAAAATATAAAAATTCTAAAAAACCGACCAAGTTCGAGTCGGACTCGCGCACGGAAGCTGTCGTTCAAGCTTGTTGGTATGTATGTACATAATTATATAACAACTACATTATAAATAAATGAGCTTTCAAATGACACCTCAAACAACTGATTTGATGAGATTGAACTCGAGATATAAGCAATAATCTACAACGGTCGGCGGCCATCTTTGTGACGTATATACATAGCTTCGCGTGTCCCCGCTATCGCTTCTTACAACCGGCAGTTTCGAATTTCAAAGGCAACGACGAACACATCCATACCAGTCGTAGGTTTATAAAAGCCGTACTTACAAGATTTACTCGATTTACTAGAAGAAATGCTCGATTTTCGCTAATCGTTAAAAACGAATATACAACTTTACGAGTTTTCTTCAAAACAGCCAAAATCACGTTGCAGTACTAATCAGGCCTAGATGTGTTCAAATCATACGGCTTTAACTCAAACGCTACCAAACACTCGTGTAGTACAGATTGCTCAGTCAAAAATGAAAGTATGAACGACGTCCCCTATCTCACCTAACACCCTATATAATTTACATACATAAAGTACAGTCAAAACTTAGCGAAGATCCGCCACCTTGCATGTTACAAAAAGAAGGTAGGTACTTACGTTTCGTCAATTGCAATGTCATCAGAGTTTATTACATTCTCTTGAAGTACTCTTCTGCAAAAAAAAAAACGAAGATAAGTATTCATGTAGGTAAGTATAACTACGTAAATATCACTACTAGATATACCACTAGGCCGGGTATTTACTCGTTGTGCAGTTCAGATTGCTCAGTAAAAATGAAAGTATGAACGTCGTCCCGTATCTTACCTAACATCCTGTATAGTTAAAACTTAGCGAAGATCCGCCGCCCTGCATGTTACAAAAGGTAGGTAGGTACTTACGTTTCATCAATTCCAATGTCATCGGAGTTTATTACATTTGGTTATAGTACTCTTCTGAAAAAAAAAACAAAACTGTGAGATAGGTATTCGTGTAAGTAGGTATAACTATATAAATATAAATATCACTGGTATGCCACTAGGTCGGGTATTTACTCATTGTGCAGTTCAGATTGCTCAGTAAAAATGAAAGTATGAACGTCTTCCCGTATCTCACCTAACATCCTACATATATACTCAAAACTTAGCGAAGATCCGCAGCCTGCATGTTACAAAAGGTAGGTAGGTACTTACGTTTCGTCAATTCCAATGTCATCGGAGTTTATTAAATTTGGTTGTAGTACTCTTCTGAAAAAAAAAAAACAAAACTGTAAGATAGGTATTCGTGTAAGTAGGTATAACTATATAAATATAAATATCACTGGTATGCCACTAGGGCGGGTATTTACTCGTTGTGCAGTTTAGAATGCTCAGGAAAAATGAAAGTATGAACGTCGCTCCGTATCCGTATCTCACAAGTTGTCTGGGTGAAATAATAAATGGTGACCGACATAGTCAAAACTTCGCAGAACACCCGCCTCCCTGCGTGATACAAAAGGTAGATAGGTACTTACGTTTCGTCAATTCCGAAGTCATTGGAGTTTGTTACGTAGTAGTCTTCTGCAAAAAAAAACTGTAACTGTAGGTAGGTATAACTACATAAATATCACTGGTAGTTATACCACTAGGCCGGGTATTTACATCGTGAATACACGTAAAGAGACAAAAAAGTATCGATTCCCCGCGATCGATTCGTCACACTATTTATAATTCACTGGTAAAACCCCACCTCTTATATCTAATCGAGATATGGGGCAACGCTCCAAAAACCAGTCTAAAGGATCTACAAATTACTCAAAATAAACTTATTAAAATGTTATTTAATTACGACTACCTAACACCTACAGACAAAATATACAAAGAAACAAAATACATGAATATCAAACAACTATTTTATTTTCATACTTGCATACTAATTAGAAAAATCCTTAATAAAACAGTACACATTCAAAACATTACATTTACCAAAATTCATCAAATCAGCAACCGAAGTAGTCGAAGAAAAGATCACATCATACTCCCACAAACTCGCACCGTTCACGGCAAACGACATCTAAGCCATGCGGGTGTACAAATTTATAATAATTTACCTAGAGAAGTGAAGAATGCAAGCTCATTTAATATTTTCAAAAGCAAACTAAAACAACATATACTTAATGACATAACACTTTTAAATAAATAAGTGATCTTTCTGCTTGTAGATACACTGTGGCACATTCTTCGCAGCTCGAATTCTATTGTTCATACTCGTAGATAACGCGCGCAGCCGACCGCTGGCCGTACTAGCCGGCCGGCAAGTTTACTGGGTGCGCGCAAATGTAAACAAGCACAGTTAAATATTAGAAGGTAGATAGTTTAGATACATAAAGTAATATAATTAGTGATACACTTATAGACTAAAACAAATGTCGAATTAATGTACGTTAGTTAAGTTCTCGCATAAGTGAAATTTATGTTAATTTCTTGTCGAGAAATAAATTTCTTTAACCCGAAAGTATCTATGATGATGAGTATAATATTTGAAAACACTAAAACGAATATAAGTAGGTACTAATAGATTTGTTGATACATCATCTGACTACAAAAAGCAATGCAAGAAATGTCGATTCTAGTAAATAAAAACAATGATTACCAATTTAATCTAGTAGAAGTTTATCTACTTACCGACGTTTGCTCCTTGACTCGTACGATTTTCTAAAAGCCAGACTTGAGCATTTTTTTCGTTTATTATGTTTGTTACCCATTATGGCAAAACTAAATGCTTGGTTGGTGTTGGTGTGTGCGGCACTGCGGAGATCACAAAAATTTGGCACACGTCCGGCGTCGACGGGGTCTGCGGGCGGACTGGCGGTCACGCAAACGCGCCTTTTTACCATGAATTCGTGATAAAAAAATCATATAAAATCACCATGTTAACTTTTTAGCATTTTTATTTATGATTCCATTTTTTTATTGCGTTGTAATTCGTAAAAAAAATAAAAAAGCAATATGATTTGTAAAAATTAAGTCGCAAATCGCGTTTAAAATACCAAATAGAGGTGACTTTGGATTTTTTTTCTATCGAGTGAAGTTATTCACTACATGTATCAGATTTATGATTCCACTTAAAAACATGCTTAAGAATAACATATTTTTTTTTACACAGTAAAAACCATGGTTTATCTTAGAGGAAAGTTGATTCTTGCTAGACGTTTTCTGGCCAGGCTCGCCTTAAGATATATACAAGAATTGCTCATTTAAAGATATAAGATTAATCATTTTGTTATACTGTTCATAATATGCAGATGGTGATCATAGAACAGTTCCCATGGGGATAATCAAGAACAATCCTATGAAACGCATCACACCAAATGGCTTGCCATTCAAATTCATGCGTATCACGAATAGTGACGTTTCAAAGAGTAAAGCGACCTAACTAACTTCGACCTAGGCGACCTAGACTAACTTCGCATTGACTTAAGGCTATAGCCATTTCGTCTAGAAGAAGAAGACGAGCGAAGAGAGCGAGTAATGATACTGACGAGCCTCGAAACTTACCTACAGAGTGACAAAGTGCAATTTCAATTTTTTTTATGACTTTTGCACTTCTGTAATCATTCTTAAGTAACTAAGAATTTCCCTTGTATTATGGATTCATTTAACAGCTAATGATGTAGACAACCTCCCTATGTAATGGAAATTTTTGATCTACTTTGTCTATCTATTGAATAAATCAGTCAAAAGTGACCCCTTACAAATGCGGATATTTTTCATAGCTCTATTTTCGCTTGAGAACGTTTTAAAAAAACCAAGAACGTAGGGCGGAGATATTGTTAATTTAATTGTACATGCTAAATTTCGTCATAATCTGACCAACGGTTTTCAAGAAATTGGAGTAGCGCGTTTGTATGGAAGTTTCAGAACGGTGCGGCCCTTATAAGTTATTAAATTATTGTACGACGTACAGTCGTACATATTAAACTGAAGTGAAAGTTATTGATTGATAAATATTGATTTACACGTCAATTTGCATGGAAAAACCCTGTTGTATAAGTTTGTAAACAATGGTAGTACATACAATCATAATAATGTTTATTCCATAGTCTGAGAAAATAATAACATAATGTTATACATTGAATAGATACGGTTTAAGGTTTAAAGACATTTATTCTCAATAAAGACTTTACATATCACTCACTTGAGAACAATATTAAACATCAAACAAAATTACAACGTCGTCGTATCTAGCAAGGCTATCTACCAACGTATTCATTTGCTTAGAAGACTGTGATCGGCTATCAGATATTGAGCAAGTTGAGTTTTATAGTGTTACGAACGGGGTTAGGATAAAAGGAATGAAACGTCGATGTATCAGAAAATTCACTTTATTCACCAATTACACACAGACAAACACTGTTACAATACAACAGACACTTGCACTATAACGCTTTGAACACTACTCGTACAATTACTTCGATAATAGCACTTCGAACGCGTAATCAAAACTGACTGCCGAGTCATCGGTCGTCCGCGTATTTATACAATGTTTAGATTTCCAGAACATTCGATTAAACAATAGCGCAGGGACACAAAAAGTTGTCTTGCGGAACCACGCGTTCAATCTAGAACATTCGGACAGTACGAAACATTCAAGTAAACACCCTATAATTCAACAGATAAAAACATCATAAAAACGGTGCACAACAATTGCTTTTCAGAAAGATCTCTTTTGTTCCGGATTTTAACAATGAGACGCGCGACTCGCGCGGCCTCTATTGTCAAATCTGCCTTACCTATCGGTAGTTGTAAACAAACATCGCCACAGATTCGCGTATAGTTTCTACATTGGTTGCGACTGGCGTAACAATAGATATAATATTATATTGATGGGTATAATAAATCAACACGTTAGACTCTAGACTGTGATAGTCGGACTGCCTTAATAGCTTACTAGCTCCAGCAAGTTTCAGTCTGGCTCCAATTAAGTTCCACGCGTTGAACGTGGAACTGAGTTTTTATTGTTTTTATTCCCCACGGAACTTTAACTTAATAGGGCACTCGATGTGTTAATTGCTAAGCATAGCTATAAAAAGTTTATGAAGTTAGTGCTTAATTAAGTCGGCGTGGATTGGGTTTAATTAAAACGTTTTTTTAATGAAACGTTCTCTAAAGCTTCGCGAAAACTCAAAGGACTGCAGTACGGAGTTTTTTTGATTCACTTTCGAATTATAATGGCGTTGACAACCCGCTCATACATGTAGAGGTCGAACTGAATGTACTTAGAAATATACGTACAAAAGGTTCCTTCATAAACATTATACTGGGTTATAGGTTAAACTCACCAAAAACATCTAAAGAGTTCATTGTACTCATCAATATGAACCACTTTTACTATGAAGTCAATCCTGTAATCGCGAAAAAAAACCAACTGTTCCATACAAAACCATCAATCACCTGAGATAAAATGTATGGAACAGCTGTTTTTTTTCGCGATGTCAGAGTTCGCCCCATAGTAAAAGTTGTTCATATTGATGAGTACATTAAACCCTCAAGAGGTTTTTGGTGAGATACCTATAACCCTGTATTACAAATGACATTAATAAAATGAAGCACCGAGAGTTTTGACATCTTTGTTTCAAGGCGCTCCTAGACGTGTCAATTTTTTTCTGCAAAACTGGCAATATTGCCGACCGTAGGCCTCCATCAGCCATGCTAGGAATGTATGAACAAATGGCCGGGCCACACTCAAAATGCTGTCGCAATACTGCCAGGCTAGTGTTGCCAGGCTAGTGTTACAGTAAGAAATTAGCACGTCTAGGAGCGCCCTAAATCAAATCGAGTGTCTAAATGTAGAGTTAATAAAAAGAGCTTATTTATAATTTACTGCTTTAGCTCTGTGAGCTGTAGACTTCGCAAGTCTGTCGTTGTTATAGCTTCTGCAGAATGGCTTAAAATTGTTTTCTTTATCGCCATGAAAAATCGACAACGAAATCAAATCCATGTTTAAGTCATTAAACCTGCTCACAAAATTTTACAAGAATCAGTGTAAAAATGCAACATGTAATAGAACAGACGGACATCCGCTAACAGACAGAACAAAAGCAAATTTACCCAAGCTGTAACGGAGACGCTTTGCTCGCGTTGCGCGCTCGCTCAGTCAATCAACTACACAACATAACATAACATATCGTCACGCCTTTCCCCCAAGGGGGCTGCCAGAGGTGTAATACAAGCTAGTCGCCATACACCGGGCTCTAGTCATGTAGCAGATGACATACAATACGCACATATGCTCACACAATGAACAAATTGGTGCGTGCCGTCGGCTTGGTTCGAACCCGCTCCCTCTGGCTTTAGAGATGGGCCTTCTCCCAACTAGGCTGCCATCGCCTTCATTTAAACTGCACAATACCTTTTTTAATACATCAAACAATGTGGAACAAACGCTTCCACATTAATATTATCATGTTCCTTTAGAGCTTTAAGTAAAAGTAATAAATAATTCTAAATACCTCCCTAAGTACTGAATTAAATGCGCATTTTGGTAATCCTGTACGTTTCTACAGCTTATAGCGAGATAAGTCCATTAGCTTAGGACCCTGTCTAGACTTTAAGCCTATTTAGACTGGCTAGTAAATAAATGAAGGAGCTGAAACACTTAACCTACGTACCTACCTTAACTAGCGAGTATAGGTAGGTTAGGTACGGGGAATAGTGACTCTAATAGTGACCCAAAATAGGTAGTAGGTGTTGTAGTGTGTAGTAGTAGGTGTAGGTCTTCTCATATTTCTGAATACCTTTTATTATAGGACCAACCTTGGAAACCCAGAAAAAAATCTGCTGTTTAAGAAGAATGTCATTAACATATCAGGGGGGCTATTCCTGCGCGTGAGATGAGATGAGATTTTATCTTGGTCACTCTCACACCTATGACGTTTCAAACGAGAGCAACAAGGACGAAAAAAAGTGAGATGAAAATCTCAAATCTCCGAATAGGGTCCCTGAATGTATGGAACCCGTAACCCAGTCATTGACGTAGGTATATTCTGTGAACCCAGTATGCATTTCCTCAATACGCCTACAAATTAATACACTTTGTCAACTGTTTTTCTCATTTATTACAATTTTTTCGTTAGTTAGATATCCATTTTTTTTAAAGTAGATCTACCACTACCTGTACTTCTGCAATATAACGTGTTTTGTGGAATTATCGAACCAAATTCTCTCATAATCAACTTCAATTACAATTTTCACACAAAATACAAATTTCAAGAGAATCAGTTAAGAAATGACCCGTAGAGAATGACAGATATCAGGACAGAGATCCGGACAGAGACCCGGACAGAGATCCGGACAGAGAACCGGACAGAGATCCGGACAGAGATCCGGACAGAGATCCGGACAGAGATCCGGATTGAAATCCGGACAAAATGAGACATACGAAAGCATTTTTGTCGAAGCTGAAGCATAGATCTATTAAACGAATGCTCATGTCTGTCAGATAGTAAAGCAATTTTGTAACGTAATGCTCAAAATATAATCTTTTATTGTTACATTGAAGGCGAATATTCGCAGTAAGAGAGCATCTTTACTAGGTACTCGGTAGGCCCGTCTACGCCAGACAAAGGCCCCAGGACTCAAGACGCCATTGTCCTATCGTTTCTATAGGCGGGCTTCTTTTCAATTTTTCAGCTCTCGACGTTTTTTCTGAATTAGTCTTATTTCAATGTTCCGTGATGGAAACAAGGCTGTTTGTTGGAATGCTGAGTAAGCGGCCGTCTAGTGTTATGTAACTTTATGGTGATTATGTTTTATGTCGTATTGTTATAAATTCGGAAAGAGGCTGATTTGA
Source organism: Peribatodes rhomboidaria (assembly GCA_911728515.1). Classification (NCBI taxonomy): domain Eukaryota; kingdom Metazoa; phylum Arthropoda; class Insecta; order Lepidoptera; family Geometridae; genus Peribatodes; species Peribatodes rhomboidaria. The sequence continues at coordinate 15,078,563 of OU452174.1, read as the reverse complement.
CATCTTTAGTTGGCTAAGTTTTTTAACGAGGATCAGATTTTTTTCCAAATTTGGGTGATTAAAAATGATAAATAAATAATCCAGATAAAGCATTAATTAAGAGTCTGGCGACCACTAAAGACTAGCTTCGAAAGAAAAATGGCTTTCTATTGCCATTTCGTCTAGAAGAAGACGACGAGCGAAGAGAGCAAGTAAAAAGACTGACGAGCCTCTAAAGTCATCTACAGAGTGACAGAGTGCAATTTCAATCATTTTTATGAAATTTGCACTTCTCTAATCATTTTCAAATTACTAAAAATTTCCCTTATATTATGGATTAATTTAAAAATTAATGGTGTAGACAACCTCTCTATGTAATGGGATTTTTATTTGATTTGTATATCTATTAAATAAATCAGTCAACAGTGACCCCTTACAAATGCCGATATTTTTCACTGCTCTATTTTCTCTTGAGGACGTTTTAAATAAAACCAAGAACATAGGGGCGGAGATATAGTTCACTTAATTGTATGTGCCAAATTTCATCACAATCTGACAAATGGTTTCCAAAACTTTGACAAGCGCGTTTATACGGAAAATTTAGAGCGACGTGGAACCCTCAATAGTTCATTTATGTTATGTTAGTACATGCTTAGGCATCGTTTCTACCTGCAAGAAAGCTTTCGCGAGATAATATGTCCGACAGTCTGTCCGACAGCAGCTTACAAGGTATAAACTCGTGCGAGACCCCAAGTGACATTTCAAATCGACTAAATCGACAAATTTGTATAGAAATGATCGATTTTGACAATTTGAATCATCTGTTCAGATGTTGAAATGAATGAAAATATGAAATGAAAATATATTTATTGCCAAAGAAATAATTAGTTACAATAGTTAGATACATACGGTGACGGTCGCAAAGGGTGTAAGCTCAGCACTGAGCTGCGTAAACCAGATCGGTTTATGCAAGGCTGATTTTCAGCTTACCCCTAGACTCGAATTAAGATGTTCGTCGAGGGTATAGTCATGCGAGTGTTCACTTTATACATTATTTCGAAAAATTACAGCAAGTTCTTTAATTATGTCATATTGAGTACTTATGTAAATGTTGTCAGCAGTGATGTGTGTGAATTTAGGTATGTGTGCAAATGTGTGTGTTTGTCTGTGTGTGTGTGTGTGTGTGTGTGTGTGTGTGTGTGTGTGTGTGTGTGTGCGTGTATGTGAGAAAGTGTAAATGTTCGTGTTCTCACGCCTGTTGTGACAGCTCTTGCTCCTGTCGGACATTTCTAGCGAGTGTTTTCTTAAATGTGGAAAGGTGGCCTTACTATTAGGCACATAACAAGTAACATTATTAGAACAAAAAACCCGACTGCAAAATGTTGTACCCTATGTCACTTCCACTATCCAGACGATTCAAATGACACCTCACATGTCGAAATCCGTTGAGCTGTTCAGACTGTAGGTAGTGCCAAAGATACCTCATAACATGCACACATACTTACATACATACACTCGAAAAACATAGCCCTCCTTCTTGCGCAGTCGGGTAAAAAGTGTGCTATACTGATTTAAATCCCAGTAAGTTATGTATTCTATGTGCTACACGGAAAAAAAAAATTAGCTGCTGTTACTAAATTTTAGTTGTAGTAGCAAAAATCCTTTCAAACTATAGGGACAGCTAAGTTTTTTGTTAGCGTAGCAAATTGTTTTTAGCTGAACGAATTTAGCTGTTGCAGCTAACAATCTTAACAATACTTAGCAGTAGTTGCTAACAATCTTAACAATAATTAGCAGTAGTTGCAAATATTATTTGCTAATATTTGCTATAGCAGCTAACGATCTTATCTATTTTTAGCTGTGGTCGCTAACAATATTAGTGATAACTACTAACAAGACTTTGCTGCAGCTGACAAGTAATTTAGTTGTGACTGTGAATTGTGTTTGTTACCTGTGCTAAGGGTTTTAGTTGCGAGACCTAATAATTTTATCTGGGGCAGCTAATAAACTTTGAAGCATGAACTATTAGTATTAGTAGTAGCAGCTAAGTTAATTTGCTATGCCATCACACCACCGTAGCTACAACTGACAAGTAGTTTAGTTGTGGCTGTGAATTGTGTTTGTTACCTGTGCTAAGGGTTTTAGTTGCGAGACCTAATATTTTTATCTGGGGCAGCTAATAAACTTTGAAGCATGAACTATTAGTATTAGTAGTAGCAGCTAAGTTAATTTGCTATTCCATCACACCACCGTAGCTACAGCTGACAAGTAGTTTAGTTGTGACTGTGAATTGTGTTTGTTACCTGTGCTAAGGGTTTTAGTTGCGAGACCTAATATTTTTATCTGGGGCAGCTAATATACTTTGAAGCCTGAACTATTAGTATTAGTAGTAGCAGCTAAGTTTATTTGCTATTTCATTACACCACCGTAGCTGCAGCTGATAAGTAGTTTAGCTATGGCTGTGAGTAGTTTGCGGCTCATGCTAATGATTTTAGTGGCGTGTTATTAAGGCTTCTGTCTACATAACGAATGTGACGCGAAGTGGCAGCAGATAAGGCGTGAGACTGTGCAAGTTTTAATATGTACAAGGAAATGTATAAAGCATACGCATGGCACATTTCCTTAAATTACGCACTCAATCTGTCGCCGCGTCGCATCAACGTTCGATGTGCAGAATTGCAGCTTTTAGATCACGCAACTAAATCACTTAGCACAAGTAACAAACAATTCACAGCCACAGCTATACAAACTACTTGACAAATGCAATTTGTGGTGTAATAGAATAGCTAATTAACAGAGCTGTTACTACTTACTACTAATACTTAACAATCATGCTTCAAGTATATATATGTACCTATACACATCGCATATTCGGTGAATAGAAGCTCTAACAAAAAAAAAACAATTGTTTATGAAGTTTAATAAATGCTTCTCAAAAATAATTGACAAACAAGTCTGTTGTTAAGTCTGTTGTTGTTAAACAAGTAAACAAGTTATTAAACAAGTTGACTGCATTCAGTACAAATATTAATATCCCTCCTCTAATTGATTTTAACTAATAATAAGAACACCACTTCCATTATATACTTAAATTTTTACTTAAGCCTTCAAGGCATGAAATGATTTATAAAAAATGTCAAAGGCTGTAATGTTATTAAATATCAGAAAGCACTCAGAGATTTTGTCTTCATCCGGAGAAACGGCAAACAGCCGGGGCCCAACATTCAGCCCTCGAAACTTTTCTTTTTTAGGTAATGCGACTTGATTTCGGCGGCAGACTGAAAAAAAAAACATATTAAATACATGTACCCAAGTAGTTTGGTTTTATATGGTTTTGACAGCTAAGGTAACAATAAAGCTAACGTTAAAATTTTTTATTATTCCTGAAATGATAATCAACACAGTTTCAAATATTTATAGAATTGTAGCTATAATATACTTACTTTTAAAAATTGCATCAGCCTTTGTGTCCAAACCGGGACGGTCTCCATTGCCGTTTCTTCTTCATGACTATAGCTTTTATAGGAAATAGTGTTGTCATTGCTCTAAACATTTTCACTTTTTTTCCATCTGTAAATAAAAAAAAACATAGGTGGGTACTTAATAAATAAATCATCAAAACCATAAAACATTGTTGGCTTTAAATAAAAATAACATAAAACCTAAACGAGACGTGGTTGTGTGCTAACCACACACGGTTTGCCCATTTATAGATTGCTACTCATCTCATATCTTCCGAACGAAAGAAGGTATGACTATGCATTTTAGCTCAAATTTTAAAGCATAATTGCTGCCATTGGCAGCAAAATTTTCAAGTCTCTGGGTCATATACTTTCCGAGTTATAAGCTAATACCTAGGTATGTGTAAGCTGAAGTTACGTCACATCAGCTGACACATGTTGAATCAACGAAACTATCAAACGTAGAGTTTTCATTTAAAGGGCCTAAATTAAAGCATGATTGCTGACATAGGCAGCAAAATTTTCAGATTCCTAGACCTCGTAGTTTCCACGTAATAATCAAAAACAGTTTTCGCGCCCAAAAATTCAAATTTTTGCTTAAAAGCGGCGTTGCCGTTCCGTGCGGTACATTATTGCAATTCAATTTGATCTTAGCGCGTATGCTACTCGACCGTGAACCTTATTGGGCAGCGATATGACTCACAGGCGCTCAGCGTCGGCAACAAAACGTAACCAAAACCATCATGGTAGACCCCCTGTACTTTGCGCGCTGATTAACTACCAGCCGATACCAGCTGATTTCCGAAAGCCGTGTAACAGATTACCAAATAGTTAGTACACGCGGCGGGCGGCACGGTGCGAAACTCACTTTACGCTTTTATTACTTGTTCTATGCTTTACGGTCGTAGGTCTTTTTGGTTCACAGCGTCTAGTGATTCAAAAGAATAGGCTATTACAACAATAGGTATTGACAATTTCTGACGAAGTGATTTATCTCTTACGTAGAAACTTAGTAAGTAATCCGTGGTAGGTACTACTCGACGTACTGACATAAAAATATGATGTTTTAAAATAAACGATGTTTATCAGTAAAACTCTGATCGCGAGTACGAAAAAAAAAACAGGGAGTAGGTATAACACGGCACTTAGCTCATTAACAAAAATATATAAGTAATAGGTATATACTCGTACCTATTTACATACGCTCGGACTTGTAAACCTCCTCCGTTTCGTCAGTTTCCGTTCAACCGTTTTGGCCTTGGAAACGCTACAAATAGAATAGAGATAGAAGTTAGGTACCTACTATTGTTTTTAATACTTTTTAGGTTTAGGTACCCTTGCCATTGCATACCTTGCATACCTACAATTAGAGATATCTTCTACGCTCACACGTAGGTAAGTAGGTATAGGTATTTCGCTTTTGATGACTGTCTGTATAGCGGCGCGTATACGTTATTTATACGTGTTGCGTTACCGTCAGACAGCAAACATAGTTGACCGAGCGAGCGTTAGCGAGCGAAGCGTCTGTGCTTCTTATGTTCGGATCTGTCGCATGTGCATACAGCTCGCATTTTTTTGAAAAATAAAATCATATTACCTACCTAGATCTCCGCCATTTTGAAAAAAACCGAAACCTGACAGCTAAAAAATTCTGAATCATTATAGAACCTGTTCACAAAATTTCACGAGATTCGGTTGAGAAATGTAGGTAACCAGTAGAAGGACAGACGCCGGCCGGCTCTTGACACTAGGCTGCGTATCATGCACATACGCAACAGAGACGGCAATATCTAGGTACATTTTTCCAGTCGCCTCGAATCGGAGTTGCTAGTTCACTCCGCCGCCGCCGCCACCACTTTGCACCCTACATTAAACCTTGCATATTTATAATGACCAAAACAGAATCAATTAACACATACAGAATCGTTTAAATCACAAATATACTTACTGTATTGTAGTCCTGTTTGATGCATTAAGTTTGTTGCAAAATAGAGTGATACCAGCCGATGGTAGGTACGCACCAATGACTGGAGCCGATATATAGTAACAGGATTGCCCCCTGTCAAATTTGGAACTGAATATCGTCCGGCGAAGTATGGGTGTTGTACTACACTGTACACACTTCACACTTGTTGCGCCCAACAATTTTTCTTTCTTTCTAGGAATTACCTGTAAACAGCATATATGTTAGGACTCGACAATTATTAGTGATTTAAAATGCTAAACATCAATTAGAAGTACTTATTGCAATAAGTTATAGTTACTTTCTGCATGTTTTTAAAGTGACAAATATAGTTCGCTGTCCTATTTTCGGCAACAGTTTTTCCAAAAATACTCGGTCAATAGAGGTAGGTGATGAGCTTCTATATTTTCATCTGTAAAAGCTTACGTTATTTTTTTGCAACACATGTGTTCTATAGGTACCTAAGTACTTGTGTTTCGGCCAGGGGTGCTAAGTTCACGCCAGGTTCTACCCGGCCCGGTGTACACCATGCACTGATAAAAGCACTATTAGTTTAATATAAACAATTTAAACTTTTTTAATGCGAAGTTAAAGTTTGCCGAAATTTTACGTGCGAGCGGACGCGAGTGCGCGGGACAGTCATTCACCGACAAGTCCGACAACTGACTGATTTAGCGCGTGCGATGCTCGCACGCCGAAAGGCCGGGAGTTTACGTCTCCCTCCCCCCTCACAGGTATCTCGCGGCTTTGTGGATGCCGCCGGCTTTCGTAGGTATCGTTTTCTATCTATAATGCCTACAGATATCTGGCGTAAACAATTTGCAATATAAAGGCATCAAACTTTTGGCTAATTTACAAGCTTGGCAATAGAAAGATCGCGGTTCTAAAGTGTGAATATGGGCAAAATCGGTACAACTCCATACATCAATTGCGAGATGTCAGTGCGATGCAAACCTGTACAGCCGGCTAGGTTTTTGCAGCATGCCACTTTTCTAACGGAAAATCTTATCAGTAGATAGATTACTGTATCTGGACACGCAAGCACTCATAGTAGGTAGGTATAAAAGCTCATAATAAAATAATGCAATGCAAAGTACGTACTTACTTACTTTTGAATTTATCTTTGGGCGGCATTGTAGCCCTAGAATTCACTTCTTCTGATTTCCTTTCCACAAATGAAAAATCCTTTTTTTAACACTATAATCACTTTTTCTTCCAATTTTAACGCCGTAACGCAACCAAATTCACGTGAACACACACGTTACGATACGATACGAATTACGAAATATAATGAAACTTTTTGTAAGTGAATATGTATATATTCATGTATTTTTAGTATTTCAAAATCGCTAAAAAACTTATCTCCACCATTTTGAAAAAAAATTAAAACTGGCTCGACAAATGAATCTATAAATATTTATAAACCTATTTATGTTTTTATCATAACAAAACATAATATATCGTCACGCCTTTCCCTTGAAGGGGCTGGCAGAGGTATAATACAACATCCACACTTCGCTGGACGACAGTCAGTCCCAAGTGTGACAGGGGGCGATCCTTTCGCCATAAACCGGGCTCCAGTCATGTCATGTACCTATGTAGCAGATGACATACAATCCGCACATTGGTGTGAGGTAGGCTTTTTCAAACTAGGTTATCATAGCTTAACATTTTTTTACAAGTATACAATATACCTACCTAGGTAAAGTACCTAATAAGCGTGTTTAGCAAAATCTTAGACACGGATCAGAAGTAGGTACCTATCTACCAATCTATCAAAACCGCGGTAGGTACAGAAAAACGTATTCTGTTCTAGTTAGGTAGGTAAACAAATTGTGTGCGTCTATACGTACTTGTGCCTACGTAGGTAGGTATATGTATGGTACAGTTCCGGCACCTACCAATTATGAATTATTTAGTATTACTAACTTCACAGGTAGGTACATCTAAATGTTGTGTGTCGCACAACTATAGCGATGATGGATATAGGTACTCATTATGTAGGTCCCGCATTAGATAACTACATAAGTCACTTGTCAGGTAGGCATTAATAATGCTCCGAAGTTTACACCATGCATGGCAGACATGAGGCCAGTAATGCTAACAGAATAACATTTCAGAATTTATAAATTCTAAGCCTCGAAGTTTAACGCCTAAGTAGTTAATACCTATACCTACCTGTATACCTACTTACTTACCCATGCATAGATATTTTTGTAAGAAAACTAATAAAACCAAAAACAACCGACTGCCTTGGTGGCTCAGTTGGTAGTGAACCTGCCTTTTGAGCTTGTTGGCGTGGGTTCGATTCCCACCTAGGGCAAACATTTATGTAACATTTGTGTCTGTCCTATGTCTGGGTGTTAAAATATATTTAATTATGTATTGAAAAATATCTAAGTACCTAGGTATGTAGGTATACTATGGTAGGACACTAATAACAACTAGTGGCTCTGTGAGCTGTAGACCTCGCGGCTGACATCTGTTTTCCTCTACAGGTTGCATTCCTGAACCGATTCACGTGAAATTTTGTGAGCAGGTTCGATGATTAGACAGATTTTTTTTTTTAAATCTATTGAGTCTATTAACAAAATTTTAGGAAATTCCGTTTGTATCGGCCTGTGGACGAAGGCCTTTTTTTTAAGCTGAAGCATAGACGCTTTGCTCAAATGCTCGCTTGGTCGATTAAGTAAGGAACAAAAGTAATACAACAAGCACAAAGAAAACAATCAACTTACGTACGCATAAATGCATCTACGTAGGTATGAAATATTCTTGTCTTCATCAATAAAATAATGCTTAATGGTTAGTACCTACCTAAGTTAGGTTATTGTACCTACCTACCTAACAATAATAATGAGCGCAGAGATGACGCGGTGACGCGGACTGCCCTCCCGTCGTTTGTGCCCTTGCAACGCGGAAGAAATAAGTACCTACCTACGAAAAGCTCACATCGCGAAGACTTATGAAGATGTACTTAACTAATTTCTCATACTTCTCTCACTACTAGCACACTACTCACACACTAGCCCAGACAGGCTAACATGAGTCGTAGTAGAGCGAGCGAGAGCTTATTTTGCTCTGCTTTCTGTTTTTCTTACGGATTTTCGCTAGTTGAATTTTAGCCGAGTTGGAGAAGGCTTGCTTCTAAACTCAAAAGGAGCCGGTTCAATTTCAGCCAAAAGAGCGCACCGATTTGTTCATTGTGTGAAAATATGTGCGTAGGTATTTAATGTCATCTGCTATATTGTATAACTAGAGCCCGGTGTACAGGCGACAGACCCCTGTCATATTTGCATATGAATATCGTTCGGCGAAGTGTAAGTGTTGTAATACACCTCTGCCAGCCCTTTCGGAGGAAAGGCGTGGCGATGTGTATTTACTATTTAAGATAACCTAGGTACATTCTGAGCTACAATTTCATTTCTTCCAATGGTTACCTACGTGTTTAGGGAGTACGAGTACTTAAATATAATGTGGGAAACAGGCTTAAAAAGTTTATAAGTAAGTAAACACTACCAGGGAGGTGTCACTCAGAAGTTTAGGTACGTTTCGCCAGCGCACTTACTGGTTCTTATCAATATAATTAATATTCAATATCTGGATAAAATTTGGCACAGATATAGCTTACGTCCTGGACATAGGCTACTTTTTCAAGGCTGAGGAGCTCAAACTCCTGCTGCGGGAGCTGCGGGAATGCTTAGATATAACGCTATAGACGACCACGGCCCCCTGAGCGCTAGCCCCTTTGGGCACCTCCCCGAGCCTATGCTCTTCCTCGCCTGTGTCGAACACCAGACAAATCGTCATCATCATCTACCTTGCTCGACCGGTGAGCGCCAGACATCCTAACTAATATTATAAATGCGAAAGTGAGTTTGTTTGTTTGTAACGCTTTCACGTCTCAACTACTCAATCAATCGTTTTGACATTTTGCATACATGTTGTCTGGGGTACTGAAAAGGACATAGGGTACTTCTCGAAAAAAATAAACAGTTCCTGTGGGACCGCGGATGAAACCGCGGGGCGCAGCTAGTATCTCATAAAATTTATTTTGGTCGAATAATTAAAGTCTTAGTAGCAGTTACAAATTCAATTACTACTTACTTATTTTTAAAGTAAAACAATTGATACGTTCGGTTACATATAAACGTGGGATAGCTATTTAACTTAGTTGCTACTACTAACTTCTATGCTACTAATTAAATTGCTGCCTTACAAAAAGGAAATTAATCACGCAACTAAGTAGTTTTGTTACAGTATGAAACCAAATTTATAACCACAGTTAAAACTCTTGTGAGGTGCAGCTAAATATTAATTCACTAAGACAGCTATCATACTTTGCTACAACAACATACCTACTAAAACATATCTTCATCATCTTTACATAATGATTATGTCTCACACAATGCTATTAGATCACAACATTAGGAACAGCACAAAATATCCCGCTTGCCGTCTAAAATTTCACATACGACATGGAAATAACTGTAATAGAAAAGACTGGTTAATGTAGATAATGTCAATTAGCAATAGCAGGTAAATAATTTATCATAAAGTAGTTAAAATATTTTGCTCTGATAGCTAATTGAAACATTCGAATTTGTTTTGTTTATATAGATAACAAATTTAGTAAACTCAGTTAAGTAATTTGTAGTAACTGCAACTTGAGTGTGATTCTCCTAGCAAAATTTTATTTTGAATAGTAGCTAAGCAGTCTTTGTCGTAGTCAACAAAACTTTGCCAGTGTTTCGAAGATATTCGGTGCAGCAGCTAAGACATAGGCAGCAAAACAGATTTAGTTGCCACAACTAAACCATTTTTTTCCGTGTACACGTTTGATTTAAAATTCGATCATCGTACACAAGAGCAATTCGATTACAACTTTAAATTCACACTGGCATTCTAAATTTGAAACAATATTTTGTTCTAAATTTGAAACCGTATTTTGTGCCTGTCATAGATGGAATAGAGAATAACTCCGCATCGAATGCTGGCTGCTGTGAAAATATAAAAGATAAATTATATTTGTAAACGTTTGTTTTGTTTGTCACTCACTGTCGATTACGAAGAATGAATTAGATATATTATAACATTAAAAGAAAAGCAAAAACCCGGGAACCATACATTTTACCGGGATAAAAAGTAGCCTATGTGCTATTCTATATATTGCATACTATAATCTATCTCTGTGCCAAATTTCCTCTAGATCCGTAACAAACATCCATACATCCATCCATCCAAACTTTCACATTAAAATTAACTTTCATATTAAAAAGTGCTATTGTCCTATGTGCTATTGTTATCCTATGTGCTATTCTAGACCACAATCTATCTCTGTGCCAAATTTCATCCAGATTTGTTCAGGCGTTCTGGCGTTAAATAGTAAGAAACATCCATCCATCCATCCATTCTAACAAACTTTCGCGTTTATAATATTAGTAGGATAGTGAGATGAGATGAGATGAGATGAGATATAAGTCTGTATTATTAAGATGTACTTTGGTACAGAGCGTCTGAACTATTTTACTGTAAACGCAGTTACACAAAAAGATCACAAAAGCAACACCCGTTCGGGAGCAGGTGCGCCATATTTTCAACAGTTCGAAAACAAGGGATAAAATAAAACGCAAAATATGATATGCGGAAGCCGCTTAAATTGTGAAAAATGGCGCGAAAGTTTAAACTTTTGCTGTTGTTTCGTAATTTATAGGCTTTAGTTAGGTTTTTTGGTTGACCGAGGGAAAGCGAGGTCCAGAGGCGAGGTCTCAGGGCTGTATTTAAAAACGGTACAGTCGTGAATCTCGATTTAAAACTGTTTTTATGTATGGTAAACATAACATTCTTATCGTCACGCCTTTCCCCCGAGAGGGCTGGCAGAGGTGCAATACATCACCTACACTTCGCCAGACGACATTCAGTCCCAAATCTGACAGGGGGCGAAACTGTCACCATACACCGGGCTCCAGTCATGTAGCAGATGACATACAATACGAACAAATGTTCACACATTGAACACTTTTGGTGCATGCCGTCGACTGGGTTTGAACCCGTTCTCTCTGGCTTGAGACGCGGGCCTTCCCCAAATAGGCTATTATCGCTTCTTGTATACTTATAAGGTAAAACCAGTTTTAAACCGAGATTTAAGACTGCGTCGTTTTAGTATGCGGGCCTCAGAGTCTACTGGGACAAATCAACATTTGTTTGTCCGACGATCATAGAGTAGCGTTCATTCAATCTTTATAAAATTTTGCAGGCAAGTAGTTTATACACATACAAGGTAATAAGCTAATGAGCTTTGATAATGAGCTAAATCGGACATGTGAGGCGAACATTAGATGTACGTGTTGCATTTGACTGGTAATCATCCATGCTCCAATAGTGGTATAGGCTAACTTTGTCTAGAATATCAATGTACATAAATTATTATGTACCTAATTGTTTAGTTTTTTTTCTTAATTTATCAAGACACTCTGATTGTTAATTGCTACTTTTCAAATTACATTTTTATAAAGAGGTACTCAATATAAATGTCTGTAAAACGAGTAGTGTGAGTAGTAGCAAAATAAGTCAGTAATACGATGTCTTGTTTTGCATTACTGCAATATTTATGGGGTGCTAAATATACCTCAACACTTAATGATACAATTAAAAATCTACATTTCATTACGAGCCGACTATTTGATAAAGTTATTCTTCGATAAATCGGAATCAGCGCCCAATCATAACCAGAATATTATGTGTGTGCATCAGACGTCAGAATACTGTGCGTGTGTGTGCCCCACGGCACACACACGCACACACACGGATCTCAAGGCGCTCACCCCCCGCTACACCGCACTGTTGCAAGCACGACGTAATAAAATTAAGTAATTAAATAAGTTGGCTTTATGTTTTTATTAGATTCGTTCCTATTTCAAAAACTATTCGATTATGCTGGATTTATGCCACGATTCCAAATTCCCTAACTACTTGAACAGGCTTAGGACGATCAAAAATACCTAATTAAATAAAACAAGTTGAGCTGGAAATCTCGCGACCCGGCTTCTGTTCTCGTGAAATTTTGTGACTCAGTTGGATAATTTTACAGATTTTTTAGCCGGGTCAGTTTTTGAATTATTTTCAAAATTGCCATAAGATTTCATATTTTGTTTACAATTATTGAATCTACTCATAAAATCTTAAGTTTTTTTTTTAATGATGGAACGTTTGACCACAACACATCTGATGGAAAGTGACGATGCGGTCTAAGATGGAGCACGCTTGCCCATGAGATGCCTCTTCACTCTTGTCTTGAAGAGACCCAGGTTGTATCTACCTAGTCTTGCCATAAATATTATGACTAAGAAAAAACTTTTTTTTCTATTGCGAATTTCACATATTACTTTTGCAGTGTATTAGTTTAATACACAAATATAAAACAAATTAAAATGTCATATTTTGGTTATTTTTATTTGTAACAGTATTTATGGCCAGACTAAGTATTGCTGGGGAACACCGAGGCAGGAAATGGGTTCCACTCCTTGGCAGTCGAATCGGTTAAGAAAAGCGACCTGTAGAGGAAGGCAGAGATCCAGACAGAAATTGGACATACGCGAGCATTTTTATCGAAGATGAAGCATAGACGCTTCACTCACTGACTAAGTAGATACTTACGTACACTTAGTAGGTCCGTGCTGGCACGCGATTTTCTCTTGTTTCTGATGTTTAACTGATAGTCATAAGATTCGAAATTGTCAAAAACCTCGTAGTCTTTGTTTGATACCGAGAATCAGATCACATCACATCAAGAACACATCACGCGTTTGAGTCGTTAATTTTTTTTTTTTTTTGTAATCATTACAAACTAGCCTTTTAACCCCTGATATCTTTGAGAAATCGTTTAAAACTATGTAAATTAATCATTTGTTATTAATCATTAATCATAATCATTAATCATAATCATAAATCATTAATCATAATCAATAATCATAATCATTATTAATCATTAATCATATTAATCATATGTAAATTAATCATTTGTTTTATTTATTTTAGGATTTAACTATCCTAGCTGTTAAGTAAAAACTAACATCTACAAACTTTCTAATTTTATTTTTGGACCTGGGGTGCGACTGCGAGCACGGACATTAGACAAAATCAGTAATTTCCACACAAATTTATCGAATTTCAAACATTACTTTCAATGTCCGTGCTCGCACTCAGATAGAGTAATTGTTGAGTTAATTGTTTCCTACTTTAATTCATTTGACATCTAAAAGGAAAAATAATAAGCCAATGAATTTGTACAAAATATATTTATATTTAACAACGTTTTCAATGGTTAAATAATAAGCTAACAAACTTAGCTAATTTTAACAAGTTACAATAATACTGGTTGTAATTCATATAAATAAAATTTGCACTGAGCAGTTCCATACTTTTGATGGTTTATTTCAGTACACCACCAGTGCACAATTGTTTCAAACAATGATTTTGAGCATGATTCAAACTACGTCATAATTAACTACATTATTTCCCAAAAACAGCACATAATAATAATCATGCAGTAACTTTATTCAAATTTAAGAATTTGGTCGTAATAAATGCAATGGAGTGAGTGTAGACCTTAAAACTGAGTCAGTTCTAAAACCAACCTAATTTACTTATGAAAAAAAATACAATAATCATTGCAAACTAAACTAGCGTTAGCTTTATAATAATTTAGCTAACTCGTGCGTTTCACTTGCTTATACTTAGTAACTATTAAATACCAAATACTTCCATTTTGAGTTTAATTTACAGAAATGTTTGGTACTTTTCTACAGGTAACTTAAGTGCTAAGTTATTTATTTACATTATTTTTGTGAAGCTATGTGTACACATTATAGAATTTGCATTTTGAAATAAGATACATAAAATTAAACAGTTCTACAAAATTGTTACAAGAGAATAGTGAAGAAGTATCTTCTAGGCAAGCGTGTTACGTGCTATGTTACACATTCGATCACGTCGTCGTTACCAATCAGGCGAGTCAGTAGTCAAACGCTTGCCTAGTCCGTTAAAAAAAACTCAGAGACTTTGAGTACGTATACAGTTCACTTACAAAGAAAAACTTACACTTGTACAATTGTACAAGTGTAAGTTTTTCTTGTTGTTGAAATTAAATACATTTCGTATCTTGACTCTTGATTTCATTAGGTAGATACTTATGTCCGAATTCCATAAGTGTAAATGTACACATAGCTTATTCAAATGTTTAACTGTTGATACTCAATAGTTTGGCATTCAGTCAAATTGCTCAACTTCATCACGAGAAAAACTGTGCCAAGTTCCACAAAGTACTAAGTTTCAAGTGCCCGTTACAAAGAAAAACTTAGATTGCTTTTTTTAACTCAGGCCAACGTTTAACGATAGAAACTTGACACAGTTAAGTATTATTAAGGATTTTCAAGTTGGAAAGTCGCAGTGCTTAACAACTTTCAATATTCTTGTTTTACTTTTTCGATATCTGAAACGTTCACCTTTTCAAGTCCTAGTCATGAAGTGCCGGAACTTTCTGGAATGTTCTGACACCCGTGAGAGGTGGGCTATAGGTATAGGTACAAAATGTACGCCTAATTTCTATTGATAATGACTTAATTTTATGGCTACTATCACCTTGTCCTAACCTAGATCGTTCGTTTGAAGCATCCTTTATGAGATAAGGTATAGGGTATATACAATAATTACATGTAACTTGAGCGCTTTCATTTGTCACCCTCTAAAATAATTTGGCTTCTTGATCACCGCCAAAGTAATTAAAAAATGTCCATCAATGTTTGGGGACCCCACTCTTAAAACGGGTTTATCAACAACACTAAATGCAGGGTTTCATTTCACAATAACAACGATACTCCAATGGGCAGTTATTGTGGTAAATAAATAGGCTAATCGTAGTAATTACATAGGGCAAACACTAGGGTTGCTAGTATTTGAAAGAATCGTAATAAAACTCGCTTAGTCTTGCTAGTATTTGAGAGAGGGTGGCGCTCAATAAAGCGTCTGTCAATGCAGCGTCCAATCCATGGGGAGATCCCTGGAGGCCGATCTAGAGTGAAGCCCGGGCGGTGCGTGCGGCGCACCGCGGGCCGCATGTCAGTAATCCAAGGACTCTTCGTCTGGAGAACGCTTGCGGCAGCACAGCCGCCAGGCTGCACCCAGCGCGCATACAGCGAGAGAAATTGTCAGCCCAGCTCCCAAAGCTGGGCCAGTCCAATCCCCACTTCCAGCATTCCTCTTCCCTGCACACAGCTCCGGTGCCTCATCATTCAACTGCCCCAACGGTATTCCACCCAAAGCATCCAAATAACCCAACCTCCTCAAACTGTCTTCAGAATACGCTTCTT
The DNA here is from genome assembly GCA_911728515.1 of Peribatodes rhomboidaria. Classification (NCBI taxonomy): domain Eukaryota; kingdom Metazoa; phylum Arthropoda; class Insecta; order Lepidoptera; family Geometridae; genus Peribatodes; species Peribatodes rhomboidaria. The sequence goes on along the minus strand of OU452174.1, from coordinate 15,062,793 downwards.
TCTGACGTTTCTCTTCAGCTGTCCAGAATTTGCGTTCACCTGAAGTCACGTTGGGACAGTTCACAACTTCGTTACAAATCAATCGAGCTGGTATGCAAAGGCCTTCATCACCAGGACAGATAAAATCGCATCCTTGATTGGACTCCGAAGTTTTGGCGCTATCAGTCAGTCGTGACGTCATCAGTGAGCCATCGACATTTCTAGGAAGATGATAGAGACCCGTCCAGATGATTTTGAAAGCAGCTCGTGCTGGAGACGCACTGCCGATGAAAACTATTCTAATAGACCTAGTCTTCTCTTTTTCAATCACTAACGGGTCATCTAAAGACTCAAACCCAAGTTCTCCTGCTGAAAATATCGGCAGTTTCTCCGTCTCAGAAACATTTCCCCCGCAAATAGAGAGGTAAGGTTCAACCCTGCCTGGAAGGTAAATCTGAATGTTTCCATCCTCACAATGCCGAGACGCAAACTTAACACTTTCAAACCTCAAGAAAATGTCTTTCTTTTCCTCGATCTCTAGATCCCAAATGCACTGTATCCTCTTTGGAGGTTCTGTGTATCCTAAAGCTTCTAGATGGGGGTAAACAATCTCTCCGTCTGAAGTCGCCGCTGCCAAAATGGCTGGTCCACATAGCGGTCCGTGAACAAATTCATACCGAGCTTCAAAGAGTGGGGATGGATTTTTGAAGTACGAAGCAGCTGCATGAGCATTGTCTACTATTAATTGCAGGTTTAGAGTTTCACCAGAAGACACGACTCTGTAAGGCCTAACTCTGGACACTGTATTTGCATGCTTAGCACAGATGCATGACCCTACAGCTTTTTGAACTGCCAGGTGCAGTGGCAGAGGAGTTGTGCTTACTCCAACGTAGGAGCTGTTGGCAGCCTTGCCAGGAATAGGCTCCCAGATGATCAGCTTATCTGCTCGATCTTCGTAGCAGTTTTGGCAGGATACTGGGGTGTACGGGTGTTCCTATAACAAAGAGGCCTAATAAATTCATAGAAACAAAATATTCAGTAGCAGGTTGGTGAAAAACTAAAACTTGACGCTTTTCATAAATTGTCTTCACTTAGAACCACCGCGGATCGAATGCGGTCCACGGTACGCACAATATACTAGTCGGTAAAATACACCATCATTGTCTGAATTAATTCAGTTTGAACTATAATTTGGACGCCTAATTTCCATGAACAGAATCCATTACCGGACCATTAGGCACTAATGTTTTAAATGTGATTTAATTTTGTCAAACGGTTTGTTAACCAATTGAAATTTATGCGATTACGTGTCATATAATGTTGGTGATACTATTGAACTTGTTCACCAGTGGGAAACTGGACAATGAAAACATAAGGCGTTGTTTGTATTCAAAAACAATATTATCGTGGTACGCGAATGCTATTAATATTATACCTAATTATTATTCGTGTTTTCGAATAGTTTTCATGCTACGTCACGTTACAATAATGCTTAGTCACGTTTATGATGCGCAATATTTTTTTACTGATACTAGTGTAAATGTAATGAATGAGTAATCAAATCAAATCAAATCAAATCATTTTATTTGCATGTCAATGGGTTAAATAAGGTTAAAAGAATTAAAATTAATGTTCAGCCATTAGCGACACTAGTCGTGCAAATTTTTTACAATATTATGAGTCTAGTAGTATTCAAACAATATTAAATCATTCCAAAATTAATGTCATTATAGTTAAGTCATTTGCAAGCCCAATTATAAAAATGTAAGCGACAAGTCATTTTATTTAAAAATTCATCGTAGATATCTGATTTAGCTGATATTTTTTTTAGTCTGCAAGTTTCAGTATTTTTTCATGAAAGCCGATGCCAAAATGCAAACATACATAAAGGGAGTAAGGGGAACGCTTCCGAAAACGAAAACTGGAAATAGTGCTGGTGATTGCTGAAAGAATACAAATAAAAAAGAAACGATTATACAAGTTAAATAAAATAAAAAAATTAACTCACCGACACAACCTTACGTAGTTAGCTACGACAACTATTGCAAAAAAATACTTTTTTCTTTTAACGCGCAATCTACTGAAAATTACCGCACCTCGTGCGGCTTCGCTTACCCAGTGACCTTCGTTATGTTCGCGATACATTTAGCAATGTTCGTAAATTTCTAAAAGTTTAAAATAAAAGTTTATGGCTAATAGGTATTGATTTATATAGGTAGTATTATAACGGGCTTAAGGCTTCGAGAGTATTTCTTTGACTCTTGGGCTGACAAAAATACAATGACGTTTTGTGTCTGTTGTCTCGAGATGGAGGTGGAGCGCAATCTTGGGCCGAAATTCGAAAGGACTAGCGCAGTCAGAGCCATAAAAGTGCGCTGAAACATCCCCGTAGCCTTGACATTTAGCGCCGAGGTTGAAAACCCTACGGTTTTTGGTGGGTGTGCAGCCAGTGGAGAGACTCCCACGTAGGCGATAGTAGTATCCATTAAAGGGTTTCCCTAGGTAAAAAAATGCCATTGTGGATTTCACCGGGGAACATTTTTGTGTAGAAATTGACGTTTTTCTGTTGAAAAGATGTAACAAGTCTTTAATTTCAAAGTCAAACTCACCTTAAAGTTTACACTCAGTATAGTAAGAATAACTCTTGCGTAGATCCTCTTGTCTGTCACAAATCTGTACAAGCAGTGCACATCTTCGCCAGGGGGAGCTTGCTTGTAGACCAGGGTATTGAGAGGGGATCTGAGCCTGCCAGCTCTTTGCTTCCAGGAAGCTATGACCTCGTCGCAGGCTGTTCCAGGGACTGGCTCGCCGAAACGTGTGTTGTTGAAGAAGTCATAGTGGGCCCAGTAGTAGAGAGATGACCTGTAGGGTGAAAATGGAAGTTAGAATGGCTCTTCCTGGCTATGTATCCCACAAAATCGCTTTAGGCGATAAGGACGCCCTTGTACTGCCGAAAGATATTTTATTTTAATATTTTCTTTATGTTCGTTTTACTTTGTTATTTTGGTGTGCAATAAAGATGTATTGTATTGTAAAGCGGTGGCGTCTTTTTTTCTGCACATTACAAACTTTCTCAATGAAATGCTGCTTTTACTTTTGCTTTTCTTACTTGTATAAATTACTCAATGTCTAATGCAGATGTGTCTAAATACAACTAATAACTTTAAGGTCGCTAAAAATGACGATACCTAATCGACACTTTAAAAAAATTAGTAGTAGTCATGGCGTTCATTGACAAAAAAACTTATGTGTACTTATGTGTTATGTGCATGCATACCTAAGCACTGATAAATGTAGTGTACTGCTTTATAAAGAAAAGACGAACTTACCCACTATAGCTCCCAGTCTTGCTCTCAAACCGAACGAACATCGCGTTCCCGGTCGACACAAAATCATGCTTCTCCATCGGTCTACTGAAAGTGTCGCAGAATGTCTTGATGATCCTAGCATCATCGGGCCGCGGCGCGTCGTACAGAGTCAGGGATTCCCCGCAGTCGCCCGTCCACGGTACTATTGGAGACTCGATGCGGTTGATTCGGAAGCTGATTGAAACATACAAAATACATAAACATAAACATAAACATAAAACAATACACTTCATTGATGCCACTGAATAGGAATCATAAGTACAGTAAGCATAGGTACAAGATATGGTGTCATCGCTTTATCCGAAGAGCAAGTTCTTACAAAGGCGTAAGACTTATTTTTGTAAATTATATCACAAAGTATATTTATCCAACTAATATTATAAACGCGAAAGTTTGTAAGAATGGATGGATGTTTGTTACTCTTTCACGCCAGAACGGCTGAACCGGTCTGGTTGAAATTTGGCACAGAGATAGGTAATAATCTAGAATAGCACATAGGGTACTTTTTAACCGTGGGTGAAACCGCGAGGCGCAGCTAGTTCCGTTATAAATTAAGATGATATCCATCTTTTATTTTTCCATAATTTTGTAAGTAATTATTTCTTACCCTTCTTAGATTACGAAAGTCAGTGTGTTTGCTTAATGCTTCCTAGTACCGTTCGCAAGTATCGACGGGATGGCCTAAATTCTGACCCGAGATAGACTGGATTCGCACTTTTGCTATTTGTTAATCTCCAGTAACTCTGCGGAACGTAGCTATTAAGTACTATGTTTACTCCTATTCACCTACTTCCTTTCTGGGCCCGTACTGTGACATTTTATTTCCATGATAGTTATGTTTTGTTTCCAACGCAGCACGACCCCGAATCGTACCGCCGCGCAATAAGGTTCATGGTCCCGCAGCGTCGGAACCCAAACGTAGCCATCATCTTAACCATCATGGCAATAAAACATCATGGTACGGGCCCCCCGATGAGACAGAAGGTTTGGTTAGCCTTACCTAGGAAAATAGAGCCTCACGACCTGTCCAGGCAGGCCCTGCATCAAGTAAGTGCAGGACGTGTGCGGCGGGTACCAGTGAGCTACGGACAGGAAGATGCCCTCAGTGTCTCCTGACTTCTTCAAAGACTCGGCGGTGAGCAGCCAATCGCAGGTGCCTACGCGTGAGCCGGGGGCTTCCACGTGCCCTGGCCAGTTTCCCACGTTGAAGTGGAAGCCGGTGTTCAGGAGAGGTCCTAAGAAAAGTAAATATATAGTTCAGTATCCAATAATAAATAATGGTATCTATTGATGTTTGTAATTTATAGCTAAATTGGTAATGAAACACAGTTGTTTCGCTCAGTAAGTATTATCTGCCTCTATTATTACGAAAGTGTACATGTACAATACATTTAAGTAAACTAGGTAAGTACTAGTGTTGCAGGTTTTCATAGGCGGTAGTTTACGTTTACGTTACGTTTACCATCAAGCGGAACGTCTGCTCGTTTGCCATTCATCTTTAAAAAAAAGTGACTCGTGTTTCAACACCAAATTAAATTTCAACACGCTGCACAGTGTGCGCTGTAGAACAAGCCAGGTGGACAAAAGTCGTAATCAAATTCCCGGAAATGAGTACTATGTACCTGTAAACAAAACCCCCAAACCCCCAATTCCAAGAACTATTTATGTCTAACATTCCATACTAATGAGTCATTGTTTATCAAAGTGAGCTAATGAGGTAAATGTAATTTAAAATATAGGTCAGTTGCATTTTAGCGACACTTTCACTAGCACCTCATTGTGGCAGTTTTTAATTTTGTGGAAAGTTTAGTGATGGATTTCAATTCTGAAGGTATGTATATTAATATTTTATTATTAGAATCTTTTAATGAGCCTTAAAAATCATTAGAGTAGATTATCAACGAAAACACAAAAAAAAACATATTTTTTCTTTGATTTCAAACTTATCGAGTATGGGAAAAGCATGTATCCTCTTGTATCCAGGCTAATTTTTTTATATGTTTTAGCTGCATGACTATAGATTATTGTGACATATATTTTACGTAGCACAAATGAGTACAACTATTTTTTTTTATCTTTTTTGCAGAAAAGCTTCACTCTATTAATAACATAGAGTTTTTCGAAGAATGGCTTAGACACGAAAAATACGAAAGAAATGATCGTCTATTTGAATTTATTTCGTCTAAGTTTGAGTTTTCTGAAATTTCTGAAGATAGTCAAAGAGACATTAAGATGAAGTTAGCCAGTATTTCTTCAAAAATCGCTTCCAAATAGGTTTCTTCAGGAAAGTCAAGGGAGCGTTTTCTTATCAAGAATAAGTTGTGGCTAGAAGGCGAAGAGTTAGAGTTCTGCGTGCGGTCAATTCAACCGCAACCTTCTACCTCATCCACTGACCACTCTCGACCCGGAAGACCCAAAAAAGACTTCGAAGATTCGTCTTTCAAAACTAAAAAACGTAGACTTGAGGAATTAGTTTACTCGCGGAGTGTTGGCGAATTGATGACTGCTGCAGAAGTAGCTGCACGATCTACTGGACACAAAAACGTGTCCAAAAAGGACGTTGCCAGGGCTATAAAGGACATTGGCAAAAATCCGAGTTCTGCGAGTGTATGCATTAGCCTTCAACAACCCAGTGCTGTGCAGAATAATAGACCACTAAGTAGTGACGAGGCATTAGCCTACTATATAGACTCGACTCGAAGTCGACCACTCACTCCTATAAACAGACTAGGAAATGGATTATGAAGGTCGGGCACCATGTGTTTCCATCATATAATTGCATTGTTAAATCAAAAAAAAGCACAAAAGGAGCACATTGTTGTGACACAATCTCGAGCAGAAATTGAGTTACAAGCTTTACTCAACAAAACAGCGGAACGGTTAATAGAAGCTCAGAAAGAAGTTGTCACAAGTGTGTTCCCCAATTCATCATTTACTCTTTTAAGTAAATGGGGTTGTGACGGGAGTTCCGGTCATAGTGCTTACACACAGAGATTTGAGAACAGCGAAGACACTGATGAGTTCCTTTTTGTTTATTCGTTTGTTCCTCTTAGGTTAATCGACGAAGCTAACAATATCATCTCGCAAAATCCTCGTCCATCATCGACGATGTTATCGACCAAATAAATAAAGATTCAGAGAGCACAACACGAGAAAGTGCTCGCGTCAAGCCACGAAAGAGATTTGCTCATTATGTTGATTATAACATCTGATCCTCTGATTAACAGCCTGCGGGAAGTTCCAAAAAAAGTCGAATAAATTGTGTGCGGAGGTCCTAAAGCTCATTATAGCTCCTACTATAGAGCCTCGACTTCCACAGCAACTAAGACCTCCACAAAGTCAGGAAGACTATCTTGTATCGGAATCATCCGATACAGAATCCGATGATTCCGATATTGACAATTAGTTTTAATGTACCTGTAGTGTATTATATTACCTTTTAGTGTTAGTATTTGTAATTTTTGTAAATAATGTAATAGTCTAAGGTTGTACATATAATTAGCGGTAATATTTGTAGAGATTAAGGTAATTGTATTATTATTTCAGTATTTTTTTCTGTTTTATAATAGTGTAAATATAAAATATTTTTTTCTTATACATAAAACTATGTATTTTTTATTTTTTTTATTTTATATTATTATAATATATTTTCATGGTTCCGAAACAATGAAAATATATTTTTGTCCACCTGGCTTGTTCTACAGAGAACACTGTGCGCTGGCGTTCTGTAATATTAAAAATCAAAACATCCAACTAAAATCACAACGAAAATAATGCTTTGAAATCCGGATTAGCAGGGCTATTCACAACTATTCGGAAACGTTTCCGGTCGGATTTCAAAAATTTTAAACCTAAATTATTTGAATCTCAGTCTATATTCATAAGTTTTTAAGCGTAATTAATTTTCGATCGAATTTATACTTGATTCCCTATTCCAAAATACATAAAAAAATAGACTGAGATTCGAACAATTTGAGTTTGAAATTTCTGGGATAAAACGTTTCCGAATTATTGTGAATAGCACCGCTGATCGAAGTAATAATCGTATGAAGTTTATAATCAAATTTTTTTTCTCTCTCTCCAATCGTATTTGCTCAGTGTGCATTTCAAGCTACAAACATAGACATAAAAATGCAATCTTTTAATTACGTGAAAAACAAAAGATACACCAGAGACTCAATTGCATCTTCCTTCTCCCTCATTCCAAACTCTCAAGTCAACAAGCAGCTTTGAAAACTCAACACAATTTGAAATTTTCGCGAAGGTAGCAAATCGGCATCGGGGCGTGCCCTAAATATATTTTTCCGGTAGCAGCCCTCTCAATTTATCCTCCGGGAGCTATAACAAGCATTATTTACAGGTGCCAAGCTGATTTTTATTTCAGTAAAATGCAATTGTGATTCTTAAAAATGGAGGTAGACTGGGATGGAATAGGCTTGCAAATTTTATTGAGGGTTCGGATAATTTGATAGAGAAGTAAGAGTTTGTTGTTTATTTGCAATTTTGGGAAAGGTATGTTGTGTAATGGGATTTTTGAGGTGTCGTATCAAAACGATGGAAAGAAGCCCTATCGTAAGCTTCGAGATGTCTGTCTGTCACATTTTCTCACAGCTGACTATTTAAAGTTTGGGCGGCCGAGAAACTCTGATATCAGGGTTCGTATAGGTCATCCGGCCTATACGAACATGCATGCATTAAAAGTTACTAGTAAATATAATTTTACAATGAAACCGATCAAGTAGGGATTATGTAACGGAAACTAATAGAAATTAGTTCAGTATTTTACAAAAGTTATTTAAAAGTTCGTACTTTCAATGCTTTCAATAAAAGATTGTTTGAATTTCTTTGGAAAGACACTTTGTGTGAGATCGGAATATTCAGATTTACCAAAACTTTTTAAGAATAATAAAGCTTCTTTAGATTTTCTGATGGCCTTTTATGATTCATAGTATTCTGAATCTAACTTTGCAGCTTAAACTAAACAATACGTGCTCATGACTAGGTCTAATTTCGGTTTTACAGTTTCTAAAACCAATAGAATAGAAAACTGACAAACTGCCACAAACTATTGCTTTAACCCAAAGCCAAACCTCACATTGGTTTAAAATCTTATCACTGTGTTCACATTGGGTTCAATATCAATGTTGTGTCCAACAACGACACATTGGCCTAGGCTCCAAGACTTAGATTGGTCCAAATGTGACCAAGTGGCCGCTGCATAAGGAAAACAAAATAACAAATAAATATCAAGAATGCTTACCAGCAGGAGAGCTGACGAACTCCACGAACAGATCCTGCGACGTTCCGATGATGGAGTAGGGGAACTTGCCCATGCCGCAGAAGGTGCCTATGACGGCCGCTGACTCGTCTTTCCCATCGTAGATCTTGATGTAATCGTATGGACAGTTCTCAGCACCTGAGGAAGAAATTGCTAGATAAGTATTTATATATGTAGCGATGATAACCTAGTTGAAGAAGGCTCGCCTCTCAAGCGAGAGGGACTGGGATCGAATGCCGACGGCAAGCACCAATCTGTTCATTGTGTGAACATATGTGCGTATTGTGTGTCATCTGCTGGAACGCGGTGTATGGCGACAGGCTCGCCCCCTGTCACATTTTGGGACTGAATATCGTCCGGCGAAGTGTGGGTGTTGTATTACACCTCTGCAAGCTCTTTCGGGGGAAAGGCGTGACGATATGTAAGTACTTACGAGACTCATCATTATCTTGCCCTTATCCCACTCGAATGGGATCGGTAAAGTATGTACTCGTATGTTCCCTACAACCCTTTCTGAATTAATTTACACTGAACACGTGGTTTAAGATCTGAAATGATTAATTGAGCTGGTCACCAGTTTCGCCAACTTAGAGCTCTATCACTCTTGATACAGCTGACCAGCTCATGGACCAGCTTAACTGGTCACTTGATACTTCACAATATTACAAACAACAAAACAATTTTTAAATGTGTTTCAAACGTACAAAATAAAACCAAGTCTTTGTTGAACCGTTATCGATACTGATCACTATTCATAATACGTAATAAAAAGTGTAAATATTTATTTATTCCGATCTTTTATTCACAAAATTCGTCAACATTTCTGCTATACTGAAACTGAAAAAATTATTTGTTGAACCGTCCGTCGTTAAATGTAGGCATTCGCTTTTTAATTTAATTTTGAACATGACCTCAAACGTCGCCAGAAAAATACATAAGTATTCAATTTCAGGCATAAAAATTGTAGCAAAATCTAGTTTTTAACCCCTGACGCAAAACCGACGGGGTGTTATAAGTTTAAATAAAATAAATAAATAAATAAATTCGGGACACTTCCACACACGGTCGCCTGACCCCAAACTAAGCAAAGCTTGTACTATGGCTGCCAGAGACTGATATACAAACTTAGATATTTTTAAATACATACTTAAATAGATATTAACACCCAGACATAGAACAAACACAAAAGTTCATCACATAAATGTTTGCCCTAGGTGGAAATCGAACCCACGCCCCCAAGCTCAGAAGGCAGGTTCACTACCAACTGAGCCACCGAGGCAGTCAAGTTTGACTGTGTGTGTGATTGAAACGAATGAACCGATTTTGTTTTTGTTTGAATAAGAGTGTTCTTAGCCGTTTGATGTAAATAATTTATGGGGCTTTTACATTTTTTATTTGATCTTGTTGATAAACTAGTTGAAATAAAATTCAAAAGGTAGATGATGCCTGTGACGTCGTACGCGTTCTGCTTGCTCTTTGAATTTGTAGCTCACTTTAGTATCATGACCAGGGTTCAACCTTTGACTTCTCGAACACAGAATTTCAATAATATCGAATGGATAAAATGAAATTAACAATGATCATCCTTTACATAATACGAGTATTAGCTATTCTTCGCGCGGCTTTAGATAGATAGATAGATGAACTCTTTATTGTTCACACCACAGATAACAAAACAACAAAAGAAAAATAATGATAAAACTTATTAAATAGTGTAACAACTGGCGGCCTTATTACTAAAAACGATCTCTTCCAGGCAACCTTACTTTACTAGGCTAGGCTTTACTTGCTTTTCATAGCCTATGACGCTTATGTTTAGCTTTCTAAATATTAAAATAATATTTATTTTAATATTTAGAAACGTCACGCCTTTCCCCTAAAGGGGCTACTAGAGGTGTACAACACCCACACTTCAGCAGATAATATTCATTGCTAATTTTAATAGGGGGCGAGCCTGTTGCCATACACCAGGCTCCAGTTATGTAGCAGATGACATATAATACGCACATATGTTCACACAATGAACAAATCGGTGCGTGCCTACGGCTGGGTCCGCACCCGCTTCCACTGGCTTGAAAGCGAGCCTTCTCCGATTAAGCTATCATCACTCATTTATCTATAGCTTTCTATAAGTGAAGTAACTTGTTAATTGGACAAGTATTTCTCGAGATTACCTCCTACACTCATACTCGTATGAACCAATAAACCTAACCGCTTTATGATATTAGCGCACAATGTCACTAGAATATAGAACATATACATACATACATAGATTTAGGGGTGAATAAGGTGACTCCGACAAAACCAATCATCTCTCAATAAGCGAAATAACGTAGCAAATCTTGAGCAAATCTGATGTCTAACAACTCGTACTTTCACCTCACCTGTCATAAGAATAGGTAAACCTATTTTTGTTAGAAGACATCTTCACGTTCGATAAAAACGTTACTGAAGAATTGTCGTTTTGCTATGAAAGTTGTATATCTGTCTTTATTTATCACCTATCAATCGCGCCTGTGATAGTTTTCAATTAGAATGAGTTGTCTTTTAGTATCGTCAAAAATGTTGTCGCTAAAAATTGCCGACAAATATGATGTTGGCTTTAAGAAACTTATTTTGTCGTCGGTAAGCGTTAAATTTGTCGATTGACAAAATTTTGAATGTTCACTGGTTCAGACCAATCAACAAAGATCAATAGGATGGAAGGCAAAATAATTGGCACAACATCTCTATTTTTAAGCGAGTAACCCCAATAAATCGATTACTTCAAGGTCTGAATTGAGCAGACTACTCGCCTCTTATCGAAGATTCTGTTCCTACAGCCTTTTTCGTTCATGACGACGACACGCTCGTAGAGACGACTACTTAGAACGTGTAGAAACAGTTTCTTCACATCACAAGGAGATTCGTAATATACAAGGGTTGTGTGAAGCGACATGTTAAATTGACTAGACGGCGTTTTAATAACGTGCGTGGAAAATAAAACGCAATATTTTGAGACATTTCTCTACTTTGAGATATTACATAATGTTTTGAGGTGCTTCGCAAAATAAATTCTTTTCAAGATATTTCGAGGCTTTGACAGCGACTTTCGGAGAATATTTGGGAGTAATCGTTTGTGTAAGTCGCATGAAATGACTTGAACTTCGCCGTTTACATCAAAGAGTTGGTGAACGTTAAATTTTTGACGTCTCCGTAATAATTTATGTGAAGCGTTAGAAAACCAATCTTTGATCTTGAAATTGTGGAAGTTTGGAGTTAAAGTTTCTCGAATGAAACTAATTTTGAATAATATAGTAACTCTTAATTACTTAATATTGAAGAGATAAAAATGTTTGTAAATAAATATGTTTAAATGTAGGAAGTATAATCACCGTAACTACTATAATGTGTACAGTTTAAAATGCCTTTAATAACTAATTAGGTACGCTCCGTGGTTTCATTAGCGGTCTCGGGATAAAAAGTACACTGTGTCCTTTTCCTCTGGGCTGGCACGGGACAAATTGTCTTTGCACCGTTTTTATCCGCACTTAGATATGATAAGGCGCGGAAACATACCAAGCAAACAAACAAACAACCATTTCACACACTCACTTTCGCATTTATAATAATACAAGCTGCGCCCCGCGGTTTCACCCGCGGCTAAAAAGTATCCTATGTGCTATTCTAGACTATAATTTATCTCTGTGCCAAATTTCATCCAGATCTGTTCAGCCGTTCTGACGTGTGTAACACGATTAGCTATTTAAATTTAAAATATTAAAAATAAAAGGCTTAATCGGTTATGACCTAAATCTACCTAACTTTGTACTTATCTAATCTACCTTATTTTATCTTAAAATTTTGGCCAATAAATGTGATCGTCTAGTTTATTTTATAACCGTCTAGAATTTGATTTAATGGACCCTTTACGTTGTGTCATTTACGTTGTGTTTTAAAGACGAGAACAAATGAATAAATCAAATTATCAAAATAACCGTAACCGTAACCGTAACCGAAATAAAACCGCAAATGTTATCGAACACAAATAGTCAAAACAAAAGAATCATGCACACATAAAATAAAACATTGAAATACACACACACGAAAAAAATATAGCCGTAAGTATTTGAAAATAAAAACAATCAGAAGAAAAACAAAGCAGAACATAAAACACGCAAAACGATAAACAATAACACAAAACCAATAAATTAATTTCAATAAAACAACGGATTTCGCAAATGTAATGTAATGGCTTAAAACATGCAACTTAACTGAACAGCAACCAGCTACTCGGATGAGACGATCCTCCTCTTCTTTCTTCATGGCCATAAACCCATACAAATACATATATACTTCATTATAATAAGATATAATTATAAAAATATATAATTGAAATACATAAGGTAAACACATTAAAAGGATTAATATTACGAAAGTATACGCTCAGTTCCACGCTCCAATAACTCGTCACTGGCAGCAATATCTAGAAGAAAATAGGGAATGGGAATTTGACCTTTAGGTCCATGAATGGGAATCCTAAGCGAATGGATTTAATAATAATAATAAGGCTCCCTTCCAACCTAGCACCTTATTCCTTTCCATACAGATCCTTAAGGTTCAACCTAACACGCCTCAAATAAAACTAACTTACAAACCTTCATATCTCATACCGATCTCATTCTTACATCACTTAATTTTTAGAATCATTCATCACAATCATTCAGGAAATTTTGTTTTTAATTATTATTTGATTTTAACTATTCTAATTACGACCAAGTAATCCAATATGACTCTACTTTCCTATTTCCCTACTGGCATTAAATGGTCTGACGTGTGTGGTGTGTGTACCTAGTGCATGATCGAATACTCAGCCGAAATATAGATCTCGCCAGCTAGACCCAATTCCGACCTAATATTCTGTGTTATCCCTCCCGATCCGGTACGCGCGGTTTCCCTGCTGATAAGCGAGAGACTTCTAGGAGCCCGAGTAATCTCCGCCAGCATTCCCTAGGCAAACGCTAGTGAGTTAAATAGTGTGCACGTGTGTATAGGTTTTATTAGAATTGCAAACAATTCTAATAAAACCTCAATTCAAATCAAAATTCGAAAGCTAAAATATTGTTTTGAGTATGGGTTGCAACTTAATGAAGTAAACTTATAAGATATCAGAGTTTCCAATAGGATTCAAGTTTCGAGTATGATTTTTCACACAAGGCGCTTGACACCAAGAATAAAATAATAACAGCAGTTGTAATGATAATGAGAGCGTAAAATATGTGTGCGTATAAATCCTTAGAATCTCGTTCAATGAGTCAGCATACTTCGATGATGACGATGATTGTTGTAAACTGCAGAAACCACACCTCTCCAAAACATATCAAACTGCTCCAGTAAATGTAGTTGATAAGTGAAACTTGTCACTTTATCTCCACATAGTTGAATTTTTAATAACTTTGGTTGTAAATATCGTTGCAGGCATAAATTATGCATAAAGATGATGTATTATTAAAGTGAAGAAGTTGATTTCATTATATTCGTAAGTAACGTTCTAAGTTGCACCCAAACTATGAGTTTCTAACAATAAATATATGTCCTAGCTATAAAAAGTAGGGTATATCCATTCAAAATTCCACATATGCAACACATACAACACTCACTCCTCCTACGAATATCCTACAATAATAGTAGCAAAGAAATCTACCCCACAATTAGCCCGTGTAGAACAACGTCGTTACTCCCGGCAGCTTCTGAAAATAATGATTAACACTACCCCCTATTTATCTAGCACAATTTATGAAAGAAAACAACGATGTCGAAAATTATATATACATATTAACATTATAAAATAAATGCAGATATTAACACTGACTTTAACTCTGGTATCAGAGTCTTTAAACACACTTCACTAACACTATAGAGATATCCTCCAGTATCTCAGAAATATAGCTCGCTTTCACTGATATATTACAATACAACACTTGTACAAATTTCACTCGCGTTTTATGAAAGAAAGTGCGACGATTTCTTTCTGATTTCGACACTTTGATCTTTACTCGCGCGGACTCTTTACTTTTAACGCGGACTCTATAAAACATATCGCACTACAACTCATACAAATTTCACTCGCGTTTTATGAAAGAAAGTAGCGGCGATTTCTTTCTATTTTCGAAATTTTGATCTTTACTCGACCATGGCACAACCCGGACTGCCGACCCTGTTCCCTTTCTTACGTGATTTTTGTTTAAAAAAAAATAACATCTTAATGTGTTTCACCACAAAAAATCCCCTTGAAGCTCACTTACGCGGACCTGTCATTTTTTTAAGAGAACACATTAAAATTATATTTATTATATTTAGTTTTGAACAAGTAAAAAGTTTCGCACTTGAAAAGCACTTATTTTTTGTTAAAATTTCTGGGCAACCGAATATCAGTAAGCAAAGTCTCACGTTATTTTGAAAGTGATCTAAAAGTACTATTAATATGATTAAATTAAGATGAAGATTTATAACGCAATCTGAAGACATGTTTAATTACAATTGTTGCCTTAATTTGTTAAAACTTTGAACGAGAGTTTTATTTTCTTTGGTTCTCAACACCAGTATGAACTTAAATATCAATATTTTATTATAAGATATTTTTTATTATCATTTTAAAATTAATAAAAATACTATTAAAATTATAGTTCGCATAATACTATTAATTAAATGTTTAAAATGTTCTAATTTCAAATGAGCCGAAGTTGATATACTGTAACGTATTTATACGTGTATAGTATGCGCCGGCGCCTGCTTGTCGCCAACCCTTAGGGCTGTGTCAAACCGTTAGTCAAATCCAATTTGTTGAAACTAGCGTACATTGTTTATTTATGAATATTGTAATGAGCAATCAAACTATAATAATTATAATATACACGACTTTAAATCATAAAATTAAAATTAAAAATATATGATAAGACCAACTGATAGTTAAATTTTATGTACTTAACATTTAATCAAATAATATTCAAATTATTTATTAACTTTAAAATTTAATCTCTACTTTTATGAAACTTGATTTATAATATCAGCAAATTCATACATATTTATACAACCTATAAAATGATTGTAGAGTTATTGACAGCCTTAGTAAATTCACTTCTAAATCCACTTCAGATCGTTCGTCAACACTGTGAACACATTAAAATTGTACGTGTAAATGTTTAGTCAAAATTACCTATTAACGCATTTGAATTATGGCCCTCTTCTTAAAACCAACAAGATTTGCCTTGTTTCTCTCTAGTTTAATAAGTTTACAGCATTTTAATCCTTATTTAACTGTAGTTACGATTCTAACATGAAATAGTAAACTGCAATTATTCATCTATAGTAACATAACTCTCACGATGCCTTGTCAACAAGTCAGGGTAATATTTGTCTAAAAACTCATTAAAACAGAACAAGGATAGCAAATGCGACTTTCGCTGTATCTAAATGAAATAGAAAACCTTATTTTCAATTGAATAGTACTGTGACAACGTTATGTACCTTTTGGATACATAACGGCGGTTACAGATCACCCCTTTGAGTTTTGACGGATTTTAATTTTCTTGAAAAGGAAAAACCCGGAGAAAATCACATTACAACACTGAAGTGTACTCTGTAACAACGTTATATACCTTATGTATACATAACGGCGGTTACAGATCACCCCTTTGAGTTTTGACGGGTTTGAATTTTCTTGAAAAGTAAAATTCGGAGAAAATCACATCACAAACATCCCACTGGTGTAAATATACACTAAAAAGCAAATTTTATTTAATTACCTTTCTCTTAAATTCGTTTCCCACACACACACCCCTTCGAGTTTAAGAACTTAATAAATTTTAGATAGTATAATTAGTAGAAGAAAAGAAAATCACACACACAGCTTAAAAGTAAACATCTTAGACGATTGTGTATTTATCAAAATATATTTCTCAGTAAACCAGTTGGTGGATAAAACAAAAGTATTTCTTATAAAAATAATAATAATAATATTTTTAATGTCGACATGTTCTTGCTGCTCAGCTCTCCGCCATCCGTGATCATATTTTTTTTTTTTTAAGAAAATTCCTAGCGCCGTCACTCCAACATATCTCCATCTCTTCGTGTTATAAATAGGCCTGCTGACTCGACGAAACTGTTGCTACTGCCATCCACAACGTGACCAGTCGTGGGATAGTGGCTATTGATGATCATGCGACCGCTACCGCGATCCAGATGAGCTGACACTTTTGTCTCAGGAAGTAAATCTGCAAAACAATTCATCCATGTTCTCCCGGCTCGAACGATGAATCCTGGACTCAGCGTTTTCAGTTTTAATTGATTTTGAGTCTCTCTCCTCACGTGCTGTTCCGGAAAATCTTCCTTTGGAATCTTCAAATATCTTCCATGTATGGAAACGAATCTCAAATCCAACCACCGCACTTCCAAACAGATACTCCACAGCTGTTTTCAGTTTATTGATTTGATGTCCATGTTTGATAATATCTCTTATCAAATCTTCCAAGAAAGATCGCCGTATGCACATCACTTCCGTCGAATCTCGGCCCCGTCACTATCTGCATCACTAAAACTCGGAAATTTGGCTGATGGTTCCGTCGTATCCAAAGTTCACATTACTGGAAGGTGTCCGAATTCTTTGCTCCAACTCATTTAAACACCCGATCACCGAAGTAATAATAGTTAATATTATTTCTCTCATTGTTTTTTAAATAAACAACCTTTCTTTCCTCCTATTCCTTGCGCTTCCGTTTTGAGACACCTTTTTTTTTTAATAAATATTTTTCTTTTGTCTAATTATTAATTCACAAAAAAAAATTACGTAAATTCACTATTGCACTATTGTAATCCACTTTTATTTTATAAATTGATTTATAAAGATTGCCCTATTCATTCGCATTGGTTTAGTCAAAATTAATTTTAAAATGTTTAAATTTTACGACATACTATTTATTTATTTTTATACTATTTTTAGCAAGCAAGCAGAATTTATTTTTTTATTTATTTGAACAACCATTAATTTACCTGATGTCAATTTGTATAAGTAAGATTTTAAGAAGAGACAATTCTACACTAGCAATGATTTAGAGAATTTAGAGTGTTAAATTTTAGCATTTAATATCCCAAATAATTCCCTTTAAAAATGCTTTAACTTCCTTAAACACTCTATTTTATTTATTTTATTCTATGTAAATATTGTATTGAAGTAATATTTTAACCTATGTATAAAAGTATCAATTCCTATAATTATAAAAATAAGAAAATCCTACTCTACTCTAAACTACATTTATGAGAAATGATTATGAAATCCAGTAAAAGTTTTCAACATTGCTAACTACCATAGTAACTCAAATTCTTTTAATGCGTAATTTAATCAAATTGATTAAATTTTTAATGACGCAAATCCTGGTCATACCGGCACCACTGTAACACGATTAGCTATTTAAATTTAAAATATTAAAAATAAAAGGCTTAATCGGTTATGACCTAAATCTACCTAACTTTGTACTTATCTAATCTACCTTATTTTATCTTAAAATTTTGGCCAATAAATGTGATCGTCTAGTTTATTTTATAACCGTCTAGAATTTGATTTAATGGACCCTTTACGTTGTGTCATTTACGTTGTGTTTTAAAGACGAGAACAAATGAATAAATCAAATTATCAAAATAACCGTAACCGTAACCGTAACCGAAATAAAACCGCAAATGTTATCGAACACAAATAGTCAAAACAAAAGAATCATGCACACATAAAATAAAACATTGAAATACACACACACGAAAAAAATATAGCCGTAAGTATTTGAAAATAAAAACAATCAGAAGAAAAACAAAGCAGAACATAAAACACGCAAAACGATAAACAATAACACAAAACCAATAAATTAATTTCAATAAAACAACGGATTTCGCAAATGTAATGTAATGGCTTAAAACATGCAACTTAACTGAACAGCAACCAGCTACTCGGATGAGACGATCCTCCTCTTCTTTCTTCATGGCCATAAACCCATACAAATACATATATACTTCATTATAATAAGATATAATTATAAAAATATATAATTGAAATACATAAGGTAAACACATTAAAAGGATTAATATTACGAAAGTATACGCTCAGTTCCACGCTCCAATAACTCGTCACTGGCAGCAATATCTAGAAGAAAATAGGGAATGGGAATTTGACCTTTAGGTCCATGAATGGGAATCCTAAGCGAATGGATTTAATAATAATAATAAGGCTCCCTTCCAACCTAGCACCTTATTCCTTTCCATACAGATCCTTAAGGTTCAACCTAACACGCCTCAAATAAAACTAACTTACAAACCTTCATATCTCATACCGATCTCATTCTTACATCACTTAATTTTTAGAATCATTCATCACAATCATTCAGGAAATTTTGTTTTTAATTATTATTTGATTTTAACTATTCTAATTACGACCAAGTAATCCAATATGACTCTACTTTCCTATTTCCCTACTGGCATTAAATGGTCTGACGTGTGTGGTGTGTGTACCTAGTGCATGATCGAATACTCAGCCGAAATATAGATCTCGCCAGCTAGACCCAATTCCGACCTAATATTCTGTGTTATCCCTCCCGATCCGGTACGCGCGGTTTCCCTGCTGATAAGCGAGAGACTTCTAGGAGCCCGAGTAATCTCCGCCAGCATTCCCTAGGCAAACGCTAGTGAGTTAAATAGTGTGCACGTGTGTATAGGTTTTATTAGAATTGCAAACAATTCTAATAAAACCTCAATTCAAATCAAAATTCGAAAGCTAAAATATTGTTTTGAGTATGGGTTGCAACTTAATGAAGTAAACTTATAAGATATCAGAGTTTCCAATAGGATTCAAGTTTCGAGTATGATTTTTCACACAAGGCGCTTGACACCAAGAATAAAATAATAACAGCAGTTGTAATGATAATGAGAGCGTAAAATATGTGTGCGTATAAATCCTTAGAATCTCGTTCAATGAGTCAGCATACTTCGATGATGACGATGATTGTTGTAAACTGCAGAAACCACACCTCTCCAAAACATATCAAACTGCTCCAGTAAATGTAGTTGATAAGTGAAACTTGTCACTTTATCTCCACATAGTTGAATTTTTAATAACTTTGGTTGTAAATATCGTTGCAGGCATAAATTATGCATAAAGATGATGTATTATTAAAGTGAAGAAGTTGATTTCATTATATTCGTAAGTAACGTTCTAAGTTGCACCCAAACTATGAGTTTCTAACAATAAATATATGTCCTAGCTATAAAAAGTAGGGTATATCCATTCAAAATTCCACATATGCAACACATACAACACTCACTCCTCCTACGAATATCCTACAATAATAGTAGCAAAGAAATCTACCCCACAATTAGCCCGTGTAGAACAACGTCGTTACTCCCGGCAGCTTCTGAAAATAATGATTAACACTACCCCCTATTTATCTAGCACAATTTATGAAAGAAAACAACGATGTCGAAAATTATATATACATATTAACATTATAAAATAAATGCAGATATTAACACTGACTTTAACTCTGGTATCAGAGTCTTTAAACACACTTCACTAACACTATAGAGATATCCTCCAGTATCTCAGAAATATAGCTCGCTTTCACTGATATATTACAATACAACACTTGTACAAATTTCACTCGCGTTTTATGAAAGAAAGTGCGACGATTTCTTTCTGATTTCGACACTTTGATCTTTACTCGCGCGGACTCTTTACTTTTAACGCGGACTCTATAAAACATATCGCACTACAACTCATACAAATTTCACTCGCGTTTTATGAAAGAAAGTAGCGGCGATTTCTTTCTATTTTCGAAATTTTGATCTTTACTCGACCATGGCACAACCCGGACTGCCGACCCTGTTCCCTTTCTTACGTGATTTTTGTTTAAAAAAAAATAACATCTTAATGTGTTTCACCACAAAAAATCCCCTTGAAGCTCACTTACGCGGACCTGTCATTTTTTTAAGAGAACACATTAAAATTATATTTATTATATTTAGTTTTGAACAAGTAAAAAGTTTCGCACTTGAAAAGCACTTATTTTTTGTTAAAATTTCTGGGCAACCGAATATCAGTAAGCAAAGTCTCACGTTATTTTGAAAGTGATCTAAAAGTACTATTAATATGATTAAATTAAGATGAAGATTTATAACGCAATCTGAAGACATGTTTAATTACAATTGTTGCCTTAATTTGTTAAAACTTTGAACGAGAGTTTTATTTTCTTTGGTTCTCAACACCAGTATGAACTTAAATATCAATATTTTATTATAAGATATTTTTTATTATCATTTTAAAATTAATAAAAATACTATTAAAATTATAGTTCGCATAATACTATTAATTAAATGTTTAAAATGTTCTAATTTCAAATGAGCCGAAGTTGATATACTGTAACGTATTTATACGTGTATAGTATGCGCCGGCGCCTGCTTGTCGCCAACCCTTAGGGCTGTGTCAAACCGTTAGTCAAATCCAATTTGTTGAAACTAGCGTACATTGTTTATTTATGAATATTGTAATGAGCAATCAAACTATAATAATTATAATATACACGACTTTAAATCATAAAATTAAAATTAAAAATATATGATAAGACCAACTGATAGTTAAATTTTATGTACTTAACATTTAATCAAATAATATTCAAATTATTTATTAACTTTAAAATTTAATCTCTACTTTTATGAAACTTGATTTATAATATCAGCAAATTCATACATATTTATACAACCTATAAAATGATTGTAGAGTTATTGACAGCCTTAGTAAATTCACTTCTAAATCCACTTCAGATCGTTCGTCAACACTGTGAACACATTAAAATTGTACGTGTAAATGTTTAGTCAAAATTACCTATTAACGCATTTGAATTATGGCCCTCTTCTTAAAACCAACAAGATTTGCCTTGTTTCTCTCTAGTTTAATAAGTTTACAGCATTTTAATCCTTATTTAACTGTAGTTACGATTCTAACATGAAATAGTAAACTGCAATTATTCATCTATAGTAACATAACTCTCACGATGCCTTGTCAACAAGTCAGGGTAATATTTGTCTAAAAACTCATTAAAACAGAACAAGGATAGCAAATGCGACTTTCGCTGTATCTAAATGAAATAGAAAACCTTATTTTCAATTGAATAGTACTGTGACAACGTTATGTACCTTTTGGATACATAACGGCGGTTACAGATCACCCCTTTGAGTTTTGACGGATTTTAATTTTCTTGAAAAGGAAAAACCCGGAGAAAATCACATTACAACACTGAAGTGTACTCTGTAACAACGTTATATACCTTATGTATACATAACGGCGCGCGGCGGTTACAGATCACCCCTTTGAGTTTTGACGGGTTTGAATTTTCTTGAAAAGTAAAATTCGGAGAAAATCACATCACAAACATCCCACTGGTGTAAATATACACTAAAAAGCAAATTTTATTTAATTACCTTTCTCTTAAATTCGTTTCCCACACACACACCCCTTCGAGTTTAAGAACTTAATAAATTTTAGATAGTATAATTAGTAGAAGAAAAGAAAATCACACACACAGCTTAAAAGTAAACATCTTAGACGATTGTGTATTTATCAAAATATATTTCTCAGTAAACCAGTTGGTGGATAAAACAAAAGTATTTCTTATAAAAATAATAATAATAATATTTTTAATGTCGACATGTTCTTGCTGCTCAGCTCTCCGCCATCCGTGATCATATTTTTTTTTTTTTAAGAAAATTCCTAGCGCCGTCACTCCAACATATCTCCATCTCTTCGTGTTATAAATAGGCCTGCTGACTCGACGAAACTGTTGCTACTGCCATCCACAACGTGACCAGTCGTGGGATAGTGGCTATTGATGATCATGCGACCGCTACCGCGATCCAGATGAGCTGACACTTTTGTCTCAGGAAGTAAATCTGCAAAACAATTCATCCATGTTCTCCCGGCTCGAACGATGAATCCTGGACTCAGCGTTTTCAGTTTTAATTGATTTTGAGTCTCTCTCCTCACGTGCTGTTCCGGAAAATCTTCCTTTGGAATCTTCAAATATCTTCCATGTATGGAAACGAATCTCAAATCCAACCACCGCACTTCCAAACAGATACTCCACAGCTGTTTTCAGTTTATTGATTTGATGTCCATGTTTGATAATATCTCTTATCAAATCTTCCAAGAAAGATCGCCGTATGCACATCACTTCCGTCGAATCTCGGCCCCGTCACTATCTGCATCACTAAAACTCGGAAATTTGGCTGATGGTTCCGTCGTATCCAAAGTTCACATTACTGGAAGGTGTCCGAATTCTTTGCTCCAACTCATTTAAACACCCGATCACCGAAGTAATAATAGTTAATATTATTTCTCTCATTGTTTTTTAAATAAACAACCTTTCTTTCCTCCTATTCCTTGCGCTTCCGTTTTGAGACACCTTTTTTTTTTAATAAATATTTTTCTTTTGTCTAATTATTAATTCACAAAAAAAAATTACGTAAATTCACTATTGCACTATTGTAATCCACTTTTATTTTATAAATTGATTTAAAGATTGCCCTATTCATTCGCATTGGTTTAGTCAAAATTAATTTTAAAATGTTTAAATTTTACGACATACTATTTATTTATTTTTATACTATTTTTAGCAAGCAAGCAGAATTTATTTTTTTATTTATTTGAACAACCATTAATTTACCTGATGTCAATTTGTATAAGTAAGATTTTAAGAAGAGACAATTCTACACTAGCAATGATTTAGAGAATTTAGAGTGTTAAATTTTAGCATTTAATATCCCAAATAATTCCCTTTAAAAATGCTTTAACTTCCTTAAACACTCTATTTTATTTATTTTATTCTATGTAAATATTGTATTGAAGTAATATTTTAACCTATGTATAAAAGTATCAATTCCTATAATTATAAAAATAAGAAAATCCTACTCTACTCTAAACTACATTTATGAGAAATGATTATGAAATCCAGTAAAAGTTTTCAACATTGCTAACTACCATAGTAACTCAAATTCTTTTAATGCGTAATTTAATCAAATTGATTAAATTTTTAATGACGCAAATCCTGGTCATACCGGCACCACTGTAACACGATTAGCTATTTAAATTTAAAATATTAAAAATAAAAGGCTTAATCGGTTATGACCTAAATCTACCTAACTTTGTACTTATCTAATCTACCTTATTTTATCTTAAAATTTTGGCCAATAAATGTGATCGTCTAGTTTATTTTATAACCGTCTAGAATTTGATTTAATGGACCCTTTACGTTGTGTCATTTACGTTGTGTTTTAAAGACGAGAACAAATGAATAAATCAAATTATCAAAATAACCGTAACCGTAACCGTAACCGAAATAAAACCGCAAATGTTATCGAACACAAATAGTCAAAACAAAAGAATCATGCACACATAAAATAAAACATTGAAATACACACACACGAAAAAAATATAGCCGTAAGTATTTGAAAATAAAAACAATCAGAAGAAAAACAAAGCAGAACATAAAACACGCAAAACGATAAACAATAACACAAAACCAATAAATTAATTTCAATAAAACAACGGATTTCGCAAATGTAATGTAATGGCTTAAAACATGCAACTTAACTGAACAGCAACCAGCTACTCGGATGAGACGATCCTCCTCTTCTTTCTTCATGGCCATAAACCCATACAAATACATATATACTTCATTATAATAAGATATAATTATAAAAATATATAATTGAAATACATAAGGTAAACACATTAAAAGGATTAATATTACGAAAGTATACGCTCAGTTCCACGCTCCAATAACTCGTCACTGGCAGCAATATCTAGAAGAAAATAGGGAATGGGAATTTGACCTTTAGGTCCATGAATGGGAATCCTAAGCGAATGGATTTAATAATAATAATAAGGCTCCCTTCCAACCTAGCACCTTATTCCTTTCCATACAGATCCTTAAGGTTCAACCTAACACGCCTCAAATAAAACTAACTTACAAACCTTCATATCTCATACCGATCTCATTCTTACATCACTTAATTTTTAGAATCATTCATCACAATCATTCAGGAAATTTTGTTTTTAATTATTATTTGATTTTAACTATTCTAATTACGACCAAGTAATCCAATATGACTCTACTTTCCTATTTCCCTACTGGCATTAAATGGTCTGACGTGTGTGGTGTGTGTACCTAGTGCATGATCGAATACTCAGCCGAAATATAGATCTCGCCAGCTAGACCCAATTCCGACCTAATATTCTGTGTTATCCCTCCCGATCCGGTACGCGCGGTTTCCCTGCTGATAAGCGAGAGACTTCTAGGAGCCCGAGTAATCTCCGCCAGCATTCCCTAGGCAAACGCTAGTGAGTTAAATAGTGTGCACGTGTGTATAGGTTTTATTAGAATTGCAAACAATTCTAATAAAACCTCAATTCAAATCAAAATTCGAAAGCTAAAATATTGTTTTGAGTATGGGTTGCAACTTAATGAAGTAAACTTATAAGATATCAGAGTTTCCAATAGGATTCAAGTTTCGAGTATGATTTTTCACACAAGGCGCTTGACACCAAGAATAAAATAATAACAGCAGTTGTAATGATAATGAGAGCGTAAAATATGTGTGCGTATAAATCCTTAGAATCTCGTTCAATGAGTCAGCATACTTCGATGATGACGATGATTGTTGTAAACTGCAGAAACCACACCTCTCCAAAACATATCAAACTGCTCCAGTAAATGTAGTTGATAAGTGAAACTTGTCACTTTATCTCCACATAGTTGAATTTTTAATAACTTTGGTTGTAAATATCGTTGCAGGCATAAATTATGCATAAAGATGATGTATTATTAAAGTGAAGAAGTTGATTTCATTATATTCGTAAGTAACGTTCTAAGTTGCACCCAAACTATGAGTTTCTAACAATAAATATATGTCCTAGCTATAAAAAGTAGGGTATATCCATTCAAAATTCCACATATGCAACACATACAACACTCACTCCTCCTACGAATATCCTACAATAATAGTAGCAAAGAAATCTACCCCACAATTAGCCCGTGTAGAACAACGTCGTTACTCCCGGCAGCTTCTGAAAATAATGATTAACACTACCCCCTATTTATCTAGCACAATTTATGAAAGAAAACAACGATGTCGAAAAACGTACTCGTAGCACCGCTTACCTGAAAACTTGGTAAATATAACGTATTAACATTATAAAATAAATGCAGATATTAACACTGACTTTAACTCTGGTATCAGAGTCTTTAAACACACTTCACTAACACTATAGAGATATCCTCCAGTATCTCAGAAATATAGCTCGCTTTCACTGATATATTACAATACAACACTTGTACAAATTTCACTCGCGTTTTATGAAAGAAAGTGCGACGATTTCTTTCTGATTTCGACACTTTGATCTTTACTCGCGCGGACTCTTTACTTTTAACGCGGACTCTATAAAACATATCGCACTACAACTCATACAAATTTCACTCGCGTTTTATGAAAGAAAGTAGCGGCGATTTCTTTCTATTTTCGAAATTTTGATCTTTACTCGACCATTTTTTTTTTTTTTTTTTTTCGTGGGGGAATGCCTTTACACATCCCCGCTACGCCCCGGGGGAGGCGGAGCGGGGTATGTCGGACTCGGTGCCAGAAGGGCACCCATACCGACTAAACCCCCACGGTGTCCCTCGTCGCCGGCAAAAGCGGGGTCACAGGACCACTTGCACATTCTCTGTAACCCCACCATGCCGCTGTCCGCAGCCGGACTCACCTCAGGAGGGGATTACCTCCCCCCTTCAAACGGCTCGAGCGATGCCCAGGACACAGGGCATTGACTACTCAGGAGACCTCTAATAATTTAGGAGTGTCGGATACCCCCGTATCCTACACCCCCAGGGCCTCCTAGCGGAGAAGGAGTGCGCGCCCGACTGGCTCGCCTCCGTCTCCGCGCCCTCCGGAGCGGGGGAGCGAGAGGATCCCTTTCTCTCTCCCGCTCCTCGGCCTCTCTCTGCGACATCACGTCCTCGCAGAAAGAGACCATCGCCTCCCAGGACCTCTCGTCTGCGACCATCTTAGATAAGATGGTCGGCAGTGAGAGATCCGCTCCTATAGCCGCAACTAGTGCGAGCCGCGGCTCCGCCGACCCTGAGCACACCTCCAGTACGTGCTGCGCCGTCTCCTCAGCGCAACCGCACTGATGGCACACCGGAGTTGCCTCCTTTCGTGCTACATTGCACAGGTACCTCCCGAAGCATCCATGCCCCGAGAGGACCTGTGTCAGCCGGAAGGAGTGCCCCCCATGCCCACGATGGAGCCAGTCCCCGAGAACGGGCCGGACAGCCTCCAGAAATCGGACGGCCCCGGCCCCTCTCCTGCGCTCCAATGCGAGCCGCCTGCTCCAGGACTCTAGAGCAGCGTCCCTGGCGTTTCTTCTCCATTCCTCCACCTCCCGTGGGGTAGGCCGGAGGTCCTCTTCGCGTGCCCGTGCCCTGCGCCAGTATACTGAGGACAAGACATCAGCCTCCAGGTCCCACGGGAGGGAGCCGGCGAGAACGCAAGCCACCTCATGTGAGAGTGTGCGGTAGCCCCTGCATACTCTCACTGCCATGGCCCTCTGGCTCCCATAGAGCCGGGCAATTCCCCTGGAGTCCAGAGAGCCAGCCCATATTGGAGCCCCGTAGAGGGCCATTGAGCGCACTACCGCCATGTAGAGGCGGCGGCAGCTCCCATTCCCTCCACCAAGGTTTGGAAGGAGGCGGCTTAGCGCAGCCGCCGTACCCATTAGCCTCGGGGTCAGCCGCTCGAGGTGTGCCCCGAATTTCCATCTGCTGTCGAGCACGACGCCAAGATATTTTAGCGTCGACCCAATAGCGATGGACGTTCCCCCAACCTCGATAACTGAGCCTGCCGGCGGTGCCCTCCGAGGACCATGGAAACAAATGGCCTCAGATTTGTGGAGCGCTACCTCCAGGCCCAGCCGCCGTATTCTGGCAACTACTTCCGCAACTCCGGCAGTGGCTAGAAGAGATGCTTCCCTAAACGTCCTTCCCCGGGCGGTAACTAAAGTGTCGTCGGCGTAGCACACAACGTCGACGCCACGAAGATTAGCGCCCCGCAGAACCCAATTATAACCAATGTTCCACAGAGTTGGGCCCAATACGGACCCCTGTGGAACGCCGCAGGTCATTGGGCTCCGGCTTTCTCCGTTCTGCGTAGGGTAAACTACCTCTCTATCCGAGAGGTAGTCTCCGACAAGACGTTGGAGGTACTGGGGGACCCTATGATATCCCAGTCCCTCCAATATCGTACTCCACGGCAGGGTGTTAAAGGCGTTGGCGATGTCTAGTGACACCGCCAACATAACCCCGCCGCTGGAGTGTGCCCTCTCGGAGAGGTCGTAGACGTAAGATATCGCATCCACTGTCGAGCGACCTCTCCGAAAACCAAACTGGGTGTCAGCCAAGTCCGGGCCGGTAACCTCGAGGTGCTTGACCAGGCGGCCAGCCACCACGCGCTCCAAGAGCTTGCCAGCCTCGTCAAGCAGCACGATCGGGCGATAACCCGCCGGTTCGTTCGCGGGGCGCCCTTCCTTTCGCAGGAGTACTAGCCGGCCCTGTTTCCACCGCTTAGGGAACCGACCCTCTCTCAGGCAGCGGTCAAACAGCGCCCTGATGCGCTGCTCTAGCTCCTCCTGTACGAGAGCCCACGCGCGCCCGGGAATTCCATCTGGTCCCGGTGCCGTGTTTTTGGCTCTCATGCGAA
Source organism: Peribatodes rhomboidaria (assembly GCA_911728515.1). NCBI lineage: Eukaryota > Metazoa > Arthropoda > Insecta > Lepidoptera > Geometridae > Peribatodes > Peribatodes rhomboidaria. The sequence goes on along the minus strand of OU452174.1, from coordinate 15,034,350 downwards.
GAACGGCTGCGCCCAGCTCTCCTTGAGAGATCTCGGGCACCTCCTCTTCCTCTTCCTCAACCTGCAAGATAGGCGCCTCCATAGCAGGAGGGACAAACTCGTTTCCTGGACTACCGGGAAAGAGGCCCTCAACCACTCGACGGAGAACCACCGACTCCAGGGTGCTGGTGACCGGGGGGGCCCAGCGGCGAAGCTTTTGCCTGGCCCACTGATACGGCCGCCCCCATGGGTCTCTCTCTAGCGACACTAGGAGCTCCTCCCAGGCCTCCGCCTTTGCCTGGCTGATGGCAACGCGAAGGGCCTTGCACGCCTCTCTATAGGCAGCATAGAGGGCATTCAGCTCTTCTGCGTCCTGGCTGGTTCTCCTGCGATGGCGCTGGTAGTGGCGGCGACTCGCCAAGCACTGACGGCGGAGCTCAGCAATCCTCTCGCTCCACCAGTAGACCTGGCGTCTGGACTGTGGAGGTCCCGCACGTGGCATGGCGGCATCACACACGTGCGTCATTGCCCTGCACAGTCCATCAGCCTCAGAATCCAGGTCCACTAGCCCCGAGGAGGACGCGTTCCACGCCTGGACTATGGCTGCTTCCTGCAGCAATTCCAAGTCCAGGCGGTTCAACGCCCAACGTGGTCCTACTGCAGATTTCAACCGCGTGCCCGGGCCTGTCGCAGCTGACGAGGAGACGCTGAATCGGATGTACCGGTGGTCAGAGAGCGTCTCCTCGTCCACCAGGACCTCCCAGTCCCGGACCCGTACCGCGAGCTCAGGGGTGGCTAAGGTCACATCGACCACCGACCCGCCTGAGCGCCGCACGCATGTGTTCGTGGAGCCACGGTTGAGAACGCACATTCCTAACTCTACTAGCCATTCTTCTACAGCCCTTCCCCTTGCATCTGTCCTTCGAGACCCCCACGCCGTGGATTTTGCATTGAGGTCTCCAAGGACGATGACTGGTCGGGGACGGCATTGGCCAACCAGGGTCCCCACCTCGCCAAGAAAAGTCTCGAACTCGGAGAGAACCCTGTTGGGGGAGAAATACACTCCTACAACTACCACCCCACCAATCCGGGCTGCGACATGTCCCCTTCCCCTTACTACATCCTCAAGCGGGGGGGACTGGGCAGGCGACTGGGTGGTGATCGCTACCAAACCGTCGAGATCTCCGACCCAGTCAGCCCTGGGCGGGATCCGGTACGGCTCTGCAACCACGCCCAATCTTTACTCGACCATGGCACAACCCGGACTGCCGACCCTGTTCCCTTTCTTACGTGATTTTTGTTTAAAAAAAAATAACATCTTAATGTGTTTCACCACAAAAAATCCCCTTGAAGCTCACTTACGCGGACCTGTCATTTTTTTAAGAGAACACATTAAAATTATATTTATTATATTTAGTTTTGAACAAGTAAAAAGTTTCGCACTTGAAAAGCACTTATTTTTTGTTAAAATTTCTGGGCAACCGAATATCAGTAAGCAAAGTCTCACGTTATTTTGAAAGTGATCTAAAAGTACTATTAATATGATTAAATTAAGATGAAGATTTATAACGCAATCTGAAGACATGTTTAATTACAATTGTTGCCTTAATTTGTTAAAACTTTGAACGAGAGTTTTATTTTCTTTGGTTCTCAACACCAGTATGAACTTAAATATCAATATTTTATTATAAGATATTTTTTATTATCATTTTAAAATTAATAAAAATACTATTAAAATTATAGTTCGCATAATACTATTAATTAAATGTTTAAAATGTTCTAATTTCAAATGAGCCGAAGTTGATATACTGTAACGTATTTATACGTGTATAGTATGCGCCGGCGCCTGCTTGTCGCCAACCCTTAGGGCTGTGTCAAACCGTTAGTCAAATCCAATTTGTTGAAACTAGCGTACATTGTTTATTTATGAATATTGTAATGAGCAATCAAACTATAATAATTATAATATACACGACTTTAAATCATAAAATTAAAATTAAAAATATATGATAAGACCAACTGATAGTTAAATTTTATGTACTTAACATTTAATCAAATAATATTCAAATTATTTATTAACTTTAAAATTTAATCTCTACTTTTATGAAACTTGATTTATAATATCAGCAAATTCATACATATTTATACAACCTATAAAATGATTGTAGAGTTATTGACAGCCTTAGTAAATTCACTTCTAAATCCACTTCAGATCGTTCGTCAACACTGTGAACACATTAAAATTGTACGTGTAAATGTTTAGTCAAAATTACCTATTAACGCATTTGAATTATGGCCCTCTTCTTAAAACCAACAAGATTTGCCTTGTTTCTCTCTAGTTTAATAAGTTTACAGCATTTTAATCCTTATTTAACTGTAGTTACGATTCTAACATGAAATAGTAAACTGCAATTATTCATCTATAGTAACATAACTCTCACGATGCCTTGTCAACAAGTCAGGGTAATATTTGTCTAAAAACTCATTAAAACAGAACAAGGATAGCAAATGCGACTTTCGCTGTATCTAAATGAAATAGAAAACCTTATTTTCAATTGAATAGTACTGTGACAACGTTATGTACCTTTTGGATACATAACGGCGGTTACACGTGAAAGAGTAACAAACATCCATCCATCCATCCATCCATTCTTACAAACTTTCGCGTTTATAATATTAGTAGGATTATTAGTTAGGACTCAAAGCTAAACAATTACTGAGTGCAATACCAAGGCTGAATAATCTTAAATCCTTGCTAATATTTATAAAATGCCAGTGTCTCTGTTTATTTGAATGTTTGTTACGCTTGCATAGCTATTTAATATCGATTAGATAGCAATGCAGAATTTCATGATTACCTATCGAGGTAATCATGAAATTTTGCAAACACGTTGCCAGACGTACAAAATTGGACATAGGGCACGTTTCACCTCGAATAAAAGTAGCTAGTACTAAATGTGAATAAACTCGACAGAATACAACATGATTACGAAGTACACCGTGCATTCCAACTTAAAAGTGGGATAGTTCCACAATAACCAATTTCTATACTTGTCTAGGGCACCATAGCGTGCGGTCAGCGGAAAACAAATTTTCAAAAATCGACCGTCGCGTACGCAGTGCAGCGTTGCTTTTCGCCTGTTCGAAAAAAAATGATCTTGAATTACAAAAATCAAATAGATCTACCTTATGTGTGCAGCATGGAGTTGCTTTCGCATGTCGTTCCTTAAGCACACATGGTGTGCGTAAGGCACTCGGCGGGATACGTGAGCGAGGCACTTTCATAAGCCCATTTCATCTTGCAAAAATGCACCAGCTAATGAAGACGAAACAGCTAAGTGTAATTAAGAGTATGCGAGAAAATTTAAACAAAACTGCTAATTACAAATGAGTTTAAACAAACTCTTTCCTAAAGGAATTGAAACATCGACACGCATGGCATGGGAGAGAACCTTCGAGAATTTAATATCGCCCTGAAAGTTCAGACCGCGCCCATTATTGGATACTCGTTATTTATTATGCCAATAAATTCCGTCGCCACCTTACTTGCAGGAATTATGTAAAAATAATAAGAGAAGCCCAGCGTGGAGCGTTCATCATTGTTTTATCTTCGATGAAAATGTTGGTGTTTTTCGTGTTTTGCGCATCGAGTCTGAATCCGATTACCTTTACGAAATCAATGATTAAAGTTTAGGAAATAATATCTATACCCATCGAACATAGCCTTTTAAGTAGGCCATCATCGATGGCTCGTCTTCCAAGCCAGAGAGTGCAGGTTTGATCCCAACCGAAAACACACACTAATTAATTCATCTGTGAACATAATGTACAATGTCATCTGCTGTATAACTTTTGGATGCATGAAATTTTTTTTTATGTATTTCTCAGATGATTATTTGTTTATTTTATTTTATTTATTAAGGTAAGTACATATATAGATATATGTACATAATATATAGACATATATATAGATTATTTAACTGTATTCTGTATCGTGGATACAGAATACAGTCAAATAATCTATAATAAGAGGTGAAAGGACCAAACCATGCATAATCATCGTTGAACAACCAAGCTCTGCTCAAGCGTGGTACAGACCTGGAGGGCTATTCCAGAGCGTGAGATGAGATGAGATTTTATCTTGGTCACTCTTACACCTATGACGTTTCAAACGAGAGCAACAAGGAGGAAAAAAGGTGAGATGAAAATCTCAGACCTCCGAATAGGGCCACTGACTTGAGTGATCGAAGAGCAAATGTCAACTTAAGTGCCGATTATCAACTGAGTGACGTTTTAGAATACTACGCTACTCAGGTGAACTACGTTCATAGAATTTGGTCTCAAGTATAGTTCTAGAATTAAATCTCTACCTAAAACTATGTAGTTTTAAATCGAGATTCATAACTGAGCGTGGTATTGGCATGCGGGCCTTAGCATGTCTATCCATCGTTTTGCATGGGGTGTTAGCCGCACGTGGCTCGCGGTAAGTTTTGATGTTATGTGATGTGATGATCTGCCCACTTATTTTGTAAGCGTAGTAGCAATGGTCATCGTGTGTCCTCACGCTCGTTTGTATGACGCGAGCAATTAGTGCGAGCGGGATACTATGGTGCTTTCCTAAGCACCATAGTTCGGCCTACTAATTTGACGACAATCTGCGTTGTCTAGTGCCATCTAGTTTCATTCGAATCAAACAGAATATCTCACCAATGAGCTATCCTAATCCAATATCTTGTTTAGACTTCGTAATAATACCATTATCCAAAAGACACTAAAAGGACAAGGACTCAGCAGCAAGCTAACCTATTTAGACATAGACAGACAGAGCTGATTGTCCATGCAGGTTTCCATCGGACCCTCTAGGGTTCAATTGACCCTTTTAGCAAAATTGGATTGAGTCAACATATCGGAGAGGTGACCTTCACGGTACTTGGACCGTAGTTAATTTGAGTTTATACAACACACAATCGGGTTAGTTAAAGCGTACCTATGTTCTGACTGGACTGAGTCGTATGACAGCTTTGTTAGTAGGCTGACGTCGTTCCTATAGGGGCCATCTATGAGTTCCAAATTCATATTCTTCCAAGTTCTTGGTCACTTTCTGAATTTTCCTATTTTTTTTTCTAATACTGGTTTTTCCGTTTATCTTTACAAATTCGTTTTATTCCACTTTACTAAATTTTCAAAGGAAAGTACAATCACGCCGAAAAGCGCTGCGTCGTAGTCATAATTCAAAAAATTCAAAATTCAAAATTAATTTATGTCAGGCATGACACCCATAACAGCACACTTTGTAAATTACATTCGATTTAATATAAGTATAGGTAATGCGTAAAATTAAAAACTGAACTTATTTATAACAATTGAATAATTATGAATAACAATAAAAACAATCAATAATTATATAAACACGTCAATTACAATAAAAAATTGAAAATAAATAAATTAAATGTCAAATAAAATAGTAAGTACATTAAAAATTCAAAAAATTCAAAATTTTTGTAAAATTCAAAAAAATTCAAAAATTCATTAAAAATTCAAAAAAAAAATTCAAATATGGCTATATTTGGCTATAATAATGGCTTCAAAAAACAGTTTTTACGATTTTTAACTACAAAACCGAGCCATTAAAAACAATTTGTAATTTTCATGCTTAGTAAAAAAAAGTAGTTACTTTTAAAGTACGATATGAAGTAGTGATCAACTTAGACGAAATAGTTTCACTGGTGGAATAAAATGAAGGCGACAGTATTGAATTCGCAATGTCATTTGTCGTGGTCACGTAGTGGACTAAGACACGTAGTCCAAAAGCCTGTAACCGACTTGAGTTCTTCTGTTTGACATTATAGAGGCAAAATACTTATCTGAAAAGACAATTTTGTTGTACTTGCAACTAAGGAATAGAGAAACAGTGTAGAATAAACGCACCTGAAGTAATAGGCCTCATGGGACAGGTCATGATGTTCTCGCACCGCTGCCCGTCGATGTTGAACTCCTCGTTTTCAATGTACAGCTTTATGTACGGCAGTCGGGTGTTCAGGTGGTACCTGCCGGGATAATACATTTATTACACGGTTATTTTAAGCTCCAATCGTATGTTTGGTTTAATTCTTGCAACAGATTTTACAAATACTTCTATTTAGTTTCAGTTCAGAAAACTTTTTGTACGGAACAGCTGATTTTATTCGCGATTTTATGGTTTGCGCCAAGGTTAAAGTTCTTCATTTTGATAAATGCAATGACCACAGAACAAATATCTGTTCTATGACAATGACCCTATAAAGTGTCGTGCGTAAGTTACCAATAACCCTGTACAAACATTATCATCATCATTACAGTCTCACTCCAGGGACACACCTACTCTACGTCGAGGGTGACTGAGGCGTCCAATGTCACATACACACATACATGTACAAAAATGACACGTTGTCCCAATAGACTAAGGGTGAGATTGGCAGCTTGTGGCAGCCTGAAAGGGCTGCTAACCTTCTAGGAACACCTGGGTTGGTTAGAGTGAAAGAAAGGGCAGAAGAGAAAGAGTTCACGCTCAATGACCCAATCAAGTGGCTAAGTGCGGGGAATGCCCCGCTAAGCAAACAAACAAACAAGGGTGAGATTCAAAGACCGCTTTGAATCTGAACCGAAGTCAAGAGACTTTACTTTGGTAGAAAGTTCAAGTTTCCGGGCAATATTCTTGCACTTTGCATCGAAGTAAAGTCGAAGTGCGGTCTCTGAATGTCGCCCTAACATCTCCATTCCGCTTGTTCAAATCAACAATAACCAAGATCGCAGACAGCAATATCAGCAGCAAAAAATATTTATGAACACAATATAAAGTACAGTCTGATTGGAAAATAACTGCGACAATGGCATCTGAATTGGACGAGAATAGCTGTGGTCGGGTCTTTGCCCTGTTGGAACGAGTTACCTATATTATTCAGACAGACTTTGTCTTCGGTCTACTTCTTTGAGAGATTGCGAGACAGATTGAATTTGCTACTTTTGCTGTAGTTGTTTGTGTTGCTGATTGTATTTTTGATATTTCAATGGTATTTGGAAAATAAGTATAGATAGATAAATCTACCTTAATGTTCTTTCTTTTAAATTAATTCAGCGTTAAAAATAGTAAGCCAATTGATTTCCAGTTCATTTCAACTTGTTATTCAAATATTGGTAGGTAGACTATAGCTGATTTCTGAACAATACTGTACTATAATTTTATTCTGTGACACACCTAAAAAAAGATTAAAAAAAAAACTTAATTCAAATTGTAAAAAATACATACAGACGAACACAGAAACTCCTCTTTTTGGAAGGCGGTTAAAACGCGCCGTAGTATCCCCCATACAAAAGCCATTAATGCCCAAACTATTCTGTAAAGTCAACTCTATTCGAAGCGATCTCCATTCGCCACGCTTGTTTGTTTAGGCTTTCAGTTATACTGTTTGTCGTCTCTGTTCAATGCAGCGTTATAGATAGAGAGGGTATATATTAAACGGCCGGGGATTAGATACAAGTGGTAGCTGGGCTTAGAAACATTTAATTTTTGTCTAAGCAAAACGAAGATGGTCTTTTGTCTTTTTCGATCGATTTCAGAAATGTTACAGAAAGAAAAAGACAGAACACTGTATAACTATTCCGAGGCTATACAACGTTTATTGTTAAGGGGGTTAGTCTTTTAGGACATCTTGGTATTGTGTACGTAATTATGTACGTTTAATTATTTGTCCGTTAATAACTTGAGGATGATCCAATCTATTTTGAATGTTATGGAGGGAAATGAGTAATTAGTTCTTTTTAATCATGAAAGTGGTATCATAAGGAGAAGATGAGTGACTCACTTTCAAAGCTGGTCTTACTCAACTGTGTCTACTGACACGCTTGTGCTTCAGTCGCGCTTGGGACACTGTCATCAACGCTTGAAGGACTTGATAATTAATGTCATGATACTCGTAGGTAGGTCAAGGTCATGATAATAAAGGACATGATATTCACCCCACTGCGTGAATTATTTACCAACATACCTATTAGGCCTAAATAGGGGCCATAATATACCCACCTGCAGTGTAAGTTCCTCGGGTAGACGCCGGGGTAGGCGGCTGACTGCACGTAGCAGGTCTGTAGCCGGCAGTCTCGGAATACTCGCTCACAGTACGACCTAAGACAATAAAAGACAATTTCATTATGAAGAAACTACTTTAGCGGTTTCACCCGCGCTCCCACAGTAACCTTTTTTTTTGATAAAAAGTACCATGTCCTTTTCTGTACCCCAGACAACGTGTATAAAAAAATCATGATGATCGATTGAGCAGTTAGGGCGTGAAGCGTTACAAACACACAAACAAACAAATGAACAAACTCACTTTCGGATTTATAATATTAGTTAGGATTAAAAGGAAACTTTTATTTAGCTTTGTCTGGTAATGTTATATTTTACTAGCTGTTGCCCGCTAGTTTATTCGCGTTTATTCAGAAAATAGTATCCAAAAACCTTTCTCGTGAAATGCTGTAACTAATCACCAAATTTCATCAAGATCCGTTCAGCCGTTTAGTCGTGAAAAGCCTACAAATAGACATATACAGGGTTATTTGTACCTAATCAAAAACCTCTTAAGGGTTCATTGTACTCATCAGTACGAACAACTTTTACTATGGGACGAACTCCGAAATAGCGAAAAAAAAAAACAGCTGTTCCATACAAAAAGTTCAATCACCTTTGACAAAATGTATGGAACAGCTGATTTTTTTTCGCGATTTCGTATTGATGAGTACAATGAACCCTTAAGAGGTTTCTGGTGAGTTACAAATAAGCATGTAGAAAGACAAAGTTACTTTCGATTTGAAATTTTAGTATGGAGTAGTATATCTTCTCAGTTTTATTTTAGTTGTTTTTTTTTTTTTTTTAAAGTTCTTTATTAACTTAACAATTAAACACTTACAATACAGACACAGTCTATTAATTTTAGTTAGTTAAAGTACGTGGTACTTTTAGGTATTTATTCTGTGGTTGTAGGTAAGTACAGTTCCTAAAGCTTAATGATTTCAAACACCGTGGAACAACTATGTGAGTCATATTTATCTATCCAACTGAAAAAAATAATTCTAGGTAAGAATTTAAGTTTCAGAAATAATTTGCGAACTTAGATGTTGAATTTTTTTGCACATGTAGGATTGTATGGACTTTTCACATTTCATTTATAATGGTGTTTCCATAATTTAACATACTTAACAAAACCAACGCCTTTTCCCCGAAGGGTTGCTGGTGTATTACAACACCACACTAAGTTATAATAATGCTTAATTATGCCGCAACTCTAATTAAAGTTTCACGCCCTAGCTCCAAGATCTTGAACTTAATTTGGATCTCACCGTCAAGCGTAATTAGTTTTGTACATGGTTTTAGAGAAACAGTTTTTCTGAAAATCTTTTTTGGTTTTTTGTAGGTATTTTTATGTTTTCAATGCGCTTAAAACATATTCAATTAGTTACGCTTTAAGGACGTACTAAATAGTTGGATGGAGTCTGGGGCTCTATTCTGACGCGTAAGATATAATTACCTTGTCATTATCATGAGTGTGAGTGACTAAAATAGTATTTCACGCCTTAAAATAGAGTTTCTGTTCGGAAAGAAAACTGTCGTGGCGACAACGGGAGCTAACAGAACAAAATATTTTTAATATAACGTAACATATTGTCACACCTTTCCCTGGCAGGGGTGTAAAATACCCCACACTTCACTGGACGATATTCAGCCCCAGGGGGATTAGCAGATGACATTAAATTCGCATATATGCTCACAAATGAACAAATTGGTGCGTGCCTTTTCTGCAATATTATTTTGTCTTACAATATAACGGATTAAGCACAGTGGCGCCCTTAAATCGAACAGCAGTTCTTTTTCCGAAAGACTAGTCTATATACCTACAGCGTGTTACAAAAACCCTTTTTCATAATTGAAGGGCATGTACACACACTTCACGCAAGTATTCACGCAAAAATACCTAAAAAAAAATGCACATAAAAATAGCAAGAGTTAATGAACGTTTAGGAACGCTATAAAAACAGGACATTTTGCAAAAATTTTAATAAACGTGTATCATTTATATTATGTTGGCGGCTTTTATTCTAAGAAAATAGCGGCACGAATAGTTCACAAATGAAATTGTATTACTTGATTAGTGTCCACGTCCGTGCTTTTAGTAAGGCAGAGCGCAATGTGTGTTCAAAATGTTAATAGTCAATATTTAATTTAAACTAGCATAATTGCATCCTCCAGTCGATACTGGATGCGCATCTCGCGGATTTAACGGGATTTTTGTAACATCCTGTATAGTTAAAAAGTAAGTAAATATTTTAACTGATAAATATGGAAACTGGTATCTCTAGCAGGTACATCCGTATCCCAGAGTCCCAAGACACAGGCTTATACGCCTAGTTTGGGGCTCGCCGGCAATTAATGTTAAAGCAAAGGCTTTTACACGCTTTTACACGATATATTATATCGTGTACTGTGTATTGAGTTAACCTTCAGATGATATTTATGTCGCGGAATATTATATCGTGTACTGTGTATTGAATTAACCTTCAGATGATATTTATGTCGCGGAATATTATATCGTGTACTGTGTATTGAGTTAACCTTCAGATGATATTTATGTCGCGGAATATTATATCGTGGACTGTGTATTGAGTTAACCTTCAGATGATATTTATGTCGCGGAATATTATATCGTGGACTGTGTATTGAGTTAACCTTCAAATGATAAGATATACTCATATCCGGCGGCACCGCAGCGCTGACCCATTGCCCAATAAATCCCCGTCTCAATACACCGACTGGCAACTACTCATCGCCCAGAATAAATCAAGACCGGCCTCAATTACTTAACAGGCTTATCCCGAGTCGCAAACGTAGAATCATTCAGCACCAAATGGTCCACTTTGAGCTCGACGTGACCAGAATCACGTATAAATCGCTCGGAACAGTCGCAAATAGTGATAGTGAGGGAGTGATTTGATCGAATTGTTCGAATTACTCGATTGATTTTGAATAATTTATTTATTTATTCGTGAAACGTTCGTGAAAAGTACATATGTATTTTTATACAAATACATGTCTTTAATATGAGTATAATTATATTTTTACAAATTATGTATTAATTTATAAATCATTTATGTATTTAGATATACATATGTACCTATAGGTATATGTGTAGATATTTTTACTATATTTTATTTGTTTACTGTTGTGTTTATGTATGCCACCGACTGTTTGTCATATTTCGTTCTGTCCTGTTCATCCAAAAGTTGCCTGGAAGAAATCGCTTTAGGCGATAAGGCCGCCCTTGACTGCAGAATTATATTTTATTTAAAATATTTCTTTGTTTGTTTGTATTTTTGGTGTGCAATAAAGATGTAAATTGTATTGTATTATAATTGATAAAGTTATTGGAATTCAAACAAATTAAAAAAAAGGAAGTTCAGGAAAACTGTAAATTCGTTCAGCACTAAATAGTCAACCTTGAACTCAACGTGACCAGAATCATGAATAAAATACTTAGAAGTCACAAATAGTGGTAGCAAAATAAAGTGAGTTGTACCTATAAAATATCCGAATCACTCGATTGATTAAGGAAAAATATTTAATAATGGTACGGTTCTGGCATTTGATAAAATAATCGTTAAACCAAATTAGAAGAAAATTCTGTATGAATTAGAATTGCGGTTACATACTCGTACATTACATTTTTTAATAATTACAGGAAAATTAGTAAAGTTAAAAAATTAACTCTTTTTGTATTGGTTTAATTTTTCCGGTACGTAGTTACGATACCTTATAATTTCAAACGAAAGGCAAAAGCAAATCGAATCTGGTTTAATCGATTCTTTGATTTCCTTTGGTACGACCTCATCTCTAGTCACGAAGTCCCGCTGGCCACCTATTATCGCTAGAGGTGATATACTTCGGTAATCAAGCTTTTGGATTGGAGTAACTGGCGCCATTCGGCTATATTCATTAATGGAGTCGGGTTCGGGAAGGAAACCGATGCTCGTAAAAATTTGAACAGTATATATACCAGCATTTGAACAACATCCAGCGTGCTGGTATTGGGTGTAGTAATACTTAAGGGTGTTGTTGTACCCGTCAAAGTGAACAACTTTAAAAACAAAAGATTGCAAAATTCGAAAAGAAAAACACTTATCTTCATACAAAGTTGATCACGTGACTATTTTTTGTATGGAGACTCGATTATTAAATTTCGTTCGAATTTTAAAAACATATACATATTGTCACGCCTTTCCCCCGTAGGGGCTGACAGCGTATGACCATATTCCACCTATGAGCAATTCCTCCCGTGAGCAATCCCCGACAACAGTCCTGTCACGACAACACTTACTAAGAAGTTTAAACTTGCAAGTTACTGTCGGACATTTCTCGTGGAAGTTTTCTTGCAGTTGGGAAGTGCTTTTCCAAAACATGAGCGGTGCGAATCTTTGAATCTTTTGGTGGTAAAGTATATTTAGTAGAGCTGTTACTCTGTTCCCACTTTCCTTTATGAATAAAAATCGAATGGTATTTAATAAAGGGACCGATAATTTAAAAAAAATGACAAAATCACTTTCTTCGGTTTGGTTTTTGAAGCGGGTAAGTAAGTACGAAGATTATAGAAACAATATCGATTGCTCGAGAATCAATAGCCAGAGAGATGCAAATGCAAAAGCCGATATCGTAATAAAGAAGATAAGGTTCAAAATCCCACCATAACTCTTCTAATTGGACAAGAATACAAAATCAAAGTACAAAAGCTTTCAGAATCCGTAAAAATACAGCCGAAAATGTAAAATTTCGGAATTCCTTTCACCGCTCGACAAAGTAATGACAAAGAAAGAGCTTACAAAAGATATCCCGCGCTTAATGAAAAATTTCCAACTCTCTGGCCAACCATGACAAATAGATCAGCCTGAAATGAAGATAATAAAACCAGTAGATCGCGCGCGCCGGAAAATTCTCTAAATACAAATCACTTTGCTGAGCTCGTAACTTGGTATTGCGCTAACGATTATACGGCTCAAAATCTGCGCCTAGAATTCGTCAGCTTTCGGCTAGCTATTATTCAATCTGACCAAGCATAGGTTTTCCAATTGTTGAGTTTAAGCTATAACTTAAGTGTGTGTGTGTGTGTATGACTGTATGTGTCTGTCTGTGGCATCGTAGCTCCCGAACGGATGAACCGATTTTGTTTTTTTTTTTTGTTTGAAATGCGTGTATTTTTGTTTATTATTCGGGAGTGTTCTTAGCTATGTTTGATGAAAATCAGTATCACGGGTTTTTTCAAATTTTGAATTTATACTTGCGCGGTAATATTCCGTGAGAGTTGAATACGTACGAGCTATCTACTAGTTATATGACCTATTGCCTAAAGTAAAAACCATGTTAAATCTATGTTAATTCAAACTCAAGTGACTAAATGTGAGCTTTTATTTTTTGGCGAAGGCTGAATTAGATGAAATTTGTATGAATATTTCAGAATAACTTTTGTCGGTTTTTTTTCTAATAAGTACCCTTTTCTCTGACCAAAAGCCCATATTTGGTCCTTATCAAACAAATATTATAAGCACTACTTAAAGGCGATGTACATTAGAATATTTTATTAATTAAAAGTATTATAAAGACGTAAAATTTGTATGTAGGAGAGTAGGAGGTAACCTCCGGAGCTATTGGTCCGATTTTTTAACTTTTTTTTTTTCTATTTGTTAGAAAACTATACAATTACTGATTGACAGAGACTATGGCAATCAGAGACACAGTGACACGCGAGCAAATTGGCGGGCAGATAGCGAGTATTTTTAATAAAAAATAATACATCAGTAAATTCAAATTCAGACTTAGACAAGATTAAAACTCAAAGTCTGATAGTATTCTCTGATTTCGTCAGCGACTCCATTCATTCTTTGTTCCAAGTCGTACAATGTAGTTGACGAATCCCAGACGAACCGTTTGAGAAACTCATCACGTGCCGAGTCTGCCTTGCAATTTACTCGCGAATTTAAATATGTACAAATTTTTGTCACATAAGACCGATAATATATTTTTATAGATTTGTAATACTAATTCGACAAAATCCAACTTCAAAGTTCGACAAGTCAGATTTCAAGTCAAAGTCTTCAAGTATTTCCGATTCTGTCCGCAACCAGCTCCATTCAATCCTTGTTCCAAGTCAGACAATGTAGTTGTCCCGGACGATCCGTTTGGAAGTCTCATCACGCGCCGAGTCTGCCTTGCAATTTACTCGGTAATTTAAATATGGGGTACGGAGTCAAAGGGGACCGGTTAGGGTGATTTGGTAAGTCACGGGGGTTACTAATGGCTTTCGATTTGCTGACTGCAGTTTTCACAAAAATGTAACATAACATATCGTCACGTCTTTCCCCTGAAGGGGCTGCAGAGGTGTACAACACTCATACTTCTGACGATATTCAGTCCCAAATGTGACAGAGGGCGAGCCTGTCACCAATCGCCAGACACCGGGCTCCAGTCATGTAGCAGATGACAAACAATACGCACATATGTTCACACAATAAACAATTTAGGGCGTGGCTGCGTTTGAAGCCAGCCGAATTAAAATTAAATTAGTTACGTAGATATATGTAATTTGTATAGATTAGAAACGTCACCTCAAACTGGTACATTCGAACGCGCTAAGAAGATACTAAGTACATTTAAGTACTAGTACGGGAGGAGACAAATCATCTTTCCTCCGTTTTAATTCACACTTATATGTGACAATAAGTATTATAATATTATATTCTTATAGTAGTAGTATTCTCGTGAAATTTTATAAGCAGGTTGGATAAAGAGTATTTTTTGCCGAGTCAGTTTTTCAAAATGGCGGAGATTTGTTTTTTTTTTTTCAAAAACGGAATCATTTTGCCGCCAACTACACAAGCAGGTTTGGTAATTATAAAGAGTATTTTTTGCCAAGTCAGTTTTTCAAAATGGCGGAGATTTGAATTAATTGTTTTTTTTTTTTCAAATAAAGAATCATATCTCCGCCAACTACACGTCGATTGCAATATAACGTTAACAGTAAAACACATTCCAATTTGTTTATAAAATGTTATGTTAATTTACCAAAACCGTATTCGCATTTTCTATTTACTTAGGATCATGTTTCCGCGTAGCGATGTGAAAATTGCGAAATAAATTCCACGAAAATAGCATGTAGGTACATTTTTTAATTACTCCTACAGTACAATGGTACAAAATTCGTTTAATTCCTGTCTTTAATAAACTCGATTCAAAGGGAATGTCTCTTTGCGCCGTCGGCATTTTGCATACAATTTCGGTGCGTGTATGCACAGCACAAAGTTACCATCCATTTACATATCCTTAATAATTTAAATATAAAAAATAAAAATCAGGACACTAGCACACACGGTCGTCTGACCCCAAACTAAGCAAAGGTTGTACTTTGACTGATAAACATACATATATTTATTAAATACATACTTAGATAGATATTAACACCCAGACATAGAACGAACACAAACGTTCATGACTTAAATGTTTGGCCCTAGGTGGGAATAGAAACCACACCCCCAAGCTCAGAAGGCAGGTTACTACCAACCGAGCCACCGAGGCAGTCAACCCCCAGAAAAACTGGTCCGATTTTAAACTAATTTCAACTAATTCTTTTACCAATACTAAGTTAGATAATCACCCAGTCACATGACCAATGAAACGTGAACGTAGCCGCGGGCTATAGATAGTGTGTACATAAACGTCTTAGCAAAGCAATAAACATATCATCCAACCCGCATGGAAATCGATACAAACAGCCCGGAGCAAGGCCCGTACGATGTACAATGGAACTCCCTCTATAACACAAATAATACTTCAATTACATTACATACTAGCTATACCCTGCAGTGTTACCCGCGGTAAAATAATCTTAAAAATAATTATAAAAAATAAAAATACAACTTTCCGTCATCTTTCAAAAACCAAAAATCCGTTAAATCAAACTTTCGCGTTTAATTTATGTTAATACTAGCTGCGCCCCGCGGTTTCACCCGCGGTTAAAAAGTATCTTAGGTGCTATTCTAGACTATAATCCATCTCTGTGCCAAATTCCATTCAGATCTGTTCAGCCGTTATGGCGTGAAAGAATAACAAACATCCATCCATCCATACATTCTTACAAACTTTCGCGTTTATAATATTAGTAGGATTTATGTAACATTAACTCGTATGTCAGAGTAAATCAGTGAATGACCGTTCACATAACATGTCCTTTCATTTCAACGCTTTGTTTATTATTTTAGGTTACATTGTGTGGTGAAGTTACGAATTGAACTGGGTTCTAGGAAATGTGTAGTCCGAATTATAATTATTATGAAATTCGAATTTAAACTAGGACGTAAGCTAAATAAAGAGGATTCATGGCAAATAAATTATCCCATAGTTTTATGAAATGAGAAAGTAATGTTAGCATATACCATGCTAACATTACTTGCTCATTATACTAATACGTCACGTGGGCATTCCGGTCACGTGGGCAACACGTAGTGACGTCAATCGATGCATAAGCAAGACCGAAATATGTCATTAACAAATAGTTCGAAAGAGACGAATGAAAGTGACGTCATCACGTGTTTGCTCCCGGAATGCTCTGTCTTGTTTTTTGTAATTTGTTTGTAAGTTTTTTATGACTAAATAGTCCGCATTTGACCACCAACTCGCCTGTGGGTAAGCGGCGATGATTGAAGATGTAGCACGCAGACTTTTTTTTTAAACTTAATAGGCTTGCGTTTGGCCGTCAACATGCATGATGATAAGCAGTGATGCGGCCTACGATGGAGCACGCTTGCCTAGAAGAAACCGATTCACTCGAGACTTGAAGACACCCAGATTATAAGTGTCAGGGAACACACACTGTGGCAGAGTATTCCACACTCTAGCGGTCCGTATAAGAAAAGAAGAACCAAAGCGTTTTGTGCGTGTTGTTGGTATGTCGACCATAAAACGATGCTGCTTTTTCGTACTCAAGGTTGTTTTATAAAAGAACGGGCTAGGGATAATAAGGTCATGCAAACCAATAGGTGACTTAGAAGTCACCTATTCATTCTGGCCTTGCAGATTGTAGCTCTCAGGGAACAAGGAAGCCGGGTGTTGTTCCAATCCTTGGCTGTAGGGATTAGAAACGTAGGACGGAAGCGTTTGGTACGTGTTCAGGGAAAATCCACAATGTAGTGGGCCGATTTCCTAATAGTCCTGTAGTAGAAAGGGGATGGTATTTGATTTGTAGAGATTCAACATCCTTTGAGTTATATAAACACAGATTACATTCTCAAACGTTTGCTTCTCAGTGTGGCTTGTACTCCCACGAAAATTAGTAGTTTGGGTAGGAGCAGGAAGTATAATAACGTGACTTGTGTCAAACTATGCTACTTTCCACTTGATGATTTAGGGTTGAAAGTTTTTTGTTTTTGTAAGGGGTTTTGATAAAATTTGATAGGTGCATTAACACATAGGCTACTTAATATTTACCATAATTTGAATTATACCATCATATTACCCAGTTTAATACACGTGTAAGAAAAAATAATAACGTTACAATAAAAAAACAAAGTAAAAAAAAACACTGTACGGTTACCACGGTAATACCACGGGGCGCAGCTGGTAATATATTTTTTGAGAAATTTTGTGAGCTGACTGTATTTTAGTTTGTTACTTCTTCACGCTCAAATGTAATGACAGATTTTGGTGAAATTCGATAGGAAGAAAGCTACTATTCTTCAACCGCAAATAACACACCACCGCAGCTAGTGACAAAGCAATAGTCAAGATAGATTCATTGCAGAGATCTTACTTTACGCACACACACACACACACACACACACACACATACACACACACTGACACACACAGAACGCATCACTACATCTGTTCCCCCGAAAGGCAAGAGAGAATTTGGAAGAGGTGTATACACTCACACTACGCCAGACGATGTTCAGTCTCTAGATAGACCTCACGGCCGGAATTAGTCCTTCCCTACAGGGCGCATTCGTCAAACGATTCTCGTGAAATTTTGTGAGTATGTTCGATAATCAACCAAATCAAATTTTCAAGAGAATCGATTAAGAAATGCGACCTGTAGACGAATACAGAAATCCAGACGGAATTCGGGCAGAAACCCTGACTTACGAAAGCATTTTTGTCAAAGCTGAAACTGAGACGCTTGGCTTGCTCGGTCTATAAATACGAAAGTGAGTTTGTTCGTTTGTTTATTTCCCGCCACAGCTACTCAACCGATCAGCATTACATTTTTCATGCACGTTGTCAGGGGTACAGAAAAAGACACCTCTATGTTATAATATATGCAATTTCGCAATTTTTTCTGCGTAAGAACCATACTCGTACTTCAAGGAATATCCTAAAAAAAAGTTAGCGACAGCGGTTCAGCTGTTCTCTAGATTTGCGCTTAGCAACATATTCAGCGATTCATGTTCATGTTATATCTCTAGAAGATATAATTCAAACAAACATAACATATCGTTACGCCTTTCCCCTGAAGGGGCTGACAGAGGCGTAATACAACACCCACACTCCACCGGACAATACTCAGTCCCAATTATGACAGGGGGCGTGCCTGTCGCCATACACTGGACTCCAGTCATATAGCAGATGATGACTTATAATACTCACATATGTTCACACAAAGAACAAATTGGTGCGTGCCATCGGCTGGGTTTGAACCCGCTTCCTCTGGATTGAGAGGCAGGCCTTCTCCAACTGGGCTGCCATCGCTTCATAGATATAATTCAATCCTATCCTACTAATATTATAAACGCGAAAGTTTGTAAGAATGGATGGATGGATGTATGGATGGATGTTTGTTACTCTTTTACGTCAGAACGGCTGAACAGATCTGGATGAAATTTGGCACAGATAGATTATAGTCTAGAATAGCACATAGGATACTTTTTGACCGCGGGTGAAACCGCGGGGCGCAGCTTGGATCAAATAATTCAATTATCAAATAATTCAACTATCAAATAATTCAACTATCAAATAATTCAACTATCAAATAATTCAACTATCAAATAATTCAACTATCAAATAATTCAACTATCAAATAATTCAAACATCTATATAAATGAAACGGCTGTATAAGCAGTCATCGCGGTATAATGCCATAACCCCTGTGAGCCCAGGGCTATTGTATCGATTGTACCGTTCGGCTGGTTTGATTAGTTTACTATAGCGGGTCATCATTTATTCAGGCCCGTAGGCATTTCGTAACATATTGTATATTATATTTATGCGATATCAAACAATGTAGGAAATCGTATGCATAGCGTATTTGTGACGTGAATATACAGGGATATCAGGAAGGGGTGTACTAAACCGACAGGAGTACTTCCCCAATTACATCTTTGTCTTTAGATGATAGAAATGGATTTATTGGTTGTAGAAAACATTCATCATAGTTACTTACCCTGCTACAACTTCTCCTCTTCTATTGGGGTACAGCTCTGGATGCTGCCCGTAGCGGAGGTACACTTCGAACTGCTGCTCAGCTCTATATGGAAAGAAAACGTTTTACATTTATTTTAACCGTTGCTATTCTCTTCGGTATAATGAGGTTGAAAATTATTCTATGAGAACTTTTTGGTCAGTAATCTAAAGAGACTCTTTAAATGTTACTTCTACAAAACTTGGATTCTCCTATTAATTTTGTAGAAAATCTCTCTACGATTTGCTATATTTCAAGTCACTGTAAGAACCTATATTACTCGTAAGCTCAATGTCATGTTAAGCCTAAGGGATGAGACTGACTGGAGCCAAACCTCGTAACGAATCGAGTTGGCGTATAATTTACAACCGACGAAAAAACAGAGGAGGTTCTCAAGTAAATATTTTGCGGCATCTGTTCACCGTATCAATTTATTGAACCGAGTCACTTGCTGCGAACTCAGAAGCCTGTCGGCACCTTCACTCAAGGCTGGCTGAGCGAGCAAAACAGGCTCAGACCCGTCTTCGGAACAGGTACACCGGAGTTGAACTAATGCGTCGAACTGTTACTGCAAACCGATATGCGTAAGTGACCCGTTACGAGGTTTGGCTTCAGTCAGTATTCGCCTTAATAAAGAGAGGGCTTCTTCCCTAATGAACCTGAGGCATCTGCCCCATCCTGATCTCTAACTTTAAGCTGAAAAATTAGGGTTTTTAAGAATTAAAAGTAAATAAGTAGGGGCAATTTGTGAAGAGTTTGTCAGTAATTCTCCAAAGACGCAATTGCCCCACAGACGCATTTACCCCAGTTGACCCTACATGTCATTTACTTCAGGCCTACCCCTAAGATGTTTTTTGCTTCTGCCCTAGCCCTAAAAAAGTCTGGGTACACCCATAGAGTAAGTAGACCTCCATACCCATTCCTAGCTACAATCTTTTCAATACTGCCTGCTGATACTGTCCCCACAACTTCATCAAAAGAAAAGACCCAGGTAAAGCACCCCTCGCACCATACCTTGAATCAAAACTGAAGTAAGTCTGATCAGTGAAGTTGTCGGCATGGAAGACGATCTTGACGAAGTTGGTCTCCGATATGAAGGTCTGCGGCTGCTCTATCTCGCCGCAGAACAGGCCTGGCTCCTTGCGGTTGGACACGTCGGTCTTGGCGTTGCCGTCTACTATCTGAGGAACAAGTATCAATTGTTATAATAATCATTTAAAAGTTCACGAAAATTATTGTTTGTTTTGCCGCGTTGGACCGCCAAGTCGCCTGTTGGTAGGCGACGATGTGGGCGAAGATTGAGGCAAGAATACTTCCGCTGAAGTCACATATCAGTTACGAATAAACTATTCGAGGAGTTATGATGCCATAGATGCACACGTTAAACTTATAAAACTTTTTGTCGGGGGTTTAAATTAAACATGTTTAAATTTCAACGTCATCAGTGTTTACGCCAAATAATATTTCGATTCTGTTAATTAATCACAATCGAAAAGGCTAACATCATGTGTCCAATCTCCTTTCAACCTACCCACGAGATCTACTCTCCGTTCTGATTATAAACTCTCGAAAACGAGGAGGATCAATGGTGGTCGATGACGGTTGTGCTCCCGTTAATTAAATCGAAAATATTGGTTTATCGACCTCCCGTGAACTTTGACTAGGTACTGTGTAAAGTTTTCCCCAGTGCTCTTTGGTGGAAGTGTGGATCCTGCAGGATTGCCGACGGGCTGAGAGAAGACCGCAGTGAGTCCCCTTCCTTCCGATCCTTTCCTTTTGATGTGTGCCATTTATCGCGGTAAAATTTAATTAAATACATTTATCATTGCGCAAACAATCAGTATTCTATTTTCAGCTAGTTATAGTAAACCTCTCTCTAACCATAGCACCAACATAATGTTAGCCTTTTATTAGAAGTGTTGAAACTGAAAGTCCGTATAATTGTAAAATTTTCCATGACCTTTTAAGCCAAAACAATGTTCAGACCTTCTGGTCAACGGGTATAAGAAACATCTACTTAATGTTTTCCCATTTCATTAATTTTATTTTGCTTTATTGTTGCTATATCGGTACAAGCCTCTATTTTGATTGGCGAATATTAAAAATAAAAATCAAACCAGTATATTATATTCCAGGAAATTCATGCGCAGAATTCACCGCATTACGTGAAACGTAATTATTATACTTATTAATTTATAATGAGTGAGTGTAATTTATTACCCAAGGCGAACCAGAGGATAGGTCGGTATAATTATGATTACATAAACCTATGATATAGAAAATTCTTGCACAGAATTCACATCATGATTTGAAACGACCTTAATTATTGCATAAATTTGTAATGAGTGAATAATTAATTCTACTCTCCATATAAAACATCAAACAAAACATTGGAACAAGCTGGAGAAGGCCTATGCCCAAATAGGAGTTCCTACCCAAGAATAACATAAGATATTTAAAAAGTACATGTGATACTTAAGGGATGGGAAATAAAAAGGCTTTTATTGTTTTTATTATATAAATCACCATCATCATTTCAAAGTCAAAGTCAAAGTATTTATTTCCCATTATGGTGATACATAAATTCACAAGATCTAATCTCATAATGGACCCTATTAGGGTATTGCAATGTCATGTGGAGTGGGATTTTTCTTAAATAATTAAGTTTTTATCTTTGAGATATTCTTCTTTACATTATCAGCCAGTAAGAGCCCACTAACAATTATTATTGTTACCGCCAGTAACAATCAAGCATAGCAATTCAGCGCCTCCTCCTCCGGAACAGAACACACGCCACAGAACAAACAAACACACAATTAAAAACAAGAAACAAACAAAATAATCTTTCAATCCAGCCGGTCACCGTGGAAGAGTAAGACCATAACCCTCCAAAAACAGATACCCCAAAGATTCAAAACAGAAACAAAGAAAAACCACAATATTTACACAACAGCACCAACATATGGAGAGGACCTGAAAGAAAAAGAAAGAGAGAAAGGCCCTCACGCTGGGAGAACGAAATAAAAAAGGTCACTGTTCCAAAGTGGTGGCAAACAGCTCAGGATAGAGAAAAGTGGACATCTTTGGAGGAGGCCTTTACCCAACCTGGAGACCTTGCTAATAACCAAACATAGTGTTATAGATGTAATAACATAGTTAACAGTACCTAAATTAAGAAGCAATGTAGAAGGATCAAATAAAGGCTAACCGCCCACTGCAAATCATATTAATTGTGTAAGGGCCCTAAAAATGTTGCATTTGCTTTCAAGCTATTTTATTTCAACGCTAAAACTCAACCGCTACCTGCTGATTGGACAAATTACGAGCTAAAAAAATGTGACGAGATCATAATTAAGGCCAACTTGTCTAATCAGCAGCTTACGTCCGAGGATTACTGATTCTAGAAATATAATAACTTTGAAGCGGTTGCAACTTGTCTATAGTCTGCCTACATTTTTCTATTATCGTATTGTAGGCCTGCTATGTCGTAGTGACTACCTTATAATTCGTAGTGGCAATATCCTTTGTCATAGTCATAAAATTAAAATAAACGTTGACGCGACATACACGCGACATGCAACAATATAGTCGCAGTGACAAAAAACTTCTCGACGAAAAAAAAAAATCATTTATCAAAACGCAGAGTGCAAAAATAAGTCAGAAGATTTTGCAACTTAAACGTTTTTTTTTTTTGTGTAAGGCCCGAAAACCTACTAGCGTTAAGACACCCTTTTGCATCATGAATAAACCCGACCTGACCTGATGCTGTAACTGTAACTCGTTTAAAACTCGCACGTCTCAGCATCACCCCGTTAACCCCAAACTTCTTAATTGACTCGCGCTTTCCCAATTCCACTAATTAATTTTTGAGAACAACTGACGGAAAGAACTCGCTAACTTCGGATCCAATTCAGCTGAGTAATTACCGGAAATACCGGTAAGTGTTTTTATAAGTGACGATCAGACAATGACGTGACAGGTAACACGAGGAACGACTGGCTGTAACGATTTACTTGATTTGATATCACCCAGGCCGCGTGTTATTCAATTAGTGCCTGAAAATAATTTCTTCAAAATTATTTATTTGTGCCCTTTTTTAATATATTGGTGTTTTTTTTTTATTGTGTTCCAAATTGAATAGAAAGTTTAGTTTTCAGTGATCTCTATCGTTTTCAGTGATCTCTAGCTTTTGGGCAATTAATACTAATATCGTCTTCTATTTTTGTTAAGATAACTAAAGATGAGTGACTGAGACAGAACGAAACTTCAAAACTATGTCCGTACAGTAAACTAAAATCACTCTCAAGTACTGCACATTGATTGACGATAAACAATGAAATAAACATTCTGAGTTGCATTGTAGCGCTTTGAAATAGGTTAACGCTTATTTTTTCGATTATCAGACTAACAACTTGCTTGTCCCTTCATCAATCTGAAAGAAACACTATCTCATTGTTCAGCCACGTCGATAATCGGACCTCATCGTATCGTCGATCGTGTCGCCAATCGTGAAGAAGCCTACGGAAATACCGGATCATCGGAGTTTGTTACCAAACTGGCTATTTGGATCTGATTATGGATAGAACGAGTTTCCGACGCGATGGAGTTTTAATAAGCCAATCAATTCGGGTTCAAGCCTTCAAGTTTGTGGGGTGTCTTTAGGTAAATTGGAAATTTGGAATACTTTTGGGTTGTGAATGGTTAAGGTTCAGGTCGTGCGTGTTGTGGGCGTTTTTGTGGTTCTCCACGATTCATTTTATATTTCGTGAAATATTTGACCGATGATGATATTTTTTTCTAACGAATTCTGCATCTGTAATGTATGAGACTTAATTTGATATGACATTGTGTTATGGTAACTGACGTGGTTTTGACTCATTATGACACGCAGTGCAAATCAAGACGGAGCCGCGCGCGCATACTCTCCTGATAAAGTGATAAAGATCACCGAATGCAGTTGACACTATGGTCGGAGTAACCAACTCAAATCGTACGTGAGTAATTCCCGTGATTATGTCATTGAACTTGCGTACGAGTGTCAACTACTACATACTTACTAAACTAATTTGGCTAGATTAATGTTACATTGGTCACTTTTCAATTTGTGAGAACCCATTTCGCATAGTTTTTGTTTAAGAGCTGTTAGGGCTGATAGGGCTGTCAAATGTAGTCTAATTTAGAATATAGTAAAACAGAAAAGACACTTAATAGCAATAGTTTATAAGTTTATTGTTACTTTAAGGCCCACACTTATACACATAGTCGGGTTGGGTGAAATAAATAAATGTAGAACTATTAAATTCAGGTTAGGTCCGCGTTTGACCACCAACTCGCCTGTTGATGAGCGACGATGTGGTCGAAGATGAAGCACGCACGGTTACTAAGAAGATACCTATTCACTCTGGCCTTGAATAGGCCTCGATTGCAATGGAAAATGCAAGCGAGTGCTTATAATTATTTATTTATTTATTATTAACATAAATGCCCTTAAAACCAAAGCGGTTTGTCTAGGACAAACAATTTTTTTTCTGATGTCCGTCCAATATCTAAAGTTTACAACAAAACACTAACACAACTTTGCTGATCTATCAAGATCGCGGCTTGTTAACTTATGCCACTTGTGACTAGTACATTATATAAATGCATCATACATCAACGCGGTCTCGTTACTCGTTACGCCGGAACCGGAAGTGCCCGCGCCGGGCGACCGGAAGTGCGCGAATAAAAACAAAACCCGCAGTTTGGGAGTTGGGAAGTAGTTGGGCGGTTGAAAGGCTTTTTGTTTACTCAGCGCTGTGTTTTGTTATTTTGTACTTGTACGTGATATTTTAAGCAAAATCCGTATTAAAGTAGGTCGGCATCAGGGTTGGACTGGCAGTCAGGGTGGCATTTGCCAGCCGGGCCCTAGCCGGAGCGAGCCCCCCTCGGACTTGCCTTGCGGGGCTTGCCGCATGCCAGACGTCAGGTACATTTTGGGGCTACACCCCGTCTCTAGCCCCTGGCTTGTTGGGAGCCACCCGTGCCCTTTCAGCTCAGTCCGACCCTGGTCGGCATCAATACCCAATTATTATGTAACTAGCTGCAACCCTCAATTTTACCTGCGGTCAAAAGCAGCCTATGTGCCAGACTAATATATCTCTGTGCCAAATTTATTCAAAATGCAAAAATTATTAATTTGTGCAAAAATTTATTATTATTATTATTCTAGAACCGTTCAGCCGTTTTAGCGTGATTGAGTAACAAACATTCAATCCATTCAAATCGCAACCAGTTCCCCACCCTATACGGGGTGTTACAAAAACCCTGTTTTATCCGCGAGGAGAGCATCGAGTATCGACTGAAGGATGAAATTATGCTAGTTTAAATTAAACATTGACTATAATAAAAGCCGCCAACATTTATGATACAGTTTTTTTTTTTTTTGTAAAATGTTTTTTTTTTCGTGCTTTCTTAAACCGGTTATCTTAAACTCTTGCTATTTTTAAAGTGCAGTTTTTAGGTATTTTTGCATGGATAGTATAATGCACGAGGCATACTCAGGAGTGTTGACTCTCCGAGCCACACATGGCCACGCACTCGGAGAGTCTACACGTCCTGAGGATGTTTCGTGGAGAGGCGAAACTCGTGTCGAAGAAGTACTCGAAGAAATACATTTCACAAATTAATATTCTTTGACGCGCTTAATGCGACGTTAGAGCGGAAATACACTAGAAATTGCTTCATTAAACAGTTTTGAAGAAGAACTTCCGCAAAGTAACGCCTGATTCAATCAATATATCAGGGTTTTAATATTGTAAATACATATATTTATTTTGTAAATGGAGTACCTATACAGTGCTACTGAGCCGTTCGCGTTGCGACGTATCGCTTGCTGGCAAACGGCTGATTGGCATTTTGCTTGCTACAGTTGCTGCTTCCTCAACATTGAGTTTGACCAATACGCGAAACAGAGTCAGCCAGCGGACTGGTCACTCATAGTTTGTAATAAGAACGAAGCCTTAGTAGTGAATAATTATGTTTGTATTACAATTTAATTTGTCACCTTTTTAACCACCGACGCAAAAACGACGGGGTGTTATAAGTTTGACGTGTCTGTGTGTACACGTGTGTGTGTGTCTGTCCGAACGGATGGACCGATTTTGATTCGGATTTTTTTTTCTTTAAATGTGAATTAGTTGGTTGTTGATGAAAATCGGTGATGGCGGTTTTTTATGTTTTTAATTTTTGTAATTTATTGTATAGCTTGATTTATTGATGCGGCTACTGCCATGTTTTTTCATGTGTGAATTTTAAACTGAGCTGGACTGTATTGACAAAGATAAATACTTCTTTTAACCAATTCAGGAATCATCAATGTAAATTTTATTGGAAGGTATAGTTAATAAAAAGTCTCACCTGTAAATATCCCTTGTGACACGTTGTGCCGTTAATAAGCGTGCCGACTTTGAACTTCTTGAAGCGTATCCTTAAAATCCAGTCTTTTGGTGAACCACGAAATGCCCTAAACCTGTAAAAAAGTTGTAGTTAAAATGCTTTTCTTACTCTATCACTATCACAATCAGAGTCACGAATATGCATCTACAAAAGAATGCAATTCAAAAATTCAAAGTGCGCCGAAGTCTTCTGAGAGCCCTGTCACACTAGTTATTTGCAAGCGATTTCAAAGCGAAGCGATTACGTGGCGTGATCGCCGCGAGCTCGCGGCGTTGACGCTACGGGCGCTAAGCCACAGACTACTAATAGTTACTACGTCGTAGCATCATGTCTCATCACCCCGCGCAATCTCGCCTCGTTTTGAAATAGTATGTACGTACGATACAGCCCTCACTTAACTCATGGACCGCATACTAACAGAATATTTTTTTTATATTTGAATGCAAAGTTATACGTACCTATACGTGCAAGTGAGCGGTCGTCCGAAGTTTTCTGGTGTGACCGGTGGCGAGGAGACGTCTTCGTAGATCTCAACTGTCTTGTTGCAATGGTCTCGTTTTGGATCTGGGGACAAAAAATTTAAAACGTGTTAATACGATATATCAATTTACACCAAATTTAAAAAAATACTACATTTTTTAGCAAACTACCTACAGTTTGTGTGGTTGATGAATGGAAAGCATGGTTCGTAATTTTTCACCAGCTTAACAATACAATACAATACAATACAATACAAAAACTCTTTATTGACACCAAATACAAATAATTGTAGACTAAACACTCAAAAATAAAAGCGCAATGGGCGGTCTTATCGCTTAAGAGCGATCTCTTGGCAGATTAACAATTAGCACTTAGTTCGTTTCCGGTTAATTTAACGTAAATATCAGGCTTCAAATAATTTTGTTGAAACCTCTTTACAATCTCTTTCAAACATAAGCGAATGCTTATGTTTCTAAGAGGTTATAAGAGGTTCTAAATTAGTCAAGTTGATACCAAATTGACTCACTTGGGCTATTTATAGCCCAACCTCTTACTGTAAGCTTTCCCTAATCATTTTCATCATTATTATCATCACTAACTGCGCCCCGCGGTTTCACCCGCGGTTAAAAAGTATCCTATGTGCTATTCTAGACTATAATCTATCTCTGTCCCAAATTTCATCTAGATCTGTTCAGCCGTTCTGACGTGAACTAGTAACAAACATACATCCATACATCCATCCATTCTTACAAACTCGCGTTTATAATATTAGTAGGATTACTAGCCGACGTTATTACCTGAGTAGCGCCACTCATTCCGGTTCTGTGGGATGTGCCAATCTCCTCAACCACAACCCACAATTTTTAAATACAACGTCGATACTAAAATTTCAAATGTAATTTTCAAATGTAGACCTCAGTTGTTTTTTCTATATTAATAATCGTCAAGCCATGTCAAAGGCCTTCGGGTAGCTTAGAAACTCTGACATCAGCACTAGCCACTCGGCCTATACGAACTTGCTTGCTTTCTGTTTGAAACCCCTGACCCAAAAATGTGTGTGTGTGTGTGTGTGTATGTATGTGTGTGTGTGTGTGTATGTGTGTGTGTGTGTGTGTGTCTGTCTGTCTGTGGCATCGTAGCTCCCGAACTTTTATTTATTTTTTAGAATAAGACGGGAGTGTTCTTAGCTATATGTTCGGTAAAAATCGGTGTTGATGAAAATCAGTGTCGGTATTTTTAATTTTTACTATAAACTTGTACAAACTGAAAAACTACAACATAAATCATTAAGCTCCAGCAACAAAAATAAAACTACGAGTTTAAACGAAGTAAAAACCACATCGTAATCTGGCGTAACATGTTGCAAACGTTCCCTACGTGTCTAGAAACGTAAGACTTGAAGGAAAACGTTCTACAGACATGGGAACGGAACAAAGAACGCTACGAGTACGTTTAAATATAAGCAGTCGAGCGCTGGGTATGAAGTATAATGGGTATTGTTAAAGAATCGTACGTGGCGCTGAGTGTTGAGTTTTTTATCTGTACAAGTTTCTTGCTTCGTTTTTAACCCTCGACGCAAAACGACAGGGTGTTAGTTTGACGTTTCTCTGTGTGTGTGTGTGTGTGGCATTGTAGCTCCCGAACGGATGAACCGAATTTAGTTTTTTTTTTTTTAAAGGTGAATAAAATTTGATAAAGGTGAATAGAGTTTGATAAAGATCTGTATCGGGGTTTTTTTGAAATTTATACTTTTTCAGTGAGGTAGTTTAGAAAAAAATAAATCTTAAATTTTTTTTTTTTAAATATTTTTTCTTTTTTTTCACAGAATATTGTGGTGATATTGTATCTAATAATACAATAAGCTACGCTTCAAAAACCGACTCCTGTCATCCGAATTGGATTTCGTATACAGTTTTTAGACTATTGTTGATTTTTTATAAACCGGTTGACTGACTTCCATAAAATACATATGGGACCACCTCTGAACTATGCCAAACTGACACACAAAACAAACATACAAAAAAAACACAATAGAATTGAGAGCCTCCTCCTTTTTTGAAGTCGGTTAAAATGTATGAGTTGTGAGACCGTGTGTAGGCCGTTCTACCTACTGTAGGAGGTAAGTACTTTCAGAAAGTACAGGTCAGATTTAAAAAAAAAAATTCACTGTTAACAAACTGTCATAAAATTTGACAAGCGAGCAAACTCGCAGGCAAAGAATAAGTCATACATGGAAACTACATTTCTCACACATTTTTCTATCAAATCATCATCATCAGACCGCAGGTGTGTGTGCAAGGTGATATAAATACCTTAACACTTTTCCTTCAAGCCCCTCAGTCACCTCTTATCCTTCGCCGGAGCTAAGTCAAAAGCAGGGAATCTAACCCAGGCTAGTCGAGGCCCCAAACTAGGGTCCTATCAGTTTCAATTCAAGTTATGTAAAACCCACAGAACTATAAACTTTTCGAAGTGCTGTCCTAACAGAAAGCACAAACAACGTACCAACGAATATGTACTCGTGCAAACTCGTGTTTTCGATAGTTCTCGTGCTTAAGTACAAAATTCGAGCAGTCCAGAATAAGCACGCCACGTTAAAGTGACATGTTTCAAATAGCTCACACAGATGGGTCGCGTAAGTCTTGTGGTGAGAAGCAATAACTTTCTACTGCAACTTGCAAGGATTCTCATGCGATAAGGAGCAATGAGTTACATTACATTGCTGCATGCTACAGTTATTGTGTTGTACCGATGTTGTTTGAGCGCGTAATGTAAGGTGGTAATGTAAAGAATGAGGTTGAAATAAATGCTTGTTTTGTTGTAAAGGGATTGGTTAGCCCTGGAATGAAGTTTGTTGGAACGTTTAAGTTTTGTGATGGAAAGAAGATTTTACCTACTTAATTATATCTGTAAGTCCATAACTGTTTTACATACATACATATGTACATACATATGACTGCCATACATGCATTTGACTGCCTCGGTGGCTCAGTTGGTAGTGAACCTGTCTTCTGAGCTTGGAGGCGTGGGTTCGATTCCAACCTAGAACAAACATTTATGGGATGAACATTTATGTTTGTTCTATGTCTGGGTGTTAATATGTGTATTTAAAAAATCTAAGTTTGTATATCAGTCTCTGGCAGCCATAGTACAAGCTTTGCTTAGTTTGGGGTCAGGCGACCGTATGTGGAAGTGTCCTGAATTTATGATTATTATATAATCACTTTTCCCCATAAGGGTAGGCAGAGACCACTACTCTCCACTTGCTACGATTCTGGCATACATCTTTCGCTTCTTCCACTTCCATGAGTCTTTTCATACACGCTCGTCGGTTACGGGTACTCTTGTCCTGGCCTTTCCGTAATACGTCTTCGATTTGGTCCAGATACGTGCGCCTAGGTCGACCCTGACCGACTTGCCCATCCACACTCGCCTTTTAAACATTTTTCGTCAATCTCCTTTCATCCATTCTCTCAAGGTGTCCAAACCATCTAAGCATCTCTTTCTTAATATTTATCATTACATTCTCTACCACAAAGAAAGATTTACCTACAAATACAAATAATTTATTTCAAAAAAGACAATTACAATTAACCATATAAAAGTTTTATGTACAAACAGAAATGGTTACAAAGTTGCTTGTGGCCCTGGGACCCTATTCGGAGATTTGAGATTCTCATCTACCTTATTTTGTCCTTGTTGCTCTCGTTTGAAACGTCATAGGTGTGAGAGTGACCACAATAAAATCTCATCTCATCTCACGCGCAGGAATAGCCCCCCAGCACTAGGAGACCTGTATCGCAGGGACCAACGTTTATGCGAATACAGAAAGATAATGAATGGTAGTGCGCTATTTCATAGCCTGATGCCTAAGTTCATATTTTTCATTTTCATGTTCATATTTTTTCGACTGATAAAGCGTTAGCGAGCGAAGCGTCTGTGCTTCTCGAATTCAAATACAAATTTTCTGATGGATTTCTGTCCAGATCTCTGTCCAGATTTCTGTGTTTGCCTACAGATCGCATGTCTTTACCGATTTTTTGGCAGTTTTTGGAAATTTTTCATAATGGCTTCTGCGCATTTTTTAAAAAATCTTGGAAAAAAAAATCTGTATAATTATTGTACCTGCTCATAACAATTCAAGAGAATCGATTGAGGAATGCGACCTGTTGAGAAGGACAGACGCCAATCGCGAGATCTCCAGCTCACAGAGCCACTATCCTAATCCTAATAATATTATGAATGCAAAAGTGAGTTAGTTCGTTTGTTTGTTTATTTGTTTGTAAAGCTTTCACGCCTTAACTAATCAACCGATCATCATGAAATTTTGCATACATGTTGTCTGGGGTACAGAAAAGTTCTGGACTAGGGTACTTTTTAATTCCGAAAAAAAGAAACGATTCCTGTGGGACCGCGGGTGAAACCGCGGGGCGCAGCTAGTAGTTCTATAGACTACTAGATATTTATCAAAAATAGGTATCCTACAAGCGATTTTAGTACTTATTACAAACCAAAAGCGTAGAAAAGAAGATGCAAAGTGTAGAGCCAATACCGGTAAAATGTGGACCAAAACTGGCAATATGTTATTTATTTACTTAGAACATTAAAACGGTTTCGAATTAAGCTTCGAATCTAATAAATTCGTACGCTTTATCGGGCCATAAATCGTGTAATACGCGGAAACTTCCGAACTGTTGTTTTGTAAAACACTATTTTATACTTGCACATATTTCACCCTAGATTTAAAGTTGGTTCTAACATCTGTGGCTCGAGTGTTGGGCAAAAATGAGAAGTGAACTTTGGGACTACGAAGTGGTCAAAATTAAGCTTAGTACCCACTATAGACAATAGACAATAATTTATTTATGGCAAAAAACACACAGAATACAGACAAAAACTTAACTAAAAAAAGGTGGAAACTTGGCTTTTTGCCACAAACCGGCCGCAACTCAGCATAGTGCTGGTTGTGGCCAACCAGCGCTGGTCTTCCGTTGCGACCGGCAGGTGACGTCACGCACGAGCAAGAGCTACATGGACTACGACTACGAGCAACAACGATAACAACATAAACACTAGATACATGTCTCTTGTCTAAGTAGGTGTTTAGTTTTGAACTACGGAGCAGAACCCTCGGTACTTGAGTTCTACTCGCACTTTGTTTGAATTATTGTTCACGTTGACAACAAAACCGATTATGTAAACAACATATCGTCATGAACATATCGTCACGCCTTTCCCCCGAAGAGGCTGGCAGAGGTGTCATACAACACCCACACTTCACCGGACGATATTCAGTCCCAAATGTGACAGGGGGCTAGCCTGTCGCCATACACCGGGCTCCAGTCTTGTGGCTTATTCGGGCAAGCCACGCGTGTAGCAATGACGTCATGAAACTCATATTCATGCGCAGCGTGTCCGTGGGTTGCGATGGATCCTATGACATACATTTTCTTGCAAAGCGAAGCTAGACACACGTAAAGCGAAGCTAGACACACATAGAGCCTCTCCGTGCGCCGCGGTGGGCCAGCGCCTTGAAACGTGTCAGAAACCAATCAACATAGACCTACCAGACCAACTTACTTTACGTCTAGGAACAAACGTCTTCTACAAAAAAGTATTTGAGGTGTAGTATGGAGCGGGTGCCACCCTCGTTTTGTTTCAGTTATTATTCTGATTTACGAACTAAATCTTATACCTTTAAATGAGCAATTCTTGTATATATATATATATATAATTGGAATCTCGGAATCGGCTCCAACGATTTTCATACAAATTAGTATATAGGGGGTTTCGGGGGCGATAAATCGATCTAGCTAGGAATCATTTTTAGAAAATATCATTTTATTCTATTGATAATCAATCTCAACTGAAAAATATGACTATTCCTGACATCTATTGGCGAATAATAATACTACTATTTTTTGTGAGCAACTAATTGCTTTAACGACACAACAGCAGATGGCGTTGTTAAGTAACACGAAGTCAATGAGTGTTTGCTTTGAGGTTAGACTAAAATCAATTGTTTATTATCCAAAAAACACAATTAAAAAATAAAAAAAAATACCGAGCAAAGCTCGGCCATCCAGGTACTTACAGTTTAACTAACAGATAGCCGAAAACTTAACTAAACCCATGGTACAATAAAATACTCCGCCAGGTTTAGCATTCCGGTCACGTGAGCAACACGTAGTGACGTCAATCGATGCTTAAGCAAGACCAAAATATGTCATGTAAAACAAGTTCGAAAGAGACGATGACGAGTGACGTCATTACGTGTTTGCTCCTGGAATGCTAGACCTTGTTTTTTTGGATCATGACTATACCGTTGACGTAACGGAAGACCAGCGCCGGTTGTCTACAGCAGCCGGCATTATGCTGAGTTGGGACCGGTTTGTGGCAAAAACGATGTTATTTTGTTTTTTTAATCGTGTAATTTTTGTTTAATTTATTTTGTATGTTTTTGCTGCAAATAAATATTTGTTTATTTTGTCTATTTTTTTTGTCTATCGGTTATGGCTAGTTGAATTATCTTCAAATTACTAATGATTCCATATTTAGTCCGGCAAAATGAATTTAACGTTAATTAAGTATAGTAAATATAAATGTAATAGCAATTGTGTGTGTTCAATTTGAACTTAGGTCGTAAAAAAGGAAGCGCACACCTGTAACACAGGTTTTCTGAACCTAGCACAGTCACCTGAGCAAAAATAACTAGTGTAACATTACTAAAAATAACTTATCGATATAAAGAAACCTTCTTTATATCGATCAGTTATTTTTATAATTACACTTTAATTAAATTCACTTAAATTACAATATAAGCCTAAAATAAAAATAACAAATTACAAATAATAAACAGAGCTCAAGTCAGTATCCACGGGTAAAGTACCCAAAAGGCTGGCAAAGTTACCTCGCTGAATAGCAATGCTAATTCGCTGACCGAGGTAAGCACCAGCCCTTTGGTCGTTTGTTCTCTCTATCAGACGCTTTGACAGCTCATTAAAGAGCAACCATGCGCTTGGACCCCAAGGGCCCAAAGTTTCTACCCCAAAAGGCAGAAATATGTATCCATCACCGAGGGATTCATATTTTTAAATCTCAATTTGTAAGCGGTGGTGATAAATAACATTTGATTTTAAATATTTGATTTTAGTGTTACAATATTTAGGGTGCAGCTGAAGGTTAAAGTCGTGATTGTTAATCGGAACAACTTTCGAGAAAGAAAAAAAACATACCACTGAATTGATCACCACCTTTTCAAAATCGGTTAAAAACGATTCGTTTAATGTCACCCGCAACATGCTACAGCGCACAATATGGATAAGTGTGGACTAGCTTTAAAAAGGCTAGCATGCATGGTAGCCAGGGTTGCCACTAAACTTCCTCTCACACGAGCTCCGCACTGTATAGTTTTCGAAATGCGAACCCTGAAAAAGGAATACGTCAAATTGTTTCGTTTTGTTTTCTGGCACTCTGCAGAATTGTTGCACGGAGGGGTGAGAATACTGCATTTGTATGTTACTCTGCTCCGTTTTAATTATACTAATGTCGTTGTTCTCGGGATGTAAAGCTCAAATATGATTGTTGAATGATAAGAGTTATCAGCCACTTTCATGATTAAATTTTGAATGCTTAGCTGTTGGTGAAAGATATCATAATAGTTATGAGATGAAAGTAGTAAGTAGATGCATTAAGGTGAGCTGTCTCGCTCGGTCGCGACGATAATATATTATACTAGCTGCGCCCCACGGCTTCACCCGCGGTTAAAAAATATCCTATGTGCTATTCTAGACTATAATCTATCTCTGTGCCAAATTTTATCAAGATCTGTTTAGCCGTTCTGGCGTGAAAGAGTAACAAACATCCATCCATCCATTCTTACAAACTTTCGCCTTTATAATATTAGTAGGATTAGATTTAAACTATAGAATGTTTTTTTGGTAACATACCTACTTCTATCAGTGCATTAATCCTACTAATATTATAAACGCGAAAGTTTGTATGTATGGATGGATGGATGGATGGATGGATGGATGGATGGATGGATGGATGGATGGATGGATGGATGTTTGTTACTCTTTCACGCCAGAACGGCTGAACAGATCTGGATGAAATTTGACACAGAGATAGGTTATAGTCTAGAATAGCACATAGGATACTTTTTAAGCGCGGGTGGAACCGCAGGGCGCAGCTAGTATGATTATAGTTTTTACTTAGAAATACGTAACTACGTAATAAAATTACGTGTTTACGTTTCTCTGGCAACTCATTATAATTATCACCATGAAAATGATTCTGAATACTGTTTTCAATGCATTGATAGCGATGATGGCCTAGTTGGAGAAGGCCCGGCTCTCAAGCCAGAAGGAGCGGGGTCAAACCCAGCCGACGGCACGCACCAATTTGTTTATTGTGTGAACATATGTGCGTATTGTATGTCATCTGCTACATGACTGGAGCCCGATGTATGACGACAGGCTCACCCCCTGTTATATTTGTGACTGAATATCGTCCGGCGAAGTGTGGGTGTTATATTACACCTCTGCCAGCCCCCTATAGGAAAGGCGTGACGACGATGATAGAGGCAAATTTATCAAAAATGTATTATATAATTTTGTATCAATTATAATAGTGTCGCGAGCGAGCGAGACCGCTGCCGTGCCTTACTATACACCTTAACTGTATCTACTGCAATCTGTTCAGAAAGAGAACGATTGTACGAATGAGGGCACCGCTGTGTCTGATCCTTTATTTTGTTCGTCTAGTTTGTTTCGTTTTGTTAGAAAAGTTAGTCCTTGTTTCCACCACGATAGTTCCGACCAGGGACCCTATTCGGAGATTTGATATTTTCATCTCACCTTTTTTCGTCCTTGTTGCTCTTATTTCAAACGTCATAGGTGTGAGAGTGACAAATTTAAAATCTCATCTCATCTCACGCGTAGAATAGCCCCTGGACTATGTACGTGGAGGATTTTTTTAAAGTCAAAATCCTATTGAAATAAAATAGAATGATAGCCTAGTCGGAGAAGAGGTCTCGTCTCTCAAGCCCGAGGAAGCGGGTTCAGACCCAGCCGAAGGCACGCACCAATTTGTTCATTGTGTAAACTTATGTGCGTATTTGATGTGCTAAGTAACTGGAGCCCAGTGTATGGCGATAAGCTCGCCCCATCACGTTTGGGACTGAATATCGTACGGCGAAGTGTGTGTCATTCAAGTAGTAACTTTTGTAAACTTTTAATTTCAAAATCAATTAAAATCACGAAAATTAAAACCTTGGGCCTGCATAAGTGGCAGCTTAAGTTATAAGTTACAACCGTGTCACTAAGCATCAACGGATGTGTTCAAATACAATTATTAAAAGAAAAATAAAAAACCTGACTACAAAATGTTGTACCCTATGTCACATTCTCTATCAAGACGATTAAAATGACACCTCACATGTCGAAATCCATCAAGCTGTTTAGCGCACGCTGTAGGGCTTGCCAAAGAAACCTCATACATACATATGCACATACTCGTACATACAAACATTACACATACACACATACATACATACATACATTACACAACCCTACTTTTTACGCAGTTGGGTTCACATTGCTAATAATCAATACGTTATGTTTTTAGAAGTGAAACTGCCTAATATGGGAAAATAGGAAGAGGTCACGCTCGGTCTCGCTTTGTCTCTTTCTATTCCCCCTCCCCAGGAGCGTTAAACGTTTAACGCAACAGTGCCTCTATACCCCATTCATGGTCGCTTTAAATATTTAACGCAACCGTGTTGGAAGTTGCACTAGAAGTTTCACTTCAAAAAAAGGAAAAGCTACACCACAGGTGCATCTAACTATGTGGTAAACTTCATTTCTCAAAACTTTCCAGTCTAAGCTATCGACCGGTCCGGCACAGAGTATAAATTATTGTAATACTCTAACTTGGAACGATTTATGGAGTACCACAGACTAGTTTAGCACTCGTATATATTTTAGTTTCTTTGCGCAAGCGAAATGCAAAAACGCGAAACGTTTGTTGAGACTGGGATTTATTTTCTGTAGCTATGAATTAAATTGGTTTCTTTTTTTTTTAGTAATTCAAATCACGTTGCGATCTTGCTTGTGTGTATCAACATAGTAATACTCTTTTTACAGTAGCATGGTGCGGTTGATAACCGTATTTATTTACTTGCGTTTATTGCTTAGTTTACTGTTATTGAATAGTGTTGTGATATTAGGTTTTTTTTGTATTACTTAATAGGCTTGCGTTTGGCCGCCAACATGCCTGATGAAAAGCAGTGACGCGGCCTACGAAGGAGCACGCTTGCCTAGAAGAAACCGATTCACTCGAGACTTGAAGACACTCAAGGGTTTTAATGTAGAATATTATACTTTTATTTAAAAAAATACGTTTGACAACCAACTCACCTGATGTTAAGCGACGTTGTAGATACTTATTCACTGTAGCCTTGACGAAGATTTAAAAAGTCATAATTTTGCGGCAATTTTCTTGGGTAAATTAAAAGGAGCGTAAGTATAAGTATTGTTTATTGGAGTAAACACAAGTAAGTTGTTATAAAGTAATAAACTTTATATCAATAGAAGACACTACAATCATTTTAAGTATCTGAACTGTTTTATCTCATACAGCTTACAGAAAATAACTTTATCTTTTAAGCTAGTAACGTAAAATAAATTTTAATAATCTATATCTACGCTTTGCTAAAACTTTAAAACATCAGTATAAATATTTAGTTTGAATTGTTTTTAATTCTAAAGTTTCTCAATACAGATCTCTCAAATAAAATTTAAGGCTATCTGTCGCCCCCAGGCATTTCATTTAAGGTCCAGAATCTCGCTCGCGTTTCATTTCTTAATATTTCTAATAGTTTAAAAATCACTAAAGATAGTAGGAAAAATCGCAATCGACTAAATGTTGTATAATCTCGGAATAGTTATTTAGTGTTCTGTGTTTTTTCGATCAGTTAAAAATTTAAAAAAAATAAAATTACTTCTAATTTTCTTCGATTAATTTAAAAATCTTTGTAGACCCTAAATACGTCACCAATATGTTGTAAATGTGACTTTCTTTGTTTGTTAGTTACACATTAACGCCTCAACCATTTAATCAAAGTCATCAGAGAGAGAATACACGTTGTCAGAGTGTAACAGTTCGTTACTCTTTTTATTTAAAAACACTCACTGCGTAAACGCAACCGGTACTTAAGGCCGCGCGGCTTAGCCAATGAGCGAGCGTCGTAAGGACGACGCGGGGCGGAGGGTTGACTGACCCGCGTCGACCTCTGACTGAGGCAGAGCGACAAAAGCAATACGGTGAATCGCATGTCACGCTCGGCCGCGATCCGCACCTTACTTTTTGCATTTTAATTATTTTAACTATTTTTCTAATTAACTAAGTGTTGTGTTACCCCGAATTGGGTGAGTGGTTTAACTAAACTATCATGTAGTGCATTGTAGCTTGCGAGCATGACGTGAGTACATTTAAATAGAATTTAGCATTATCTAACGGTTACTATCTTAATAGATAGGTACACGGCTCTTTTTAGAAACAAAATTTAATCTCCCCAATTGTTCGTGATTTTTGCTACTGCCTTTTAACTACCTACTTGTGATGGTGAAGCTTGGTTGTAAAGTTTAAATTACTACTAAGTACCTAGTCAGTCTAACGGTTTTTATGTTGCCACCAGAATCGTTGAATGCTCGAATTCTATTTGAATGTACCTAAATAGTTTTAATCGTTCTTTTATTTCATCTTACCTTATTGTTTGTATAATTATATAAGAAATACTTATATACTTATATATCAGACTCTCTGGTCACGTAGCTATCATTATTTCTGTGCATTATCATTTTACATTTTGTTTGTTCACCCATATCTGTTTTTCTGATCTTTTAAATAACAAAAGTATTTTGTGTTTGTCATGTATCGTATACGATACTACTTGTTATGTTTCGTATATAATCGCTTATAAGTTTGACTGCCGCATCTTAGATCCTATTCATCGCTTTAGACACCACTGCTTAGTTCCTCACCTCGCGCAAAATCATCGAGTGTGGCAGTCAAACATAAAAATCGGACTTTTACTAAAACGCCCGGATATGCGGAATTCCAGGGTTCCTCCACCTGACTTCTCGGCTGTTACGGACTGACCTGCTCGGACCTGCTGTCCTGCCGCTGAAGTCTCCAGTGCAGAGCCGCACCTGCTACCTGTGGCACTACCTACTACCTACGGCACACCGTGGACTCCGTGCGCTGAAAACTCGAGGCCAGTGTGTCGTCATAGTCGTGTAGCGTGATTCGACTCAAGACATTAACCTTACCCCGACCCTATTCTATATTACTCTTCTATTTACGACTACCCTCATTTTTCTGTATTAAATATAACTTTGTATAACTACCTAGTTGTTCTTATTGCTACCTACTACACCTAAATAGGTAGGACAACTAGGAACGTTACAAGAGATACAGAAAAAGACTTAGGATACTTTTAATTACGAAAAGAAAATAGGATATAAGTAGGAAAGCAAGCGACACCACGGAGCGCTGAATAAAGTCAAAAAATAAATTTAAAAATCAAAGTGAATAAATATCCTACTTAAATATATTAATATGCATAAATATAAAAGCGAAAGTTGGTTTGTTACTGCTTCACGCTGACATGGATCGACGAATTTGGATGAAATTCGGAACAGATACAGCTTATGTCCTGGAGTAGCCCATAGCCTACTTTTTACCCACGGGTAACATTGCAGGGTGTAGTTAGTTAATCAACGCTAATATTATAAAATCGAAAGGAAGGGCTACTTTCGATTCCTTATTTTTATTATCTCGTCTTATTTTATTTTGGAAACTGACGTGGTTTTCACACATTATGATTTAGTCGATTATTCCGACTATAGTTTCAACCGCATTCGGCGGTCTTCATCAAGGCGAGCCTTGTCTGTCTGTAATTTGTAAGCTTTCCACGGCTAAACGGCTGAACAGATCTTGACGAAGTTTGATCATTAGTTACAGTATTAACACGAGGAAGGGAGGTTTTTTAGATGCTATTTTCCGAATAACGCGAACGAAGTCATGGGTAACAGCTAGTTAATAAATAAATAGCGGCGATCCAACTGGGCCTTAAGACATCAGGTGCTGTTACACCCAGGCACTCTGAAACTTAGAGGCCTATGTTTAAGAGCTTTCTAAGTTATGCAGTTAAAGTGCTAGTAAATTAAGTAAGTTTATTTTATAGCCTGGACTTAAATCACTTAAAATTCGAGATAAAGTGATGGAAAATATTTTTTCTCAACTTTTAAATGATACATTGGTTTTAGGTAAACAAAAGATCTGTTTTTATTTATAGGTATAAGTTTTAGGTCTTTTATTTGGGGTTTATTACATACTAGATGTGCCCCGCGGTTTCATTCACGGTTAAAAAGTTTCATTAAAATCCGTTTATCCATTTAAGCGTGAAGAAATAACAAACATAAAGACTTACAAACTTTCGCCTTTATAATATTAGTGTGATTTGTGTGAAATGTGATGTGATAAATAGACTTAAAAGCACCTAATTCTCTTTTTCTTAATTTTTATGTAAGTTTTATTTAAATAGTTTATGTAGGTGTATAGGTTTAATACTCGATGTTTTGTTGTTTCTTTGTATCAATCTTATGTTTATTTTTGTTATTTTTGCACACCCTGTCCCATACTCATTTGTCGTATCCTCTTCATCCTAAGGTTGCCTGGAAGAGATCGCTTTTATTGATAAGGCCGCCAGATGTTACACTATTTAATAAGTTTTATCATAATTTTTCTCTTGTTATTTTTGTTATCTGTGGTGTGAACAATAAAGAGTTTATCTATCTATCTATCTAATTTATCTTACCGAAATTTAACATAAAATAAATTAAGAAAAAAATCCTTGCTTTAGTATTTATAGTACTGTATTTTTTACTGTAGCTGTAGGCAAAAAGGCTGCTTGATGTATTTTCTACCGACTAAAGTATCAAACTTCTGGATAGCGAACAATCTGCCTTCCAGCCTTTAGAAATAAATCTCTAAGTCTCCCATCCATCTCTTTCGCACTATCTCACTAATACATTTCACTCGTTAAGCCTACGTTCACAGATAAGGTAAGAGGCAGAGACGGATATAATTTTTTAGAATAAAACGTTTAAAATTTTTTTTTTTTTTTTTTAATGTAAAATAGGTCGTCGTTTGACCACCAACTCGCCTGATCTTGAGCGACGTTGTGGTCTAAGATGGAGCACGACGACCTATAAGGTACTTATTCACTCTAGCCTTGAAGTTTTGTAGAGTGAACAAGTACAAAGACGGCAGTTGAGTGAGGCGCTACAAGTGCGCTACTGCTCAGACCCGTCTTCGGAACGGTTACACCGGACTACATCCCGAAACACAACTAGGCCATTTCACGGCATGGCTTGGATAATAAATTAATAAATAATTAATAATTAATAAATTAATGGATTGAATTATGATAAGCGCCATCTATTTTTATTTTCTTCAAAACAAAACATAAGTGCTGTCCTAGTGTGAGATTCACGCTGGTTTCACAGTTTGGTCTCGAAATTAGGGGCAATACTATTCTATAGATTTACACGTTGGACGAGTGATCACGAGTGGCGTTGGGGCTCACGTGTGGAGCCTACGTCAGGATTCACATTTAATTGATGTTATTAAATACCATACACTTTTAAATAAATCTCCTAAATAAAAATTTACTAACTACGCACTGTATTCTACTCAAATAAATAAATTATTACTACTTCACTGCCAGTTGCCACCAACTGCTTAAGAAAAAAAAAAGTACCTAGTATCTACATTTATAGTTCTGTTAAAATGGATTAAAAAAAAAACATTTGAAATTGAATATTGTTGCTAAATAAATATAATTTCCGGGATGTGAGCTGAGCTACCCATGTCCGTAGGAGGCAACTCTATTCTGATTCCCTACACGTGGTCCCGGGTAGTGCTAACCGGGTAGCAAACTCTGGTGGGAGGCTTCGGCCGTGGCTAGTTACCACCCACCGGACCAAGCCATGCCGTGAAATGACCTAGTCGTGTTTCGGGATGTAGTCCGGTGTAACCGTTCCGAAGACGGGTCTGAGCAGTAGCGCACTTGTAGCGCCTCACTCAACTGCTGTCTTTGTACTTCTTCACTCTACAAAACTTCAAGGCTAGAGTGAATTAGTATCTTATAGGTCGTCGTGTTCCATCTTAGACCACAACGTCGCTTAACATCAGGTGAGTTGGTGGTCAAACGACGACCTATTCTATATATATAAAAAAAAAAAAGAGTAAATGTTACCAAACTCTGATAGTCGCGTAGTCGAAGGGTCAATGAACCTTTGTCTCAATCCAAAATTAGGCCTCATATTGGCCCCGATAAGGCGGAATGAGACAAAGGTCAAGTTCTTACTC
The DNA here is from genome assembly GCA_911728515.1 of Peribatodes rhomboidaria. Taxonomy (NCBI): domain Eukaryota; kingdom Metazoa; phylum Arthropoda; class Insecta; order Lepidoptera; family Geometridae; genus Peribatodes; species Peribatodes rhomboidaria. Next base: position 14,991,499 of record OU452174.1, on the reverse strand, counting down.
CATCTGAACCGAACTAAAGTTAGTAATTTCTATCCAACCAGCTACATTATGTTAATGTTTTTATCTTGTTAGTTTTCCCTCTGGCTGCTCTAGTTTGTGCGTCACTGTTGATAAAACTCAAACAAGAACCGTTCAGTTTTTTGCTCAGTTGTAGTTTTGGCTCTGGGATATTTGCGGCGCGAAGTTACGTCCCACGGGAGTAGAATATAAAGGGAATCGACCAGCTACTGTGCTTTGAAACTATACAGGGTGTGTTTTATGTCAGTAATGACACTTTGTAATTATTGTTTTCGATTGAAAGTGAGTTGTGAAATTTTGTTCAAAAACATGTTTGTATCATTGGTTTAGGTAAGTAATTATGTCATGATGAAACACGTCAGTAACCAAGATTACTGCTTGGTTGGCCGAGATGGAAATGGAAGCTAATCTACATTATGAAAAACGACACATGTGTGAAATTTTTCGAGCAACACTCGTGTTACCTGTAATTAACACAGGCTCTATAGGTAAAATAAATACGTACATACATATCCTCACGTCTTTCTCTTAAGGGGGCTGGCAGAGGTGCAATACAAGAACCATATTTAATCCCAAATATGACAGGGGGCGAGCTGGTCGCCATACATCGGGCTCCAGTCATGTAACACATGACATACAATACGCACATACAATACACAATAGGTAAAAGTAAAAAAAAGTTTATTTTAAACCCTACAATATTCTCTTGTTCAATTTATCAAGTTAATTTTCTATAAAATAACTTAGTGGGCTAGTTGAAATGAACCTATGTATTTTAACTAAGCTTTTCAATAACCTTATAGGCTTTATACAAAATTAACACTGTTTCTAAGAGATAGTCAAAGCTCGATTTGCATATTAATCATTTTCAAAGCGGTTAGTCGATAGCTTATTTTAACCGGGGCTGTACAATGGCCTTTCGCCATCTCTCGTTCCACTCTGTATAACCATACATCCCCACACATTCCGTCCCTAGGGGGTAAAACTCCGCGTTAAACTTTGAATGAAGATTGGTGAGCCGATATGTCTTTGATGTCCGACTTAATTTGTGTACAGCTTAGAAGTTTGCCTTTCACTATTTGTTAATAGATTTACTTTAAGATAGTTTGTAAGTTGGATTAGAAATTTTGTTTGATGGGGTCGGTTTGATAAAGTTATAATAGACTAGTTGTGCTCCGTAGTTTCACCCGCGGCAACCGATAAATTTTTCGGGAAAAAAGTATACTTACAATACAATACAATACATCTTTTTTGCACACCAAAAATACAAAGTAAAACAAACATAAAGAGAATATTAAAAATAAAATATCATTCGGCAGTACAAGGGCGGCCTTATCGCCTAAAGCGATTTCTTCCAGGCAACCTTTGGATGGACAGGACAGAACGAAATATGACAAACGGTCGGTGGCATACATAAATACTAAATAATACATAAGTATATATAATAGCATAAAATATAATAGTAAAAACATAGTAAAAAAAAACTACACAAATTCCTTTAGACACATATAATACATAAATTAATATATAATTTGTACACAAATATTAATAATAATTTTTTACATTTGTATGTACCAATTAACAAAGAGAAAGATAATGTTTAAAAATAAGATTTTTGAAAATGGGAAATATACGTAGTTTTTTTCTGTATTGCTGATAGCATGCATAATTTTATGAAGTGAGTAGTTAAGGAATGAAAGCGTAACAAACAAATAAAGCAACAACTTTCGCATTTATAATATTAGCCAGAATTTTGTTCAGTTTATATCTGAATTTCGTTTACTAGGCACGACTTTAATAAATACCTATCTATAAAGTAATATGAATTTATTGCTCGATTTTTGCGGTTATAGCAATTAAGTTTATTTATAGCCGATGGGCAGAAATATCAAATATTTTATCATTAACATGAAACAGGGTTTAAATTACGTGGTTATGCGGTTGGCTGTTTGGAACGAACTACCAATAGCAGTGAATCTGGTACATAGTGTAGTTATAGAGGCAGTAAAAAAGGTTGTAGATTTTCTTCACGGAATAGTCCTTTAGGGAGTGTAACGGTACCAACTTCGTATACTCGCAAATATAAATAACTTTATATAGAAACTAAATTCAAAATAAATAAAAGATAGGTTCCTAGTACTTATTTACATCTAACTAGTTAGATTCACAATTAATTAATCCATAATTCTAACCATTCAAAATAAATATTACGATAGTAGTAAAATCCATAGATTAATGCAGAACATAATCATCTATTTTACTTATAGTAGTCGGGTAAAGAAAATACCTACCGGAGGCTCGGCCGGCGCGTGATTCTCAGAATTCTATAATTAGCCACGAGATAAGCTAACTGGTGGTGGTGTGAGTAGCAAGGAAGTGTGTGTAGCTGAGATAGTGTGAGAAGATGTGTCAGTGTGGGTAGGCCGGGCGGCATGCGGGTGTAGGTAGGCGAAGGCGAGCGAAGGGGGAAAAAGCCGCCGGGCCAAGCAGTCAGTCAAGAACACCCGGCCGCACCGGTAATAGAGGGAGATGGCTAGCAATTTCTGCAATGCAGGGTCTCGGGAAGCCTGAGAAGTTAAATAACTGTTCGAAATTTAAATTCACGCGTTGAACTCTATTCTAGTGGATTGTTTGAGCTGGTACAAATCGTATTTAGTTCAGTAAGAGCGTTTGTCATGTTCTCTCTCGAGTAACAGACTAGCACAAGCGCTCTGACAATTCCTAGGTTAGAAGCTAAATAACTGTTCGAAATTTAAACTCACGCGTTGAATTCTATTCTAGTGAATTGTTTGAGCTGGTACATATCGTATTAAGTTCAATAGGGGCGTTTGTCATGTTCTCACTGGAGTAACAGACTAGCACAAACGCCCTGACAATTCCTGGGTTAGAATTTATATACCGAATGAAAAGTACATGAAAGTAGGGCCTTAGGAGAACTCCCGGCCGCACCGTCAGGTCCAGGGGGTTGAGATCTCAACGGCGGACGAGCATCAGCTACGGACGAAAGAAGCGTGTATCCAGTGGTTCGACGTGCTCGTAGGAATCCCGAGGGCGGTAGGCTTCAGCGGTCGGCCAGGGATCACACCGGCAACGGTTTATTCAGGAACTGTTTTATATTATTTATTTTAACTATTGATTTTGATTGAGTTGTGTGTTCATATTTATAGCAAATTGTATACACGACAGCGGCGGCCAACCGCTGGGGTTTTCCATAGTCCCGGGTTCGATTCCTGGCCAGCTGTTGGTTGCGTAATTACATTTAATGGCTGTTCTGGGTTTGGTTGTTCTTTGAGATATTTGTGTGTTCATATTTATAGTAAATTGTGATTATTTGTGTACACGACAGCGGCGGCCATCCGCTGGGGTTTTCCATAGTCCCGGGTTCGATTCCTGGCCAGCTGTTGGTTGCGTAATAACATTTAATGGCTGTTCTGGGTCTGGTTGTTCTTATATCATATTTGTGTGTTCATACTTATAGTAAATTGTGATTATTTGTGTACACGACAGCGGCGGCCATCCGCTGGGGTTTTCCATAGTCCCGGGTTCGATTCCTGGCCAGCTGTTGTTTGCGTAATAACATTTAATGGCTGTTCTGGGTTTTGTTGTTCTTTGATCATATTTGTGTGTCTATTTTAAAGTATCTTTAAGCGTTTAAATTCGTACGACGGTTTCGGGTCCGACTATCGGAAACTGTCAATTTGTGTGCATGTAAAGAAATAAGGCACGTTACGTAGACTAATTACGTAGTTTTAGACGTAACATCGGAGTGACAATTAATACTACGTAATGGTCCGGCTTCGGTTAGGCTTTCTGTAAGCCCCGGCGAAGTCGCGATTTTCGAAGGTCAATATTTAACGTAAATTAAGTTGGATAGCCAACCAGGTTGTTGAAGGATTATTATCGATTGAGAAACCAACTAGATTTATGAATCATTATCTTAATTTATTTACTAAAGTAAGGTAAACCGTAGGCTAGCCAAGCTTTACATATTTACTAATAGAAAACGTATTTCTGAACCAACTTCTTCACAAGGAAGTTACTTATACTTCTTCAACTTGAAGGTCTAAGTTGTTATTCAATTATAATAATTATACTGGTAATCGTTTGAACGGTGCATGGAGCGAGAGTCTCCGTAGGTTAGCTAACTTTCATAGGAAGGGAGGCGCTTACATATGTCTCGTTTCAGTGGTTACGGGTGTAGTAAATTCATTTTATGGTCAGGCTATTTTGAACTAGCTTTGGCGAGGGATCATGCCACAAGTTACTCATTTTACCTTGCTATATTAGCTATAGGTATGTTTAGATTTGGACCGTCAATTTGAAGTTATAACGCGAGGATTATATACTTCACTGCACTGAGTATGTGTTGAACTTGGCTGTCTGACTCAAAACTAATCAAACTATATAGCTAAGTTATTTTGCCGTGACACGCTAGTTGGTCGCTCATCATAGCTTACTATATTGACTTAGGTAGGGAATGGGCGAGTGCCTCAAAAGGGTGACCTTGGTCGAAAGATCTCGGAGTGATCCCATGTAAACCGTGTTGTTGTGTGACTTTCACACAGCAACACAATCCCGAACGGAGTTAATGCGCTTAGTACGGATTGAAGACGATTAGCTGCCAGGTGTCGTAATCGATTGTCAAGCACGGATGGCGGGGTGCTGACCATAGCTTTCCACTAATCTAGGTGCATTAACATGGTTCAAAGTAGGTTAAATCATTCTACATGACAACTTCAGTAGGTTCTATAATAAGTCGTAAAATTCGTTCTAACAATCTACTTCTTGTATCTAATCTTATAACACATAATAATATCATACTCACGTATTACAATAATATACTTGTATTCATTTCTATATAGGTAAACCGATGGAAGTAGTTATATTCTAAGCGTTGACAATTTTGGTAGGATACGTCAGAAATCTCTCAGCGTCCGCGTAATCATTACACAAGCGAAATTAGTTAGGAAATGCGTTTGCTCATACTTATTCTAAAACTTAGGTTCTACGTTCACAACGTAAGGTTTATTTCCACTAGACAATCACTTGGCCAATTCATGTAGATAATCGTTAAAGATATTTAATTAGACATACATTTTATAAAAAGCGGATAAAATTAAATTATTAATTATAATTAAAAAAAAAAAAAAACGTAATATTAGGTAGGTCGGTTACAGTTATATCCATTATATATTATTTTATGTTATTTATGTAAGTATATAGGGTGGGGTATGGGTAGGTGTAAGGGGGTTGTTACATTTTGGTGCCTAGGACCAGGAAGATTTTATAGATATTCGTAGGAACTTCACGTAATTTTTTATCACATTTTCATTTATATTTATTTATAATATTATTTTATTTTAAGTATTTTTAATTCCAAAGAATTCATTATTCACGTAGTGTATTCGTTTAGTGTCAAAAATAATCATTGCAACTAAATTACAAAAATGACAAGTAAAACCGCGGGGCGAGCCTTGTTATCGTTATCGTCGTAGTATGGCTATTGTTACCTTTGTTAAAGTTCTCGGAAGGCAGCCGGTACTAAGATGCGACGGTGAATGTATGCTCATTATGTGAAATTCTTAATTCTTCGCTTAAATACCTAGTTTCATAAATCTCATTTTCTACATAAATCTTCTTTGTTTTAAAATTTTAAAATTCTAGGATAGTTATACTTGCGTTAAAACATAAACGTGTGATAGTGTCGGTATCGGACTTTTTACTTAAAATCTAAGTAGGTGCGCAAGAATTTATCACACATTTAACAAAATTAAATAATTAGGGTGCGTATTTCGGGTTTTATACCATGATTAGGATTCGTATTACGTGTGTCATTTCAATGTCAATTTCACATCATGCAAAATATTTTCATTTACCAGGGAGGCTACATTTCTCGTTAAACATTGGTAAATGGCTTATTTAGCGTTATGAGAAATACGTAGAATTAAAGGGAATGGGGTCGTATACATTTTATTAAGAAAGTAAGAAGGTTTTAGTTTTTATATTTATTAATTAGGAATAGGTATACTAGTTTAATAGTGTTCAAGGTCACTTGGACACATTTTGCTGTTCGTGAAATGGAAACGAGGATATGTATGAGCAAACGAAAAAAAAAAAAAAAAAGAACTACACCTTATTTTAGGGTAGGTACACGGTTATTTTAAATAGTGAACTCTAGCGAAAAATATACAAGTTGGTTTTAACGGAGTGTATTACATACATATACTAAATTAGGGTGCGTGTAGATAAATAGTTTGGCAAACGTTTAAGAAAATTATGTTTAATAAATTTATTTTATTACGTTTAACAAATTATCGGCCAAGAGTAACATCAGGGTGCAGCTAGTAAGTTGTAATTGACTTTTAGGATTTTACTATATTGATTCTCTGTGTGTATATTTAGCGGAAAAAATAGTCGAGAGTTGATTGCTTCGCCGGTGACACAGGTGCCCAATGGTTTTAATTGTGTAAGTGGGTAGATAAAATTGTTTCATTTTTTTTGTTCGATGTCGATGTTTTGGGCATATTAATTTTATTTTAAGTCTTGCATTGGGTAATTAAGTGACATGGCATGTGTGGATATTTAAGACGAATTAATACAATGTCCATTGAGTATGGCGGTAAATTGGAGCGACATGAATTCTTCAATATTCTTAAACAATGGGGTCGATTTGGAGGTTTAGTAATAATGCGGAACTATTTAGAGAGTAAGTATGACGGTAAATTGGGGAGTTTAATTCGTCAATGTTCTAATACTGTGGGGTCGATTTGAGGGTTTCTTTTAGTAATAATGCGGAACAGTTTAGAACGTAAGTACGACGGTAAATTTGAGCGGTTTAAATTCGTCAATATTCTTAAACTTTGGGGTCGGAAGTATTATTTTTAGTCATAAGTCGGGACGGTTGAATTATGGTAAAATGAATGAATTCATGGCTTTGACTAATGAAGCGGATTGATGTTAGACGTTATTAAAACAATATGGTGGTCGTTTAACTAGGAATCTAGCTTTTACTTGCGGAAGTTTTTAAGATTGAAACGATCATTATTATTCACTATTTATTATTAAATTACCAAGTATGAAATTTTAATTATTTGTTCGGTTAAATTGAGGACAAGAGGAGACGAGGCGTTGTCGGGACATTCGTAAGGTAGTTAACGTAATGGGGCTAGTGCAAATTCGTTCGTCACTAGTATCTATGAGTGTTGATGTAGTCTTAGAATGGGTTGCGAGGCAGCGTAAAGGGTGCCCTGAAAGTGTGAATGATTTGTCAGGTATTGTAGAATGATGATGGATAAAAAGAGATGTATGAAATTTACGATTTGTAAGGGGTTTTAAGGTACAGCAGCATCGGAACTTGGGACGAGTTGTCGATTGCAGGGTTTAACAATACACTTCACAAACGATTCAGTATGAATAAGGGGTTTGGCGATAGGTTAAGTCAGAAGACGTTTACCCCGTTGATGTTGGACATCGGTTTATATTGGATCCTTACTTACACGCAGTTCCACAAGATGGATTTCCACAAATTCCCCACACTTACAAGCGCCAATCAGTGGTAGTCAACTTTTTGGTTCGATATCTATGAGCTCAGATCCTGAGGGGCCCTAACGGAGTATTGTAGTTTGCTCTAGGATTAGGATCAAGGTAAGGAGTGAGATTAAATTCCTGTTCAAATCACATGAGGCTGAACTGGGCGGGAAAGCGATCTCACTGTTCTTATAACGACTTGACTCACAACCAAGTTCCTTTGCCGAGGTCAATTTATCTTGCGGATGAAAATACTCTTTTACATATGGTACACGGAGTTGCTCTTGACTCGTGCCTTTTAGGTGAATACTTCATGATTGGTTTAAATACACTCCACATATAGTGTTAGGAAATGAACACGCATTCTTTAACACGTTTAGGTTTTATTGTTGAAACTTGTTTATTGACAATGAGGACTTGCACTTTTATCAAGTATGAGGGAATTTAGTTAAATTTTATTTTTGTCATTTATATTTGTAAACATGTTAAGCAATTTTTTTAAATTTACTCCGATTAGAATCATCTTGTAAATTTAAGGGGTCGAATGTAACGGTACCAACTTCGTATACTCGCAA